>JARQOC010000002.1:241552240-242152240 GCA_033576535.1 Allobates femoralis | reverse complement strand
ACAGAATATCAGCAGGACATCAGATACCAGACATCGGACACAGCTCCCATCACCAGACAGAGGTCATCAAATACCAGACATTGGACATGGCTCCATGCACCAGGCAGAGGTCATCAGATACCAGATATCAGACAAGGCTCCAAGCACCAGGGAGAGGTCATCAGTTTCCAGACATCGGACACGGATCCTGGCACCAGCCTGAGGTCATCAGATAAAGGATATCAGATACTGGCTGGAATGGACCCAAGCAGTATGGTGAAAACATAGCAGGTGTGTATCAGCGCTGGATGACAATGGTCACTAGAAGAGCAGACAGTGGCTGGGTAGTGCAAACACCGCAGAATAGTGCAAGAACAGCAGGCACGGACCGGAGCTGAGTGGCACAAAATGAGCAGGAGTGGACCGGAGCTGGGTGGTTTGAGAAAGGCAGAATAGCATGAGCAAAGGAGGCATAGACTACAGCTGAGTAACACAGGCACAGCAGGAATGGATAGGAGCTTGGTGGTGCTTGACAGCAGATTAGTGCAAGCCCAGCAGGCACGGACCAGGGTTGAGGGTCACAGGTACGGCAGGAGCACACTGGAGCTGGGTGGTGTAAGTTTAAAAGAATAGTACAAGCACAGCAGGAACAGGAGACTCCAAGACAAAGAAATGAACAGAGGTTTAATCACAGGACTAAGGATACAGGAAACTCACCAACTTCAGGTACAAGGTACAAGGCACTTTAGAAATTCATGTATATGACACAGCAGGTTTCCAGAAAAAAGGTAGTGAAGCTGGCAGACATCATTTTACACAGAATTGCTTACTGGCAGAACTGGAGCTGTAATCAAAAACAAACCAGGAGCAGCAAGCTGGGACAACACACATGGTTAGGTTTTGCAAACCTAATGCAAAGCTTTGGTGATGCCCAACAGGAAAGGAAAACTTTAAATACAAGAGGGCCCACAGAAATAGGCTGGAGAAAAAATTTTAAGATGCACACACAGCCCCTATAAAAGTGGGGAAGGCGTGGTGGCACACCCCCTAGGATTTAACATGAACCAGTATACAAAACACAGAGACTGAGGTCTAGGGCACCTGGCAGTGGCTTCAAGCCTGACACACATGGATAGTCATGCCATAAAGCAGAGGACCTCGCAACATGTGGACTGCTCCGCAGCAAAGCTGCCAAGTACAGCACACATGGATAGTCATGCAGCTCAGCAGAGGACCTCACAACATGCGGATGGCTATGCAGCAAAGCAAGGGAATGAGCAGCATTCTTAAAGGTAATAGACACTGGTATACCAGCTGGATAGGGGGAAGGAGCATAAGGACAGAGAATTAGCGTGCACAGTAACACCGGAGAAAGAAGGGACAAACAGACCAGTGACACACAGGTACTGTAACTCTGACATACTATCCCTTCTCCAAATGCAACTCATCCTATGCTATCTTCAGATATAGTGAGCTCCTCATGATGTCACCGGTACTGTATTAGATCTGATGAAGCTATGCAGCTGCCTTATCACAGCAATGCCAATAGCAAAGATGGCTATGTCTTTACCTTGTGTAACGCCCAATAAGGAAAGCCCAAGGGAAATGGATTCACAAGACTAGAGATACCGATCACTGGCGTGAAGAAGCACCCCTGAATGAGAACTGAGACTTCAGTAAAGCCACAAGAGGCAGAGACAGGATATGCGAACAGGTAGCTGACAGAGGGCAGCAACAGGGACTCTTAGTACTCCTTAAGCAGGCATCATAAGATAGAATGGGAAGCACAACCCTAGTGGAGGGTACAAAGGAACAAACAATTACTGGAGTATATGGCCACAATCTGAGTACAGCAGCTAACAGAGACTGGCAGTGCCAGAAGGGCACAAGTAGACTCTGCAGATGGGGAAGGCTGAAAATGACTTGACTGGCACGCACAGGTAAACTCAGCAGATGGTGAAGGCTGGCGGTGACTGACAGGCATGGGTAAGGTAAGCAGATGGTGGAGCTGGTGGTAACTAAGATGCAAGGGTAGTCACAGCAGATGGTGGAAGCTGATGGTAACTAGCAGGCAAGGAGACACAGGCAAAGGTTAATACCAGGTAACAAGAAGACAGCAATTTAACAGTCTGTGGAGCGCTAGGATCAGGAAGAGTTAGGGAGATAGAAATATTTGTAAAAAGGTTTTATTAACCTCTTACAAGCCACAACGCGTTTCTGCAGCACAGCACTGCCTTCATCAGGTACAAGGTAACAAGGTATACCAAGGTATACCAGGTAGCAAGGCACAGAGCAAAAGGGGACCTAACAACTAGCTAAGAGAGTGAAGCTAAATAGACACATTGACCAGGCACCTCTTAATAGAGGAGGAAGACTTAAATACTCTGTGCTCTTCAACCATAGGCTGAGAGACCATTCAGGTTTAGGTTGCGCTGGCCCTTTAAGTAAAAACTGTGCTAAGAGCCCAGTTATGCATGAACATCGAGAACTGACAGAGAAGGATGTAGCCACTGCAGTGGTGCAGTGAGCATATCGACACCTCTGACACTTGGAGGGCAGAGGCACTGATGATGCTTGGCACTGATGATTGGCAAGCAGGGTAATCGACTACTAAAAAAATACTGGTTCATTCTAAAAGAGGACCCAGTATTATCAAAGTATATACCTGAAAGACCAAGAATAATTTTTAGGAAGGGAAGGAATCTTCAGACTATAGTAGCCCCAAGTAAACTGAGAAACATAGAAATGAAAAATAATACCAGCAAACAGGAAGTCCCAGGTGAACTAGGAAGTTTTAAATGCGGTTCTACAAAGTGTAAATGCTGCAAAAGTATGGGCCAAGGCAATAAAACATTTAAGTCCAACACCACAAATGATATATTCACTATAAAGCAATCATTAAACTGTAGATCAAGAAACGTATATATATCTTATAGAATGTCCTTGCAAACAGCAGTATGTAGGCAGGACAATACAGTGTATGCAAGCCAGGCTAAATAAACACAGAGCCAACATCGTGAACGGCTTCATGGCACATAGTGTTTCACGCCACTACACACTGGTACATGACAAAGACCCCAACAGTCTGAAATTGATAATAATTGACCAAATAGAGGAAGGGGTACAAAATAAAGAGTGGCAGCCTTGTGTAAGAGGGAATCCTTCTGGATATATAAATTGGGCACATTGACACCTGAAGGCCTGAATTTAACCATAGAAAGAACATCGTGATAAGGATATCCTTCATATCAATATCAATGAATAGAGGAAAACATAGAGAGTATGTGGGTTAGCCCTAAGTGAAAGAATAAATGGTCAATTATAGGGACATGAGAAGTATTGAAAAATCAGCTCCAAAAAATAACCATTTAAAAAAAAAAATCATCATATCAATAACAATGATAACATTAATAGTAATAATGATGTTCGGTACATATAGATAAATCAACACCAAAAGATCAGCACTTAAACATCAGCACTAAAATATCAAAAAATCAGCACTAAAAAATCAAAAATCAGTACCAAAAAATAACCATTAAAAATAATCATCAAGATCAATAACAATGATAATAATAATAATAATAATAATAATAATAATAATAATAATAACAATGATGTTCGGTATTTATAAAAAAATCAGCACCAATAAAACATTAGCACTAAAAAATCTAAAATCAGCACCAAAGAATAAGCATTAAAAATAATCATCCAAATCTACAGAATAATATAGAATTTTGGTGCTTATATGAGTGAAATAAAGAAAAAAAGTTTAGAAAAATGGTCATATGAATACTCTGAGAATAATCATCAGAATCTATAGAACAATATAAAACAGCATTGAATCTATGCCCAATTAATATCTGTATTACATTAAATGAATATGCTAATTGTAGAAATAGCTGATATAAGGGAAAAAGGAAGAACCCATGGTGTTTATCAATTGTGGTGAGAATAATCAGGAATAACTTCAGATGAACATTCAAATATATAGTAACCAATAGGGTGATTAACAAAGATAATCATCAAAATCTTCAGAATCCCATAGAATATAATATGTGCATTTATGCTTATTCTATTTTATATTTTTAATATATTTTATAAGTTTTATCATATTATTATATATATTTCTTTGTTTTCAGATTGTGTATTTTGCCACCCCTCAGCATCAGGTGGGCTGCACTGATTGCTGATTGGTTGGAAGCAGTATATAATGAATTGTTTGTAATGGCTCCGTATCCGCTTGAGGAAGACGTGTTTGCCACGTCGAAACATGTTGTGGGTTGGAGTTTGGAGCATCATCTTTTAAAGAATAAAGATAGAGATTGGAGATAATTGTGTTCGTGTAATCTCAGCGCTCTACCAAAGAACCACTTAAACCATTTCTACTCGTATACATCTCCCTTCGGGGAAAGCGGTCTAACAGAGCTGCAGAGGGAAAGGACCTGATTGACGTCGTCCGGCCTGGCCTTGGAGTGAGCACTTGATCGGCACTTGATCGGGAGCTGAGAGGATCAAGGACACGAAGGAAATACAGGTCTGAGGCTGGCAGCCCGAGCCATAACACACGCTCACATTCTGGTTGTGCGGAACTGGCACAACCACAAAAGGTTAGTTGATCCCTAAGTGCAACCTTATAATAGCAGGATAAATCCACAGGTGGCGCAAAACTTTTTTTTTTTTCTTTTCTGTTACTTGGAGGGCAGAGGCACTGATGATGCTTGGCACTGATGAATGGCAAGCAGGGTAATCGAGCATGGCTAACAAGTACCCAAATACTTGATCGAATACTAAACATCTCCAGTACCATAATGTTCAATCGAGTAACGAGCAGTGCCTAGAATGTTCGCTTAATCCTAAACAAACATCAAAATCCACAATAGGCAACTTCACAGTCCCCTGAACATCATTGAAAATTTGTGGCTAGACCTCAAAAGAGCAGTTTATGCAAGATGCCCCAGGAATCTCACAGCACTGGAAGACTTTTCCAAGGAAGAATGAATGAAAATCCCAAAATCAAGAATGGAAAGACTCTTAGTGGCTACATAAAGCATTTATAAGCTGTAATACTTGCAAATGAGCGTACTACTAGGTTTTAACCATACTTGGTGCCAAAACGTTTGCATAGGCTTATTTTCCTTTTTATGATTTTTAAAATGTAAAAGAGGTAAATGTTTTTCTTTAGCCTTAAATACAAAGGAAATGTGTTATCCATAACTTTATGCCTTTTAGAGATTATTTCTTCCTCAATTTGCTTAATTGTTTGTAGTAACAGTAATTTTGACCAGGGTGGGCAAACCTTATACATTTTGCTTAATTCTGGGATTAAAATGTTAGCGTTCTGCCCATAACAAAAGCAGAATAATGTTGAAGAAACACAGACCAAAGCAATGCTAATATGATCATTCGCTCCACCTATAATCTGCATATTGTCCGTAACACAACCCCAATGATCATTTGAGACCTTGCTTAAACAATCCAAACATTCTATAATGAAGTTTTCCCTCAATCTCAGGTTGATCGGCACAATATTTACACTGGTGAATAAAAAATCTATCAGTCCATGCGAAGAAGTCTTATGGTACCTTCACACGCCGCAATATCGCCTGGCCTGGCCTTTGGAAGTACACTGAGATACAGGCTGATTTTCTGCTAAGGGAAAAAAAAACAAAAAAAACCCCTCTTTATATCTGATTTTCTAGCGAGTGTGACCGCGAGCTACGTGTGACAGAGCAAGTGCGACAGAAGTAAGTGTGTGACTTGTGATTCAGTGAGGAGGTGTTTGGGAATCCTGCAACAAATACCTGTGTGAATTGCTGACTGTTTTATTTTTTTTTTTTATCTTTACCTTTTTAATTTTATTGGGCTTTCTTAACTTTCCTTTCTCTCTACAAGTTTATAGACTCTTATACAAGTTTATAGACTCTTATGGTGTAGCTATACTTACAAGGGGTTAATTAAGGGTGGGGGTGCATAATTAAGGGTTTATAAGAAGCAGCTGGTTGGGGCTTCCAGTCCTTTGGAAGTACACTGAGATACAGGCTGATTTTCTGCTAAGGGAAAAAAAAACAAAAAAAACCCCTCTTTATATCTGATTTTCTAGCGAGTGTGACCGCGAGCTACGTGTGACAGAGCAAGTGCGACAGAAGTAAGTGTGTGACTTGTGATTCAGTGAGGAGGTGTTTGGGAATCCTGCAACAAATACCTGTGTGAATTCCTGACTGTTTTATTTTTTTTTTTTATCTTTACCTTTTTAATTTTATTGGGCTTTCTTAACTTTCCTTTCTCTCTACAAGTTTATAGACTCTTATACAAGTTTATAGACTCTTATGGTGTAGCTATACTTACAAGGGGTTAATTAAGGGTGGGGGTGCATAATTAAGGGTTTATAAGAAGCAGCTGGTTGGGGCTTCCAGTCCTTTGGAAGTACACTGAGATAAAGGCTGATTTTCTGCTAAGGGAAAAAAAAACAAAAAAAAACCCTCTTTATATCTGATTTTCTAGCGAGTGTGACCGCGAGCTACGTGTGACAGAGCAAGTGCGACAGAAGTAAGTGTGTGACTTGTGATTCAGTGAGGAGGTGTTTGGGAATCCTGCAACAAATACCTGTGTGAATTCCTGACTGTTTTATTTTTTTTTTTTATCTTTACCTTTTTAATTTTATTGGGCTTTCTTAACTTTCCTTTCTCTCTACAAGTTTATAGACTCTTATACAAGTTTATAGACTCTTATGGTGTAGCTATACTTACAAGGGGTTAATTAAGGGTGGGGGTGCATAATTAAGGGTTTATAAGAAGCAGCTGGTTGGGGCTTCCAGTCCTTTGGAAGTACACTCAGATACAGGCTGATTTTCTGCTAAGGGAAAAAAAAACAAAAAAAACCCCTCTTTATATCTGATTTTCTAGCGAGTGTGACCGCGAGCTACGTGTGACAGAGCAAGTGCGACAGAAGTAAGTGTGTGACTTGTGATTCAGTGACTTTGGATTCAGGGAGTTTGGAAGGGAGGATTTACTGAATTGCTGGTTGTATTTTGTTAATACTTTGCATTTCTTTTTACTTATCATTTCTGTCTGGTGCAATCCCCATTAGGAAATGAGCTCCATGATTGGCAATGCCATCCAGTGTACATCTTGCCACATGTATGCATTCCTTGACCAGCCGATCGAGGGTTCATACTGCTGTGTGAGATGTGAGTACGTTGTGCATTTGGAAGCCCAGATACTGGATCTAAATGAACAACTGACAATGCTGAGATCCATAGACAATATGGAAAGGAGTCTGCTGCTCACTGAACAGCTGCTCAATGGGATAGATGTGGGGGAGGATGGTAGTATGGAGCTGCAGGACCGTGAGGTAGCTAGCTGGGTGACAGTTAGAAGGCAGGGTAGAGGAAAGGGTGCCAGGGAGGCTAGCCCTGATCTGGCACACCCCAATAAATTTGCTATGTTGGCAGATGAGGGGGGTGTAAGTTCAGGGATAGCACTGCTGCAGCAGGGCATGACCTCTGAAAGCCAGAGGAGTGTCTGCTCCAGTAAGGGGGAAAACAGGAGAGTGGGGCAGGCCAGACAGGTGCTGGTAGTGGGGGACTCAATTATTAGGGAAATAGAAAGGGCAATCTGTCACAAAGACAGGGATCGTCGAACAGTGTGCTGCCTACCTGGCGCTCGAGTCCGGCACATCGTTGATCGGGTTGACAGATTACTGGGAGGGGCTGGTGAGGACCCAGCGGTCATGGTGCACATTGGCACAAATGACAAAGTTAGCGGTAGGTGGAAGGTCCTTAAAGATGATTTCAGGGAATTAGGCTGCAAGCTTAAGGCAAGGACCTCCAAGGTAGTATTCTCTGAAATACTGCCTGTACCACGTGCCACACCAGAGAGGCAACAGGAGATTAGGGAGATAAATAAGTGGCTCAGGAATTGGTGTAGGAAGGAGGGGTTTGGGTTCCTGGAGAACTGGGCCGACTTCTCTGTTGGCTACAGGTTCTATGCTAGGGACGGGCTGCACCTCAATGGGGAGGGTGCAGCTGTGCTGGGGGAGAAAATGGCTAGAAGGTTGGAGGAGTGTTTAAACTAGGGATTGGGGGGGAGGGTATTCATTGTATAGGAGGGGAAGATAGTGTAAACAGTAACCTGGGCACAAGTAATAAAATTGGGGGTGACATGGGGGGTGGGGTTAGAACAGACAATCTAGTAGGAAGGAAGAGAGGTAAAGAGAGATGCATAAAGTGCATGTTCACTAATGCCAGAAGCCTCACCAACAAAATGGAGGAATTAGAATTGATTTTTTGGAAAATAATTATGACATGGTGGGGATTTCGGAGACTTGGCTGGACGAGAGCCATGACTGGGCTGTTAATTTACAGGGCTATTGTCTGTTCAGAAATGACCGTACAAATAGGCGAGGAGGAGGTGTATGTTTATACGTAAAATCATCCTTAAAACCCATCCTGCGTGATAATATAGGTGAATCTAATGGAAATGTAGAGTCCCTGTGGGTGGAGATAAGGGGAGGGGGAAAAAATAATAAATTACTGATAGGGGTTTGTTATAAGTCTCCAACAATAATGGAAGTGGAGGAGAATATCCTCATAAAGCAAATAGATGAAGCAGCGACTCAGGGAGAAGTCATTATTATGGGGGACTTCAACTACCCTGAAATACATTGGGGATCAGAAACCTGCAGTTCCAGCAAAGGTAATAAGTTTTTGAAAACTATGAGAGACAATTACCTTTCACAACTGGTTCAGGACCCAACAAGAAGGGGGGCACTGCTGGACCTAATATTAACCAACAGGCCAGACCGCATATCAAATATACGGGTTGGAGGTCACTTGGGTAATAGTGATCATAACTTAATAAGCTTTCGAGTATCCTTTACTAAGACGTGTAGTAGAGGGGCCACAAGGACACTAAACTTCAGGAAGGCAAATTTCCAACGGTTGAGAGATGATCTTAGTGCAATAAACTGGGACGATGTCCTGAGACATAAAAGTACACAACACAAATGGGAGATGTTTATTAGCATCCTGAATAGGACCTGTGCACAATATATACTCTATGGGAATAAGCATGCTAGAAATAGGAGGAAACCACTATGGCTAAATAAAGCGGTAAGAAGTGCAATATGTGACAGAAAGAAAGCATTTAGGGAATTAAAGCAAGTAGGTAGTGATGAAGCATTAAATAAATACAGAAAATTAAATAACATTTGTAAAAAGCAAATCAAGGCAGCAAAGATTGAGACAGAGAGACTCATTGCCAGAGAAAGTAAAAAGAATCCCAAAATATTTTTTAACTACATAAATAGTAAGAAACTAAAAAATGATGGTGTTGGCCCCTTTAAAAATAGTCTGGGTGAAATGGTGGATGAGGATGAGGAAAAAGCCAATATGCTAAATGACTTTTTTTCAACAGTATTTACACAAGAAAATCCCATGACAGACAATATGATCAGGGATAACAAAAAGTCTCAATTAAATGTCACCTGCTTAACCCAAGAGGAAGTACGGCATCGTCTAAAAATCACTAAAATTGACAAATCACCTGGCCCGGATGGGATACACCCCAGAGTGCTGCAGGAATTAAGTACTGTCATAGATAGACCATTATTTTTAATATTTAAAGATTCCATAAAAACAGGGTCTGTACCACAGGACTGGCGTATAGCAAATGTGGTGCCAATATTCAAAAAGGGGACAAAAACTGAACTTGGAAATTATAGGCCAGTAAGCTTAACCTCTACTGTGGGTAAAATCCTAGAGGGTTTTCTAAGAGATGCTATACTGGAGTATCTGAACAAAAATAACCTCATGACCCATTATCAACATGGTTTTACGAGGGACCATTCCTGTCAAACTAATCTAATAAGCTTCTATGAAGAAGTAAGTTCTGGACTGGACCAAGGAAATGCAGTGGATGTGGTGTATATGGACTTTTCAAAAGCTTTTGATACGGTGCCACACAAAAGGTTGATACATAAAATGAGGGCAATGGGGATAGGGGAAAATATGTGTAAGTGGGTTAAGAACTGGCTTAGTGATAGGAAACAAAGGGTGGTTATTAATGGAACACACTCAGAATGGGTCACAGTTAACAGTGGGGTACCACAGGGGTCAGTGTTGGGCCCGCTTCTATTTAATATATTTATTAATGACCTTGTAGGGGGCATACAGAGTAGAATCTCAATATTTGCAGATGACACTAAACTCTGCAGGGTAATCAATACAGAGGAGGACAATTTTATATTACAGGAGGATTTATGTAAACTAGAAGCTTGGGCTGCTAAATGGCAAATGCGATCTAATGGGGATAAATGTAAAGTCATGCACTTGGGCAGAGGAAACAAAAGGTATAATTATGTGCTTAATTGTAAAACACTGGGCAAAACTGTCACTGAAAAAGACCTGGGTGTATGGGTAGATGACAAACTCACATTTAGTGGCCAGTGTCAGGCAGCTGCTGCAAAGGCAAATAAAATAATGGGATGCATTAAAAGAGGCATAGATGCTCATGAGGAGAACATAATTTTACCTCTATACAAGTCACTAGTGCGACACACTTAGAATACTGTGTACAATTCTGGTCTCCGGTGTATAAGAAAGACATAGCTGAACTAGAGCGGGTCCAGAGAAGAGCGACAAAAGTCATTAGAGGACTAAGCGGTCTGCAATACCAAGACAGATTATTAAACTTGGGGTTATTTAGCTTGGAAAAACGAAGGCTGAGGGGTGATCTTATAATAATGTATAAATATATGAGGGGGCAGTACAGAGACCTTTCTAATGATCTCTTTACTCTTAGGCCTGAGACTGGGACAAGGGGGCATCCTCTACGTCTGGAGGAAAGAAGGTTTAATCATAATCACAGACGCGGATTCTTTACTGTAAGAGCAGTGAGACTATGGAACTCTCTGCCACATGATGTTGTAATGAGTGACTCACTACTAACATTTAAGAAGGGCCTGGATGCCTTTCTTGAAAACTATAATATTACCAGTTATATATACTAGATTCTTTGATAGGGCGTTGATCCAGGGAATTAGTCTGATTGCCATATCTGGAGTCAGGAAGGAATTTTTTCCCCCAATGTGGAGATTAGTGTTGCCACATGGGTTTTTTTTTGCCTTCCTCTGGATCAACATGTTAGGCTATGGGTTGAACTAGATGGACTTAAAGTCTTCCTTCAACCTTAAAAACTATGTTACTATGTTACTATGATATGAGGCGATCTAAGGTGTGCGTGCTTGTTTTCATGGTCGCCTCAGATCGCTGATGGTGGCATCACACACCGCAATCTCGCCTTGAAAGTAAGGGAATGTGTCGCTCCGGAAATCGCCTCACGAACAGTCAAAACAATCTTGCCTCATTCCATCGCCGCTTCACACGCCGCAATTCCAAAGGTAATGTGGGCGTACATGTTCAGCGCGACGAGGAGATAGGCGTGCCACAGTGGTTTACACCGTGCCCCATACACGCTCATTGGACAGCGTTATGATTGGTCAGCCTGCTCTGGAAGGCTGGCTAATACATGACGTAATTAAAGATGTGTGTTGCTGAACGGACAGCTCTTCAAATATGGCGCCCTGTCAACTGTCAGCCAATAGGAACACAGTAGCCAACATCAATCAGCGCAGACGGGGCGTAGACTACAGAACGGTTGAGGCCGCCAAATTTCCCAATCACACGCCGCAAGTGTGGAGCAATTTCACAGTGATTGCTCCGGGGCGACATATCGCCTTTAGCATTGCCAGCCGTTATTGTGGCGTGTGAACGTACCATAAAACTGAGTAAAGTTTGGAATTAAGGAACACAAATAATATTAGAAAACTTTTTACTTCATTTCAAAGAAATATGATATTTAATTGCTATGTGCATACATATAATTCCAGAATAAACTGCTAATATTCACTTTAGCTTTCACATTTGGGCCATACTTAAACATTTGCCAACACATAAAAAATGTGCAAATTCCAAAATATGATTTCATGAATGTCTCTTGCTCTTATCATAATAAGTAGCCACCTGAATTTGTATTAAAAGACTCCTGCATTATACAAAATGACTCTTGTGATTGTAGATCAAGATGTGACCACAGATGCTGCTACTAGAGTAGATGAAGAACATTCTGTGGCACTCAGCAATGTTTTTCCCGTTCTCCCGGCACCTGCCTTTCCATTGTACAGTACATCATTTCTTTTGAGAGCACTTGAATAATTCCCAACCAAAATGAAAAGAGAATAATCCAGCTGTGATATTCATATTTAACTATTTGGTTGTTTTGAGTAACATTTCTATCAAAGTCATGTGATCAGTTTATCACTGTATATAAAACATTATATACATTTTTATTGACATCATTTTTCTAGTCTCTAATTGGTTAGATGGTATTCTATGTGTCTAATTGTCCCAATGTTCATGCATGTGTGATAGATGGTTATTCTCTATACAAAGAGAGCACCAATGTTTTTTTACCTTCTCATGTTTACCAGTTTTTATAATTGATTCACAGTGGAATTAATTAGGACTAATTAGAAGTAAGTCAATTTAGAATAAGGGAAACTACATTTTCAGGTACTGTGTGCCGAGTAAACATGTAGTCATGGTCTCTGATGATTCATTAATGAGACCAAGTCCAAATTAAAAATGCATTTAGACAATGTTGGACCACAACAATGGATGCAGATTAACTAACCACTACTTAGTGGCATCCATATCTAAATGTATAATGAAAAGACTTCAAATAGAATTGAGATATATGCACTCACACTTTTGTTATGTACAGTACATATGTATCCAAACATTTCTGGATTAAAGTCTATCTATCTATCTATCTATCTATCTATCTATCTATCTATCTATCTATCTATCTACACTACCGTTCAAAAGTTTGGGGACATTTAGAAATTTCCCTAACTTTGAAAGAAAAGCACATTTTTTTTCAATAAAGCTAACATTAAATTAATCAGAAATGCACTCTATACATTGTTAATGTGGTAAATGACTATTCTAGCTGCAACCACCACTCCTGTGTTTTAATGGTACATTGTGTTCACTAACTATGTAAGAAGGCTAATAGATGTGTAGGAAACCCTAGAAAACCCTTGCACAAGTATGTTAGCACAGCTTAAAATGGTTTGGCTGATTAGAGAAGCTATAAAATTGACCTTCCTTTGAGCTAGTTGAGAATTTGGAGCATTACATTTATTTATTCTATGAAAGTCTCAAAATGGCCAGAATAAGAGAACTTTCATTGAAACTCGACAGTGTATTCTTGTTCTTAGAAATGAAGGCTATTCCATGCAAGTAATTGCCAAGGAACTGAAGATTTCCTACAAGGATGTGTACTACTGCCTTCAGAGAAGAGCACAAACAGGCTCTAACTAGAGTAGAAAGAGAAGTGGGAGGCCCCACTGAACAACTGAGCAACAAGACAAGTACATTAGAGTCTCTATTTTGAGAAATCGACATTAAACAGTACCCACAAATGCCAGTGTCAACGTCTACAGTGAAGAGGCAACTCCTGGATGCTGGCCTTCAGGGCAGAAGGGCAGAGTGGCAAAGGAACAGCCATATCTGAGACTGGCTAATAAAAGAAAAAGATTAATATGGGCAAAAGAACACAGACATTGGACGGAGGAAGATTGGAAAAATGTCTTATGAACAGACAAATCAAAGTTTGAGGTGTTTGGATCACACAGAAGAACATTTCTGAGACCAGAACAACTGAAAAGATGTTGGAAGAGTGCTTGATGCCATCTGTCAAGCAAGGTGGAGGTAATGTGATGGCTTGGGGTTGCTTTGGTGCTGGTAAAGTGAGAGACTTTTACAAGGTAAAAGGGATTTTGAATAAGGAAGGCTATCATTCCATTTTGCAACATAATGTCATACCCTATGGACAGCGCTTGATTGGAGCCAATTTCACCCTACAACAAGGACAATGACTCAAAGCACACCTCCAAATTATGCATGAACTATTTAGGGAAGAAGCAAGCAGCTGGTATTCTATCTGTATTGTAGTGGCCAGCGCAATCACCAGATCTCAACCCCATTGAGCTGTTGTGGGAGCAGCTTGACCGTATGGTATGCAAAAAGTGCCCATCAAGCCAATCCAACTTGTGGGAGGGGCTTCAGAAAGCATGGGGGGAAATTTCTCAAGATTACCTCAGCAAATTAACAGCTTGAATGCCAAAGGTCTGCGATATTGTAATTTCTGCAAAAGGAGCATTCTTTGACAAAGGCAAAGTTTGAAGGAGAAAATTATTATTCAAATAAAAACCATTATTTCTAACCTTGACAATTCTGCACTATGTTTTCTATTCATTTTGCAATTCATTTGATAAATAAAAGTACGAGTTTTCCTGGAAAACACAAAATTATCTGGGTGACCCCAAACTTTTGAACGGTAGTGTATGTATCTATTTATAGGTAGACTTTGGTCCAGAGATGTTTGAATAGTGACACATACAAGTTTTTGGAAAACATATCCATGATGTAGTTCTACAATCAATATGAGATTAATGTGCAGACGATCAGCTTGAGGTAGGGCTCAGTCTACCGTATGGCATTCCAAGCAAGAGCATCAGATGCAATATGCTAATGACACTCAGTTCAGACTCTGCTGCGAGCGTGAGCTGAGTTACAGGCAACATTGATCAGATCTTGCAATAGGATTTCAACTGTAAAGGAGAGGGAGATATTAATCTCTCCCATCTTCTCCATTGCTGGTCCTGGTGTATATCATGCTGCACTTGTATGTCTGCTGAGTGCAGTTCGATGTTTCACTCTCACTGATAGACTTGTATGGGTTTGAGTGATCTGAGACTCGCTGCAATCACAGCATAAAAATAGAATAAAAAGAAAGTGATTCTTGACCGCGCTACCATATAAACAATCAACATTTATGTTGATAAAATATGATTTTTATTTCTACGCGTTTCTGGGCTCTCTGGCCCCTTCATCAGGAAAATAATCACACTACCAGCCAAGGTTAAGCTGCCAGCTGCGGGCTCCGCAAAGCCTAAAATTAGCAGGCCACAGCTGCTTGTCATGTTGCCGTCATACTGTTATTCCTGTCCCAGCCACTAGGCCATTCAGCTAGTGATGCTGGTGATAGTGGAGCCATGTCCTTATTGGGACTTGCTCCTTTTGTTTCTGCCTCTGTCGCTGGGCATCACCATGCTCCTCCTGTGGGTGATGCTGGTGACAGGAGAGAGGTCCCTGAGAGGCATCTGGTAGACGCAGAAGTGTGGTGGTTGGTACCTTTCTTGCATCACCTTCTGGCCAGGTTGTAGGTGTGGTCCAGATGAGATGATCAGGCTGTAAGCTCCAGTCTATATTCAGATATACAGTTGTGGCCAAAAGTATTGACACCCCTGCAATTCTGTCAGATAATACTCAGTTTCTTCCTGAAAATGATTGCAATCACAAATTCTTTGGTATTCAATGAAAAAACACAAAAATAATTGCCCTAAAGCCAAATTGGATATAATTCCACACCAAACATAAAAAAGTGGGTGGACAAAAGTATTGGCACTGTTAGAAAAATCATGTGATGCCTCTCTAATTTGTGTAATTAACAGCACCTGTAACTTACCTGTGGCACTTAACAAGTGTTGGCAATAACTAAATCACACTTGCAGCCAGTTGACATGGATTAAAGTTGACTCAACCTCTGTCCTATGTCCTTGTGTGTACCACATTGAGCATGGAGAAAAGAAAGAAGACCAAAGAACTGTCTGAGGACTTGAGAAGCCAAATTGTGAGGAGGTATGAGCAATCTCAAAGCAACAAATCCATCTCCAAAGTCCTGTGTCTACCATGCGCAGTGTCATCAAGAAGTTTAAAGACCATGGCACTGTGGCTAACCTCCCTAGATGCGAACGGAAAAGAAAAATTGACGATAGATTTCAACGCAAGGTTGTGCGGATGGTGGATAAAGAACCTTGACTAACATCCAATCAAGTTCAAGCTGCCCTGCAGTCCGAGGGTACAACAGTGTCAACCCATACTATCCGTTGGCGTCTGAATGAAAAGACTGTATGGTAGGATACCCAGGAAGACCCCACTTCTTACCCCGAGACATAAAAAAGCCAGGCTGGAGTTTGCCAAAACTTACCTTAGAAAGCCTAAAACATTTTGGAAGAATGTTCTCTGGTCAGATAAGACAAAAGTAGAGCTTTTTGGGCAAAGGCATCAACCTAGAGTTTACAGGAGAAAAAAAGAGGCATTCAAAGAAAAGAACACGGTCCCTACAGTCAAACATGGCGGAGGTTCCCTGATGTTTTGGGGTTGCTTTGCTGCCTCTGGCACTGGACTGCTTGACCGTGTGCATGGCCCATTTTTGGAGTTTTGTGTGAAATGATCAATGTTTTGCTTTTTGCTTCATTCTCTTTTGTGTTTTTTCATTTAAGACAAATTAAATAAAGATAATAATACCAAAGAATTGGTGATTGCAATCATTTTCAGGAAGAAACTGAGTATTATCTGACAGAATTGCAGGGGTGTCAATACTTTTGGCCACAACTGTATTCTTGGTTTTCTCTGCTATCTAGTTTGCATTCTATTATATTAACTCTGACCCTGCCTGGAAATTGACTCTTCTACCGCCTGACGTTTTTGAACTTTTGCTGCCCTCTCGCTTTAGACTCTTCCTTCTGACTATGCTTTTAGATCCTGATTTTGTCTATTCCTTGACCTCCTACCATTGTCCCTTCCTGGCAACCTCCCTGCTCTGGTCTGCTGCTCACCTATAAGCAGCTACCTCCTGGGCTCTGTTGAAATTCCAAATCCCTGTATAGGGGTAAAGGGTCTCAGAGTTTCTCGGGGTGCTGCCTTACCAGCAGCACAATCTTTCCAGTGGACGATCGTCACACTGCTCCAGAACTGGTGACTCCATTAAATGGGCTCTTCCCACTGGCCTGGTGTGTTGGAAAATGGGGTATAGGTATTTGAAGTTGATGCCAGATGTGGGATGTCAAAGCC
The DNA here is from genome assembly GCA_033576535.1 of Allobates femoralis. NCBI lineage: Eukaryota > Metazoa > Chordata > Amphibia > Anura > Aromobatidae > Allobates > Allobates femoralis. Next base: position 242,135,283 of record JARQOC010000002.1, on the reverse strand, counting down.
TGAGGTTAGTAATGTCAAGGGATCTATCAGATACCCAAAATTACTAACCCAGTAAGTAATAACAAAAAAAAAGACAGCAAAAAAAAAAATATTTGAAAAAAAACTCCCCAACATGTTCCCTTTTTCTATGAATTTTTTAAGAAAAAAACTCAAGAAAAGAAAAAGCCTACAGTAGTCCAGGCTTTCTGCCCCAAACCACCGAATCTGATGCAGTCCATAAAATTGAATCTGCTGTTGACACATATGAGGGTAATGTCCCCATCCTTGGCCACTTCTGGGTAACATATTAGCCCCTCCTTAGCTCCTTCATCTTGGTTTATTAGCCCTTCCATCTTGGTTTGTTAACCCTTCCTTCCTGGTTTATTAGCCCCTCCATCCTGGGTTTTTAACTTCTTCTTCCTGGTACATGCCTTCCTATCTTACATATGGCCCGCCCATCCTAGCGCACACACAAAAATAATAAACAATGTAACAAACCTCATTGTAGGTTTATGCTCCAAGCACTTTGCATCTTCCTGTGTGCGATGTCTCCTTTGTGTGCCGGCATCCGATTATGTGACTGGCACAGCACAATGACGTTATCACTGCACACACTCCAGTCACATGATTGGATGCCCGGGACACACAGGAGGACGATGCAGAGACCAAAGTACGTGAAGTGCTGGAAGCAGGAAGCGATGGGGAGGTGCGTTACATCGGTTATTATTTTTGTGTGTGCGCTAGGATGAGGGGCCATATTAAGAATGGGGGGTGTGTACACAGGTATGCACCGCTCTCCCCACCTACCTCTCAGCGCCGGATTCAGCACTGAGGTAATGGACAGGGGGATTCAGTTGTGGCGCCCCTGCGGCTAGGCGCCACAGGGTAGTATTACACTTGAATATAAAAATGTGTTTTTCCTTGTAAGTTGCTAGTTCAGGGTTTAAACCTTATGGAGTCTATTTTTAGCACTCACTTAGGACCGCACCACTTAGAGTAGGGGGAACTGTAATATAGTAGGTTCCACAGGGTGGGGGCGGAGCCTAGGATAGAGTAGAGTGACAGTTGACAGTTTTACCTCAGTCGGTGCTGGGAGGGTACCCCATCTTTATGTGGGGACCCAGGACAGAAGGTAACGGGCCAGGGCTGGTAGGAGCCAGCTGGTCATGTTGAGGGGACACCGGTGACACGGACAACCGAGACAGCCAGGAGTTCAGCCCTGACTGAAAAACCGACGAGCTGTAGGCCCAACAGAAACGGGTTGCTGACAGCGCCACAAAGGTACCTCTCCCCTCAGGACTGAAAACCGGTTCAGGACACTAGAAGAAACTAAAAGGGACAGACATATACTGCGGAGCTGGAAGGGAGCCTCTTTGCTATTTGTCCGGGTTGCCTTATCCAGGCCGAGTAGTGGACAGACCTTATCTTCTAGACACAGACCGTAGGACTGGCGGGGGAGCTCTTCAAAGGTGGTAAAGACTGAAAGATCTAGAGAAAGAAAGTAGTAGACCCTGAAAGACTAAGAGAGGACATCTAGAGACTCCATAAGAGAAACCCTGAGTTGGCAGTAGCACCCTGAAACCAAACTGTACCGTGTCTTGTTATGCCATCAGTCGGTACCAAGTAAAGCAGAGTTAAACTGGAACTGTTTCTGTTATTCTTTCTGCCGCAGCCCGTAGGGCTTAACATCATCAACATCATCAGCAGAAGGGGTAACAACTGCACCACCATTACCATCACTGTCCTCCCTCACCGTCTCACCAAAACAGCTGCCCTGAGGTAAAGCTCCACCTGTGGGGAGCTGTACCACACTTAGCTGCCTCATCCATCACCTCAGTGGCCGGCTGGCAGCGCCGGTACCATCTTACCGGACTCTACAGGTGGCGTCACGTTCCCCTGTAAATAACCCCTTTAACCCCCACTGTTTACCATCAACATCTGGTATAATTGATCACCAGGGCACGGCATCGGGGGCCCGACCATCCGTGACTCCCCACACAGTAGCCCCGGTGTCCGAGTCCCTCACCCACCCTAGCTCTGGTTGAATCAAATTAATACTATATGAGCCTAATGAGCGGACCTACATGATCATGGGCTGCCTTTGCAGCCCGTGCCAGCCTCCTCCAGAACTCTTCAGAGCTGTTGCTCCCCACCAGCACAGCCCAACAGTCACACAGCCCCATATATCCAGGTAATAAGACGCACCCGCACTTTCCTCCAAAATATTTTGGGAAAAATATCTGTCTTATGGTCCAAAAAATATGGTATTCGCAAATAATATTGACCAAAATTTACAATCAACATGAAGTACAATATGTCACGAAAAAAACCTCACAGAGTCAATGGGATCCATTGAGGCACTCCAGAGTTATAACCTTATAAATTGAAACTGGTCAGAATTGACAAATGAGTCCTGGTCATGAACATACAAAGTGGCTTGGTCCTTAAGGGTTAATCTTGCACCAGAAGGAACTGGAACACAATAAGTCACTGTTTCTTCTGCTACTGAAACTCTCCATACACTAAGGCTTGCTTCACACTATTTTTTTGTTCCTGTCCGTGTGATCCGTTTTTTTTTGCAGGACCCCACGGACAGGAACGGACAGGTCTGAATGTGTAACTCCAGATGACATTTCTGTGTCCGGATCCAGGATTTTGAGGGATCCGGACACAGAAAGAGCTGGGGAGGAGCCGAGCCAGACAAGTGGTGTCGGCGCTGTTGCTTTCACTTTAGTAGTGTATCTACATACACTGCTAAAGTGAAATTAAATAAAGGAATGGTTAAAAATTAAAAAATAAATGCTCACCTGTCCACAGAGTGTCCCGCGATGCATCCACCTATGATGGCTGCAAGGACCTTATCAGCTGACCGGGAAGAGGCAGGGCAACCTGATCAGCTGATGTGTCACATTACCGCATCAGCGTGGTTTGAATCACCCGCCCGCCAAAACTGATCGGCAGGCGATTTAAACCAGTCATGTGACACATCAGCTGATTGGGTTGCCCCACCCCTTCCTGCTCAGCTGATTAAGGCCCTTGCAGCCATCGGAGGTGGATGCATCGTGGGACACTTGGCAGATAGGTGAGCTTTTATTTTTTTTTATTTTTAACCATACCATTATTTAATTTCACATTAGCAGTGTATGTAGATACATTGCTAAAGTGAAAGTAACAGTGCCGACACGATTTGTCTGGTTTGGCTCCCCCCAGCATAGCAGCTGGGATTGGTAAGTCGGTCACTTCGCACCAACACCCCACACAGACACTCGGATCCTAAGCCCAAGCTACTTTATGTCAGGCAAGGGATGGTGGGAGGAGCTAAGTGGAGGGTGGAACATAGAACAGAACCCGGTAAGGGGTGGAGGAACTGGAGTAAAGCCCAGGAGTCAGTCTGGAGAGTGTGAGAGACAGAACGAGACATCAAAACAGAGACCCCTATCAGCTAATCAGTGACTGAGAGCAAGCTGAGAATAGCGGGGCCTGGCAGCCTGCACCACTGATGGCCGGCCGGGGACCCAGGCTGAAACTGAGGAAAGACAGAAGGAGCCAGGTGGACCCGACTGCTCACTGAGTGCTCATCATCTGGCTGCACCCATCATCATCCCCAGCAGTCCTGATTGCAGTGGTGGCCTGTATAGCCACACACTATGAGTGGCATCACGATTTATTCTTTTAACAAAAACTATTATATTTTTATTTTTTATCTTTCTCCCCCTTTGCATTAACCGCCCGGGATCACGTAGCAGGGTCGCGTCACTGTGACCACCCAGACAGCCCAGAAGACATCGAGAGGGCCCCGATTCCGAGTACTCCGCGGACCTAGTGGGCGGATCATGACTACCTGAGGGAAGCAAACAGACAACTGACGGACACACATTACTACAAGAAATTGGAGTCTGACTGCACACAGGACTATCACAAGGAATTAAACAGGCTGGTTTCTTGTCTACCTGACATATCCTTAAGAGCTGATGACCTAATACCAGAAAGTCTAAGAACAAGCACATTCTACATGCTTCCCAAAGTTCACAAATCAGGAAATCCAGCAAAACCAATCAATTGGCACTCTCAATGAGCATATTTCTGGGTGGGTAGAGTGTGTTATCAAACCCCTGGTAAAAGAGACACCCATTTACATTCAGGACACAACCGACCTATTGAATAAACTGTGAAAAGAAAGGAGGAGAGAGGCGCTAATGAGAGGGACCCCTGTGTAAGCGCTCCTAAAACACAAAAAAGTCTATCTAATTTATACTATTGAATAAACTGTCAGCAATAGGTCCTCTACCAGAAGGAACCATCCTCGCCACCATGGATGTTTAATCTCTGTTCAGCAACATCCCACACCAGGATGGATTAAATGCCTGCAAAACCTTCCTGGAAAACACAGGGATTGATGCAGACTCTGTGGTGGAGCTTACAAAATTCATCCTCATGCACAACTACTTTACATTTGAGGACAACATGTATTTACAGGAGACTGGCACAGCAATGGGAAGCAAAATGGCACTACAATATGCAAATCTTTTCATGGCCAAGCTTGAAGGTGACTTTTTACCCTTTTGTCCTGTCAGGCCTCTGGCCTACTACCGTTACATCGATGACATTTTAATCATCTGGACAGAGTCTGAGCAACAGCTAAAGACATTTCATGAACACTTTAATCAGTTTCATCCCACTGTCAACTTAACACTCAACTACTCCTGCAGTGAAATCAGCTTTCTGGACATCATCATTAAGCTACGGAACAATGAAATAGAGACATTTATGTACCAGAAGCCAATTGACTGTAAAACATGACTCCGATCGGAAAGTTTTCATCCACAACACATGAAAAACTTCATTGTGTACAGCCAGGCCATCAGATACAATCGGATATGTTCCAATCCTACAGATAGAGACAATCACCTTGAGAACCTAAAGCCAAATTGGATATAATTCCACACCAAACATAAAAAAGTGGGTGGACAAAAGTATTGGCACTGTTAGAAAAATCATGTGATGCCTCTCTAATTTGTGTAATTAACAGCACCTGTAACTTACCTGTGGCACTTAACAAGTGTTGGCAATAACTAAATCACACTTGCAGCCAGTTGACATGGATTAAAGTTGACTCAACCTCTGTCCTATGTCCTTGTGTGTACCACATTGAGCATGGAGAAAAGAAAGAAGACCAAAGAACTGTCTGAGGACTTGAGAAGCCAAATTGTGAGGAGGTATGAGCAATCTCAAAGCAACAAATCCATCTCCAAAGTCCTGTGTCTACCATGCGCAGTGTCATCAAGAAGTTTAAAGACCATGGCACTGTGGCTAACCTCCCTAGATGCGAACGGAAAAGAAAAATTGACGATTGATTTCAACGCAAGGTTGTGCGGATGGTGGATAAAGAACCTCGACTAACATCCAATCAAGTTCAAGCTGCCCTGCAGTCCGAGGGTACAACAGTGTCAACCCATACTATCCGTTGGTGTCTGAATGAAAAGACTGTATGGTAGGATACCCAGGAAGACCCCACTTCTTACCCCGAGACATAAAAAAGCCAGGCTGGAGTTTGCCAAAACTTACCTTAGAAAGCCTAAAACATTTTGGAAGAATGTTCTCTGGTCAGATAAGACAAAAGTAGAGCTTTTTGGGCAAAGGCATCAACCTAGAGTTTACAGGAGTAAAAAAAGAGGCATTCAAAGAAAAGAACACGGTCCCTACAGTCAAACATGGCGGAGGTTCCCTGATGTTTTGGGGTTGCTTTGCTGCCTCTGGCACTGGACTGCTTGACCGTGTGCATGGCCCATTTTTGGAGTTTTGTGTGAAATGATCAATGTTTTGCTTTTTGCTTCATTCTCTTTTGTGTTTTTTCATTTAAGACAAATTAAATAAAGATAATAATACCAAAGAATTGGTGATTGCAATCATTTTCAGGAAGAAACTGAGTATTATCTGACAGAATTGCAGGGGTGTCAATACTTTTGGCCACAACTGTATTCTTGGTTTTCTCTGCTATCTAGTTTGCATTCTATTATATTAACTCTGACCCTGCCTGGAAATTGACTCTTCTACCGCCTGACATTTTTGAACTTTTGCTGCCCTCTCGCTTTAGACTCTTCCTTCTGACTACGCTTTTAGATCCTGATTTTGTCTATTCCTTGACCTCCTACCATTGTCCCTTCCTGGCAACCTCCCTGCTCTGGTCTGCTGCTCACCTATAAGCAGCTACCTCCTGGGCTCTGTTGAAATTCCAAATCCCTGAATAGGGGTAAAGGGTCTCAGAGTTTCTCGGGGTGCTGCCTTACCAGCAGCACAATCTTTCCAGTGGACGATCGTCACACTGCTCCAGAACTGGTGACTCCATTAAATGGGCTCTTCCCACTGGCCTGGTGTGTTGGAAAATGGGGTATAGGTATTTGAAGTTGATGCCAGATGTGGGATGTCAAAGCCTGAGGTTAGTAATGTCAAGGGATCTATCAGATACCCAAAATTACTAACCCAGTAAGTAATAACAAAAAAAAAGACAGCAAAAAAAAAAAATATTTGAAAAAAAACTCCCCAACATGTTCCCTTTTTCTATGAATTTTTTGAGTAAAAAACTCAAGAAAAGAAAAAGCCTACAGTAGTCCAGGCTTTCTGCCCCAAACCACCGAATCTGATGCAGTCCATAAAATTGAATCTGCTGTTGACACATATGAGGGTAATGTCCCCATCCTTGGCCACTTCTGGGTAACATATTAGCCCCTCCTTAGCTCCTTCATCTTGGTTTATTAGCCCTTCCATCTTGGTTTGTTAACCCTTCCTTCCTGGTTTATTAGCCCCTCCATCCTGGGTTTTTAACTTCTTCTTCCTGGTACATGCCTTCCTATCTTACATATGGCCCGCCCATCCTAGCGCACACACAAAAATAATAAACAATGTAACAAACCTCATTGTAGGTTTATGCTCCAAGCACTTTGCATCTTCCTGTGTGCGATGTCTCCTTTGTGTGCCGGCATCCGATTATGTGACTGGCACAGCACAATGACGTTATCACTGCACACACTCCAGTCACATGATTGGATGCCCGGGACACACAGGAGGACGATGCAGAGACCAAAGTACGTGAAGTGCTGGAAGCAGGAAGCGATGGGGAGGTGCGTTACATCGGTTATTATTTTTGTGTGTGCGCTAGGATGAGGGGCCATATTAAGAATGGGGGGTGTGTACACAGGTATGCACCGCTCTCCCCACCTACCTCTCAGCGCCGGATTCAGCACTGAGGTAATGGACAGGGGGATTCAGTTGTGGCGCCCCTGCGGCTAGGCGCCACAGGGTAGTATTACACTTGAATATACAGTTAGGGCCAGAAATATTTGGACAGTGACACAAGTTTTGTTATTTTAGCTGTTTACAAAAACATGTTCAGAAATACAATTATATATATAATATGGGCTGAAAGTGCACACTCCCAGCTGCAATATGAGAGTTTCCACATCCAAATCGGAGAAAGGGTTTAGGAATCTAAGCTCTGTAATGCATAGCCTCCTCTTTTTCAAGGGACCAAAAGTATTTGGACAATGGACTCTAAGGGCTGCAATTAACTCTGAAGGCGTCTCCCTCGTTAACCTGTAATCAATGAAGTAGTTAAAAGGTCAGGGGTGGATTCCAGGTGTGTGGTTTTGCATTTGGATGCAGTTGCTGTGACCAGACAACATGCGGTCAAAGGAACTCTCAATTGAGGTGAAGCAGAACATCCTGAGGCTGAAAAAAAAGAAAAAATCCATCAGAGAGATAGCAGACATACTTGGAGTAGCAAAATCAACAGTTGGGTACATTCTGAGAAAAAAGGAATTGACTGGTGAGCTTGGGAACTTTAAAAGGCCTGGGCGTCCACGGATGACAACAGTGGTGGATTATCGCCGCATACTTTATTTGGTGAAGAAGAACCCGTTCACAACATCAACTGAAGTCCAGAACACTCTCAGTGAAGTAGGTGTATCTGTCTCTAAGTCAACAGTAAAGAGAAGACTCCATGACAGTAAATACAAAGGGTTCACATCTAGATGCAAACCATTCATCAATTCCAAAAATAGACAGGCCAGAGTTAAATTTGCTGAAAAACACCTCAAGAAGCCAGCTCAGTTCTGGAAAAGTATTCTATGGACAGATGAGACAAAGATCAACCTGTACCAGAATGATGGGAAGAAAAAAGTTTGGAGAAGAAAGGCAACGGCACATGATCCAAGGCACACCACATCCTCTGTAAAACATGGTGGAGGCAACGTGATGGCATGGGCATGCATGGCTTTCAATGGCACTGGGTCACTTGTGTTTATTGATGACATAACAGCAGACAAGAGTAGCCGGATGAATTCTGAAGTGTACCGGGACATACTTTCAGCCCAGATTCAGCCAAATGCTGCAAAGTTGATTGGACGGCGCTTCATAGTACAGATGGACAATGACCCCAAGCATACAGCCAAAGCTACCCAGGAGTTCATGAGTGCAAAAAAGTGGAACATTCTGCAATGGCCAAGTCAATCACCAGATCTTAACCCAATTGAGCATGCATTTCACTTGCTCAAATCCAGACTTAAGACAGAAAGACCCACAAACAAGCAAGACCTGAAGGCTGCGGTTGTAAAGGCCTGGCAAAGCATTAAGAAGGAGGAAACCCAGCGTTTGGTGATGTCCATGGGTTCCAGACTTAAGGCAGTGATTGCCTCCAAAGGATTCGCAAAAAATATTGAAAATAAAAATATTTTGTTTGGGTTATGTTTATTTGTCCCATTACTTTTGACCTCCTAAAATGTGGAGTGTTTGTAAAGAAATGTGTACAATTCCTACATTTTCTATCAGATATTTTTGTTCAACCCTTCAAATTAAACGTTACAATCTGCACTTGAATTCTGTTGTAGAGGTTTCATTTCAAATCCAATGTGGTGGCATGCAGAGCCAAACTCGCGAAAATTGTGTCACCGTCCAAATATTTCTGGCCCTAACTGTAAAAATGTGTTTTTCCTTGTAAGTTGCTAGTTCAGGGTTTAAACCTTATGGAGTCTATTTTTAGCACTCACTTAGGACCGCACCACTTAGAGTAGGGGGAACTGTAATATAGTAGGTTCCACAGGGTGGGGGCGGAGCCTAGGATAGAGTAGAGTGACAGTTGACAGTTTTACCTCAGTCGGTGCTGGGAGGGCAGACAGAGTGGTCAGGCCTGGCAGCCCAGCTGAGTGGAGGGTACCCCATCTTTATGTGGGGACCCAGGACAGAAGGCAACGGGCCAGGGCTGGTAGGAGCCAGCTGGTCATGTTGAGGGGACACCGGTGACACGGACAACCGAGGCAGCCAGGAGTTCAGCCCTGACTGAAAAACCGACGAGCTGTAGGCCCAACAGAAACGGGTTGCTGACAGCGCCACAAAGGTACCTCTCCCCTCAGGATTGAAAACCGGTTCAGGACACTAGAAGAAACTAAAAGGGACAGACATATACTGCGGAGCTGGAAGGGAGCCTCTTTGCTATTTGTCCGGGTTGCCTTATCCAGGCCGAGTAGTGGACAGACCTTATCTTCTAGACACAGACCGTAGGACTGGCGGGGGAGCTCTTCAAAGGTGGTAAAGACTGAAAGATCTAGAGAAAGAAAGTAGTAGACCCTGAAAGACTAAGAGAGGACATCTAGAGACTCCATAAGAGAAACCCTGAGTTGGCAGTAGCACCCTGAAACCAAACTGTACCGTGTCTTGTTATGCCATCAGTCGGTACCAAGTGAAGCAGAGTTAAACTGGAACTGTTTCTGTTATTCTTTCTGCCGCAGCCCGTAGGGCTTAACATCATCAACATCATCAGCAGAAGGGGTAACAACTGCACCACCATTACCATCACTGTCCTCCCTCACCGTCTCACCAAAACAGCTGCCCTGAGGTAAAGCTCCACCTGTGGGGAGCTGTACCACACTTAGCTGCCTCATCCATCACCTCAGTGGCCGGCTGGCAGCGCCGGTACCATCTTACCGGACTCTACAGGTGGCGTCACGTTCCCCTGTAAATAACCCCTTTAACCCCCACTGTTTACCATCAACATCTGGTATAATTGATCACCAGGGCACGGCATCGGGGGCCCGACCATCCGTGACTCCCCACACAGTAGCCCCGGTGTCCGAGTCCCTCACCCACCCTAGCTCTGGTTGAATCAAATTAATACTATATGAGCCTAATGAGCGGACCTACATGATCATGGGCTGCCTTTGCAGCCCGTGCCAGCCTCCTCCAGAACTCTTCAGAGCTGTTGCTCCCCACCAGCACAGCCCAACAGTCACACAGCCCCATATATCCAGGTAATAAGACGCACCCGCACTTTCCTCCAAAATATTTTGGGAAAAATATCTGTCTTATGGTCCAAAAAATATGGTATTCGCAAATAATATTGACCAAAATTTACAATCAACATGAAGTACAATATGTCACGAAAAAAACCTCACAGAGTCAATGGGATCCATTGAGGCACTCCAGAGTTATAACCTTATAAATTGAAACTGGTCAGAATTGACAAATGAGACCTGGTCATGAACATACAAAGTGGCTTGGTCCTTAAGGGGTTAATCTTGCACCAGAAGGAACTGGAACACAATAAGTCACTGTTTCTTCCGCTACTGAAACTCTCCATACACTAAGGCTTGCTTCACACTATGGTTTTGTTCCTGTCCGTGCGATCCGTTTTTTTTTTGCAGGACCCCACGGACAGGAACGGACAGGTCCGAATGTGTAACACCAGATGACATTTCTGTGTCCGGATCCAGGATTTTGAGGGATCCGGACACAGAAAGAGCTGGGGAGGAGCCGAGCCAGACAAGTGGTGTCGGCGCTGTTGCTTTCACTTTAGTAGTGTATCTACATACACTGCTAAAGTGAAATTAAATAAAGGAATGGTTAAAAATTAAAAAATAAATGCTCACCTGTCCACAGAGTGTCCCGCGATGCATCCACCTATGATGGCTGCAAGGACCTTATCAGCTGACCGGGAAGAGGCAGGGCAACCTGATCAGCTGATGTGTCACATTACCGCATCAGCGTGGTTTGAATCACCCGCCCGCCAAAACTGATCGGCAGGCGATTTAAACCAGTCATGCGACACATCAGCTGATTGGGTTGCCCCACCCCTTCCTGCTCAGCTGATTAAGGTCCTTGCAGCCATCGGAGATGGATGCATCGTGGGACACTTGGCAGATAGGTGAGCTTTTATTTTTTTTTATTTTTAACCATACCATTATTTAATTTCACATTAGCAGTGTATGTAGATACATTGCTAAAGTGAAAGTAACAGTGCCGACACGATTTGTCTGGTTTGGCTCCCCCCAGCATAGCAGCTGGGATTGGTAAGTCGGTCACTTCGCACCAACACCCCACACAGACACTCGGATCCTAAGCCCAAGCTACTTTATGTCAGGCAAGGGATGGTGGGAGGAGCTAAGTGGAGGGTGGAACATAGAACAGAACCCGGTAAGGGGTGGAGGAACTGGAGTAAAGCCCAGGAGTCAGTCTGGAGAGTGTGAGAGACAGAACGAGACATCAAAACAGAGACCCCTATCAGCTAATCAGTGACTGAGAGCAAGCTGAGAATAGCGGGGCCTGGCAGCCTGCACCACTGATGGCCGGCCGGGGACCCAGGCTGAAACTGAGGAAAGACAGAAGGAGCCAGGTGGACCCGACTGCTCACTGAGTGCTCATCATCTGGCTGCACCCATCATCATCCCCAGCAGTCCTGATTGCAGTGGTGGCCTGTATAGCCACACACTATGAGTGGCATCACGATTTATTCTTTTAACAAAAACTATTATATTTTTATTTTTTATCTTTCTCCCCCTTTGCATTAACCGCCCGGGATCACGTAGCAGGGTCGCGTCACTGTGACCACCCAGACAGCCCAGAAGACATCGAGAGGGCCCCGATTCCGAGTACTCCGCGGACCTAGTGGGCGGATCATGACTACCTGAGGGAAGCAAACAGACAACTGACGGACACACATTACTACAAGAAATTGGAGTCTGACTGCACACAGGACTATCACAAGGAATTAAACAGGCTGGTTTCTTGTCTACCTGACATATCCTTAAGAGCTGATGACCTAATACCAGAAAGTCTAAGAACAAGCACATTCTACATGCTTCCCAAAATTCACAAATCAGGAAATCCAGCAAAACCAATCAATTGGCACTCTCAATGAGCATATTTCTGGGTGGGTAGAGCGTGTTATCAAACCCCTGGTAAAAGAGACACCCATTTACATTCAGGACACAACCGACCTATTGAATAAACTGTGAAAAGAAAGGAGGAGAGAGGCGCTAATGAGAGGGACCCCTGTGTAAGCGCTCCTAAAACACAAAAAAGTCTATCTAATTTATACTATTGAATAAACTGTCAGCAATAGGTCCTCTACCAGAAGGAACCATCCTCGCCACCATGGATGTTTAATCTCTGTACAGCAACATCCCACACCAGGATGGATTAAATGCCTGCAAAACCTTCCTGGAAAACACAGGGATTGATGCAGACTCTGTGGTGGAGCTTACAAAATTCATCCTCACGCACAACTACTTTACATTTGAGGACAACATGTATTTACAGGAGACTGGCACAGCAATGGGGAGCAAAATGGCACTACAATATGCAAATCTTTTCATGGCCAAGCTTGAAGGTGACTTTTTATCCTTTTGTCCTGTCAGGCCTCTGGCCTACTACCGTTACATCGATGACATTTTAATCATCTGGACAGAGTCTGAGCAACAGCTAAAGACATTCCATGAACACTTTAATCAGTTTCATCCCACTGTCAACTTAACACTCAACTACTCCTGCAGTGAAATCAGCTTTCTGGACATCATCATTAAGCTACGGAACAATGAAATAGAGACATTTATGTACCAGAAGCCAATTGACTGTAAAACATGACTCCGATCGGACAGTTTTCATCCACAACACATGAAAAACTTCATTGTGTACAGCCAGGCCATCAGATACAATCGGATATGTTCTAACCCTACAGATAGAGACAATCACCTTGAGAACCTCAAAAAGACCTTTTTGAACTAGGGTTACCATCCAAGAACAATCGAGAACCAGATTACAAGAGCCACCAGAATATCAAGGAATCATATCCTACATTACAAAACTAGAGGAGAAAATAAAACGAGTTTATCTTAATGCCCCGTTACACGGGGAAACATCTCCAGCAACATCGCCGGCAACTCCCGGGAGCACGCACGTTTTTGGTTACTTTCCAACATCGCTGAAGAGCTGTCAGACGAGGAGACATCGCCGGCAACTCATCAGCGATGTTGCCAGCAACTATCGCTGCCAGGATTAAACTCAACCCTGGCAGCAATCCTTAACATGGGAGTCTATGGGGGAAGTTGCCGGCAACATCGATGTTGCCGCGTCAGACCGGGCGATGCAGGCACATCGTCTGAGCAACATCGCCTGGTTTCACAACATTGTTGGGAAACCAGGCGATGTTGCTGAAGCAACTATCGCAGTTGAAATCACCATGTTATACAGGGCAACTCTCCGACGATGTCGCCTCAACTTGGCCACGCCTCTCAGTTGCCGGCAATGTTTCAGGAGATGTTGCCCCGTGTAACAGGGCCTTTATAGTTATCTACAATCCAAATCTGGAGGTGCTTAGAAGAGCTGCACAGAAACTGCAACCACTACTACAAAAAGATGCCCAACCAAAATCACTCTTGTGTTTCAGACTAGAGATGGGCGAGTCCTAAAAGACTCGGAATCGCAAGACCCCAACGAGTCCGAGTCAAGGACTCGGGACTCGTTGCGAGTCCAGCGAGTCCAATGTTAATGAATAGGGAACCGAGTAATAGCGAATAATGACATTTACAACTCGCTGATGTGTCTCTGAAAGTGTGCGAGTCCAAACTCGCTGGTTTTTCTCTTATTTGGAGGCTTGGAGCCGATGATGCGAGGGAAGCGATTCTCCAGCACACACCATGCTTTAAGGAAACAGGAAACGAGTCGCGCTGACAGGCGCACACACAGAGCAATCCATTCATCAGTGCAATCATGGCAGCAGGCCGTGGCAAGGTGAACACACTGCGTCTTATTGAACTTGTGGAGGCTCGTCCATTTCTATGGCTCCCTACAGATCCTGACTATGGGGATACGACCCAAATTAATACAGCCTGGAGAGAGATCGCCCAAGAGATGTTCCCTGCGTTCCATCGGAGTGACCATGAGGAACAGAGCAATCTAAGTAATTTAAATGAGTTCACACGTTATATATTGCATTTACTGTATATATACTCGTGTATAAGCCGACCCGTGTATAAGCCTACCCCCATATTTTTGCCCCAAAAAACTGTGAAAACATATTGACCGCCATCCTGGTATACAGCGGCTATCACTGGTAGACAGCCCCCAGCAGAGTATACACCTCCCCCTGCAGAGTATACAGGCCCCCAGATGGGTATACATGCCCCCAATATTGTGGTATACAGGCAGGGGCGGACTGGCCCAGGTGCCACGGGTCATGCCGCTGCAGGAGCATGAATCATCCGCATGTCCCTGAAGCAGCAGGCGGAAACCGAAGCTCCTAGCCGCGCGATGACGTCATCAGCGCGCGGCTGCGTCTGGGAGTGAGCATCTGTGAGTGGCGTGCGGCTGCGACTGTGAGCGATGGCTGTGAGGAGTGCGAGGCTGCGGCTGGGAGCGAGCCCTAGGAGACTGCGGGAGGTGCGGTGACTGTGAGGTGGCCGCCAGTCATCACCCCCCCCTACCCCCCGTCCTCACCTGTGTCGGGCCGGTGAGTAGGGATGGGCGAATCTACTCGCTAGGACTCGTTACTCGGCGAGTAGTAAGGGACTCGCAGGACTCGGTACTCTGCGAGTTTCCCAGTGATTACTCGCACGAGTCCAATGCAAATCAATATCAATCCTAGTTTTTTCAGAAACGCTGACAAAACTAGGATTGCCATTGTTTGCATTAGACTCGTGCGAGTAATCACTGGCTACTGTGCCAGTGATAGCAGGGAAACTCGCAAAGTAACTGCTGTTTCTTTGCGAGCCGAGTCCAGCTGTCTTCTCTGTGCAGCTCCAGGGTCCTAGAGCCCGCCTGCTGCCTGATGTAGCAGTGCTGAGATTGTTCTCAGTCTGCTCATTCCCTGTGCATAGACATCTATATTTATGCACAGGGGATGTAGCAGAGAGGACATCGCGTTTTGGACTGCGTCGGACGGAAGAGGATTTTTTTAAATTAAAGATGGAGTCCCTAATGGCTTTTTTTTTTATTTCAAATAAAAAATTTTCTCTGTGTTGTGTTTTTTTAACCCTTTATTGGAGATTCTTAGTGGCTGGGTCAAACGTGGCCTGACATTAAGAATCTCGGGCTTAATACCAGCTTGTATAACAAAGCTAGTATTAACCCCTTTATTACCCAGCGTGCCACCGCCACCAGGGCCGCTGGAAGAGCGGGGTTCAGCGCCAGAGGATGGCGCTTCAATGAACGCGCCATCTTCTGGGGCGGCTGCGGGCTGCAATTTGCAGCGGGGGGTTCCCAGAAAGCTTGGGCATCCCTGCGCTGCGGATTCCAGCCCCCAGCTGCTTAGCTGTACCTGGCTAGACATAGAAATTGCGCGGAGCCCCACGCATTTTTTTTTTATTATTTAATGAATTTCAGAGTCAGAGGCTCAGAGTCAGAGTCTCGGAGTCGGAGTCTCAGAGTCGGAGTCGCCTCAGAGTCGGAGTCGCCTCAGAGTCGGAGTCGCCTCGGAGTCGGAGTCGTCTCGGAGTCGGAGTCGTCTCGGAGTCGGAGTCGTCTCGGAGTCGGAGTCAAAAAAATGCGTGGGGCTCCGCGCAATTTCTATGTCTAGCCAGGTACAGCTAAGCAGCTGGGGGCTGGAATCCGCAGCGTCGGGATGCCCAAGCTTTCTGGGCACCCCCCGCTGCAAATTGCAGCCCGCAGCCGCCCCAGAAGATGGCGCGTTCATTGAAGCGCCATCCTCTGGCGCTGAACCCCGCTCTTCCAGCGGCCCTGGTGGCGGTGGCACGCTGGGTAATAGAGGTTAGGGCCAGCTTTGTATTATCAGCTGGCCCTAAGCCCGAAATTTATGGCGGTCACGCCAATATTAGACATGACCGCCATGAATTTCTATTAAATTGTTTTAAAAAAAACACAACACAGAGACATTTTTTTATTAGAAATAAAAAAAAAAGCCATTAGGGACTCCATCTTTAATTAAAAAAATCCTCTTCCGTCCAACGCAGTCCAAAACGCGATGTCCTCTCTGCTACATCCCCTGTGTATAGATATAGATGTCTATGCACAGGGAATGAGCAGACTGAGAACAATCTCAGCACTGCTACATCATCTCTGTGCAGAGACATTCATGTCTGTACACAGGGAATGAGCAGACTGAGAACAATCTCAGCTCTGCTACATCATCTCTGTGCACAGACATTCATGTCTGTACACAGGGAATGAGCAGACTGAGAACAATCTCAGAACTGCTACATCAGGCAGCAGGCGGGCTCTAGGACCCTGGAGCTGCACAGAGCAGACAGGACTCTTCTCTTATCTGTGCGAGTTTCCCAGCGATTACTTACAAAGTAAACGAGTCCAATGCAAATAAATGACAAAACTAGGATTGCTTCAGGCTGAAGCTTCCGAGACACATCTGCGATTTGTAAATCTCACACTACTCGCTATTACTCGCTTCCCCATTCATTAACATTGGACTCGCTAGACTCGCAACGAGTAGCGAGTCCTGGGCTCGGACTCGCTAGAGTCAAGCGATTCCCAGTAATTTAGGATTCGCCCATCACTATCGGTGAGGGAGGGTTGCCACCCAAACTGTAGGGTGCCAGTCAGTCCCTGTATACAGGGCCCTCAGTGTGTGTACAGGCCCCCCCAGCAGTGGGTATACAGGGCCCCCAGCAGTGGGTAGACAGTGCCCCAGTGGGTATACAGGGCCCCCAGCAGTGGGAATACAGGGCCCCCATAGCAGGGTATACAGGACCCTGAATGTGTTATCATGCTCCACCGCATAGTTGCCTATATTTGGATGGGGTCACAACAGTACACTTAGTTTAAGGTCTGATCCTCCTGGCTCTTACGGCCAAGGGGTTGGGTGTATATAAATACCACTAATGACCAGAGTCTGGTGCCCGCACTATTACATTCTCTATGCGTTGACATGTGTCCTGCCTCATTTGTGATTGTGGCCACGTGAGCTCAATGTCCGTAATGCTGTTGATGATGTTCCACACTGTCGTGTCACTGTGCCTTGTATACAAATTACACACACAACATGAATAAAATGTTATTGTTGATTTGTACACATACTTTTGTTGTTTCAAATATTACACATCTCTAAACCCGGTTTGAAATCATTTCACAGTTGACCATCTTAAAAAATGGTGGAGGAGCTGCCGGGACCAGCATAGGAAGCAGTACCGGCAGTACTCGGAGAGAGAACCGGGAGCCGCTCCATTGCTGAACCACTACCATTTTTACGACCGGCTGTCCTTCCTTCACCCGGTGGCCCGTATGCCAAGGTATGTGTCTGCAGCACTGTTGTGTACAATTAGTATTATTTATTAACCTGCCTAGCGGTATTCCCGAGCCTGACTCGGGGTTAACTTTCACTATCAGAAGCGGTAACCCCGAGTCACGCTCGGGCTTACCCGCAGGCAGTGTTACAGAAGTTGAAGAATGTCACCGCCGTCCCTGCAGCCGCGGGTGAGGACTGGAGGGGGATGGGGGTGAAAGTGCTGGCACATAATGTCACCTCCGTCCCTGCAGCAGCGGGTGAGGACTGGAGGGGGATGGGGGTGAAAGTGCTGGCACATAATGTCACCTCCGCCCCGGCAGCAGCGGGTGAGGACTGGAGGGGGATGGGGGTGAAAGTGCTGGCACATAATGTCACCTCCGTCCCGGCAGCAGCGGGTGAGGACTGGAGGGGGATGGGGGTGAAAGTGCTGGCACATAATGTCACCTCCGTCCCTGCAGCCGCGGGTATGGAGAGGGGGGCCGCCGCCAAGCTGCACTTACCTGCCAGGGAGACGCTGTGTAGATATGGTGCTGCCCCTTTCTGTGCCACCGCTCCCCTTGCCATCTTGCCCCTGATCTCCATCCCCCTGCAAGGGGGATGGATCCCTGAGGGATGGATCCCTGATCCCCATCCACATGCAGGGGGATGGATCCCTGATCCCCATCCACATGCAGGGGGATGGATCCCTGAGGGATGGATCCCTGATCCCCATCCACATGCAGGGGGATGGATCCCTGAGGGATGGATCCCTGATCCCCATCCACATGCAGGGGGATGGATCCCTGAGGGATGGATCCCTGATCCCCATCCACATGCAGGGGGATGGATCCCTGAGGGATGGATCCCTGATCCCCATCCACATGCAGGGGGATGGATCCCTGAGGGATGGATCCCTGATTCCCATCCACATGCAGGGGGATGGATCCCTGATCCCCATCCACATGCAGGGGGATGGATCCCTGATCCCCATCCACATGCAGGGGGATGGATCCCTGAGGGATGGATCCCTGATCCCCATCCACATGCAGGGGGATGGATCCCTGAGGGATGGATCCCTGATCCCCATCCACATGCAGGGGGATGGATCCCTGAGGGATGGATCCCTGATCCCCATCCACATGCAGGGGGATGGATCCCTGAGGGATGGATCCCTGATCCCCATCCACATGCAGGGGGATGGATCCCTGAGGGATGGATCCCTGATTCCCATCCACATGCAGGGGGATGGATCCCTGAGGGATGGATCCCTGATCCCCATCCACATGCAGGGGGATGGATCCCTGATTCCCATTCCCCCGGCTCCTCACCAGACACTGCCAGCACCCTCCCTGCCAGCACCAACCCTCCCCCGCTCCTCACCTAATGCTGCACCAGGGCCCCAAAGGCAGGAGCGCAGTGCATTACAGCAGAGATTCTTCAGAGGAGCCGGGGGGGGGGGGGTGCTGCCGCCCGGGACCGGGAGGTCTGGGAGCCGGGGTGGGAACAGTTACCCTCCTTGCCTCTGTCATGGTGGCCCCCTACTGGTGCTCTGAAGCTTGAGGGGCACTGGTGCAGCTGAACCAGCTGCACCACGGTGGGTCCACATCTGATGCTCAGGGTAAATGGCGGCGGAGTCTCCTTACCTTCTCCTGGTGATCCAGCGATGTCCCCGCTGTGATCGCCGGTGAGAGCCCCTTCGGATGCCTCCATATGACTTCCTGGTTCCGTCTCTGTGAGCCGCAGCGGCTCATTGGAGGCGGAACTGGGTGGGAAAAAAGAAAAGTATAAAATTTCGGCCCATAAAAAAAATTTTTTATGAAAAAAAATGGTACCGCTTTTAGGCTGCTTTCACATCAGCGTTTTTTTGAAATCGTGGCAGATGCGGTGAAAAAAACGAATCTGCCGCGATTACCGCATATCCGCGACACCTGCGGCACAGTTGCGGCAAGCCCCATGCAATGTCTATGGGGCTTGCGGTAAGGATGCGGCAGATGCGGCAAGTGTGGTATCGGAACTTGCGGCAGGTGCGGGCGCAAAAAAACCGCGGCTGACCGCGGTTTTTTCGCGGCTGCACCTGCCGCAAGTGCTGAAACCGCACTTGCCGCACCTGCCGCATCCTTACCGCAAGCCCCATAGACATTGCATGGGGCTTGCCGCAACTGTGCCACAGGTGTCGCGGTTATGCGGTAATCGCGGCAGATTCGTTTTTTTCACCGCATCTGCCGCGATTTCAAAAAAACGCTAGTGTGAAAGCACCCTTAGTACAAAATTCCTGACATAATCATACCGCCAGGTATAAGATTATTGATTATTGAATAAAATTATATTATTTATTTAATTATAATTCATGATTTTATGTTTCAAACTTTATCACATCTCAGAGGTCTACTAGAGTCTTCTTTGATCAGGTAATTACTAAGAATTGCAGCCCTACTGTACATAACACAAAATTTCCATTAAAAAAAATGTAACGCTTTTAGCATAAAATTCCAGAATTATTCGTAACGCCAGGGAGGTTAATATATACATTAGGTTCCAATTCGGCTCTGTGGGTAGCAGAGTATACAGGTGGCTCTGTGGGTAGCAGAGTATACAGGCGGGTCTGAGGTAGCAGAGTATACAGACGGCTCTGTGGGTAGCAGAGTATACAGGCAGCTCTGAGGTAGCAGAGTATACAGGCGGGTCTGAGGTAGCAGAGTATACAGACGGCTCTGTGGGTAGCAGAGTATACAGGCGGCTCTGTGGGTAGCAGAGTATACAGGCGGGTCTGAGGTAGCAGAGTATAAAGACGGCTCTGTGGGTAGCAGAGTATACAGGCGGGTCTGTGGGTAGCAGAGTATATAGGTGATGAGAATAGGGTTAATAGATGGTGCTACAGTTTTGGGGGGGGGCTAGAGGGAGCAGAGATCCAATTACTGCCATCATTACTGACCTTATTAAAGATAGCGGCCGCAGCTGAATGACATCATGGCAAAGGTAAACATGGGGTGTGGTTAGCTGCAGGAGGGCAGTGAGAGGTGTGGGTTGTTTGGCAGAGGGCGTGGTGTGGGCGGGGTGAGCGCGGCTCCTGTGTCAGATATGCTGCGAGCGCGGACCCGCGGCAGATCTCCGGGAGCAGAGGACGTGTCCGGTACGTCCGTAGCCCCCGGCCTCCCCGTTGTCCGCACACACAGCCCCGCTGTGACCTCTGCAGTGTCACAGGCCCCGGCGGGCGGCTGTCATCTCCTCCTGACACTGACCTCCTCCTGATTTGATTGTCTGTGTTGCCCTTCCCGCTGTCAGCATCAGTGATCTGCTAAGACCTGTGGGTGCACAGATGGGGGAAGTACAAATGCCAGCATGCCGGGGCGGATGGGGCGCTGTCAGGGGCGCAGGTCTTGCTGTGAGCGGAGGGCGCGAGGCCGCTCGAGAAAATGCTATAGCGGCTGTGTGAGTTAAGCGTCTGCGGCTCGCGAAGGCGCATACGCGTCTCCGCTCGCAGTGACGCTAAGGAGTTTGGGATTCGGCTACAGTGCCGGAATTTCAAACTCCCGATTATATAAATAGATTATATATATATATTGTATACGTTTCAACCCCTTCCCTGCTTTATATAGATGATATAAGCTAAAAGTTTTGTAAATTAAGTATGTCAAGTTAAAAGTGAAGTCAGGGGGACGTTTTTTTCAAATGAACCATTGGTGTTATTGATCGTCTAGATTAGATGGGATGGGGGGGGTGGGTGTTAATAAGGGGGGGAAAAATTATGTATTATTATGGAATTAGCAAACAAAGTCACGTATTCCTTTATGTTATGTACAGTTGGTTATTCTTTAATAATAATAAAAAATATCTGATTAAGAATACACAGATACACAGAGTCTAAAAAGCGTGCAACTTAATGTTTGACCTATGTTTTTGTTTCCAAATGCAATGCATTCACCAAATTTTTTTTTACTTTACCCACAGAGAAGCTTACTACAGAGGGCGGCGTGCTGCTAACCCTCCACCTCCAAACAGAAGGCGGCGTGGAGAAAACCCACCACCACCACCACGGCCGCCGCCACCACCACCACCGCCGTCGCCGCCACCACCACCACCATCGCCGCCACCAGCGCCAGGGCCAGCACCACCACCGCCGCCACCAGCGGCCGGGCCAGCACCACCACCGCCGCCACCAGCGGCAGGGCCATCACCACCACCACCGCCGTCGCCGCCACCACCACCACCACCGCCGCCACCAGCGGCAGGGCCAGCACCACCACCGCCAGCACCAGCGGCAGGGCCAGCACCACCACCGCCGCCACCAGCGGCAGGGCCATCACCACCACCGCCGTTGCCGCCACCACCACCACCGCCGCCACCAGCGGCAGGACCAGCACCACCACCACCGCCACCAGCGGCAGGGCCAGCTTATGGTCCAATCCCGGGTCACCTCATTCAAATTTAAAACAGAGTAATGCTGACTTTGCCCGCAGTATAATACCATTCATGGATAATATTCCATTTGACAGGCTACTGCGGGCAAGGTCAGCATTACAGATAGTGCTTGAAGCCTGTCAGCCCACTAACGACCCAGGTGAGGTTTTTGAATATTTGGATGGGTGGAAACTATCGGCCTCTAACAGGCTAGGCAGGCCCACAACACGGGACAGCCATGTGCCACCCCACAGGGCTATACCGCATTTGCCTCACTGCCAGTGGCCACTTAACAGGGACCTACCAGCGTTCCCTACACCTGTGCAGAGGATCCACCCTCAAGGGTTCGGCCAGGCCATACGTGGGGCCCTTGACCTTTTAGAAGATGGACAGCCCACCTACCAGGACCTGTAGGGCTCCATTTGTTGGTTAATACTTTAATTTTAAAAGGTTGTATTTTTGGGAATGTCCAACCAGTGCTGCCATTTTGTTTTTGAAACACAGTTTTAAAAAACAGCTTTGTGTCTGTCTTTTTTCAAGGAATGGATGTGTAGTTTGTTTTGTGGGTGGGCGTAAAGTCATCATCATTATTATAATTATTATTTATTTATATAGCGCCGATAGGTTCCATGGCGCTTTACATGAGGATAAGGTAGACAAGGACAAGTACAATAAACATAGACACTAAGGTCATACAGGTACAAGAGTAGAGGACCCTGTACGCGTGGGCTCACATTCTACGAGGGGTGGGTGGGGATACAATAGGGTGGTGAAGGTGTCGGTCGTGGGGCGTGTAGCAGTGTCTCATGGCAGGTTGTAGGCCTGTCGGAAGAGGTGAGTCTTTAGGTGTCTCTTGAAGGTTCCCAGGGTAGGCGAGTGACTGATGAGGTGGGGCAGGGAGTTCCAGAGCATGGCGGATGACCGGGAGAAATCCTGTATGCGGTTGTGGGAAGAGGAGATGAGGGGGGAGTGTAGGACAAGTTCTTGGGATGAACGCAGGTTGCGTGAGGGATGGTATCGGGAGATCATGTCGGAGATGTATGGTGGGGATAGGTTGTGTAAGGCTTTGAATGTCATGGTCAGTGTTTTAAAGTGAGCTCTCTGTGGGGCGGAGGGGCCAGTGAAGGGCTTGGCAGAGGGGGTAGGCAAGGGAGTAGCGTGAGGACAGATGGATTAGTCGGGCAGCAGAGTTTAGTATAGATTGGAGAGGTGCAAGAGAGTTGGCAGGGAGGCCTGTGCAAAGGAGGTTGCAGTAGTCAAGGCGGGAGATGATGAGGGCATTAATGAGTGTTTCAGCAGTGTCAGGATTGAGGAACGAGCGAATTCGTGAAATATTTTTGAGTTGGAGTCACAGGGACTTGGTTAGGGACTACAGGTGGGGCTTGAAGGAGAGGGAGGAGTCAAGGATTACCCCGAGACATTTGGCGTGGGGGACAGGGGAGAGAGAGCATCATTAGCAAGTACTTTACGGCCCGCATGGCGCATGAAGTCACCTTGGTTACTAATTGTCAAATCATGACTCCACATACAACTGTTGCTGACAAATAAACAGTGCCTGTGTTTGGGGGGTTACTTAATTCCTCGCTATGGCAACAAGACTAGGAACACACATGTGAGAGGCTGGTACGTCTACATGCTAGACATCGTGTCTACGCGTTTTCTACGGAGCGTACAGTGGGACCCTTCACCAGGCTCCAGCAGGATGATAGTACAAGCAACGCCCACGATGCAGGCATAGGCT
Source organism: Allobates femoralis (assembly GCA_033576535.1). Classification (NCBI taxonomy): domain Eukaryota; kingdom Metazoa; phylum Chordata; class Amphibia; order Anura; family Aromobatidae; genus Allobates; species Allobates femoralis. Next base: position 242,111,668 of record JARQOC010000002.1, on the reverse strand, counting down.
TGGTGCCTCGAAAAATTAGGCCAAGGGGCTGTTTGTCAATTTGGGTATAAATGCAGGCCTAAGGGCCATGATAAGCTTGTTAGCCTGGGTGGCTCCAAAACCATGATAACCTTGTTAGCCTGGGTGGCTCCAAAAATTAGCCCAAGGGGCTGTTTGGCATTTTAGGTATAAATGCAGGCCTAAGGGCCATGATAAGCTTGTTAGCCTGGGAGGCTCCAAAACCATGATAACCTTGTTAGCCTGGGTGGCTCCAAAAATTAGCCCAAGGGGCTGTTTGGCATTTTAGGTATAAATGCAGGCCTAAGGGCCATGATAAGCTTCTTAGCCTGGGTGGCTCCAAAAATTAGCCCAAGGGGCTGTTTGGCATTTTAGGTATAAATGCAGGCCTAAGGGCCATGATAAGCTTCTTAGCCTGGGTGGCTCCAAAAATTAGCCCAAGGGGCTGTTTGGCATTTTAGGTATAAATGCAGGCCTAAGGGCCATGATAAGCTTCTTAGCCTGGGTGGCTCCAAAAATTAGCCCAAGGGGCTGTTTGGCATTTTAGGTATAAATGCAGGCCTAAGGGCCATGATAAGCTTGTTAGCCTGGGTGGCTCCAAAAATTAGCCCAAGGGGCTGTTTGGCATTTTAGGTATAAATGCAGGCCTAAGGGCCATGATAAGCTTCTTAGCCTGGGTGGCTCCAAAAATTAGCCCAAGGGGCTGTTTGGCATTTTAGGTATAAATGCAGGCCTAAGGGCCATGATAAGCTTGTTAGCCTGGGTGGCTCCAAAAATTAGCCCAAGGGGCTGTTTGGCATTTTAGGTATAAATGCAGGCCTAAGGGCCATGATAAGCTTCTTAGCCTGGGTGGCTCCAAAAATTAGCCCAAGGGGCTGTTTGGCATTTTAGGTATAAATGCAGGCCTAAGGGCCATGATAAGCTTCTTAGCCTGGGTGGCTCCAAAAATTAACCCAAGGGGCTGTTTGGCATTTTAGGTATAAATGCAGGCCTAAGGGCCATGATAAGCTTGTTAGCCTGGGTGGCTCCAAAAATTAGCCCAAGGGGCTGTTTGGCATTTTAGGTATAAATGCAGGCCCAAGGGCCATGATAAGCATGTTAGCCTGGGTGGCTACAAAAATTAGCCCAAAGGGCTTAATAAAGTCTATTTTTAAATAAAGCGGGGCGCTTGGCCAAGAGCATATTATTGCTTGGACTAAGAGTATAGAACAAGCAACGCCCACTATGCAGCCATAGGCTTGGTGCCTCAAAAAATTAGCCCAAAGGGCTTAATAAAGTATTTTTTTACATAAAGCAGGGCGCTTGGCACATAGCATATTATTGCTTGGACTGGGTGCCTAATGAAATCAACAGAGCTAAGGGACATTTAATTAATTCCTGTCCAAAATGGGCATATTGTTAACAGCGCAATCTCCCAATCATATAAATTATGATTAGGTTAATCTAGGATTGTGTACTGTCGTCTGGAGGGCTTAGGAACTGTGATGATATCCAATCCTTGTTGAATTTAATTAGAGTGAGCCTGTCGGCATTTTCTGTGGTGAGGCGGGACCTTCTATCAGTGACTATACCCCCAGCGGCACTGAAAACACGCTCTGATGTCACACTAGCAGCTGGGCATGCCAGCACCTCCAAGGCATACAATGAGAGCTCAGTCCAAGTGTGCAGCTTGGAAACCCAGTAATTAAAGGGTACAGAAGGGTCGGTTAGGAAGCTGGTACTGTCACTGAGATACTGCTGCACCATGTTGGACAATTGTTGTCTCCTACTCAAGGTGACCGTAGGCAAATTCCGTTCTTGATTGGAAGGTCTGTTGAACATCGCCCAGTTGGCGGACATCTTACCCCCACCTCTTCTTATCATTGATGGCGTTTGTGTCCCAACCAAAGGCTGCTGTTGCAAAGAGCTGGTTCTTCGATGTATCGCGGATTCAGACGGTGATATTGCCAGCAAAATATCAAGAAGAACCCTCTTTACATTATCCATCGTTATGCCCCTGGATGAGTGCGACAGCAGCGACTGAAATTTGTCTTTGTACCGTGGGTCCAAAAACGTTGACAACCAGTAGAGGTCGCTGTCATAGATGTGTATGACGCGTGGATCTTTGGAGACACATTGACACATTACTTCAGCCATATGTGCTAAGCTGCAAAGACTCATCTCCTCGGTTACAACAGAATGAAGATCACTACGCGTCGTGGCCTCTAAATCGGTGTCCGCCTCCTCCTCTTCAGCCCACCCATGCTGTACCGACATAAACGTAGGGTTGGGAGTACCATCAGGGTTCACATCAGTACCAGAGAAAAATAAATCTTCTTCATCATCACCCTCATCACCATCTTCCTGAACCAATGTAGCCTGCTGATATTGGCTTGGGTGGCTAGGATCAGCGATGTTCAATTCTGGCTCCATAGCCATCCGCTGTGCTCTCAAAGCATCTGTTTTGAGATTCATTAGGGATTCTTGGAGCAGGCAGAGCATGGGGATGGTGAGACTGATAATCGACTGATCCCCACTGACAAGTTTGGTACAGTATTCGAAGTTATCCAGCAACTCGCAAAGGTCAGCGATCCAGACCCACTCGAAAGTACTGATGTGTGTGGTATGACTTCCGGGTTGACGGGCATGTTGCAGCTGAAATTCCGCTATTGCCTTCTGCTGCTCATTAAACCTTGCCAACATATGGAAGGTGGAGTTCCATCGCGTAGGCATGTCGCAAATTAGCCTGTGTTTCGGCAAGTTAAATTGGATTTGAAGGGCTGAAAGACTTGCAGCTGCTGTGGACGAATGTCTAAAGTGGGCGCAAATTCGCCTCACCTTATCCAGTAGCTCAGATAACTCTGGGTATATTTTGAGGAATTTCTGAACTACCAGGTTCAGGACGTGAGCCATGCAAGGCAAATGTACAAGTTTACCGTGCTTTATTGCCGCCACAAGGTTTGCACCATTATCGCTCACAACTAGACCTGGTTGTAGTTCCAGTGGGGCCAGCCACTCATCGGTCTGTTGCTTGAGACCTTTCCACAACTCAGTTGCAGTGTGACGTGTGTCACCTAGGCAGATAAGCTTCAGAAGAGCCTGTTGTCGCCTTGCAGAAGCAGTACTGCAAAGCTCCCAACTCGGACGTGATGGTGCGGGAGGTTCAGCAGGGGACAAGGAAGTTGCAGAAGCAGATTGTGCACTGGACATATATGACGAGGCAGACACCCGGAATGATGTTGGGCCCGCTATTCGTGGAGTAGGTAGTATGTCAGATGGTACAGTTTTAGAAGTTGGGACACTCTCCACCAGGTTGATCCAGTGAGCCGTTAGTGAAATGTATCTGCCCTGTCCACAACTACTTGTCCACGTGTCCGTTGTTAGGTGGACTTTTGCAGTGACAGCATTTGTTAAAGCACGTTTTAAGTTGTTAACCACGTGCTGGTGTAAGGCGGGAACGGCACTACGTGAGAAAAAGTAGCGGCTGGGTACAGAGTATCGTGGTGCTGCCTCAGCCATCAACTCCCGAAAAGACTCTGTACCCACAAGCCTAAACGGCAACATTTCCACAGCTAACAACTTTGCTATTTTCGCTGTCACTTTTTGGGAATATGGGTGTGTCGGTTGGAACTTCCGCTGTCTTTCATACAGCTGTGGCACAGACAACTGCACGTTTGGACCAGACTGACAAGAGGATTGACTACTGTCATGTCTGTCTTGTAAAGCACCTTGGGAGGAGTACGCTTGAGCAGGAGCTGATGCCTGAACACTTGCTGGTGAAGGATGGATCTGAGGTGGCCTGGAAGTGTTGGGATCAGAAGGCACTGATTTTGAACCCTGATAGGGCGCCCACTGAATTGGGTGCTTAAGAGACATATGCTTGCGCATACTGCTGGTGCTCTGGTTTCCTTTTACCGTGCCTCTGCTTAGCCTTGCCTGGCACATCTTACAGATAACCATATTTGGTACTGTTGGGCTATCCTTAAAAAATTGCCACACACTGGCTGTTCGTCCTTTATTTTTAATTGGAGGAAGAGGAGGATGACTCTGTTCAACACCAACTGTGGACACATTTTGGGCAACTGTGTTTGCAGTTTGTGCAACAGTTCGTACAGTTTGTGCCACAGTTGACGCTATTTGGGCAACTGTTCTCACAGTTTGTGTTCTGGAGACAGTACGCCTTTGTGATTTTGCCAGTGGTACATAGCCACTTTCGTCCTCCTGGCTGCTCTCTTGGCTATGCAATTCAGCAATCCAGGTAGGATCTGTGGTGTCATCATCCACCCCTTCCAGTTCAAAGGATTCTGGATAAACTGACTGAGCTGGCTGGCCAGATGAGATGTGTGTCTCATCATCCTCATCATCATCCACCTCCTGAGATACTGTTTGCATTTCGTGAAAGTGTCTTTCTTCAGGACGAGGTGCTTCCAAACTTTGGCCATGAGTAGACATTTCGTCTACTTCAAGTATCTCGTCAGGCAGTGACAAAGAAACCCCTTGATAAGAACCGAATAAATCATCGGAGTGACCAAGGTCGAGATCCAAATTTTCCTCTGGCTGGCGATGGGTTGAGGCAATAGGAAGACTTTGAGGATTGGATGGCGCTGCATTGTCTGTAGCGACACTAGAATGTCTTGCCACGGATGATTGTGTACTGCAAGAACCAGTGGTCGAGGGCGTCTGAGCCATCCAAGATGTTATCTTGTCATGCTCATCCGGCCTCAACACACGTTTTTTTTGAGTACTGGGATTTCTAGGTAGAAAAAAGGACGTCCTATCAATCCTAGGCTGTGTACTTGTACCAGTGCCTTCTTGGGCAAGACTGCTGCGGCCACGACCTCGTCCCTGTCCCTTTGCAACATCCTTTTTGGTAATTGTTTTTTTTTTGAGACATTGTTGACGAATGCACAGTCACCGAGTTGGAGTTAGGTGTTGCTGTATGCGTCACTTGCTGGCGGGTAAGTGTGCGCGCTCACACTTGGCAGTGAAGCCGCACACTACACTCCCTAAAATAATTGGTTTTAAGTGCGCACAGCCACCGAGTTGTGGTTTGGTGTTGCTGTATGCGTCACTTGCTGGCGGGGTAAGTGTGCGCGCTCACACTTGGCAGTGAAGCCGCACACTACACTCCCTAAAAAAATTGGTTTTAAGTGCGCACAGCCACCGAGTTGTGGTTTGGTGTTGCTGTATGCGTCACTTGCTGGCGGGGTAAGTGTGCGCGCTCACACTTGGCAGTGAAGCCGCACACTACACTCCCTAAAAAAATTGGTTTTAAGTGCGCACAGCCACCGAGTTGTGGTTTGGTGTTGCTGTATGCGTCACTTGCTGGCGGGGTAAGTGTGCGCACTCACACTTGGCAGTGAAGCCGCACACTACACTCCCTAAAAAAATTGGTTTTAAGTGCGCACAGCCACCGAGTTGTGGTTTGGTGTTGCTGTATGCGTCACTTGCTGGCGGGGTAAGTGTGCGCGCTCACACTTGGCAGTGAAGCCGCACACTACACTCCCTAAAAAAATTGGTTTTAAGTGCGCACAGCCACCGAGTTGTGGTTTGGTGTTGCTGTATGCGTCACTTGCTGGCGGGGTAAGTGTGCGCGCTCACGCTTGGCAGTGAAGCCGCACACTACACTCCCTAAAAAAATTGGTTTTAAGTGCGCACAGCCACCGAGTTGTGGTTTGGTGTTGCTGTATGCGTCACTTGCTGGCGGGGTAAGTGTGCGCGCTCACACTTGGCAGTGAAGCCGCACACTACACTCCCTAAAAAAATTGGTTTTAAGTGCGCACAGCCACCGAGTTGTGGTTTGGTGTTGCTGTATGCGTCACTTGCTGGCGGGGTAAGTGTGCGCGCTCACACTTGGCAGTGAAGCCGCACACTACACTCCCTAAAAAAATTGGTTTTAAGTGCGCACAGCCACCGAGTTGTGGTTTGGTGTTGCTGTATGCGTCACTTGCTGGCGGGGTAAGTGTGCGCGCTCACACTTGGCAGTGAAGCCGCACACTACACTCCCTAAAAAAATTGGTTTTAAGTGCGCACAGCCACCGAGTTGTGGTTTGGTGTTGCTGTATGCGTCACTTGCTGGCGGGGTAAGTGTGCGCGCTCACACTTGGCAGTGAAGCCGCACACTACACTCCCTAAAAAAATTGGTTTTAAGTGCGGACAGCCACCGAGTTGTGGTTTGGTGTTGCTGTATGCGTCACTTGCTGGCGGGGTAAGTGTGCGCGCTCACACTTGGCAGTGAAGCCGCACACTACACTCCCTAAAAAAATTGGTTTTAAGTGCGCACAGCCACCGAGTTGTGGTTTGGTGTTGCTGTATGCGTCACTTACTGGCGGGGTAAGTGTGCGCGCTCACACTTGGCAGTGAAGCCGCACACTACACTCCCTAAAAAAATTGGTTTTAAGTGCGCACAGCCACCGAGATGTGGTTTGGTGTTGCTGTATGCGTCACTTGCTGGCGGGGTAAGTGTGCGCGCTCACACTTGGCAGTGAAGCCGCACACTACACTCCCTAAAAAAATTGGTTTTAAGTGCGCACAGCCACCGAGTTGTGGTTTGGTGTTGCTGTATGCGTCACTTGCTGGCGGGGTAAGTGTGCGCGCTCACACTTGGCAGTGAAGCCGCACACTACACTCCCTAAAAAAATTGGTTTTAAGTGCGCACAGCCACCGAGTTGTGGTTTGGTGTTGCTGTATGCGTCACTTGCTGGCGGGGTAAGTGTGCGCGCTCACACTTGGCAGTGAAGCCGCACACTACACTCCCTAAGGTGGTGTAGGTGCTATTTAAAGGTAGGAGAGCAGCAACGCACTGGTCTGCCACAGAAAAAATAACGCTCTATGGCTTATTAGGAACAAAAATCGATCTGGTGCAAAAACAAAAAGGAAACAGCACCTCAGCTAAGCCTCTGACTGCAGCTGTTAGCAAAGCTGAGTGAGTAAGCTAAGCTATGAGGTCCGTCCTGTGTGCACTGTAAGGCTTCTCCTTCCTTCCCTCCCTACCTGCCTGCCTGCCTACACAGCACTACTCTGTCCTCCTCCTAGCTCTCAGAAGATCTTTTTGGGTTTATATAAGGAATCTTCCCTACACTGACAATCCCTGATCTGCTCCAGCATATATCTCTCTCTCCCTATACTAGGTCAGATCGTCTCAGGAATGTGGCCAAAATGGCGGGGACAAGCCTTATATACTGCCTTGCCTGTCATACATGACATAGGCATCACGATGGACAGCAGCCAATCATAGTCCTGACACAACCAACTTTGCTATGCCATTACTGACTATGATTGGCTATCTTCACAAGTTTTCTGACCTAACACGCACGCTGTGCTGACTCGGAACATAACAGATTCTGTATTCGAGAGTCCGACTCCCGAATACAGTATACAGGACTCGGAATCGTAGACTCGTAGGACTCGGAATCGTAGACTCGCTCAGACTCGCTGCTGACAGCGGGTATCTGTGAAGAGTCAAGCTTATTGCCATTGAATTCCATTGGACTCGTCACTGTGCGAGTCCAAGCTGGGAGATTCGCCGAGTAACGAGTCCTGCGAGTACCTTCAGAATCGCCGAGTCCCGAGTCCTAGCGAGTAGACTCGCCCATCCCTATTTCAGACAACCTCCAAATCTAAAAAATATCATTGTCAGAAGCTTCCTATCCTCTCCAGCAGCTACAGGAACCTTTCCCTGCAACCTGAACAGGTGCAAAACCTGTCCATTCATAATGACAACAAACAGGATACAGATTCCCAAGACAGATCAGGACTACAAGATGCTACGTAATTTCAGTTGCACCACAAGAAATGTGGTGTATTTAATTATATATACCAAATGTGAAACAGGTGGCATGTACGTAGGTGAGACAGGACAAAAATTCAGAACAAGAATGAATTCTCATCACCATACAATAAAAGAAAGGCGTATGGACCTACCTGCAGCAAAGCACTGACCACAGTATAACAGATATGAATCTGCTTATTTTAAAAAGTAACTTCAAATCTCAGAAAGAGAGAAGAATGGGGAATACAAATTGATAATGATCTTTGACACATTCAAAACAGGATTGAATGTCTCACATGGATTCATGTGTTTTTATACCAATTGATAGGGCATTTGGGGATATCACATCTTCCAACAGACCCCAGTTGGAGGACAATGAACGTTTGACACTTCTTACGTGAACTGTCTCGCATGGATTTATAGCTTTCTCATGGAGGAATTTTCAGGTCTCCACAGACCACTAATCATTGTATTTTTGTTCTATCTGTTCCTATTATCCCTGAATTTTTATTTTACCTCCCCAGCTCCTCTCCCCCTCCCAAGCATGACCCTGCTTTAAGTCACCTGTTGTATTTACTGCATTATCTCACACTGCTTATGTACAGTCATATGAAAAAGTTTGGGCACCCCCTGAAGGGGTTACCTGATCTAAACTGATAATTCTGCAACCATTCTATAAGGTAAAAAATGTTTATACCATGTTAGCCAGTAGATATAAAAAATATTAGAATCTTAGAGTGCTTAATGGTTGATACATTTTAATGGCTAACTGAAAAGATGGTAAGTGAAGCAAGCTTTCAGGACACTGAGGCCTCTTCATCAGGCTGATAATGACACACATTCTGAAGACACACACATATATACAGTCATATGAAAAAGTTTGGGCACCCCTCTTAATCTTACTCTTTTTTTTGTTTAAAATTGTTTTTTTTGCAACAGCTATTTCAGTGTGATATATGTAATAACTGATGGACACAGTAATATTTCAGGTTTGAAATGAGGTTTATTGTACTAACCAAAAATGTGAAATATGCATTATTTAAAAACTTGACAGGTGCCAAAGTATGGGCACCCTTCTGATTTTCATGATTTAAATACTCCTAACTACTTTTAGGACTTACTGAAGCACTAAATTGGTTTGGTAACCTCATTGAGCTTTGAACTTCATAGCCCGGTGTATCCAATCATGAGAAAAGCTATTTCAGGTATCCACTTGCAAGTTGTTCTCCTAGTTGCATCTTCTCTGAGGAGTGGCATCATGGGCTCCTCAAAACAGCTCTCAAATGATCTGAAAAAAAAAAGATTGTTCAACATAGTTTTTCAGGGGAAGGATACAAAAAGTTGTCTCAGAGATTTAACCTGTCAATTTCCACTGTGAGGAACATAGTAAGGAAATGGAAGACCACAGGGACAGTTCTTGTAAAGGCCAGAAGTGGCAGGCCAACAAAAATATCAGAAAGGCAGAGAATAATGGTGAGAACAGTCAAGAACAATCCACAGACCACCTCCAAAGACCTGCAGCATCATCTTGCTGCAGATGGTGTCACTGTGCATCGGTCAACAATACAGTGCACACTGCACAAGGAGAAGCTGTATGGGAGAGTGATGTGAAAGAAGCCGTTTCTGCATGCACGCCACAAACAGAGTCACCTGAGGTATGCAAAAGCACATTTAGACAAGCCAGTTTCGTTTTGGAAGAAGGTCCTGTGGACTGATGAAACAAAGATTGAGTTGTTTGGTCATACAACAAGGCGTTATGCATGGTGCCACAAGAACACAGCATTCCAAGAAAAACACTTGCTACCCACTGTCAAATTTGGGGGAGGGTCCATCATGCTTTGGGGCTGTGTGGCCAATGACGGCACCGGGAATCTTGTTAAAGTTGAGGGGGCATGGATTCCACTCAGTATCAGCAGATTTTTGAGAATAATGTTCAAGAATCAGTGTCAAAGTTGAAGTTACGCCAGGGATGGATCTTTCAGCAAGACAATGATCCAAAACACAGCTCCAAATCTACGCAGGCATTCATGCAGAGGAACAATTACAGTGTTCTAGAATGGCCATCCCAGTCCGCAGACCTGAATATCATTGAACATCTGTGGGATGTTTTGAAGCAGGCTGTCCATGCTCGGCGACCATCAAACTTAACTGAACTGGAATTGTTTTGTAAAGAGGAATGGTCAAAAATACCTTCATCCAGGATCCAGGAATTCATTAATAGCTACAGGAAGCGACTAGAGGCTGTTATTTTTGCAAAAGGTGGATCTACTAAATATTAATGTCACTTTTCTGTTGAGGTGCCCATACTTTTGCACCTGTCAAATTTTTAAATAATGCGTATTTCACATTTTCGGTTAGTACAATAAACCTCATTTCAATCCTGAAATATTACTGTGTCCATCAGTTATTACATATATCACACTGAAATAGCTGTTGCAAAAAAACTATTTAAAAAAAAAAAAAAAAGAGTAAGATTAAGAGGGGTGCCCAAACTTTTTCATATGACTGTATATATGTGTGTGTCTTCAGAATGTGTGTCATTATCAGCCTGATGAAGAGGCCTCAGTGTCCTGAAAGCTTGCTTCACTTACCATCTTTTCAGTTAGCCATTAAAATGTATCAACCATTAAGCACTCTAAGATTCTAATATTTTTTATATCTACTGGCTAACATGGTATAAACATTTTTTACCTTATAGAATGGTTGCAGAATTATCAGTTTAGATCAGGTAACCCCTTCAAGAAAAGCACTTTAATCATAGTGTTTTCCACAAACAGAGTAAGGTTGTTAACAGCTCAGGCCCAGGTAACAATCCAATACTTTTTGGCCAGATTATGGGAAAGGGAATTTAGTAATCACTTTGCTCTCCTTTGTCTTCCAGTCTTAAATCCATCTAGCAAGTCAATTACTCACTCTGGAACTCACAATGACCTCACACAACACTTTTGTCTCAGGTCTTCCTAATCACAGCATGTCCCATTCATACTCTGGATGGACCACCCACTTGTCTATTTGCTAAACCCATATGCCCTTTAAATAGTCCAAAAAAGAGAACCATCCTGGGGCCATTGTAACAAACAGAACGTTTTCATGCTTTGACATTTTCTAAGATAATTTTTTCATTTTTGCATGCAGGTAAAACGGCTGGTATAGCTGGGTAGCTATGTCATTTGCCTGAAAAGAGAGTTTCATGAGCTCTTTCCAGCTCTGCAGTGATAGCAGAAGAGACAAGTAATTTCAGAAGTGAGGAGAGAGTGATATGTGTGCAGTCTCATGCACGGGGACAGTGATCATAAAGCTAAGCAGGGTTGGACTGGGGTGTCTGGGCCCCACTGGGGAAATTGACTCAAGTGGCCCACCCTTCAGCTATATGCAAAAATGTGTTAACCCTTATCTCCATTATAGTGCTGAATTGACTATAAAAAACAAGAGGCTCCTGCACATCTGGTGTGCGCACACCATAACTGCAATGTACAATTATGATAGTTTGCACTAAAGGGATTTTTTGTTGAAAACAAGTTATTACCGATCCACAGGTCAGATAGGTAGGTGATAACTTTCTGATTGGTGGAATCTTACAATTGGAAACAGCATTGATCAGAAGGCTGGCGGTGATCATGAGATGGGGGTGCAGCATGTGCATGTGCATGTACCTCATTGGTGGGCAGGTGGTCACATGACACATTACCATGACAATTTAAAGTCCTGGCAGTCGGATGGTAATTACTTACCCATGAATAGGAATACGCAGGACAACTAAAATACGCAAAATCGTGTAGGCTCTACCTGAGGGCGTCCCTCACTTCCTTTCCCTGCAGTCTGCACTTTCAGTATGGTTACGCTCTGAATTTTGCACGCATGGTCTGCATTTTGTAATGACTAGTATGTCTGTATACAAGGATACTCTGTACAACCAAGGGGCATTTGTGCAATATTATAGGTGTATACCCTGTGTATGATAACATGTGCATTCTCTGTATTCACTTTTTTAATGTGTACTCTGTATGTTACATTGCACAAATAAATCATGATCACTTGTTTATAAGCAACATAGTTCCACTTTTTGCCTTCTTTAATACACTATCACATCTTCTAGCCAGGACATGTATCTGATGAAAATAACACACAAACATCTATAACTAATCCCTTCTTGAGCACTTTTTCCCCAATTTCTACACTACATCAGATAACAAAAAAAAGCGACATAGTGTCGTACTGCATAGTAACAGGAACTCCTTCCCCATTGAAAACAATATCCTGAAAAGTAAAATATATCCCAACAGTAAAAATATCCCTTAATATCAGAAACATGGGAAAGCTTGGTGCTGATAGATGTATAGCAGAGCATCGGAAAGCATTGTGCTTAGGTAAAGAGGCTCTTTCCTTCAGCAACCAGCTTTACCATCCCATGCTTTGCTATTATTCCTTTTTCGAATCTGATATATTATGGAATTAAGGGCTACAGCAGCAGGAACTTGTAAAAAAAGGAGATAAAAGCGGTTGTTAGGGCGCTCAAAGAAAGTGGCTAGACAGAGGCAGATATTGATCAATACTTTCCTTTATTCACATAGGTCCTCGCAACGTGTCAGGTGCAGGAACTGGCAAAGTTAATGTAATCGCTGCCTCTTACAAACAATGGCCCTTGTCTCCACAGGGTTAGACAGAGAAGCATATAATGTCATGTATAGCATGCTATGTAAGTATGCACACCTTAGGATCCCAATGCGTTATATCGCCCAGTTCCGACCACCTAGGGTACAATTGTCGGTATCATTAAATCAGTTGCTGCTGCATTACGATCTAAAATGAGCCAAGGTCACTGGTGATTTTACTGTGCAGTTCATGCTGTGAATACACTGGGCCTGAATTGTTGATAAATGACTGGTCAAGGGGCCCCCGGCTCAGCCCACCCCTGCTTGAGGCAACTGAGACAAAGACCCACCAGGGCTTTCACTGATACCCTGGCAGACCGGACTGACCCTATGGCTGAGATTTATCTACAGACACCTCTGAATTTAGGCCAACAAGTACTATCTATCAACATAGGAGTTGCTGTAATCTAAATTAGTGGGCAGAACGTTGTACAAATGCAACTTCAATTACTTATGACAATAAGGTTCTTTGGGGGCGGGGCTGCAAAGGAAACAAAAATAACAGTTTTTATTATTTCTCAATCTCCTACAAGGCTGTGAGGATAATGTAAATTTGGAGTGACAGACTACAGATAAAATATGCAGAAGTAAAACTAAGCAATGTAAATGTACTGTTAATACTTGTTGTATATATCAGCACACATTAAGAAAGGAGTATATTTCCCCAATACTTACAAAGCTACATAATTAGAAAAGATGTACTGTATAAGCTGCAGTAGTTCTATTTGGTAGTAATGTAGTTCTATAGTTTATTGCCCAAAAAGGGCATTACAGAATACATTTCTACAAATGTTATTTATCAATTTATGCTATCACAAGTGCAGTACATTAGATAAAGCCATAAATTGACATATTGAAACTCATTTATTAATCCTTGTAATTTTACTCTGTACATGTGCAATGAACAGAATTTCTAGATTATGGATTTAAAGGACATTTCTATAAAATTGCTATAGTTGCCACATTTGAAAATCATTACAAATCTACCCGGCTTCACCCGGGATATACGGTATATAAAGCCATTGTTTATTCCTTATAGGGAATGTTATTAAGTGAGTTAACAGCAATTTATGAAACTACTTTGGTATTCAATGTACAATATGCAATAATACAATACTTGGGATAAATGGGAAGTTATTGTTTTAGCAGAAAGGGGTGATAAGCAGGAATAGAGAAATGTAAAGAGAATTTTGTTAAATACTGTATTTCTCAGATTATAGGATGCATTTTTCTTCCCTAAAATTTTGGAGGAAAGTGGGGGGTGAGTCATATAATCCGAAAACATCCTGTGTTGTGCTGTAGGGGATGGAGGGCTCTGGAGCAGTCTGGGGCTACAGGAGGCTAGCGGAGGCTGCAGAGGCAGCCTGTGATCACATGGGACCACTCATTAGGCTCATATAATATACACTGCATTCCCCTGTCCATCAGCTCAGCGCTGAAGCCAGTGCTGAGAGGAGGGTGGGTCGAGCAGTACATATTATATAAGCCTGTGCTCACCCCCCATTCTGGATATGGCCCTCCCATCACAGTATATTCCCCCACACACCCAAAAAATAAACAATGTAGTTCACCCTCCAATGCTCCCTGCTCCCAGCTCATCAGTGTCTTCCTGTATCTGTGCCCGGCATCCGATTATTTGACCGACACAGCACAGTAATGGCATCAGTGTGCACCTCGGTCACATTGGATCATGTGACTGAGGCGCACACTGATGACATCTCTGTGCTGTGTCAGTCACATGATCGGATGCCCAGACACAAACACAAGAAGACACCCCTAAACTGGTAACAGTGAGCAACAGAGGGTGAGTTACATTGTTTATTTTTTGTTTGTGTGCAGCAGCAGGGAGCGATATACCATGACGGGGGGGCCATATCCAGGACAAAGGGGCTAAGGGGTTATGTACTAGGGCCATATCCAAAATGATGCAACCATATCAAGAATGGGGGGCCATATCTAGGACAAAGGGGCTATGTACCAGGATGAGGGAACCATATCCAGAATGAGGGGCCATATCCAGAATAGGGGGCCTAAGTTGGCTATTTACCAGGGCAAAGGTGCCATATCCAGGATGGGGGGCATATCCAGGATAAAGGGGCTATGTACCAAGATGGGTTGACCATATCCACAATGTGGAGGCATATCCAGGATGAGGGGGACAATACAAGGATGGGGGGCATATCCAGGATGAAGGGCTATATCCAGAATTTGGAGGCTATGTACAAGGACAAGGGGGCTATGTTCCAGGATGGGGGATCATATCCAGGATGGGGGGGCTATGTACCAGGATAAGGGGGCAATATATCAGGATGGGGGGCTCTATCCAGGATGGGGGCTAAGTACCCGGATAAGGGGACTAAGTACCTGGATAAGGGGGCTATGTAGCAGGATGTTGGAGCCATATCTAGAGTGGGGGGCTATATTCAAGGATGGGGGATATATATACTGATTGTAAGATGGATACTGGGATTATAAGATGGACCCAATTTAACAGTCAAATTTTTTTTCTCTTTTCCTTCACAAAATTTGGGGTTCGTTTTATAATCAGTGAGTCTTATAAAGCAAAAAATACGGTATGCAGTAGTGTTAAAAGTAAGAATCTGTGTTATTTTATGTTAATAACAGGAGGGGGGTACAGCTTATAAAGGAAATTGTTTAAATATGATCATGATAGCGTGTAGAGGAAAAAGATACCTCGTGTAAACCTTTTGACAGTTCCAGGGTAAACAATATCTCTGATTGTGATAGTACGTATGTGGTAGAGGAAAAATATGCCTCTTATAATAGTACTAGTAAAGAGGCCCAATGCAATTGCATCAGGAGCGCGGTGAAATGAATTGTGTGTATACAGGTGGGTGAGTGGGTAGCAGATTATACAGGGGCTCTGTGGGTAGCAAAGTATACAGGCGGCTCTGTGGGTAGCAGAGTATACAGGCGGCTCTGTGGGTAGCAGAGTATACAGGCGGCTTGTGGGTAGCAGATTATACAGGCGGCTCTGTGGGTAGCAGAGTATAGAGGCAGCTCTGTGGGTAGCAGAGTATAGACATGGCTCTGTGGGTAGCAGAGTATAGAAACGGCTCTGTGGGTATCAGAGTATACAGGTGGCTCTGTGGGTAGCAGAGTATAGAGGCAGCTCTGTGGGTAGCAGAGTATTGAGGCAGCTCTTGGTAGCAGAGTATAGAGGCGGCTCTGTGGGTAGCAGAGTATAGAAGGCTCTGTGGGTAGCAGAGTATACAGGCGGCTCGTGTGGGTAGCAGAGTATAGAGGGGCTCTGTGGATAGCAGAGTATAATGAGGCGGGTCTGGGGGGTGAGAGTAGAAGGCTGGGGGTGAGGAGAGCAGAGCTGGAGGGTGAGGAGAGGTGGGGCTGGAGGGTGAGAGAGTGGGGCTGAGGGTGAGAGAGGTGGGGCTGGAGGGTGAGGAGAGGTGAGGCAGGAGGGGTGAGGAGAGTCGGGATGGAGGGGTGAGGAGAGGTGGGGGTGGAGGGGTGAAGAGAGGTGAGGTGGAGGGGTGAGGAGAGGTCCGGCTGGAGGGGTGAGGAGAGGTGGCTGGAGGGGTGAGGAGAGGTGCGGTGGAGGGGTGAGGAGAGGTGGGGTGGAGGGTGAAGAGAGTGAGGGTGGAGGGGTGAGGAGAGGTCCGGCTGGAGGGTGGGAGAGGTCGGCTGGAGGGGTGGAGGGGTGAGGAGAGGTGAGGCTGGAGGTGTGAGGAGAGGTGAGGTGGAGGGTGAGAGAGGTGAGGTGGAGGGTGAGGAGAGGTGAGGGTGGAGGGGTGAAGAGAGGTGAGGGTGGAGGGGTGAGAGAGGTGAGGGTGGAGGGGTGAGGAGAGGTGAGGTGGAGGGGTGAGGGGAGGTGAGGATGAGGGGTGAGGAGAGGTTCAGCTGGAGGGGTGAGGAGAGTCAGGCTGGAGGGGTGAAGAGAGGTCCGGCTGGAGGGGTGAGGGAGAGGTCCGGCTGGAGGGTGAGGAGAGGTCCGGCTGGAGGGGTGAGGAGAGCAGAGGCTGGAGGGTGAGGAGAGCAGAGGCTGAAGGGGTGAGGGAGGTGGGGGTGGAGGGGTGAAGAGAGGTAGGCTGGAGGGGTGAGGAGAGAGTCGGTGGATGGGTGAGGAGAGCTCCGGCTGGAGGGGTGAGGAGAGCTCCGGCTGAGGGTGAGGAGAGGTCCGGCTGGGGGGTGAGGAGAGTCCGGCTGGAGGGGTGAGAAGAGGTCCTGGCTGGAGGGTGAGGAGAGATGCGCTGGAGCGGCGACATCACCTGTCGGGGCAGGACGTGGCTGCGTGCTGGGGCTGATTGCAGCCCCAGTGACACAGCATTGTCCTCTGCAGCGGGTTGGGTGCTGCAGAGAGGGATCAGTCCCTCCCACACATGTGACCTGAGGGGAAGGAATGGACTGGGCGGTGTGTGGTAAACACAGGACGGCCATCCGATTGGTCCAGGATGCCGAGTCCTGGAAAATGGGATGGGCATCCTGTGTGTACAACACAGCGCCCAATCCGCTTGCAGGGGTGGTGGCGGTGGCCAATGGGATTGAGCGAGGCGTGTCAGTCTTTGCAGCCCACAGGACGACGTCACTGGCTCCCGGCACCCGCCCACAGCCCCTACACCGCTACTCCACCAGCATGGCGACACTGAGGCCGCAGCGGTGAGAGAGCGGTGAGGGGCGGAAGCCACCGCCGGCATCCGGGCAGTGTAGACCTCGCGGAGGGCGTGAGGCTGGTCACGATGACGCGGGTCCGACGGTTGGCAGGATGGCTTCAGTGTCAGGTCGTGCGGCTGAGGATGGAGGAGGCTGAGAGGATGAAGGAGGCTGTGAGGATGGAGGAGGCTGTGAGGATGGAGGAGGCAGAGGCGATGGAGGAGTCTGTGAGCATGGAGGAGGCTGTGAAGATAGGGAGGCTGTGAGGACGGAGGAGGCTGTAAGGACTGAGGAGGCTGTGAAGATGGAGGAGGCTGAGGGGATGGAGGAGGCTGTGAGGATAAGGATACTGTGAAGATTGAGGAGGCTGTGAGGATGAAGGAGGCTGTGAGGATGGAGGAGTCTGCGAGGATGGAGGAGTCTGTGAGGATGGAGGAGGCTGAGGGGATGGAGGAGGCTGAGGGATGGAGGAGGCTGCAAGGACGAAGGAGGCTGTGAGGATGGAGGAGGCTGTGAGGATGGAGGAGGCTGTGAGGATGGAGAGGCTGTGAGGATGGAGGAGGCTGTGAAGATGGAGGAGGCTGAGGGGATGGAGGAGGCTGCGAGGACGAAGGAGGCTGTGAGGATGGAGGAGGCTGTGAGGATGAGGAGGATGTGAGGACGGAGGAGGCTGTAAGGACGGAGGAGGCAGTGAAGATGGAGGAGGCTGTGGGGATAGGGATACTGTGAAGATTAAGGAGGCTGTGAGGATAGGGAGGCTGTGAAGATGGAGGAGGCTGTGAGGATGGAGGAGCCTGTGAGGATAGAGGAGCCTGTGAGGATGGAGGAGGCTGTGAGGATGGAGGAGGCTGAGGGGATGGAGGAGGCAGAGGGAATGGAGGAGGCTGTGAGTATGAAGGAGGCTGTGAGGATGGAGGAGGCTGAGGGATGGAGGAGGCTGTGAGGATAAGGATACTGTGAAGATTGAGGAGGCTGTGAGGATGGAGGAGGCTGAGGGGATGGAGGAGGCTGTGAAGATGGAGGAGGCTGAGGGGATGGGGAAGCTGTGAGGATAGGGAGGCTCTGAAGAGGGAGGAGGCTGTGAGGATGGAGGAGGCTGTGAGGATGGAAGAGTCTGCGAGGATGGAGGAGTCTGTGAGGATGGAGGAGGCTGAGGAGATGGAGGAGGCTAAGAGGATGGAGGAGGCTGCAAGGACAAAGGAGGCTGTGAGGATGGAGGAGGCTGAGGGGATGGAGGAGGCTGTGAGGATGGAGGAGGCTGTGAGGATGGAGGAGGCTGTGAGGATGGGGAGGCTGTAAGGATAGGGTGGCTGTGAGTATGGAGGAGGCTGTGAGGATGGAGGAGGCTGTGAGTATGGAGAAGGCTGTGAGGATGGGGAGGCTGTGAGGATAGGGTGGCTGTGAGTATGGAGGAGGCTGTGAGGATGGGAGGCAGTGAGGATGGAGGAGGCTGTGAGGATGGAGAGGCTGTGAGGATGGAGGAGGCTGTGAGGATGGAGGAGGCTGAGGGGATGGAGGAGGCTGAGGGGATGGAGGAGGCTGCGAGGATGAAGGAGGCTGTGAGGATGGAGGAGACTGTGAGGATGGGGAGGCTGTGAAGACGGGGAGGCTGTGAGAACGGAGGAGGATGTAAGGATGGAGGAGGCTGTGAAGATGGAGGAGGCTGTGAAGATAGGGATACTGTGGAGATTGAGGAGGCTGTGAGGATGGAGGAGGCTGAGGGGATGGAGAAGGCTGAGGGGATGGGGAAGCTGTGAGGATAGGGAGGCTGTGAAGATGGAGGAGGCTGTGAGGAAGGAGGAGGTTGTGAGATGAGGGAGCTGTGAGGATGGAGGAGGCTGAGGGGAAAGAGGAGGCAGAGGGTATGGAGGAGGCTGCGAGGACGAAGGAGGCTGTGAGGATGGAGGAGGCTGAGGGGATGGAGGAGGCTGTGAGGACGGAGGAGGCTGAGGGATGGAGGAGGCTGAGGGGATGGGGAGGCTGTGAGGCTGGAGGAGGCTGTGAGGATGATGGAGGAGGCTGTGAGGATGGAGGAGGCTGTGATGATGGAGGAGACTGTGAGATAGAGAGGCTGTGAGGATGGAGGAGGCTGTGAGGATGGAGGAGGCTGAGGGGATGGAGGAGGCTGAGGGGATGGAGGAGGCTGCGAGGACAAAGGAGGCTGAGAGGGTGGAGGAGGCTGTGAGGATGAGGAGGCTGTGAGGATGGGGAAGCTGTGAGGACGGAAGAGGCTGTAAGGACGGAGGAAGCTGTGAAGATGGAGGAGGCTTTGAGGATAGGGATACTGTGAAGATTGAGGAGGCTGTGAGGATGGAGGAGGCTGAGGGGATGGAGGAGGCTGTAAGGATGGAGGAGGCTGAGGGTATGGAGGAGGCTGAGGGGATGGGGAGGCTGTGAGGATAGGGAGGCTGTGAAGATGGAGGAGGCTGTGAGGATGGGGAGGCTGTGAGGATAGAGGAGGCTGTGAGGATGGAGGAGGCTGTGAGGATGAAGGGGATGAGGGATGGAGGAGGCTGCAAGGACAATGGAGGCTGTGAGGATGGAGGAGGCTGAGGGGATGGAGGAGGCTGTGAGGATGGAGGAGGCTGAGGGATGGGGAGGCTGTGAGGATAGGGAGGCTCTGAAGATGGAGGAGGCTGTGAGGATGGAGGAGGCTGTGAGGATGGAGGAGTCTGCGAGGATGGAGGAGGCTGAGGGGATGTAGGAGGCTGAGGGGATGGAGGAGGCATAGGGAATGGAGGAGGCTGTGAGGGTGAAGGAGGCTGTGAGGATGGAGGAGGCTGAGGGGATGGAGGAGGCTGTGAGGATAAGGATACTGTGAAGATTGAGGAGGCTGTGAGGATGGAGGAGGCTGAGGGGATGGAGGAGGCTGTGAAAGATGGAGGAGGCTGAGGGGATGGGAGGCTTGAGGATAGGGGAGGCTCGTGAAGATGGAGGAGGCTGTGAGGATGGAGGAGCTGTGAGGATGGAGGAGTCTGCGAGGATGGAGGAGTCTGGAGGATGGAGGAGTCTGTGAGGATGGAGGGAGGCTGAGGGGATGGAGGAGGCTGAGAGGATGGAGGAGGCTGCAAGGACGAGTAGGCTGTGAGGATGGAGGAGGCTGAGGGGCTGGAGGAGGCTGGTGGAGGATGGAGGAGGCTATGAGGATGGAGGAGGCTGTGAGGATGGAGGAGGCTGTGAGGATGGGGAGGCTGTGAAGGATAGGGTGGCTGTGAGTATGGAGGAGGCTGTGAGGATGGAGGAGGCTGTGAGGATGGAGGAGGCTGTGAGGATGGGGAGGCTGTGAGGATAGGGTGGCTGTGAGTATGGAGGAGGCTGTGAGGATGGAGGAGGCTGTGAGGATGGAGGAGGCTGTGAGGATGGAGAGGCTGGGAGGATGGAGGAGGCTGTGAGGATGGAGGAGGCTGAGGGATGGAGGAGGCTGAGGGATGGAGGAGGCTGCGAGGATGAAGGAGGCTGTGAGGATGGAGGAGACTGTGAGGATGGGGAGGCTGTGAAGACGGGGGGCTGTGAGAACGGAGGAGGCTGTAAGGATGGAGGAGGCTGTGAAGATGGAGGAGGCTGTGAAGATAGGGATACTGTGGAGATTGAGGAGGCTGTGAGGATGGAGGAGGCTGAGGGGATGGAGAAGGCTGAGGGGATGGGGAAGCTGTGAGGATAGGGAGGCTGTGAAGATGGAGGAGGCTGTGAGGAAGGAGGAGGTGTGAGGATGGAGGAGGCTGTGAGGATGGAGGAGGCTGAGGGATAGAGGAGGCTGAGGGGATGGAGGAGGCTGTGAGATGGAGGAGGCTGTGAGGATGGAGGAGGCTGAGGGGTGGGGAAGCTGTGAGGATAGGGAGGCTGTGAAGATGGAGGAGGCTGTGAGGATGGGGAGGCTGTGAGGATGGAGGAGGCTTGAGGATGGAGGAGGCTGTGAGGATGCAGGGGATAAGGGGATGGAGGAGGCTGGCAAGGATGAAGGAGGCTGTGATGATGGAGGAGGCTGAGGGGATGGAGGAGGCTGTGAGGATAGAGGAGGCTGAGGGGATGGGGAGGCTGTGAGGATAGGGAGGCTGTGAGATGGAGGAGGCTGTGAGGATGGAGGAGGCTGTGAGGATGAGGAGGCTGTGATGATGGAGGAGGCTGAGGGATGGAGGAGGTGCAAGGATGAAGGAGGCTGTAATGATGGAGGAGGCTGAGGGGATGGAGGAGGCTGTGAGGATGGAGGAGGCTGAGGGGATGGGGAGGCTGTGAGGATGGAGGAGGCTGTGAGGATGGAGGAGGCTGTGAGGATGGAGGAGGCTGTGAGGATGGAGAGGCTGTGAGGATGGAGGAGGCTGTGAGGATGGAGGAGGCTGAGGGATGGAGGAGGCTGCGAGGACAAAGGAGGCTGCGAGGACAAAGGAGGCTGTGAGGATGGGGAGGCTGTGAGGACGGAGGAGGCTGTAAGGACGGAGGAGGCTGGGAAGATGGAGGAGGCTGTGAGGATAGGGATACTGTGAAGATTGAGGCAGCTGTGAGGATGGAGGAGGCTGAGGGGATGGAGGAGGCTGAGGGGATGGGGAGGCTGTGAGGATAGTGAGGCTGTGAAGATGGAGGAGGCTGTGAGGATGGAGGAGCCTGTGAGGATGGAGGAGGCTGAGGGTATGGGTGAGGCAGAGGGGATGGAGGAGGCTGCGAGGATGAAGGAGGCTGTGAGGAAAGAGGAGGCTGAGGGGATGGAGGAGGCTGTGAGAATGGAGGAGGCTGAGGGGATGGAGAAGGCTGAGGGGATAGAGGAGGCTTCGAGGACGAAGGAGGCAGTGAGGATGGAGGAGGCTGTGAGGATGGGGAAGCTGTGAGGACGGGGAGGCTGTGAGGACGGAGGAGACTGTAAGGACAGAGGAGGCTGTGAAGATGGAGGAGGCTGTGAGGATAGGGATACTGTGAAGATTGAGGAGGCTGTGAGGATGGAGGAGGCTGAGGGGATGGAGGAAGCTGTGAGGATGGAGGAGGCTGTGGGGATGGAGGAACCTATGAGGATGGAGGAGGCTGAGGGATGGAGGAGGCTGAGGGGATGGGGAGGCTGTGAGGATAGGGAGGCTGTGAAGATGGAGGAGGCTGTGAGGATGGGGAGGCTGGGAGGATGGAGGAGGCTGTGAGGATGGAGGAGGCTGTGAGGATGGGGAGGGTGTGAGGATGGAGGAGGCTGTGAGGATGGAGGAGGCTGTGAGGTTGGGGAGGCTGTGAGGATGGAGGAGGCTGTGAGGATGGAGGAGACTGTAAGGATGGGGAGGCTATGAGGATGAAGGAGGCTGTGAGGATGTAGGAGGCTGTGAGGATGGAGGAGGCTGTGAGGATGGAGGAGTCTGTGAGGATGGAGGAGTCTGTGAGGATGGAGGAGGCTGTGAAATTCTTATACTTACAATCCGCCGAGAGCTTAGTGCTGGGAGTAGTAGCAGCCATTGTGCTGACAGGACCTTGCATGATGTCAGAATGACATCTGCGTTTGGCGCTGTGATTGGGGCGCTCGCGGTCATGTGATAAGTACGTCACATATCACATGACCGGAAGCGGGCCAATCACAGCGCAGAACGCAGATGTCATTCTGACATCATGCAAGGTCCTATCAGCACAATGGCTGCTACTACTCCCAGCACCAAGTGCTCAGCGAGGGTAAATATAAGAAGAGATGAGACAGGAGCGGGGGAATGCGGGGAGCGCAAGCGGGGAGGAGCGCAGGCAGGGCAGAAGGAGCAGGGGGGAGCGCGAGTGGGGCAGGAGGAGTGGGGGAAAGCACGTCCGGGGCAGGAGGAGGAGCGGGGGTGCCGCGGGGACGGCTGTGAGGAGAGCCGCCGCTGCGGCCAGTGTGTATTCTGCTTCCCCTACACCGCTACTCCAGCAGCATGGCGATACTGAGGCCCCAGCGGTGAGAGTGGCGGCGTTGTGAGCTAGTGCGGCTGCGGCTCGAGATGACGCTATCGCATCATCACTCGCAGTGCCGCAAAGGATTTTGGGATTCGGCTACAGTGCCCGAATCTTAAACTCCTGATTATATAAGTAGATGCACATAGTGGAAGGAAAAACATGTCTCAGAGTAAACAATATTTATGATTATAATAGTACGCATGTGGTACAAAAAAATGGTAAAAAAAGATACCTCGGGGTAGCAACGTTGAGGGATTACTGGGCAAGTTTCATGCATGCTGATCACGTGTTCTATACCCCTCCTTGACTGGATTTTGGGCACAGAGGGTTGAAGGCAGTTGGTCAGGCCTTGACCTTTGCCATGGTGGCCTCAAGGACACATCCCAGAGAGGACATGGATGAAATGGTCATTGCCGCTTCACAGTGCAAAATTAAAAGAAGAAAATACGACAGTTGACCCAGAAATTGTACCCAAAGTGACCTGTGAAAATATCACGTGTCCACTATTCGCCATTTCAGGCTGGAATCAACTGTCTCTGTGATATACAATGAAGTCGGATGTGTCACGGATGATTAACGTGGAATGGCCTCCCCCCTCTTTGGACAGGAGAGTCAGCTTCTTGTGTTTCTAAGCAGCTCCACACTCCCGTCCAGAGACAGGGGATGTGGCCATTACACATTAATCATCCGTGACACGTCCGACTTAGTTGCATATCACACGGACAGTGTGATTCCAGCCTCAGAGGAGTTCTTGCAACAAACTCAAACACAAACTTCATAATATAGATTATTGTATCCAAAGTTTCCTGTAGTTATATTTTAGTTAGCTGTACTTGTAATAATGTAATTGTTTCAATTATATTATCAGAGAATGTAACCTATGTATCAGATATTTTTTATAATGCTTTATACACAGTTGAGCTAAATTGGCAATGTAGGAGTTAATGTTTTACTTTCTTCAGAATTTTATGAAGATTAATATCCATATTCCCATCTGTTGCCAAGTTTGTGATCATCTGCCAGAATCCTAATGTGCTTTTTTGTGTTTATGCTTGTGAATGAAGTTTCTCTGCATTATCATAATGGGCATCTTCTGTAGCTAGTGACTGATTCACCAGTCTTTTTATATTGGCCCTGGGACATAAAAACAACATACACTACACAATCGTATGGCAATGCTCCTAGTCCACATTATATGAGTTCCATACATCATCTATCCCTTATGTCTTTTTTATACACTCGTATGGTGTTTGATGAATTAACAAAATAATATCATCTAATTGTTTTCTCATTGAAAATGATATATTAGAAACAGAAGAGACTAAATTCATAGATATTATTTATAATCTTTTCAGTTTCAGTAATGCTTAGAATAGCGCAGAGATAGGACACTACTGGAGTAAAAGACAGTATTAGGCTATAGGTTATACAGTCCTTGACAGAGGTTTGTCGCTTATCCATGTTATGCAAATAAAAGCTTATAACCTGACATTAAATTCATCCATTGGTTGTGTAAATTACTTTTTTGAAAGCTGAAACCCTCCCAAATGTGGTTTAGGATAAGAAAATAAATTGGCATCATGCTGAAATATTGATCATTAATGAACACAGAATGGTCAGATTTTGGCAATACAAAAGTTTTGTTGCCCGCAGAAAGTAATGTGATATTCAAACAAATAATGAACTTAAAATACAAATATATGTTGCATAACTATTGGTGAATGAAGTTGTGGTGCTATTAGAGTCATATTTAATATTTTGTGTGACTTCCAAGCGCTTGAAGGACTGCGTCCATGCAGTTCAACAATGATTCATACAAGTTTATTAATGAAGTATCAGGAATAGCAAAGAATGCAGTCTTACATGCCTCCCAGAGTTCATCTAGATTCTTTGGTTTTGTCTTCCAAGCTTCCTCTTTCATCCTACCCCAAAATGCTCAATGATTTCATGTCTGGTGACTGGGCTGGCCAGTCCTTGAGCACCTTGATCTTTTTTGGTCTGCAGGAACTTTGTTGTAGAGATGGATGTATGAGATGGAGCAATATCCTGCTGCAGAATTTGACCCCTTTTATGATTTGTAATATAAGAGTTAGCTAATACCTTGATATTTTAGGCTATTGATATTGTATTCTACCTTGCAAATGTTTCGCACACCCCCATACTGAATGTAACCCCAGACCATGATTTTTCCACCACCAAATTTAACTGTTTTCTGGGTGTATTTTGGATACATATGGGCTCCAGTAGGTCTCCTGCAGTATTTGCGGCGGCTGTGTTGTAATTCTAACTGAAGACTCATCAGAGAAATCCACCCTCTGCCAGTTTTCCAGCGTTATCTGTTTAGCAGACTGTGGGACTTTGCAAATGCCACACGTTTTTTTATTTGCCTTATGTTTATTGCTGGCTTCTGGATACTGATTCAACCATGGAGGCCATTTCGAGACTGAATCCTACAAACTGTTCATGTGACCAGACCTGTTGGAGCTCTGCTGAAGTGGAAGAGGGGCTTGCTTTGGATTTTCTAACCAACAAACGTTCCTCCTGAGCAGTTGTGGCTTGTCAAAAATATCTCGAGTCTCTTCAAATCTTTTTTTAATTCTTTGTACATGATGCTGAGACACATTAGAGGTGCCAGCCACCTCTGCAGTGGATCTGGTCATCAGCCTATTGATAATCAAGGCTGTGGTGGCAGGGTGGATTTTTGACATGTTGTCAGAGCTCAATTTGCAGTTCAAGTGAATGTCTGGGGTGCTGGGTTTCTTTTTATACACACCCACTAATTAACTGATCATTTACAGTGCACAGGTGAGGATGTAAACTAGTATTGGGTGCATTATATGACCAGGTGACAATACTTTTGTCTTGCCAAAATCTGACCATTCTGTGTTCATTAAATGATCAATATTTCAGCATTGATGCCAATTTATTTTCTTAACCTAAAAGCAAATTTGGGAGGGTTTCAACTTTCAAAAGAGTAATATATACAACCAATGGATTAATTTAACGTCAAGTTATAAGCTTTTATTTACATTACATGGATAAACGACATAATTTTTTTCAGGGATTGTAGAGGTGAGTACTCTGCACCGGATTCTGTGGGTATAATCTTTAAAACATATAGTTTGGCCACCATGCACTTGGGTTTACAGGGTCAATAGTAAAAAAAAGTCTCTTTGGCTACTGCATCTGGATCTGTGAGATTAATCTTCATAAAAAGTCATGTGTTACCATTCAGTACCAGGATCTGTGGGCTTAATAAAAAAAAAATGTGTGTAGCCACTGTACACCAGTATATGTGGGTTTAAAGAGGACTTGTCAACTCCCTGGTGCTTTCAAAACTGAAAGCACCACTGAATTCAGGGTGTCTGATGCATTCCATGGGAAGAAGTGTCCCATATTTCTATTCCCCGTAACCTGTAAAAAACACTTTAGAAAGTGTAGAGATTTGAAGTCCGGAGGGACTTATTGATTATGCAGTCCTCTCTGTTCACAGGGAGTCCTCCCCGCACCCTGCCTCTCTATGCCATCTCCTGCCTCTCTGTGCCGCCTCCTGCTTGTGATGTCAGCACCCGAGCCCACCCTGCTGTATGAATACAGCATATCTGCAGCAGGACGGGCTCCAGCGCTGATGTCATGGGCAGGAGATGTTTCAGCTGCAGGCAAACTGCTCCTAACAATTCCTCGCTCTGCGCCTGTGTGAGTTGAGACAATGAGGCACAGGTGCACAGCAAGGAGGGGAGACAACCACACAGGCAGGAGGCGGCACACAGAGGCAGGGGGCGGGGAGGACTCCCGTGAACAGAGAGGACTGCATAATCTGTAAGTCCCTCTGGAATTATTATCTCTACACTTTCTAAAGTGATTTTTACAGGTTACAGGGGGGTAGAAACATGGGAGACCCATTCCCGAATGCAGCAGACACGCTGCATTCAGTGGTGCTTTCACTTTGGAAGCACCAGGCATGCAACAGGTCCTCTTTAATGTTAAAAAAATATATATGTGCAGCCACTGTGCAGCAAGCTATGTGGTCCTAATCTTAAAAAAAAATATTTGTAAACACTGTGCAGCAGGACCTGTGGCCTTATGGTGCGTTCACACGCTGCATTTTGTGCTGCGTATTTTTACACAAGTGCTCTAGCACTTTTTGTAACCAAAACCAGCAGTGGGTGATTCAAACCAGCAATAGGTGATTAAATACAGAAGTGGGCACTTGTTTCTATTAGACTTTTCCTCTGATTGTTCCCCTCCTGGTTTTGGCTACAAAAACTGCAACAGCAGTCGGGTAAAAATATGCGGCAAATACCATGTGTGAACGCACCCTTAATCTTAAAAACATATACACCTATAAAAAGATTTGTTTCCTTTTTTCCTTTTTAAGGAGGAAAAAAATCACCCTAACTTTACTCAAGCCAAAAAGAAACTCCCTCAATAATAAGATGAAATAATAAACCCCAGGAGAGAAAAGAATGGAAAGACCATATATAATCAATAATTTACAAATTTTCTTTAATTTGAATAACATGCAGGTACGAACAAAGAAAATAGGAAGTTGTAACAATTACACAGAGGACCCAAACGTCTGGGTCCTCCCTGTGTAATAGTTACACCTTCCTTTTTTCTTTGTTCTCACCTGCATGCAGGGGCAGGTATATGGCCAGGTCAGCCGTACAGTTACACCGGGACCCCGAAGGAGAGGGAACCCCATTGCTTCTGAGATTTCCGTGTTTAGCAAAGAGCCAGCGGCAGCATTAAGATCAGTGAGAGGAGGGCGCAGTACTTTAGTGATCAGTAGATGCTGGACGGGGCCCCTTCCTCGGCTCTTGTCAATGCTGCTGGTTCTGTGATGCTGGAGAGTCAGCTCTGCAGTCGAGCGGTGTGTAAGACTTTCCCCATCTGCAGGACAGACTCACAGGGAAAGGGGAGCTCTGTATGTTGGGATATACACAAGCCTTCACAGCATGCAGACTCCTCTCATGTAGACCTGAACAAGGTGGGTCAGAGAGAGAGGGACTGGGGGAGACAATTGTGCTTAGTGCCTCAATGTAAATACTACTCATAGTGTCGAGCCCACTGGGACGAGGGTACTCGGTACCGGACCGCGTCTGCTATTGGGGAAATCACGGGTGGTCCTGGTCCGGACCATGTCCCGGGCCCTGGCAAATAAAAGGGTGTATTTACAGGGGGAATATTCTATCGTGATGCCACCCACTATGTGCGGCCAGTGATGGGGCCGCCGCTGCTGCAGAACCTCCGGGGATGGTGTAATGGCAGTGCAGATGGAATAGTTCCAGTGGGTAGAACTGTATTCCCCGGGCAGTGATGGTAAAGTCTATGATGGAGGTAAATACTGGAGACGGGGTTAAAGAACACACACTCGGGCTGTAGCTCTCCAGTGGGACCTCTCTGCTGTTGGATGTAGGGCAAAGGTTGCAATCAATACAAGACTCACAGTTTTGCTGTATTCCAAAGCTTTACTGCAGTTCTTGTAGCAGATTGTCCAGCAGTCTGTATAGGGGCCTGGTTTTCCTCCCACCCTGTTCGGGTCATCAGCTTCCTTGTGCTGCGCTGCGTGTGTGTGTCCTGACTGCTGGTCTAGCTGAGCTGCTGGGACTGTCTCACTCTCTCTCTGTTCTACTGCTGGTAACACTTGGCTAGGCAACTTGAGTCCTCTGTGCTGTGCTGACCCCGCCGTGTTGCTTTGCTCTGGTACTGTGGGCATCTAGAAACTCCACTGCTGCTGGATTCACCGTGCTGTGTGTCAGTTACAGTACCGGATCCAGTGTCCGTTCTGTGCGCTTCTCTGGGGCGAGTAGTGGTTGCACTCAAGCTCCCAGAAGTGTCTCTCTGCTTGTAGTTCTCCTTTCCTCAGACCCTCACTAGGCCTGGAATCGTGAGCAGACTGCAGAGGAGCCTGGCACAGCTCCTTTTACACTACAGCCTCTCTCAGTTCTTCCAGAAACTGAAACTAACTCTGCTCTTCACAGCACTGCTCCGTGCTGCACTGTTCTCTCCTGCACTGTTCTGAGCTACTTCTTCATGAGCTGGAGTATTTAAGAGAGCAGTTGTGCTCCCCCTCCTGGCCCAGAAGTGCTAGTGTTTGTCAGTGTGTTGTGGGGAGGGAACCCATGTGATGTTATTGTGGCACATTAACCCATGGGATGCCACAATAGCCACTATAGATGGTCAAGAGAGGGCCCCTAATAGTTACAGGTACTGCACCAAGTGACACTGGGGTCTCATTCCTTGTCAGCACAGACTCTGCTTTATGATCACATCTATGGTGGGCTGACAGAGAAGTATCATCTTCCTTAGGGATCACTCACACAGCAGGGCTGGCATCACCACTTACACAGCAAGACTGGCGTCATTACCCAGTGCAGCCAGGCAAGTTTTGGGGCCCTGGACAAACAGGGGGGCCTACTTGCTGTCACAATATTGGTTTCCCCCATGTCAGTGCACTATCTTCTCCTTTCTGCAATATAAGATGAGTGCAGCATCTGGACTGCTGGCAGCAGCAGAGACCAGTGACATAACCAGAGGGGAAGCACTGATGCCCTGCCTCTCCACGTATAGTGATACTACTTCACTACCAGCTTATTTCTATTCATAAGCTGCCAACGGTCTGGAAACTGCGCTCACAGTGCACAAGGGAAGAGAGCAAACAGGGGGAAGAGTGACAGCGCACATGGAATGGAGACATTGCACAGGGGGATATACACAGTGCATAAGGGGAGAGAGCAAACAGGGGAAGAGTGACAGCACATGTGGTGCCCTGCGTAGTCAGGCGTCACAGAGGGGTATTGCACCTGTAAAAGAGGTGTAATCTTCCCCAGCTGCAAGTGGACCCTAGGTTGGTGGGTGGGACCCATTCCTGCACTCCCACATTAGCTGAGCGGTGGGAGGCTACCCGGGAGGGGATATATTCACCTCTAGGGAGATAAAGAAGGGCTTCAGCAGAATGGCCAGCTAGGAGAAAGAGTAGGCTCTCTCTAGTCAGTGAGAGAGGGAGAGGGTCGGAACTGTCGGAGAAGGAGTAAAGTTGGAAGGATGTGGAACAAGGCGGAAGGGTTACCCAGACGGTTTCATGCTGATCCGGAGGGAAGGAGAAGGGGTCTTGAAGAGATCCTGAAAGAGGGCGCCCGACGATCGGAGTCAAGGCCCTAGAGAGAAATGGAGAACCCCAGAGTGGAGCGACCATACTCCAGGGGATTCTTCAGTCCACCATCGGAACGCCAGGCCCTAAGATCCGGCCAAAGTCCATCTTTGCAGTTGGCAACCGGCTGCTGTGGTCCGTATATTGCCACAGCACCCTGCCAGATGGAGCGATCTGCCTGCTTCCTCACCACGAGTGAGAGGATCCCTAATACTACCTACACGGAGCCATTGGGTATAGGCTCATCCTAGGTGGGGAAGAAAAGACATGGGTTTGTCAACTAAGGTACACCACGGGTTCCTCCATACCACCTGGGATCCACTTGCAGCCACCCGTAGAGCTACCTGTTATTTAGCATCTGATGCTGGACTGTGAACTTTGTCTGATGCTACTGCAAGTTGACCGTAAAGTACTCAGGAGAAAGTGACTTTGCCTGTATGTGAGTTTCTACATCTACCTGTTCCCTTGCAGGAATGCTGCCCCGGAGGACCAGGTCCACCTGTAGGGAGCTTTGCCATCTCAGCCGCTCTACTATCTACCTCCAGCGGACTTTGGCGGTGCTGGTGATCCATCACCAAGTACTACAGGTGGCGTTACATGACATACTCTTATCCCCTGTAAATACACCCCTTATTGAAGTGTCACCCAGGCCACGGGCTCAGGCGCTGCCCCCTGTGACATCCCAAGCATTCCACCCGAGCCTAATTCCAGAGTACCCCAGGGCCTGGGGCTCGACACACACAGGAGAGCGAACAGTGGGACAAAGACAGCACACGGGAAGAGAGCGTACAGGGGGAAAAAGAGTACTGGGGTAAGATTGACAGTGCACAGGGGGAAAGAGCATACAGAGG
Source organism: Allobates femoralis (assembly GCA_033576535.1). Taxonomy (NCBI): domain Eukaryota; kingdom Metazoa; phylum Chordata; class Amphibia; order Anura; family Aromobatidae; genus Allobates; species Allobates femoralis. The sequence continues at coordinate 242,080,753 of JARQOC010000002.1, read as the reverse complement.
GGGAAAGAGAGAGAACAGGGAGAGAGAGATAGCATACATGGGAAGAGAGTGAACAGAACACAGGGAAATGTGAACATGGGGGAGAGAGACAATAGACAAGAGGAGAGTGCAAGCGGGGGAAAGAGAACTAACAGGGGAAGAGAGAGACAGCAAACAGGGTGAAAGAGACAGAGCACACAGTGAGGAGAGTGCATACAGGGGGAGAGTGCACATGGGGAGAGAGACAGCACACAGGGGAAGAGAGGCAGTCCACAGGGGAAGAGAACAGAGCACAGGGGGAAAGCAAACAGGGGTAAAGAGACAGCACATATGGGTAGATGATGAACAGGTGTGGACAGACAGAGCACAGGGGGATGAAAGCAAACATGGGTAGAGCGTGAACAGCGGGGAGAAAGACAGCACACATGAGTAAAGAATGAACAGTGGAGAGACAGCACACAGGGGTTGAGAGCAAACAGTGGGGAGAGAGACATTGCACAGGTGTAGAGAGTGAACAGTGGGGAGAGAGTGAGCACACAGAGAGTGTGAGCACACGCGTAGAGCACACAGGGGTAGAGTGCACACGGGGAAGAGAGCGCACATAGGTAGAGAGTGCACAGGGTGAGAGAGGCAGCGCACAGGCTGAGAAGAAGGCACTGAGGGGAAGACAGCTCAAAGGTGAGAGCACATGAGGGAAGACGACTGCACACGAGAGAGAGATACAGTTAACAGGGAGAATAGAGCACAAAGGGGGGAGAGAGATAGCGCATGGAGGGAGACAGGTGAAAGGAGATAGCACATGAGGGGAGGGAGACAGTGGCTCTTCCCCAGGGCCATGGGGTTCTCGGAACGGGGCTGTTCGGTCCTCGGAGGATGCATAGGGGCTGAAACCCAGCTCTGTAGCCCTGCAGAGTTACTTAAAAATGCAGAGGAAATGTTTTAGGGATAATGGATCGTGATGCCACCCGTGGCTTGCGGCTATGGGTACTGCTGCAGAACCTCTGGAGATGAGGGATGGGCAGCTGGGATGGAGTGTCTCCCCATGGGTGGAGCGGGTCCCCAGGGCAGTGGATGTTGGAAGGTACTTGGGGTGCAGGATGGAGGGCGCAAAGTAACAGACAGTAACAGTTGTTGGTTCCTCAGGTCCTTTACTGATGATAATGGTGCAAGCCAGGACACTGACAGGTGATGTTACTTGGAGTCTGTGAAACCTAGCAGAAACTCAGGGTTCTCCTCACCCGACAAGTTCTGAGGCCTCCCTGCTGTGCTCTTTCTGCGGTTTCTTGCTGCTGCTTAAGCTGAGCTACAGCCCTCTCTCTCTCCTGTGTGTTGCTGGTATGGCAGGCTGCTTTAACCCTTCTCCAGACCCACTTCTCTGGCGGCTGCTCCAGGGCTCTCTATGCAGCTTTGCCTGCAGACACTGTGTGTGGCTGGGGAACTTGAAATCCCCCACCTTCTGGTGTTGGCTGCTGGGGCGTTAGGCCCTGCATAGCCTCGCACTCTGGTGTCCAGATCCAGCGCTCTGCACTGGGGTGAGCTCAGCACCGCTCCACTCCCCAGGCTCCCAATGACTTTCTCAGACCCTCGCCTACTGGTCCCTCATGCTAGGCTTCAGCTATCCTGGGACGAGCTTAGCACTTCTCAAGTCCACAGGATGTCTTCCTCAGTCCTCCTAGGAACTGAAGTGACAAACTCCGCCCCAGACCTGAATTTAAAAGGAGGCTGCCCTGATCCCGGGTTCCAGAGCTCCCCCTTCAGGCCTAGAGGCAGAAAGATGTTGTGTGCTTTGGTTTGCCTGGTGAGGATAACCTCTATTGCTCTCAGGTATGACACTACCCCTTGAGGAAGGCAATGACATTATGGCATCCGGACCCTGGGGTCCAGAACAGCACAAGAGGGAAAGAGACAGCACACAAAGGAAGAGAAGAGCCTATTGTGGAAACAACGCAAAGGGGAGAGAGACAGCGCACGAGGGGTCAGAGCGCACAATGGTGAGAGAGACAGAGCACAGGGGGCATTATATACAGTGCCTTGTGAAAGTATTCGGCTCCCTTGAAATTTTCAGCCTTTTGCCACATTTGAGGCTTCAAACATAAAGATATTAATTCTAATTTTTTGTAAGGAATCAACAACAAGTGGGACACAATCGTAAAGTGGAACAAAATTTTTGAGGTATTTTAAACTTTTTTAACTAATTCAAAACTGAAAAGTGAGGCGTGCAATATTATTCAGCCCCTTTACTTTCAGTGCAGCAAACTCACTCCAGAAGTTCAATGATCCAATGTTGTCCTAAATGACTGGTAATGATAAATAGAATCCACCTGTGCTTAATGAAGTCTCCATATAAATGCTCCTGCTCTGTAATAGTCTCAGGGTTCTGTTTCAAGTGCAGAGAGCATCATGAAGACCAAGGAACACACCAGACAGGTCCGAAATACTGTTGTGGCGAAGTTTAAAGCCGGATTTGTATTCAAAAAGATTTCCCAAGTTTTAAACATCTCAAGGAGCACTGTGCAAGTGATCATATTGAAATGGAGGCAGACCACTGCAAATCTACCAAGACCCGACCATCCCTCTAAACTTTCATCTCGAACAAGGAAAAGACTGATGTGGAATAGTGGCAAAAAGAAAACCATTTCTCAAAGATATCCACAAAAAGTCTCGTTTGAAGTTTGCCACAAGCCACCTGGGAGACACACCAAACATGTGGAATATGGTGCTCTGGTCAGATGAAACCAAAATCGAAGTTTTTGGGCACAATGCAAAACGATATGTTTGGCGTCAAAGCAACAAAACTCATCACCCTCAAAACACCATCCCCACTGTCAAACATGGTGATGGCAGCATCATGGTTTGGGCCTGCTTTTCTTCAGCAGGGGTAGGGGAGATGGTTAAAATTGATGGGAAGATGGACAGAGCCAAATGCAGGACCATTCTAGAAGAAAACCTGTTGGAGTCTGCAAAAGACCCGAGACTGGGATGGAGATTTATCTTCCAACAAGACAATAATCCCAAACATAAAGCAAAATCTACAATGGAATGGTTCAAAAAATAAACATATCCAGGTGTTGGAATGGCCGAGTCACAGTCCAGACCTGAATCCAATCGAGAATCAGTGGAAAGAGCTGAAAACTGCTGTTCACAAACGCTCTCCATCCAACCTCACTGAGCTCCAGCTGTTTTGCAAGGAAGAATGGGCAAGAATTTCAGTCTCTTGATGTGAAAAAACTGATAGAGACATACCCCAGCGACTTGCAGCTGTAATCGCAGCAAAAGGTGGCGCTACAAAGTATTAACTCAAGGGGGCCGAATAATATTGCACACCCCGCTTTTCAGTTTTTTATTTGTTAAAAAAGTTTAAAATATGCAATAAATTTTGTTCCACTTCACGATTGTGTCCAACTGTTGTTGATTCTTCACAAGAAAATTGGAATTTATATCTTTATGTTTGAAGCCTAAAATGTGGCAAAATGGTTGAAAAGTTCAAGGGGCCGAATACTTTCACAAGGCACTGTATATATGTATATCTGCAGCCCGCAGCCTCTATATTATAATCATGAATTGTGTTAAAGAGGCCCACTGAGACTCTTTCACCTTGGGTCACAAAAAACATGTAGCTAGCCCTGTCACCATCCTTCAAATGTCACGACCCTCACAGCATTGGACACCTATCTAGTATATACTGTATATATGCTTTTGTGCATGTGTATATTATGTGCATATATTACTATTTATTATTATTTATTACTAGAAATAGGCCCGATGCTATTGCATCGGGAGGGCAGTCTTTGTGCCTGTGTCCCCTTGTGCGCTCTCTCCTGTCTGCGCTGTCTCTTCCCCTGTGCCTCTGTCTTACTTGTGCCTTTCTCTCCCCACTGTGTGCTCTCAGCTCCTGTGTGCACTGTCTACCTGTGTGCGCTGTCTCTCCCTATGACTCTGCCTCCCCTGTGCCTCTGCCTCCCTTGTGGCTTCTGTGTCCCCTGTGCCTTCTCCCTCCCCTGTGTCCCTGCCTCCTCTGTGCCTTCTGGCTCCTGTGTGCCTGCCTCCCATCACTGAGCCACCATACAATGCTCACCAATGAGCCACCATACAGTGCTAACAACTGAGCCACCATACAGTGCACATGAACCAACTGAGCCACTACCACATGTGTCTAACCACTGAGCACCTAAAACTGAGCCACCATATACAGTGCCAACCACTGAGCCACCATACAGTGCTAACCACTGAGCCACCATACAGTGCTAACCACTAGACACCATACAGTGCTAACCACTGAGCTACATTACAGTGCTAACCACTGAGCTACCATACAGTGCTAACCACTGAGCCACCATACAGTGCTAACCACTGAGCAACCATACAGTGCTAACACTGAGCCAACCATACAGTGCTAACCACTGACCACCATACAGTGCTAACACTGAACCACCATACGGCAACCACGACCACTATACATTTGCTAAACCACTGAGCCACCATTCCGTGCTAACCACTGAGCCACCTAACCACTGAGCCACCATATACAGTCGGTGGCGACCAATCAGCGAAGCGGCGCGCGGCTTGGCGGGAGATTTGAATCCCGCACCGCTGATTGGCTGTACCACAACCACTCCTGTGTTTTATTGGTCCATAAAATATTCAAGAATATGCAATAGTTCATACAGTGACTCCTGTAGACACGGTACGCTTGGTGGTTACTGGGTTATGTTTATTTCCAAAGTAGAGAAAGACCGCACTCACCGGTTTGCTTCAGGCGTGTACTTTAATGGCCCCTTTACAAGCAGCTACAGGTAACAGGTTTTCCACAGGTAACTTACTGGCTGCAGTGAAATCATGGAGACATGGTTCTATCTTGTTGCTGTGTACAAATGGAACTATGTCTCCATGATTTCACTGCAACCAGTAAGTTACCTGTGGAAAACCTGTTACCTGTAGCTGCGTGTAAAGGGGCCATAATAGATTCTTCGGGGAATACATTGTGCAGGGGAGAGACAGCAGGGTGGACGACGGCACCGTTTCGCACACAAGCGCTTCTCCAAGTCCTCTCCTTTTTCCTCTCCGGATTTTGGCACACAAACTGGATGGACACTGATCAGTGAAAAAACTGCAGTGTGAAGCCAGCCAGAGTTAACGCCTAGAGAGGATGGTACAGGAGTATCTACAGCTGAATATCGATGCAATGACTATAGATCTGGACCCTTGTTCAGTTTGGGCTTCAAAACTAGAAAAATGGCCTGAGCTCGCCACTCATGCCTGGGAGATATTGTTGTGCCCTGCAGCCAGCATTCTCTCTGAACATGTCTTCTGCGCTGCTAGTAGTGTGCTGATGGATAAGCGCACGACGCTGTCCAGTGACAGTGTAGACAAACTAACGTTTATCAAGATGAACAAGTCATGGATCTGCAAGGACTTTTCCACCCTGTGTCAGCCTGGGGACACTAAACCTTGTGTACTTTTCAATGTACTGCATTAAACTCTCCATTTCAATATTTCAACTCTGGGCAATTGATGCCACTTAAGTGGTGGCTGTGCCTAATTTTTTTTGAAAAATGGAGACTGTTGTTGGAATCTCCTTGCTGTTTGTTGCTTGACTTGAGTAGGGCTCTGTGAGATCAATACCTATCCCTCACACTCCTGCCCCTGGTTTTTGAATATTCAACCTTTTTGTACATCGAACCAGTGATTACCAATTTTGCTGTATTCACATCCACCATTTTTGGGTGCTTAAAAGCAGTGATTACTACATCTCCCTTAATGTTTGCATAAACTGGTTTTGGGCATCAAACGAGGTATTGGCAAATGTGCTTGTATCACATGAACAGTTTTTGGTCCCTTAAAAGCATTGTTTGGTTAATCTCCCCTGTCCACTAGGTCTTTACAGGTTCACTGACCTACATGACAAGTTTTCCTGTAATACTCACAAAACTTTTAGTTGTCCCACCCGTGTGTGGCAGAGCATTGATGGGAGCGCATGCCTGAGCTTTCAGTTTATCCGGTTCAGTGGGTGTAAACAGGTCACTGACCTACCTGATTTGTTCAGCAGATAGGCCAGGTTCAAACATACAAATCCGTTTTTTGCCTTAAATCTGTTTTTGGGAACATTTTGGACATTTGGAAGTCTAAAAACGCATATGCGTTAACGCATATCTGTGCTTTTTTAAAAAAACACATGCGTTTTTAGGCAGCAGCCCAAAAACGCTGCTAGCTGCATTTTTAGGGAGTTTTTAAAAAACGCATGTGGTTTTTTTTAACATGGGGCCCTATGGAAAACGCATGCGTTAACGTATGGCACATATAGGCACCTGTGTTAACGCATACGTTAACGCATATGCATTTTTAATGAAAAGAGTCCCAAAATTTGACAAAAACATCTAGGACCTCAGGGGACACTATTGCCACCCTTAGAAAAACAGATCCGTTTTTCTAAGGGCTAAAAAAAGGATTTGTATGTGTGAACCTGGCCATATTTCTGTTACATTAGCACTCACCCCACGGACACAAAGATTTTTACACTTTCCAACACGCCTATTTCTCTTTCCAACATCAGCGGACCTTTTACCACTCATATTTGACAAATTTGGCAAAATTGGCAAATTTGTTGTTGGCAACAAAAACTATGGATGTCAAAATAGCAGCAGAGGTGAGTGGCCAAGGAGTGGTACTACCCTAAATACATTTTGGTAAGTAGGTTTGGGCAGATGCAATACAAAAGTATTTTCGCGCTGTATGACAGTAGATTTCAACAGAACACTAGAGTACAGCTACCTAATCAAACAGTGGTACTACCTTAAATAGGTTTTGGTAAGAAGGTTTAGGCTGATGAAATACAAAAGTGTTTTCTGCGCTCTGTGGTGGTAGATTTCAACAGAACATTGGACCACAGCTACCTAGTGAAACCGTGGTACTACCCTAAATAGGTTTTCATAACTAGTTTTGGGCAGATGCAATACAAAATAGTGTTTTGCACTGTATGGTGGTAGATTTCAACAGAACACTAGAGCACAGCTACCTAGTCAAACAGTGGTACTACCCTAAATAGATTTTGGTAAGTAGGTTTGGGCAGATGCAATACAAAAGAATTTTGTGCGCTGTGTGACGGTAGATTTCAACAGAACATTGCACCAGAGGTACCTAGTGAAACAGTGGTACTACCCTAAATAGGTTTTGGTAAGTAGGTTTGGGCAGATGCAATACAAAAGGGTTTTCTGCGCTGTGTGGCGGTAGATTACAACTGAACACTGGACCTTAGCTACCTAGTGAAACAGTGGTGCTAGGCAAAAAGGATTTTGTAGATGCAGTAAAAAATGCATAGTAAAGACAGGAGGTGTAGCTGTCTTCACAACAGTGCTACTCCAGTGCTTGGCACACACTGCTACTAGCCAAAAGAGATTTTCTTGGCTAGATGCAATAAAAAATGGTTAGTAAAAACAGGAGGTATACCTTTCTTCATAACAGTGCTACCCCAGTGCCTGGCACACATTGCTATTAGCCAAAAATAATTTGCTTGGCTTGATGCAGTAGAAAATGGCTAGTAAAAACAGAAGGTGTAGCTTTCTTCACAACAGTTTTACACCAGTGCCTGGCACACACTGCTACTAGCCAAAAAGGATTTGCTTGGCTAGATGCAGTAAAAAATGGCTAGTAAACAGAGGAGTTATAGCTTTCTTCACAACAGTGCTACACCAGTGCCTGGCACACATTGCTACTAGCCAAAAAGGATTTGCTTGGCGAGATGCAGTAAAAAATAGACAGGAATTGTAGCTTTATGTGTCTTCCTCTTAGAGAAATCTATAGAGAGTTTAAATAATAATAAGATTGATTAACATTTATAATGTATGTTTACATGTACATATGAGTATGGTGATTCCTATAACGATGTACTGCAATTATCATCTGTGTAAGGATAAGATATGCATATTTATGCCAAAAAGTTATTTTATATATTTATATATATGAATTTTTTTTTTTTTTTTCTCGGTCCCATAACATTTGAACTACATGAACTGTGAGTGGTTTTCTTATTCTATCTACCCTGAAGGGGTTAAACTGACACATGTTGGCTATTAAGGCCTTGAATGTTGCAGCAAAGTTTATTCATTTGTCTATAAATGTATTGTTTTTATATTTGTTTATACGCCGATGAGTAAGGACCTTGTCCGAAACACGTCCGGCGGGATGTAAGTGTTTTTAAATATGTTCTAATAAAGTTGCTGTCAGTATGGTCCAGTGGCCCTGGAAAATACCTTTATTCTTCTGTAGCTTTCTTCACAACAGTTTTACACCAGTGCCTGGCACACACTTCTACTAGCCAAAAAGGATTTGCTTGGCTAGATGCAGTAAAAAATAGCTAGAAAAGACAGGAATTGTAGCTTTCTTTACAACATTGCTACACCAGTGCCTGGCACACACTGCTACTAGCCAAAAAGGATTTGCTTGGCTAGATGCAGTAAAAAATGGCTAGTAAACAGAGGAGTTATAGCTTTCTTCACAACAGTGCTACACCAGTGCCTGGCACACATTGCTACTAGACAAAAAGGATTTGCTTGGCTAGATGCAGTAAAAAATAGACAGGAATTGTAGCTTTCTTTACAACAGTGCTACACCAGTGCCTGCCACACACTCCTACTAGCCAAAAAGGATTTACTTGGCTAGATTTGGCCAGATGCTGTAAAAACTGCTTGCATAGTACAGGATCAGACCTGCCTGGCAAATAGTGCTTTTAAGCCCTAAAAACAGCTGTTCTTGAATGTAGTCCCTAAACCTACTATCTATCTAACTTGGGATGGAATCGCTATGTAACTAGCTTTGTAGCGCACACAAGCGCAGTGTTTGACACTGAGCTCCAAATCTGATAAAATGGTGAGGAGGGAAAATGGCCGATTCTTATATGGCAAGGACATGTGACATACCCAGCCAATGACACAAACCCTTGTGTTCAAAACTTGTGGGGCGTGGCCTGGCTAAGGAGGAGTGAGGACGCTGGTCTGTCTAGTTCCCACTTCAAGACCTACAAACAGCAGCTTAAACCCAGATACCGACATCGCTCTGCAGAGTATGAGTGGGAGGAGGTTAGGGACACCGCAGAGACACACACCACAGACCCTTTTAAACCCCGGGATGTCCATTAAGCAGTACTTTGCAGGGAATTACCAGAGCACCACCAGCCTCAGCAGATCCAAGATGCCGCGGAGACTAAGAGCTGCAGTGTGGAAAGACCCGCCACCACAGGCGCCACAGCGCTGACTCGGAGAGCGCCTGGAGGAGACTAAAGCCAGGCTGCTATGCACCCGGGGAGAAGTGCGGGGGTGCAGACATGAGGCTCCAGCAGGCAGACCGCGGGTGAAACGGCAGCAACACATGGAGACATCAGGTACCGGGAAGATGCGAGGGACCACCCCCCACTGCAGGCCACACAGCTAGAGGCTTCAAACGTGGGTACAGAAGGAGACTGGAGGCCATTGTTGTCTGCTCAACCCTCCATGAAAGTGCATAATAGAATTTCTACCCCCACTGATGGGCCTAGGGTGGAGAAGGACTATTTTGTGCCACACATGCTGGATCACAATGTGCCACCTATCCTGAATCCTGTAATCTATTATCACCAGGAGAGCTACCCACAGGGGAGTGCTGGCTGAATTGGAAGTTCTTAGGGCTCACATGGCCTCCTTACCTACTAGGGAGGACATGGAGTCATATATCCAGAGGCTGGAGTAAGCTTATCGCAGCGAATTGTCCATCCTGAGAGAAGAAGTGGAGAGGATGGATGTACGAGGGCAAGATCATTCTCACAGACTCTTGGCCTTGGAAAACACCTGCAGGTCCCAGCAAGCATTACTGGACAGACAATCCAGTTAGATAAGATGTTTAGTAGATGTTATGGACGATAATGAAAACAGAGGTTGTAGAAACAATATAAGAGTACTGGGCTCCTCGAATCTGTTGAATCCAAGGACTTTCTTAGGGTACTCCAGACCTTGTTCAATGAAATCCTGGGAGACTCCCCTACAAATGTGATCAAACTGGATAAAGCACATAGAGCTCTGGGCCCAAAATCTAATGATCCTGAGTAGCTGTGAGATGTAATTTCTTGTAATTTCTAGAGTCCACTGATAAGTTCTGAAGGAAGCCATCATGAATAAGGATGCAATGCAGAGATTCCGTGGTAAAAATCTACTTATTTTACCTGATCTGTCGAGGCTGACCTACAGAAAAAAAGAACTCTGCGGCCTCTTTTAGTCTTGCTCAAGAGTCATGATTTACCATACAGTTGGGGTTTCCCATTTAAGCTTCAAGTGCGAGTGGCAGGTGGTATACACATCCTTCGAACCCCAGCTCACATCCAATCATTTACAGCTTCTCTTGACCTACCACCTGTCACCATAGGGGGATGGCCGGAATTTACTACTCGAGCTGCTGAGGGATTACCTCAAAGGCCTAGAGGAACCCTTCGGCACTGTGATAGGCAGACAAGAGAGAAGACACCACCCCGCTGAGATGGAAGAAAGTATAAAAGTGGATCACTTCTTTTTCGTTTCCCATTTTATGAAAGGAGATTCCTTCCTTTCTTGGTCATTGGACTCAGACTACCCAGCTGTCTTTTCTTTTTCTTATTTATTTCTTTTTGTGGGCCTAAATTGAAGGTCTGCCTTGACGGGAATGCGCCTGCTGTTGTTGGACCCTTAGGTGCGGGGCTACACGGGAGAGAAAAAAAAACTCTGTTTAAATGCTGCAGACAGGGAGAGAATGATTGGCAGCGGTGGGCAGATTACACATGCAAGGGGTGTGAATCTGCCCTTGGCTGCAGCCCCTAGCCACCTCCTTAGTGGCTGTAGCATGTAAGTTTTCTAACTGTATTATCTCGGGGTACAGGGCTGCTCAAGTGCTGGGGGACCCCTTGTCTGCATGCTGGAGACATGCTGTATCCAGTGCTGTAACTAGTTCACCATGCCTGGTTTGGTGACAGGTCTTCTTTAATTGTCTGAGATTTGAGTGCCTATGGGCTTTTTTGCCCCCTTCCTTATGGGATACAAAAGTAAAACTCTATAGATTGACTTTTCTGACGAAAAAGGTCTCGGCCTTAGAGTGCTCTCACAAACGGACTCTTTCACAGCAGACACTGTCTGACCTTATAGTAGCCAGAGAGGGACTGAGATCCATCATAGACCAGACGTTCCTGAGACTTAGAACGAGACTCCACAGATTTATGTATGAGTATGGGGATAAATGTGGGAGACCATTGGCCAGGGTACTCCATCCAAAAGATTGCCCTGGACATATTCCTCAAATCAGAATATCCAGTGGTGTGACCAGTCAAAACACAAATGAAATTCTGAAAACCTTTCATGATTTTTATAAACGATTGTATAACATAAAAGGCCATTATGATGATATGGATCCACAACTGTCTCCTAATAAGACTATATCCTACATTAACAGGACAGCTTTACCGCCTTTAGACGCTTCTGCTGTGGAGGCCTTGGAGACATTTCTGAATCAGAGGTGTTGGACGTTATCAAACAATCCCCTGGGGAAAAAGCCCTGGTCTGGATGGCTTTACCGTGAAATGTTTTAAACAGTTTGGCCCCAGATCATTCCTTTGTTAACCAGAGTATTCAATGCGACTTCCCAGATTCCTCCTGGGCCTCTCAGTCACTTGAGGTTCATATTAGTGTTATCCCTAAGCCTGATAAAGATCACACAGAGGTTGCCAACTACAGGCTTATCTCACTGATAAATATTGACAAAATACATTTTCTAACCTCTTGGCTAATAAACTGGCACTTCTCCTTCCTGGCATTATCGATAATGACCAGGGAAGGGAGGCTAGAAATAACACTAATAAGTTAATGTTGGTTTTGGCCCGGTTGACGGCTCAATCTGTACCCATATGATTTACTTTCCATGAGACGCAGAGAAGGACTTCGACTGGGTCAGCTGGAAATTTATGGATGCCGCTCTTAGATAGATTGGTCTGGGGGGCAGATTCTTAGAAAAGGTGTCATCTTTGTATAGCTGCCCTACGGCAAGGGTTAGGGCAAACGGAGCTCTATCCCCTCCCTTCCATATGGCCATGACAGGGCTGCCCTCTGCCCCCACTGCTTTATGTTATCATTATGGAACATCTTGCTGTAGCAATACCACAGAATCCTGACATATGGGGAATAGAGGTGCATCGGAAACACTATAAGTCTGCATTATTTGCGGACGACTTATTAGTTTTTGTTTCCCAGTCCCGTATTACCTTCCCCTCGCTGAATAGGGAATTTGAGAATTTTGGGAGGCACAGTAATTTTAAAGTTAATTTTACAAAGTCCAAGGCTCTTAATGTTTTCTTACCTGAGGAGGAGCAGGCGCACCTTGCAGAACATTTTCCATTTAAGTGGCAAAAAGTAGCATTGATATATCTGGGAGTGATGGTGCCAAATGATCCTGCCAAATGGTTTAGTCTTAATTTCCTCCCTCTGCTGCAGAGAACAGTTAAAGACATTAAGACTTATGACAAAAGACAGTTATCCTGGTTTGGACGTATAAATGCTGTGAAGATGGATATACTTCCTAGGTTCTTATTTTCTCTTTAGTCGGTCCCTATAGACATTCCTCCATCCTATTTTGCGTAACTTCAAATGACCATCTCTGGGTTTAACGGGAAACCGGAAGCCGAGAATCGGTATTAACACCTTATATTGCCACAAACATCTTGGTGGGACAGGTTTACCAAATTTGAAGAAATACTACAAGCAATCTTGTTGAGGATTCTTGACTGTCAGTATCATCGAAATTCCAAGCAATGGATAGATCTGGAGCAATCGGGCACTACAACCCCTTTGTGGTGTATGCCTTGGATTCCCCTGCCTAGTATACCTAAATTGGGCCCTGAAACCTGACTTGTTGTCAGTAGCGTTAAGACTGTGGGATAGGCCAGGGTCACACATACCATCCATTTTTTGGGCTAAATCCATTTTTGGGAACATTTTGGATATTTTTTTTTCAAAGTCCAAAAATGCACATGCGTTAACACATGTGTCTGTGTGTTTTTCAAAAAGCGCATTCATTTTTATGCAGCATCCCAAAAACGCTGCTAGCAGCGTTTTTGGGAGGCTTTTGAAAAACGCATACTTTTTTAACATGGGGCCCTATGGGAGACGCATGAGTTAACGCATGGTACATATAGGCACCATGAGTTAACGCATATGCATTTTTGGTGAAAAAATTACTAATTCCCAAAAGTTCCAAAAAACATCCAGGACCCCAGGAGACACTATTGGCACCATTAGAAAAACGGATCCATTTTTCTAAGGGCTTAAAAAAGCGGATGGGCATGTGGGACCCTGGCCATAGGAAAGTTAAATTGAAAGTTCTCTCTAAGGGAAGAGGTTCCCTCACTCCGCTGTTTCATAACTCGTGTTTCCCTCCGGCATTGAAGGCTGGTACCTTTTTGGGATAGCACAGGTGTGATGAGCTGCAATTGTTCATATCTTGGAAGGTCAAGAATTAGCTCCTTTTCCCTTACTAGCTACTGTGAGATCTAATCTTTCTTGGCTAGAGTATGCCCAAATGCACTCAAATCTGTCCCTTTAATGCAATTTGAAAAGCTGTTTCTGTTGGAATCCCTACTCACACACGCTATATCTAATATATACAATATCATAAATAGCAGTGGAGACATGGGGAAACTTAAAATTTTCAGGAAGTAGGAAGCGGAGATGGATATGAGAATAACCGAGACGACCGGAAAACGGCATGTGTTTTCTCCCACAAACTCTCCATGGCTTGTATAGCTCAAGAGAGAAATTATAAGATTCTTTTGCGTTGGTACCAATGCCCAGTAAATGTTCATTCTGTTTTCCCTTCCATCTCAGATGTCTGCTGCATATATAATAAATGTAAAGGCTCTATGTTACATATATGATGGGAATGTGAATGGATCCGACCATTCTGGTAAGCGATATTTGATACCTACCAGAAAATTGGCGGTGAACTGATTGATAGGACACTCTCAGTTGCACTCCTATCCATCTTACCAGGGTCCATGAAATCTCAAAAAACAGATGTCCTTCGGTTTTGTCTAACAGCAGCCAGACAAATAATTCCTAGACACTGGAAAACATCACACAGCCCTCTTCTATCTGAGTGGTTGGAGGAAATGGGTAAGATCTATAGAATGGAGGAGCTTACGGCTGAGATCACAGATGCCAGGGATAAATTTTTACGTACATTGAGTCCTTAGGTGATATTTCATAACTCCCTTGGATTTCGAGAATTAATTGAGACAAACCCTGTTGTAGGTTTCTTGGGATCCTCTGAAGACACTTAGGAATATATGCAAATAGGATATATAGACCAGTGGGCTTTCCCCCATATGTTTTCTTCTTTCTCTTTTGATACCTCCTAACAACCTTTTTTCCCCCTTTGTCTTTTTTCTTTCATTTACATTCTATTATTACTTTTTATGGATGTTATATGTATAGTTTTGAGGAATATATGCTATACACCACAGGTGACATTGTCAGCCGATTTTATAATTTTAATGAGGCTGCTATTACTAGTAGCACTTGCTTATCTAAATTCTAAAGGTACCTTCACAGCGGCAATATTGCTAGGCAATTTCACTGGCAATTTGCTGGTTGCAGTGAAATGATGGACACAGTATTCTATTTTGTTGCTGTGTACAAATTGAACAAAGTGTCCATGATTTCACTGCAACCAGCAAATTGCCTGTGAAATTGCCTAGCAATATTGCTGCATGTGAAGGTACCTTTAGGCGTAATTATAAGAAAAAGGATATTCAGGCTTTAGTTTGCTTTAGATTGTAAGTTAGTACAATTAGCCCTCTGAGAAACTAACTTGTAACATGTGAGCTAACGTATAGATGATGATAGTTTTTGCTAATCATTCATATTCTGATCACAAGAAAACTCTATATTGTTTTTGGAATATAGGAACGTCTCATAGTTCGGACAGCATTATTTGACCACAGACCTCTCCCCAGCCCCCCTCCCTTCCACCCACTATTCCTAGACACTGAAACTCATAATAACGTTGAACAAAAGCATTACTGTGAAAAGTCAGTAACACTTTTGGTCAACAAACCGTTATCGAACATAACCTCGAATTAATGGATTTGTTTGCAATCGTCGAATGACTCTAACATAGCCCAAAACAGGTCGAATTTTAAATTGGCGAACATGTTCGATCAAACATTGCTTATCTGTATTCAAGATGTTTGGCGAATTGTTAGTCAAATAATTCGGCAAATATCCCACATTTGGTGAACGGAGCTGAATGCAAACACTCAGGTGTTCGCTCATCTCTTATAATTATAAGAAGCTGGAATTTTACGGGAGTTTTTGAAACCTTAAGAACTACTTTATTGAAACTACCTGTTAAAATTATGTGAGTCACCCACCGGGGCCGTGGGGTACTTGGAACTGAGCCCTCTCGCCGTCGTCTGGGGCTGCAGGATGTCACAGTGTCGTGACCTGGCACCGTGGTCCCGGGAGAGTCAATTAAAAGGGGAGAAACAGTTTTTAGAAATAAATCGTGATGCCATTCATGGTTTGTGGCCAGATGTAGCCACCGCTGAAGTCGGGAACTCTAGGGATGATGGGGATGCAGCAGAGATGTTGTGCCCTCCACGGGTAGGGCTGGTCCCCAGGGCTACTTCGTAAAAAGTGTAGGTGTAGTGTAAAGTCTCAGTACCTTCAGGCAGTCTCCTGCTGACAGCTCGCAATATCAGTTGGCCATCTCTCAGGCGCGCAATTAGAGTCTTACACAGTTCTGAGATTTACTGGGTTTACTTTTTGCTTGTCAGATTTTACAACAAATGCAGTTCAGTGCAATAGCGGCTCCAGTCTGGTTTTAGCAGCTTGGACAGCTTATCTGCAACACCCCTTTTATGTTCGTTTCGGGCTTCTTTTGTCTATTCTGCACAATAGCTATGGTCCAGTGGTCATGGGCTATCAGTGGGCACCCATCGGGTCTCCTAGCCCTGGTTCGATGGTCTTTCTTTCTCTGTGCCGGAGGTTGGGTCTCGGGACATATTACCCCGCACCCCGCTGGAGTTCGTGGTTGGGGCATACAGCTTCCCTGCCACTTCAGCAGCACTCTGGTTCTGGCCCAGTCCCTCAGTGTTCCCACTCACTCGGACACACCTTGGACCTCCTCTATCTTCCCTTAGTTCTCAGCCTGGTCCGGGTTCTCTCAGTCTGGTCTCTATGACTACTTGGCTTTCGGGTGACTCTGTTGTTCTCTACTTAACTAACTCCAAACAGGCTCAGTTGGTGTAGTGCGTTCCCTTTTTGTTGTTGTGTCTCCACCCACTCCTGGTTTCTCTCCTAACTCTCCACACTCCACCACCACTATCCAGTTGCTGGACATAGAGTAACTTAGACTTGAGATCACAAGATGTGTTGGATGTTTGTGTGGGGTGACTGACTTACCAATCCCAGCTGCTGTGCCATCTCGTGGTGACCGGTCTGCAGGGGCACCAGACTCCCCCTGAGCAAAGATTAGCACGTCCTCATGCTAGGACCTAGTACGGTGTTACACAAGCTCACACATTTTTTTTATGCATTCAACAACAATAACAACAACAATGTGCAAGAATTCTTTTTCTTCCCAGCACGCGAGGCGCATGACTAAAATGTTACTATATCAAAAACCATCTTATTGTTTCTATGGGGTAGGGGATTAGAAAAAGTAGAAAAAAGTGCAAAAACAGTTCAGAGTTCTGCAATTGTCTCTTTGCCACTGTCTCTTTACTCTCCGGGAACCCACCACAAGAAAAACCCATTGTAACCCTGGGCGCAGCGACAGGGATTGAACTGACCGATTCTTTGGCCGTGCCAGTGGGATTTTAAGTGATGCGGTCACAAGTGCTAAATGTTCTTTTAAGTACAAAATGTCCACACAAGTCACATGCACAATTCAAATACACATCATAAAAGCGTATTCTAAAACCAATAGGGAGTACACCGTGGTGTACAAGTCAAGTCCTGGTTAACCATAGTCCGTAACCATGATGTTCATGTTTAATATAGGGGAACTCAATCAGGGTCAAATTGGAGGAAACAAGGGAAAAACAAACAAAGTTGACTCACAAGTTTGTGCCCTGTCCGGCATTCAACTATTGCTGCACCCCTTGCGGTGGCGCCCCGCCAAAGCAGAGTGTCGCTCTCTCCCCCTCCAACTCCACTGGACAAGCGCGTTCATCTGGGCCCTGGCCAGTCGTCGCTCCATCTCGGCGACCTCCAGGGTTATCAGGAAGTCAGGGGTCCTCACCGCAGAAGAGCATAGGGGCTGGTTGCTCTGTGGGTCTCTGGCCTCAGAGTGAGTGGATCTTTGACCCATCGGGGCTACACGACATACCGGGATATTGTGCGTACCCCGCAACCCTAGTACAGCGCTGTCTTTGATCCCGCCAGTTACCAACCTTGGTGATTTCTGGGCCCTGTCCGGGCTGCCGGGGAGACCCACCTCTTCAATCCCTCGCCCCGGGATCCTCCTGGTACTGCCACTCGCCATGGCACGATTACAGTTCCCTAGCCGTCAGCAGAGGCAATCAATCTGGGTCCCATTGATGGGACTGGCCCCTATCCTCCTCCAGTGAGCTTGGGGCATCCTCTTCCAGAAAGGTTAGATCCAGCCCTGGTATCTGGCCTTCCCTCACAGGACCGGAGGAGTCCGCTCCATCCCCTTCGCTCTCCTCCATTGCCTGGCTCCTCCGCTCTCCTCCATTGCCGGGCTCTCACTCTTTCCTCCTTTGCAGCCACACTCTCTGCTACTCATGGCATTGTTCTTTCTGCCTCCCTCCCTTTGTGGGCATCGCCATTCTCGGTCATTGTCAGCCGTCAGCTGTGGGATTACACAGTCTCTGGAGCGCCCCTCCCAACTGTTGGAGAATGGAAGAAGTGTGGGCATCTTTTTGCGCCTGGTGCTGGCCTTGCCCACGACGAGGGGCTGTGGCACGCTCCTCTGCCAGCACATGGTCTCAGCCTCTCAGGGCTGCCATTGCTTTGGGCCCAAAAACACAGTCTTTTGGCACACAAGACCCAGTTTTACTGGATCAGTAGATCCTGTTTGTGACACTAGGTTGAGTACCCATGGGGTTCTCGGAACCGGGCTCTCTCATCGTCTTCTGGGGCTGCAGGCTGTCACGGGATTGTGATGCGGCTCTGTGGTCCGGGTGAGTCAATACAAAGGGAAAAACTGTTTTTAGAAACAAATTGTGACACCGCTCATGGTTTGCAACCAGATGTAGCCACTGCTGAAGTCGGGACCTCAGGGGATGCAGCAGAGACGTTGCGCGCTCCATGGGTAGAGCTGGTCCCCAGGGCTACAAAGTGTAGGTGTAGTGCAAAGTCTCATTACCTTCATGCAGTCTCCTTTTGCCAGCTCGCAATATCGGTCGGCCACCACTCAGGCGTGCAATCAGAATCTTACACAGTTCTGAGCTTTACCAGGTTTACTTTTTGCTTGTCAGATTTTACAACACATACAGTTCAGTGTAGTAGCGACTCTTGTCTGGTTTTAGCAGCGGGGACGGCTTGTCTTCAACACCCCCTTTCATGTTCCTTTCGGGCCTCTTTCATCTATTCTGCACACTAACTATGGGCCAGAGGTCATGGGCTCTCAGTGGGCACCCATCCGGGTCTCCTAGCCTTGGTTCGACGGCCTTCCTTTTGCTGTGCCGGAGGTTGGGTCTCAGGACATAAAGACCCCGCACCCCACTGGAGTTCGTGGTTGGGGCATACAACTTCCCTGCCACTTCAACAGAGCCAGCACTCTGGTTTCGGCCCAGTCCCTCGGTGTTCCTGCTGACTTGGGCACACCTTGGACCCCTCTGTCTTCCCTTGGTTCTCACCCTTGGACTTGGCGCAAACATAAGTTGGCACCAGCCGCCGGGTCCGGACTCTCTCAGTCTGGTCTCTCTGACTACTTGGCTGTCGGGTCTCTGTTGTTCTCCTCTACTTACTGTAACTAACTTCAAACTGGCTCAGTTGGTGTTGGTGTCTCCATCCCTTCCAGGATTCTGTCCTAACTCTCCTCCCTCCTCCTGGCTCCTCCCACTATCCCGTTGCTAGACATAGAGTAAAGCTAGGGCCACACTGAGCGCTGCACCTGTGGCAGCCGGATTCTGTTACAGCAGAGCTCAGCCTGCTGTAACCGTCAGCGGTAACGTCAGGAGCTTCGGGCGAACGCTGCCGTTAGTTACCCAATGTGTACCATAGTTACTGGCCACACACAAAGCTGCCTGGACTGCGGTAATCCTGAGCCCAGAGAAAAACATTGCCCACACGGTTTTACTCTGTGCTCAGTATTACCGCAGTCCAGGCAGCTTTGTGTGTGGCCAGTAACTATCCCGACGTTACCGCTGGCGGTTACAGCAGGCTGAGCTCTGCTGTAACGAAATCCGGCTGCCGCAGGTCCAGCGCTCAGTGTGACCCTAGCCTAACTTAGACTTGGGATCGGGGGATGTGTTGGGTGTTTGTGTGGGGTGACCGACTTACCAATCCCAGCTGCTGCGCCATCTCATGGTGACCAGTCTGCAGGGGCTCCACATATGCTTTCTGAAGGATCTCTTAGTAGCTTATATATTATATAAGCTACTAAGAGATCTCCAAGGATAATTAACTTTGCATATGACTTATCATATTTTTCCAACTAAAAGATGCAATTTTGCCCCAAAATGTTTGGAGAAATTAGGGGTGCATTTTGCAGTCCAGATTTAGGGTACTCGGCTATGGCTGTGAGGAAGAAGCAGTGCTGGAGTGGGTCACTGGAGGCAGGAGCGGGTCACCAGAGGCAGAAGCAGGCTACAGCAGTGCCTGTCAGTGATCACATGTGCCCACTTTTTAAGAAAATGGAATATGCACTGCTCCCCCAGCCCATCCCCTCTGAAGCCGTGAAGCCCGTGCTGAGAGGTGGGAGCTAAGATGGCCATAATATTCTTAAACAGCATATGTGATCACCCGCCACTGCTGTTGGATGTTTACACTCACTGCCCACTGCTTCCCCAAAATTCTCTTGTCATGCTGGCAGCTGTGTGTGGAACATGGTGCATGACAGTGATATCATCTTTGTTCTTATATTCTGGTCAGCTGCCAGCATAAGAAGAGGATATTGTGCTGCTGTAGGGCAACGAAGGATGGTAAGTTTTCTTGGTAATTTTTTTATAGGGGCAATATTCCAGGATGGAAGGTATGTATACCAGGATTTTGGTAGAAAAAGGTAATCTACTTTAAGTCAGACAACAGAGACGTCCGTCCATGCCTTGAAACCCTTAGGGTATGTGCACATCTGATGTTTCTGCATCTTTGCAGACCGTCCTAAAACCGGTGTAGAATAGCAGAAACTGAGTTTTCTGAGCTCAGCAGTGTCCCTCGTTTGGTAGCGTTTTGCTAACGATTTGCGATCGGTTTATTAGCGTTTGTACAGCGTGTTCTTGGCGATTTACCCGGCGTTTTTCTTAGCGTTTTCCAGACTGGTTTTTGGTGCACTTCTAAGCTAGATCCGCTGGAAAAACGCTCAAAAGAAGTCACTTGCTCTAACTTTGAAAACCGGTGGAAAACCGGTGAAAAAAGTGGAAAGGAGAAGAAAAAAACCGTTCTAATGTACACAGCGTTTTCTAAAAGCCATTGACTAGCATGTTAATCCAACCGGTGGGTAGGATTAACATAAATTAACATAAAACTCAGCGGAAACCGCCGATGGAAAACGCTAAAAAACAGCCCACAAAACGACTGATGTGCACATACCCATAAGGTACCTTTACACGAGGCAACTTTTCTAGGAATTTCACTGGCAACTTACTGGTTGCAGTGAAATCATGGACACATTGTTCTATCTTGTTGCTGTGTACAAATGGAACAATGTGTCCATGATTTCACTGCAACCAGTAAGTTGCTAGTGAAATTCCTAGAAAAGTTTCCGTGTGTAAAGGTACCTTAAGGGGTGGGGTGAGTTTGAGAGGTTCCAGAAGCATGAGCTGGGTGCAATATATGAATACTAGAATGTACTGGGCACAACAAGGACTTATTTGCATTTGCAATTCTGCAACATTCACTGCATTTGACTGCATGGATGTTTTCCAAAGACTAAATCAGAACTACACAAGTAGATTAACTCCCAGAGAACTGTAATTTCCAAACTTTGGTCAATTGAGGGGATGTCTTCTGTTTTGGCACTTAGAGGCTCTGCAAAAGGAGTCTGCAAACTATTCTAGTAAAATGGGGTAGAGCTGGGCACTGACCTGTAGCAATTTTTTCGGTACTTGTTCACAAAGGTGGTGTCGATATCCAGTGGTGCTCTGCTGGAAATTGACAGTCCATACGAAAGTAATGGATGGGCAGGAAGCGGCACTAACTCGGACATCTTTGCCGTTTAGGCTATTTATTGTAATTCCATGGGGTTACAGTGCAGGGAGGGGGTGACAGGGCAACAGTCACCGTTTCATGCTTAGTAGCGCTTCCATGGGGCTTGGGAACATTCAAAAATCAAATGGTGCTCCTCCCCTCCTGAGACGTGCGGTTTGGCTACATAGTACTATACAGTTATGTGAGCCCACTGGGACGGGGTACTCGGTACCGGACCGGGTCTGCTACTGGGGAAGTCAAGGGTGGTCCTGGTCCGGACCTGTCCCGGACCCTGGCAATAGTAAGGGGATATTTACAGGGGATAATGTCAGTCGTGACGCCACCCACAATGTGTTTGGCCAGTAATGTGGCCACCGCTGCCTCAGAACCTCCGGGGATGATGTGATGGCAGCTAAGATGGAATAGTTCTCCGTGGGCAGAACTGAGTTCCCCGGGGCAGTGTTGATAAAGTCTATTGTGTAAGGTATGGTGCGGGCTTGTGTTGGGTGCAATGCACTTACTGTCCAGATGCTGCAGGAATCCTCCTTCAGTGTTGGAGCTGGCAAGCTGTGGCTCTCCAGGTGGGGATCTTCTGCAAACCTGTGTAGCGGGAGTCATATGCAGGCAAAACATACGAGGGAGTCAGAGTCAGGGTTCACAGTGTTTACTTCTCAAACTTCTCAAGTACAGCTCACAGTTACAGTTACAGTTCATAACTCAGGTCTTACAGTCTTTACACGGGCACACTCTCCCCACCGGGTTCCTTTACTCCCTGCAGCCAGGTTACTCCTTCTATGACCCCTCACTTTGTCTCTCTGTCCTTTCCAGGCTTTCAGTTCTCTCTCTCGTGTTCACTTGGTTGTGTGTGACTCCGGACAGTATGGCGGTGGCTCCGACTCCTGTGAGCCCTCTGGGTTGCCACTGAGCTGCCTGTCCTTTGGGGTAGGGACCCTAACATGTAGCTGAGGTCCCCCATCGGTTGTCTGGGGATGCCAGGTAAATCTGCGGTCCCCTCTAAAGCCGACACTCTACTCCTAGCCTAGCCTCCAATAGTCCTCGGTGGTGAGGCTCTACCAGGCTCTCTCTAACCGTGTCTTCGGGTTCAATAGGAGGGCTACTCCGCCTGCAGTCTGCTGTCTCAGCCGTGGTTCTAGGACCCAGTATCACTGGTCCTCTCGTCCCTCACACTCCTGGGGTGCTGGCTCCGGATGGGCTTTCTCTCTGTGGCTCACACTGGCTCTCCAGATTCTGCGCTCCTTCCACCCCACTCTTCCAGAACATGTGATCTCTGTCTTTGCTGCTCAGCCTACTCCGGCCTACTCACTCCTTTGTCCTCCCCCTGCTCTATATCTATCCTGTGTCACCTGAGTTACGTGTTGGCCCACCCACTGTCTCTAAACCCACCACCCCTTGCCTGCCTAGAGTTCCCAGGCTCCGGGTTGGGTGCTGCCCTCTACTGGTACGTGGGTTGTGTGGGCTGTGAGGGTGTTGGTTTTCAACTTAGAAGTAAAGGATCCAGCACCAGACAGAACTCCATATAAAAGTTTCTTCTTTATTAAATCATGTCATCAAGGCATAAAATTATTGTTGCATGTAAATATGGGAACGCAGTCCCAAGATAGGCTGGACGCATTTTGAACAACAGCTCTTTATCTACAGCATAACAAAAATGAGTGCAAACAATCCTTATATACAGATAAAACCCTGCCCCTCAGACACAGCTGTCATAATTGAGTGCTAAAGAAGTTAGTTGATATGTGCTCACCCAATTCCAATGGACCGGTGGTGCCTGGATTGACTTTCTGTAGAAGTCCACAATGTAGAAGTAAAGGATCCAGCACCAGACAGAACTCCATATAAAAGTTTGCTCACCCAATTCCAAGGGACAGTGGTGCCTGGATTGACTGTCTGTAGAAGTCCACAATGTAGAAGTAAAGGATCCAGCACCAGACAGAACTCCATATAAAAGTTTGCTCACCCAATTCCAATGGACCGGTGGTGCCTGGATTGACTGTCTGTAGAAGTCCACAATGTAGAAGTAAAGGATCCAGCACCAGACAGAACTCCATATAAAAGTTTACTCACCCAATTCCAATGGACCGGTGGTGCCTGGATTGACTGTCTGTAGAAGTCCACAATGTAGAAGTAAAGGATCCAGCACCAGAAAGACTCTTTCCTACTAGAAACATTGGTTTTCAACTGTCGTGCCTACCTTCCTGGCTGCAGTTCCCTTTGTGGCCTCCTGGTCGCAGGGGCACCACAGTTACATGTGGGGTATTGCCATATTCAGGAGAATTTGTGTAGCAAATTATGAGGCTTTTTAACCTGTATCCCTTGTGAAAATTAGAAATCTTTGATTAATGTGTAAATGTCATTTCATTGAAAAACAAAAAAAAGCAATACTGCACTGGTTGTTAATGATGGGTCACACAGTAGCTAAGATAATGCTTTTTGTCTGCCATATAACTTGTTTTCTCACATTTTTCTGTGCTGTTTAAAAAACTGCATTTTATAGCTCTGTGGACATGGCCAGCAGCTCATAGAGATTAGTGATAGTAGCTGTGTCGAGCCAGCAGACAAGGGTTTAACATAGATTTTGTGACACATCTTTCTGGCACAAGCTAGTTTGACCTGATACTGAACTCTTCAGGTTGCTTAGCAACTGTGTGTATGCTCAGCCTAATCAGCAACATTATTACATGTCCGTATTCACTGAAGATGGATGTAACTGATATTAAACATGTGCGTGGAGGCACACTAGCATGCATGAAAATCTGAGCATTTTTGATGCATGACAGTCATGCAAAGGCTTTCCGTATGGTCGTGCGATGGAGTGCAGTGTGGTGTGAGTGTAGTGCAAGTCCTGTCAGTGTGCAATGCGCTTTTAACATTGTCTTTCTCATGCCGTATAAAGTGAGAAAAGAGTAGCTAGCTAGCTAGCTAAATAGAATAGGTAAATCGGGCTTAAAGGTTTCCAGCTGCTACTTCTGGGTTCACCTATTTAGCTAATTGCATATTCATTTCACTGTCACACAAACAATCAATCACAGAAGCTCAAACTCTATGAGAGCCTCTGTGATTTGCTGTAGTAGTCAGACTGGATTTCCTTAATCTGGATGTTGATTCTGCTTGTGTGCCATACACATTTGTGTATAGCAACCAAACTGGCATTTTAGGGTGTAAAAATAAATAAATATTAAAAAAAAAAAAAGAGTTGGGCTTTGCAGCATTTTTAAGTCCAGCCAAAGGAAAGAAGACAGTTGCAAGTTGCCACCCTCAGCTGCCTAATTTTCCTTTGGCTTGCAAAAAATATGTGTGAGCTCCGCCCTATTTTTAATTGCCAGCCAAGGTAAAACTAGTCAGCTGAGGGTTAGTATTCTCAGCAAGGTGAGGGCCCATTGTTTTAGGGCCCCCCACGCTAAAGAATATCGGCCCACAGCCGCCCCTGAAAATGGCACATTTATTAGAAGCGCCATTCTAGGCGCCTTACCAGGCTCTTCCAGTGACTCTGATGGTGGGTGGCAAGCTAGGTAATAAGAAGTTAATGCCAGCTTTGTTTTACCAGCTGGTATTAAGCCTGAGATTCATAAGGTCAGGCCAAGTTAGAACCGGCCATTAATAATCTCCAATAAAGGGATAAAAAAGAGACCACACAGAAAAAAAATACTTTATTAGAAATTAATACACAGACAAACTTAGGGACTCCATCTTTATTACTCCTTCTTGCAGCCCTCCACAATCTGTCAGCCCTCTGTCTTCTCTCTTCTATAAATGATGCAGCTCTGCTACATCACACAGCACGTGGTGGAAGAACGCTTCCGCTCCCCATGCTGTGTGATCACTGAATGAGATTGCGGGTGGTAAGCGGTGACACCATTGCCATAGTAAACAAATGAGCAGTTACTATAGTAACGATGATTGGCACCCATGTCACAGCGGCTCCAATATGAGCGGCACATAAAGGAGCAATTAAAAATAGGGCAGTGCTCACACATTTTTTTTACCAGCCAAGGGAAAATTAGGCAGCCAAGGGTGGCAGCTTGCAGCTGTCCGCTTTCATCGGGATGGACTTAAAAAATACTGCAAAGCCCCATGTGTTTTTTTTTTATATTTATTTATTTAAAACCCTATACTGTCAGGTTGGTTGCCATACACAAATGTGTATCGTAACCAAGGAGAATCACTGTCCAGATTGAGGAAATCCAGTCTGACTACAACAGCCAATCACAGAGGCTCTCACAGAGAGTGTGATTGGCTGTTTGTCTGACAGTGCAGTGAATATGCAATTAACTTAATAGGCGGCACTGGAAGTAGCAGCTGAAGACTGTTAAGCTCGATCTACCTATTCTATCATCCATCTATCTATCTATCTATCTATCTATCTATCTATCTATCTATCTATTTATCTATCTATCTATCTATTTATCTATCTATTTATTTATTTCAACTTTTACCAAACTCTCACAGTGTGCTGTCTGGGTGCGAGTTTTTCTCGAACCCATAGACTTTCATTGGCCTCTCGCACATGAAACTTGCCCACAATCACAACATGCTGCGATTGGACTCGCATTTGACTCTCATGGTGGGTTTACACACACCAATTTCTGTGTCCAATATCTGAACAGATCTCTGGTTGCAGTGAAATCATGGACACATAGTTCCATTTTGTGGCTGTGTACAAAATGGAGCAATGTGTCCATGATTTCACTGCAACCAGAGATCTGTTCAGATATTGGACACGGAAATTGGTGTGTGTAAACCCACCATCAATGTGAGTTTAGCGGAGGATAAACACAACAATCTGACCTGACAGATTGTTTAACATTGGTCCGAGTGCAATACGGATGTTTTTCAAATTGTACTCGTGCGAGTTTCACGTCAGTGTGCTTTCAACCTGTAACTGCTTCACTCACAGTGCAGTTGTGACACTTTTTAGTGGGTTTAGGAACGGTTTACATCAAGTTTTCTAGTGAAGTATATATTAGAAAAGTTTATTAAAATCACTTGCTCTACATATTTATTATTAAATAAAAAGTTAAAACAACACTTTTGTGGTAAAAATGTAATTGTTTTTTATTGAGCACCCAATAGTATAAAATTTTATCACACACTTGTAGTGTTAATATGTTCACTGTACCCCTTAATGAATTCATTGAGGAGGGCAGTTTGGAAAATGGGGTCTCTTGTGGTGGGTTACTGCTGTTCTGACACTTCAGGGGCTCTGCCAATGTACATGGTAAACCATTCAAATTAAATCTCAAATATGGCTCTCCTTCCATTGTTCACTTTGTACTGTGTCTTCAAAATAAGTTTTTTTTAACAACATATGAGGTATTGATATACTCAGGAGAAAAAGTAAAACAAATTGAATGGACCACTTTATTTTGTTACTCTAGTGAATTTGAAAAATTTGGGGTTAAAGCAACATTTTTAGTAGTTGAAAAAATTTTTTTTTTCACTTTCATGGCTCAATGTTATAAAATTCAGCGAAACACCTGGCGGTTCAAGGTGCTCACCACAAATCTAGGTATACTTCCTGAGGGGCCTAATTTCCAAAAATGGGTCACTTGTTGGGGAGCTCTACTATTTGGGCACCTCATGTACTTTACCAATGTGACATGACGCCGGCAAACAATCCCAACTAAAGCTAAGGTCACACTTGCAAAATTCTAAGTTCCCTGCGTTGTTTGCAGAGAACTTAGAATATTTTTCTCCCTCTACATCTTGATGCGTTACCCTGTGCGCTGTGCGAATTGCACTCCCCGCACCCCGCTGTGTAGCTGGTATCCATGGAACACAGTGGGTTTCTAGGGGCCGCGTTACCCGCTATGCAGACTGCGTAAAGGCTGCGGAGGGAGAAAAATATTCTAAGTTTTCTGCAAACCACGCAGGAAACTTACAATATTGCAAGTGTGACCCTAGCCTAAATCTGAACTCTAATCTGGCACTTCTTCTTTAATTTGCACTGAGGGTCAAAAGTAGTTTTCAGCCACATATGTGGAAAGAGCACATTTAGAAGAAGTTGCACAACAATTTATATGGTGCATTTTCTCCTGTTACCTTTGTAAAAATGAAAGATTTAATATTAAAGCAACATTTTTGTTGTTAAAATGTATTTTTTTTATTTCATGGCTCAACGTTATAAAATTCTGTGAAGAACCTGGTAGTTCAAACTGCTCACCATATATCAACATAAATTCCTTTGTGTCTTTGGTTTCCAAAATTTGAAATAGTACTTCATAAAGTATAATAGCCCCACATAGCCTTCCATATAGTATAATTGGACCCATATAGTCTTTCATATAGTATAATGCACCCCATAGCCCTTCACATTGTATAGTGGGCCCTGCATAGTACTCCATATAGTATATTGTGCCCCCCATAGTTCTCAAAATAGTAATGTGGGCCCCACATAGTTGTCCATAAAGCAAAAATGCCTCCCATAGTCCTCCATATGTTATAATGCACACCTCATAGTCCTCCATATTGTATAATTCACTTCACACAGTCCTCCATATGTTATAATGAACTGCATAGTCCTCCATTTATTATGACACGCTCCCATAGTCTTTCATACGTCCTGACAAGCAAAGGGGTAAAAATATTTTGAACTTTTGAATTTTAGGCTCCATATCCCACAAACCAGGACTGTTTTGAGTGTAATACTACCTTCATTTTTATAGTGATCATCTTAGCTATCTCATCTCTAAATGACTTGCAACTACTTAGCATTTAATTAGTTAAGAGGATTCTTGTCATGTCACTGCATTGTTACTGATTTGTCAATTGGGTTAAGGCCCCTTTCACATCAGCGTTATTTTTAAATCGCGGCAGATGCGGTGAAAAAACCGCATCTGCCGCGATTAATGCATAACCGCGACACCTGCGGCACAGTTGCGGCAAGCCCCATGCAATGTCTATGGGGCTTGCGGTAAGGGTGCGGCAGGTGCGGCAAGTGCGGTTTCGGCACCTGCCGCAAGTGTGGCCGCTAAAAAAAAAGGGGGTCAGCCGCGGTTTTTTTGCGGCCGCACCTGCCGCAAGTGCCAATACCGCACCTGCCGCACCCTTACCGCAAGCCCCATAGACATTGCATGGGGCTTGCCGCAACTGGGCCGCAGGTGTCACGGTTATGCGTTAATCGCGGCAGATGCGGTTTTTTCACCGCATCTGCCGCAATTTAAAAATAACGCTGATGTGAAAGGGGCCTAAGTTATGTAGACTGTGAAGGTCAATCCAGTGCGTCTAGTAAATTTTCATTATATCTTCTCTCGATGCATGCTTTGGGTGTTTTTCCTGCTGGAATACTGTTGTCCTTTTCATATCCACAGTACTGGAGTTTTTAAAGTCACTTGTTTGTGGGATACTCCCATATAGCTCAGCCTGTGAGACCACCATCGATCCTGGTCAAGTATCTAATGCCTTTGCGGTAAAACAACCCCATGTCATCAAGCTTCCTCTACCAAACTTGAAAGTTCTTTACATTTCTTCATCCGTTAGCCTCTTTTTATCTTGCTTCTTCCACACCAATTTGCACCATCAAAGCATAGTCTTTTGACTTTTGGTCAAACACTCCAAATCACACGTTTCCAATTTTCTAATGTTCACTTTTATTATTTCTTTGCAAATTTGAGCCTACACTTCTTATGATGATATTAACCTCTTCCCAACATATGACGTAGAGGGTACATTATATGTCGAGCATCCCCTTTGATGTGGGCTCCAGCAGTGAGCTCACAGCTAATATGTGTAACTAACACACGATCAGATCCGTGATCCGAATGGCAGTATTAACCTTTTGAATCCCGCTGTTATTCACTGACAGAGGGATTCAAAGCGCCGAGGTGGGGATCGTGTGGTTCCCCACAAAGATTGGAGCATCTCTGTGTGTCACCTGATGGATTGGGATCCTGTGGTAACCCCAGAAGCTATCAAGGATCATTTCCAATGGATGGCTGGCAAGTGCTGCCATCTGCAGAAAATGATCATTTGTGCTATGTCTCGATGTGCTGCAGCTCATGGAGACATAGCGCAAGCGATCAGATTGTGCAGCCCTGTTGTGCCGTATGGGACAGTGTAAAATAAAGAAAAAATAAAGTTTGTAAAGATATGAAAAAAAACCACAAAAATTCAAATCACCATACTTTTACCCCATTCAAAATAAAAGTATTAAAAAAATAAAAAATGCACGTATTTGGTATCGCATCCCTGCATTCAGAAATGCAAGATCTATAGAAATATAATTTCGATCAGTTTGGTAAAATGCGAAATAGAAAAACAAGTCCAAATGTTGCAACATTGCAATAAAATGCAATAATGGGCGATCACCCAAAGCACCCAAAAGCTGCAAAACATAAGCCATCACACAGCCCCAGATTTTAAAAAATGAAGAAGATACAGGTCACGGAACATGATGACAAAAGTACAATACTTTTTTTTTTTTTCTAAAACTTCTGAATTTTTTTTCATCACTTAGATAACAATAAAAGTATACATTTTTGTATCTACAAACCCGTACTGATCTGAGGCATTATACCAACATATCAGTTTTACCATAAAACCATATAGTCAACATGATGAATAAGAAACCCAAAAACAAATGTGTAATTTCACTTTTTTTGCAATTTCACCGCATTTGGAATTTTTTCCAATTTTCCTGTACACTATATAGCTAAGGCTAAGGTCATACATAAGCCCTTGGTCCGTTTTTGGCTTCATTTTTGGCATTTTTTTTTTCTAAGTCTAAAAACTGATAGAAAAACGGATTGGATGTAATAAACACCCTGTCCATTTTTTTCTTCACCTAAAAACATTGCTAGGTACGTTTTTGAGCCAAAACATTGCTAGCAACGTTTTTGGGGTACGTTTTTCAAAAAAAAAATTTTAACATGGGCCCTATGGAAAAGCAGATAATTTTTTCAGGAATTTTGGTCAAAAAATGACTAAGGCTAGGGTCACAGTAGCATTTTTTACAATCGTTTTTGGAGATCTGCGTTTTCAAAAACGCATGTAAAAATGCACCCATAGGCCCCCATGTTAAAAAACGCATACCCTAATAGCAAAAACGCATGTGTGACAGTACCATGCGTTTTTGGTGCATTTCCAAAAACGCATGCGTTTTTTAATATGGGGCCCTATGGGAAACGCATGCAAAAACGCATGTACAATTAGTGCCATTCAAAAACGCATGCGTTTTCCATAGAAGCCCATGTTAAAAAAACGCACCAAACAATAGTACATGCACTATTTTTGGTGCAGATTTAAAAACGCAGCCAAAAACGCAGGGAGCCATCACACACCTTAAAAAACTAATGCGGACATGTAAAAAAGCATGGTAAAACGCATGAGTTTTTAAAAGGCACTACAAAAACGCATGCCAACTGTGACCCCAGCCTAAGTCCAAAAACGTTCAGGGGTGCAGGAGGCTCAAAAAGCACCCAAAAAAAACGGATTGGTCATGGAAATCACTTCCAAAAACGGATTTCTTTGGCCAGGGTCACGACTTTCTAAAGAATCCTGATCCGGTTTTGAGCTTTCAAAAAGCTCAAAACCGGACCAGGAAACGCTTCTCATAGGAGCCAATGCAAAACACCGGATGGCTTCACAAGCCATCCGGTGTCCGTCTCCGGCACTGCTGCCTGCGTTAAAAATCATGCAGGCAGCAGTTTTCGCAGCGGTTCTCTGTACCGCACTGCAGTAACCGGATGGCTCAGGATGTGTAATCCTGAGCCATCCGGCAACTGCATAGTTTGCTGATCCCGGCTATTGCCGGGATGAGCAGACTGTACTATCTCTAGTAAAGTGTTAAATTTACTAACTAAAGTAATGTTTGAGGTCTCTAGGGGGGCTTAGACCCCCCTAGAGACCGACCGCCCACTCCGGTGGGCTTCTATTATAATTTCCCCCAAGGCACGGGCTCCTCCGAGCTCCGTGCAAGTCCCCAAAACTCCCGCCCCGCGTATAACTATACAGGGGTGCCTGCACTCCTCTTGTATAGTGATTCCTGTATATGTGCCCATAACGATTTAATACAGTATACATGTAAGCTCATACTTACATGTTCTCGTAGGCAGTGCTCTTGTAAATCCATGGGCGGGGCTGTTTGCTGCAGCCTCCGCCCCCTCATTCATTATGGCCGCCCCCTCTGGGCTTCATCCAGTGTTGTGAGGGCGGCCGCGTCATGAAAGGGGCGGGGCTAACCACGGCACACCGGATCCGGATGCGGTGAATGCAATTCTTGTTTTAAATGTGACCCTAGCTTATCTGTGACCTTAGCCTAAAGGGGTTAAAGTTGAGACCACTTCACCTTTTTTCAGACCACAATTCTAGAATTGTGTTATGCACTGCAATGTGCTGCATGCCTGTGATCTCACAATTACGAAGCATGCGAACCACCTTACTGCCGTGTTTGTCGTGTCATGACTGATAGACCTTGTGATGAGCTGACTTATTCACTCTGATATTTTGCCTGAATGGCCATCTATTGTCTTTTGAATGGATGGACGGACTTCATTCTGTATTCATCTACTGTCTTGTCACTCACATGATGCATTTTGTCAATTTTCTTGGCCAAGAGACCGCTATCAATGAGCTGCATAATGCTGTTCTCTTTTCATCAGGAATTTTCTTCATAACTGCTTCTCAAATCAAACTAGTGTCCTTTCAATTGAGAATCAACCTTGTAACACACTATTGGGGAATGTGAGAACAAGTTGTAATTTGTAGTATACAGGAAAGAAAGGAGTTTTCAAACACCAGGAGCCTGAATGGTGGAGGAGGGAGCAGAATGCTTCCTTTTTCATTGTTTCAACTATCTAAGAATCCATACAGTTGAAAGTGCAATTTTGGGTGGGAAAAGGGACCTCCTGAGTGTGGGAGGGACGCAGTGCCAATGCATGGCACCACTGCTTCCTATTAAAGGGAACCTGTCACCACTTTTGGGCATTTTAAACTTTGCCCACCAGTTTACACATTATGTAAATGGGTTCTAGTAACCCCTCTATATATAAATAGTGCCATTTTGTGTTGTACTAAACAAAACCACTTACTGTATATTAGTTGTGTTAGAATATTTAAAATTGTTCTTGTTTGGTTTGTATCAAAAAACAGAAAGTTACTACATTTTGCTAATAAATCTAATTTGCAAAGATGGGTTCATGATTTGGATTACGTATATTTATCAGTATATTTTTGCATTTATTCAGCCTTGTGGTTGCATGTATGTGAGGCAGATGTTTTAGACTATTTGCTATGGCAAGGAATGTACCGTTCTCAATTACTTGGGAACAGCTCCTCAGATGCCATCTATCATATAAATGTGTTGTGCAAAATGCTCTCCCACGCTGAGCCCTCTATCGCTGCAGCCTCTGTTCAGAGTAATGTTCAGAATTTACTCACGCTATTAGCTTTAATAAATTAGGACAGAGGGAGTGATGTATCAAGCTAGGAAAATGGACCTTTTTGCCAATGCACTGCAGCTAAGAGAGCCATTTGGAGCTTGGTTTTATTAAAGCCTTTGGGGCATTTTTTGGCTGCTACTGATAATTCTGCAACATATAGCTCTATTGACTATACTTGTTCCACTTAGTACCGTTACTAGTGCTGAATTTCAATATTAATGTATCTATCTATCTATCTATCTATCTATCTATCTATCTATCTATCTATCTATCTATCTATCGTCTGTTTATGTGTTTGTCAGCAGACTTCCTGACAAGAAAGAAAATAAAGTATAGACCCCATATAGTCCTTAAACAAAGTTATGTTGGGTTTGTAATCCGAAAGATGGATGATACAATTAGAAGCTCTTGTGTCTTGACAGGAGTAGTTGTCCAAACTGTCAGGTTTGGTCTTTTTTTGTTTGTTTTGGGTCCTGAATTGAGGCGTAATCTGCATAGTTTCTTTTCCTTGTTATAGAGCAGAAGAGTTCATAGTTTGTAGTAATACTGTTGTCATTTTTGTTCCATGCGTTCCTCAAATTCTCCTGGATGTTACTTTTGATGCCGTAGTGTCTGGAAAGGAGAAAGCACAAATATGATATACCTGTGTGTTAGGAGGAGAACAAAAATAGGATATTTATGTATAGAAATGAAAACCGGGCACTGACCTATTAGCGACGTTACTCCTATACTCCTATGGCGGTGATGTGCTGTGGAATCTCCTGTTGCTCAGCCAGAGTTCAAGACAATAAATCCAAAAAGAAAGATGGCGGCATTCCGCATTCCAATTTGCAGCTGGTTAATTTAATGCAAAAATTACAGCAGCAGGTGCATGATACAGGGTGGGAGGTGCAAATGAGAATGTATAAATTGTTTCAGTACTAGGAGATGGATGTACATCTGTGATTTTTTCCTGATGAAGGGGGCATGTACCCCCGAAACACGTAGAAAATAAAAAATCACCATCAAATTTTCTGAGTTTTGGAAGTGAATATTTTCTTCAGGCGGTAGCGTGGTTTGGATACCCTGTTCCACTTTTTTCCTGCTTATCACTTTTGATGCTGTAGAAGACATGCAAAAAGTGGTTGCTTAGTCTCTCAAAGGGCCTGTGACAAAGGTTTCATGCATAATGAGTGTTACAGGTATGCACAAGTGGATTTGTAATCTAGACTTTTGGAACTCAGATTTCCTTCTTGCATTTGCATAAGAAAATTATGTTGCTGTCCAATTATGCACGTTTCTTCAGAAGTGTCTTTAATTCCATAAAGATTCAGTAAATAAGTAGATAAGCTAAAAAATATTTCTACGGTGTTAGCCGGTAGATAAAAAAATATATATTAGAATCTGAGAGTCCTCAGTGGGGTTGATACCTTTTAATGGCTAACTGAAAAGATGGTAAGAAAAAGCACAGCAAGCTTTCGAGACTCTATGGTCTCTTCATTAGGCTAATAATGACACAAACGTCTGAATACACATAAATACATATACAGGGTTGGATAATGCAGTGAATAAACCAAGTGAAATGAAGCATAACACAGGCCTGGTCAGAGTTATGTGTATGTGTGTTCAGAAGTTTGTGTCATTAAATAAAGAAACCATGCAGATTACGCCTCAATTCAGGACATAACACAAACAAAACAAAGATCAAACCTGACAACTTGGACAGCTACTCCTGTCAAGACAGAAATGCAACTACCGTATATACTCGTGTATAAGCCGACCCGTGTATAAGCCGACCCCCCTACTTTTGCCCCCAAAACCTGGGAAAACCTATTGACTCGTGTATAAGCCGAGGGTGGACCCCAGCACAGGTATACATCCCCCAGCAGTGTGGTATACAGCAGCCCCAAAGGTATATACAGCAGCCCCAGTGGTAGTATACAGCAGCAGCCCCAGTGGTAGTAAACAGCAGCAGCCCCAGTGGTTAGTATACAGCAGCCCCAGAGGTGTTTACAGCAGCCCCAGTGGTAGTATACAGCAGCCCCAGAGGTATATACAGCCCCAGTGGTAGAATACAGCAGCCCCAGTGGTAGTATACAGCAGCCCCAGCGATAGTATACAGCAGCCCCAGAGGTAAATACAGCAGCCCTAGTGGTGTATACAGCAGCCCCAGAGGTATATACAGCCCCAGTGGTAGTATACAGCAGCCCCAGTGGTGTATACAGCAGCCCCAGTGATAGTATACAGCAGCCCCAGAGGTAAATACAGCAGCCCTAGTGGTGTATACAGCAGCCCCAGAGGTAAATACAGCAGCCCCAGGAGTGTATACAGCAGCCCCAGAGGTATACAGGCCCCCCCATCAAGATCCAGGGCCCCCCCCCCCCTTGCGCGGCACACCTGTAAAGTAAAATCATACTTACCACTGTCCTGTCGCGCTGTCCCGCCGCTGCCGACATGACGATCCCGGGCTCCATTCAGCGTCTTCCGGCGGCTTCCTGTGGTCGCGGGCAATGACGTCATTGCCCGCGACTACAGGAAGCCGCGGGAAGACGCTGAATGGAGCCTGGGATCGTCATGTTGGCAGCGGCGGGACAGCGCGACAGGACAGTGGTAAGTATGATTTTACTTTACAGGTGTGCCGCGCAAGGGGGGGGGCCCTGGATCTTGATGGGGGAGCCTGTATACCTCTGGGGCTGCTGCTGCTGTATACATATACTGTATACTCGCGTATAAGCCGAGGGGGGACTTTTCAGCCCGAATTTTGGGCTGAAAAACTCGGCTTATATGCGAGTATATACGGTAATTGTGTCATAAATCTTTTGGATTACAAACCCAACAAAGTTGAATTTGCTGTGCTTTCTAGGGGACTCTCATTTTGTCCTACTAAAGCTCTGGATAAAACTGAACTGTGCAGCGACATGGAGGATTACTTCAGGAGACTACGCCTGAGGGAATTTTGCAGAGACAAAGAGGATTCAGAACCCAACTGGACTGAAGGAAGAGGAATCCTGACAACCAAGAAAAGGTCAAACTGGAAACCTGACCTGGACGCAACCCCCATTTGGATAAATATTCAGACACTTTCAGACATTTGGTAAAATCCACTATTTTAGCTAAACACAAGAGGCAACCATCCAACATCATTACCCAGGAGAGAAGGGTCATACAGTCTTTGAAAACCAACAAAGAAATCATTAAACCTGCAGACAAGGGTGGTGCAATAGTCATGACGAACAAATCTGACTACCTGAAGGAAGCAAACAGACAACTGATGGACACACGCTACTACAAGACATTGGAGCGTGACACCACACAGGAATAATACAACGAATTAAACAAACTGGTCTCTTGTCTACCTAACATATCCTTAGGAGCTGATGAGCTGATACCAGAAAGTTCAAGAACAAGCACATTCTAAATGCTGCCCAAAATCCAAAAATCTGAAAATCCAGGAAGACCAATCATTTCATGTGTTGGCACCCTCACCGAACAAATTTCTGGGTGGGTAGAGGGTGTTCTCAAACCCCTGGTAAAAGAGGCACCCAGCTACATTCAAAACACTTCTGACCTACTGAATACATTATCAGCAATAGGTCTTCTACCAGAAGGAACCATCCTTAAAAAAATCATCCTCACACACAATTATTTTAACTTTGAAGACAACATATATTTACAGGAGACTGGTACAGCAATGGGAAGCAAAATGGCAGCACAATATGAAAATCTTTTCACAGTCAAACTTGAAAATGACTTTTTATCCTTTTGTCCTATCAGGCCTCTGGCCTATTACCATTATATTGATGATATTTTAATTATCTGGATGGAATCTGAGCAACAACTGAAGACGTTCCACGAACAATTTAATAAGTTTCATCCCACCATCAACTTAACACTTAACTACTCTTGCACCAAAATCAACTTTCTGGACACTGTCATTAAGCTACAAAACAATGAAGTAGAGACATCTCTGTACTGGAAGCCAATTGACCGTCCAACATATCTTCAATGGGACAGTTTCATCCAAAACACATTAAAAAAAACTCTATTGTGTACAGCCAGGTCATCAGATGCAATCGGATATGTTTCAACCCTACAGGTAGAGACAATCACCTTGAGGGTCTCAGAAAGACCTTTTTGAATCAGGGCTACCATCCAAGAGCAATTGAAAACCAGATTAAAAGAGCCACCAGAATATTAAGGAATCATCTCATACACTACTAAACTAGAGAAGAAAACAACTGGGTCCCTCTTGAAGTCACCTACAATCCAAATCTGGAGGTGTTAAGAGGAGCTGCACAGAAACTGCAACCACTACTACAAAAAGATGCCCGACTAAAATAAATATTTCCGAACCCTCCACTTCTGTGTTTTAGACAACCTCCGAATCTAAAAAGCATCATTGTCAGACGCTTACTGCC
Source organism: Allobates femoralis (assembly GCA_033576535.1). Taxonomy (NCBI): domain Eukaryota; kingdom Metazoa; phylum Chordata; class Amphibia; order Anura; family Aromobatidae; genus Allobates; species Allobates femoralis. The sequence goes on along the minus strand of JARQOC010000002.1, from coordinate 242,043,625 downwards.
CTCTCCAAAAATAACAGGAACCTTTCCCTGCAACCAGAACAGGTGCAAAACCTGTCCATTTATAATTACAATGACCAAGATAAAGATTCCCAGCAGAGATCAGGACTACAAGATACAAGGTAATTTCAGCTGCACCACAAGCAATGTGGTGTACTAAATTTTATGTACAAAATGTGTGAGCAGGCACCTGAATGTAGGAGAGACAGGGCAGAAACATAGAACAATAATCTATTCTCAAGGCCACACAATCAAAGAATAGATCTACCTGTGGCCAATCATTTTTGAAGCCCTGATCATACCATAATTGGCATGAAAACACTAGTATGAAAAGGTTATTTCAATTTGCAGAGAGACAGAAGAGTCTGGGAAGATGAACTTATGTTGACCTTTGACACATCAGAGCAGAAATGAACATGTAGCGTGGATTTATGTCTTTTTACATTAATTGAAGAATTTCCAAATCTTGAAGAAACAACTAATCAAAGGCCATAAAATCTATCTGCTTCTTATCTCTGGACGCTGATGTTTTACTGCCCCAGATGCTCTCTCTCCCCCCTCCCAACTTTGACCAAGCCTTTGTTATGCTTCACCTCACTTGGTTTATTTACTGCATTATCCAAACCTGCATATGTGTATATGTGTGTTCAGTAGTGATGGGCGAATCATAAATTACTCGGAATCGCTTGACTCTAGCGAGTCCGAGCATAGGACTCGCTACTCGTTGCGAGTCTAGCGAGTCCAATGTTAATGAATGGGGAAGCGAGTAATAGCGAGTAGTGTGAGATTTACAAATCGCAGATGTGTCTCAGAAGCTTCAGCCTGAAGCAATCCTAGTTTTGTCATTTATTTGCATTGGACTAGTTTACTTTGCAACTGTAATCACTGGCTGGGAAACTCGCACAGATAAGATCCTGTCTTCTTTGTGTGCTGGCTCCAGGGTCCTAGAGCCTGCCTGCTGCCTGATGTAGCAGAGCTGAGATTGTTCTCAGTCTGCTCATTCCCTGTGTACAGACATGAATGTCTGTGCACAGAGATGATGTAGCAGAGCTGAGATTGTTCTCAGTCTGCTCATTCCCTGTGCATATACATCTATACCTATGCACAGGGATGAGCAGAGAGGACATCGCGTTTTGGACTGCGTCGGACGGAAGAGGATTTTTTTAATTAAAGATGGAGTCTCTAAAGGCTTTTTTTTTTATTTCTAATAAAAAATTTTCTTTGTGTTGTGTTTTTTTTAAAACAATTTAATAGAAATTCATGGCGGTCATGTCTAATATTGGCGTGACCGCCATATATTTCGGGCTTAGGGCCAGCTGATAATACAAAGCTGGCCCTAACCTCTATTACCCAGCGTGCCACCGCCACCAGGGCCGCTGGAAGAGCGGGGTTCAGCGCCAGAGGATGGCGCTTCAATGAACGCGCCATCTTCTGGGGCGGCTGCGGGCTGCAATTTGCAGCGGGGGGTGCCCAGAAAGCTTGGGCATCCCTGCGCTGCGGATTCCAGCCCCAGCTGCTTAGCTGTACCTGGCTAGACATAGAAATGTGGTGAAACTCGGAAATGAGGCACTGTGGAGGCATTCTTAAAATGTTGGCTCTGTAGGGGAACAATGAAAATAGTTCAGTTGGGAAGCTCTTAAAATCTTTGTTCTATGGGGAAATTCCAAAAACAGGCTCTGTAGGGACACTCTTAAAATGTTTGCTCAATGGGGTACTCTTAATATTTTTTTCTCTGGAGGGGAACTCTAAACATTTTTGCTTTGTTGGGACATGTTTGAAATTTATGCTCTGTGGGAGAACTCTGAAAAGAACCTCTGTAAAGGTACTCTTAACATTTTTGCTCCATGGGAGAACTGTTAAAATGTTTTGTCTGAAAATGAACTCTAAAAGGGCTCTGCAGGGGCACTGATAATTTTGGGTCTTTGGGTTCATTCTGAAAACCGGCTCTGTAGGGGAAAATCTGAAAATGTTTGCTGTGTGAGGGAAATCTGAAAATATTGGCTCTGTGTAGGCACTTTCCAAACAGGCTCTGTAGGGGTAGTCATAATTTTGGCTCTGTGAGGACACTCTGACAACTAGCTCTGTAGGGCACTTTGGCTGTGTAGAGACAAATTTTAGCCATATGGGGGAATTCTGTAAGCCGGCTTTGTAGGTATAATAAATAATAATAGGTTTAATAATAGGTATAAATTAATAATAATAATAATAATAATAAGGGCACTCTTAAAATGTTGGCTCTCTGCGGCCGCTCCTAAAATTTTTGCTCCGTCGGGAAATTCTGAAAGCAGGCTTTTTAGGGCCACTGTTAAAATTTTGGCTCTGTGAATGCAGTCTGAAAACAGGTTCTGTGGAAGCTCCCTTCAGATTTTGAATCTGTGTTTGCACTCTTAACATTTTTATTTTTATTTTTATTTTATTTTATTAATTTACGGTACTTCAAAAGAACCCAGAAATGGATAGAATCAAATCCCATTGAACGCATGGGGAGAGATCTTGAAATTTCTGTTGACATGAGTGGTCCAAAATTCCAGTTGAGAGCTCTAAAGCTTTTTGATGGTTATAGGAAGTGATTGATTTCAATAATTTAATCCAAAGGGTGGGCAACCAAATATTAAATTGAAGCTTCCATCTATTTTGTCCAGTCTATTTTTGGAGTTTTGTCCAATTTTCTTTATTTTTCTCATTTTTTTTGTGTTGTTTCAATACACACAAAAAATGCACACAAAAGAAATAATAAATGATGGGTGAACTGTAAAGCTCAGGGTCTGTACTTAACACCTAGTGTTCATTCACAGATTGCAAGAACAGGATCCCTGGGAAATCCATGTTATAGCTTGGGTTTGGGGGGCTGTAAAACAAAGCACATGATTAATAAACATCATCATTATTCTTACTGGCGTCCTGCCGTCCCACGTCCTGCCATCTACTTACGGGCTGCTCATTATCTTCCGGGATATTCACTGCAGATAGCAGAACAGCCAATCATAGATGATGTCACATAGAATGGGCATCTGTGATTGGCTGTTCGAGTAATCTGCAATCAGCCTACACAATCTAGTATGGTAGAAGGTATAGGCTGGTTTAGGTTTACTCTAGCAGCCAATCATGCCTATTCTCCATGACAGCGTCTGTGATTGGCTGTTGGGTCCGTCACACATATAGTAGTGTAAAAATAAATAAATAATTTAAAAAATTATGTAGCGCTCTGCGGAATTTTTGATTGTCAGCTCAGATAAAGCAGAGAGCTACAGGCTGCCACCCCCTGGCTCTGCCTTGACTGGCAATCGAAATACCGAGAAGCCCATCGTTTGTTTCAGTGGGGAAGTGGGGAAAATGGACCTGGAGAGAATGCCCAGAGTGTTCGCACTCCAAAGGTTCCACCCTTAATAACATACAAACATGTAAATTATAAAGTTATTTTTAATAGCGATTACAGTACACTTTTAGCTCAGGCAAGGATGACTAGAGATGTACTAGGAAGCTGCAGGGACAGGTAGTGATACATTTTGGGGCATGAAGTAGCTGACAGGTTTCCTTTAAGCTATTCAGAGGTCCTCTTACTGATGTGTTTTGGATCATTTTCCTGCTGCATTACACCAAGTGTATTTCATCTTGAGATCATGAGCAGAAGGCTGGACATTCTCCTTCAGGACTTCATTTTAGCAGAATTTATGGCTCCATTTACCACAGCAAGTCTTCCAGGTCCTGAAGCAGCAAAACAGCCCCAGACTATCACACTACCACCACATTTTACTATTTGTAGGTAGGATGTTTCTTTTCTGAAATGCTGTGATACATTTACGCCAGGTGTGATAGGACATATACTAAAAAATTCAACAGAGTATTCTTCAAAAAGTCTTGGGGATTCTCAGGATGTTTTCTGGCAAAATTAAGATGAGCCTTTTAGGTCTTTTTGCTTAGCAGTGGTTTTCTTCTTGGAACTCTGCCATGCAGGGCATTTTTGCCAATCTCTTTCTTATGCTGGAGCCATGAACACTCACCTTCACTGGCCATTTCTGGGAAGGTTCACCATTATTCCATGTTTTCACCGTTTGTGGACAATGGCTCTCACTGTAATTTGCTGGAATACCAAAGATTTAAAAATGTCTCTATAACTTTTTCCAGAATGATCTCAATTACTTTGTTACTCAGTTCTTCCTGAATTTCTTTGGATGACGGCATTATGTCTAGCTTTTCAGAATCTTTTGGTCTATTTCACTTTGTCAGGCAGGTCCTTTTTAAGTGATTTCTTGATTTAGAACAGGTGTGACAGTTATCAGGCCTGGGTGTGGCTAGGGAAATTGCATTTTCCTTTCTCAACATGTGAATTTACTGTAATTTACACTGTGAATTTATGTTTTAAAGGTGGAGCAAATACTTTTGAACACAGGGCCCTGTAGGTTTGGATTTCTTTTTCCTTTAATTACCGTATATACTCGTGTATAAGCCGACCCGTGTAATAAGCCGACCCCCCTACTTTTGCCCCCAAAAACTGGGAAAACTTATTGACTCGCGTATAAGCCGAGGGTGGACCCCAGCACAGGTATACAACCCCCAGCAGTGATGTATACAGCAGCCTCCCCAGTGGTAGTATACAGCAGCAGCCCCAGTGGTAGTATACAGCAGCCCCAGAGGTATATACAGCCCCAGAGGTATATGCAGCCCCAGAGGTATATGCAGCCCCATATGCAGCCCCAGAGGTGTATGCAGCCCCCATATGCAGCCCCAGAGGTATATGCAGCCCCATATGCAGCCCCAGAGGTATATGCAGCCCCATATGCAGCCCCAGAGGTATATGCAGCCCCATATGCAGCCCCAGAGGTATATGCAGCCCCATATGCAGCCCCAGAGGTATATGCAGCCCCATATGCAGCCCCAGAGGTATATGCAGCCCCATATGCAGCCCCAGAGGTATATGCAGCCCCATATGCAGCCCCAGAGGTATATGCAGCCCCATATGCAGCCCCAGAGGTATATGCAGCCCCATATGCAGCCCCAGAGGTATATGCAGCCCCATATGCAGCCCCAGAGGTATATGCAGCCCCATATGCAGCCCCAGAGGTATATGCAGCCCCATATGTAGCCCCATATGTATATGCAGCCCCATATGTATATGCAGCCCCATATGCAGCCCCAGGGGTATATGCAGCCCCAGAGGTATATGCAGCCCCAGAGGTATATGCAGCCCCAGAGGTATATGCAGCCCCAGAGGTATATGCAGCCCCAGAGGTATATACAGCAGCCCTTAGGTAGTATACAGCAGCCCCAGTGCTGTATACAGCAGCAGCCCCAGGGCTGTATACAGCAGAAGCCCCAGGGCTGTATACAGCAGAAGCCCCAGGGCTGTATACAGCAGAAGCCCCAGGGCTGTATACAGCAGAAGCCCCAGGGCTGTATACAGCAGAAGCCCCAGGGCTGTATACAGCAGAAGCCCCAGGGCTGTATACAGCCGCAGCCCCAGGGCTGTATACAGCCGCAGCCCCAGGGCTGTATACAGCCGCAGCCCCAGGGCTGTATACAGCCGCAGCCCCAGGGCTGTATACAGCCGCAGCCCCAGGGCTGTATACAGCAGAAGCCCCGGAGGTATACAGGCCCCCCCATCAAGCTCCAGGGCCCCCCCCTTGAGGTCTGAAAAATAAAAAAGAATCAATACTTCACCTGTCCGACGCCTTCTGCCGCTGTGCGATCCCCAGTTCCAAGTGAGATCTCTTCTGACAGGACCTGTGGTGATGTCAGAGGGGCGTTCCCGGGCACTCGCGGTCATGTGATACATATCACATGACCGCGAACAGCCAATCAGCGCTGGGAACGCCCCGGGAACGCCCCCCCTCTGACGTCACCACAGGTCTTCTCACTGAACTCACCTCTCACTGAATGAAGCCCGGGATCGCGTGTCGGCAGCTGCGGACGGCGCGACAGGAGACTGGTAAGTATGATATTCCTTTACAGGACGCCGCTCAAGGGGGGGGCCCTGGAGCTTGATGGGGGGGGCCTGTATACCTCCGGGGCTGCGGCTGTATATATACATATACTCGCGTATAAGCCGAGGGGGGACTTTTTAGCCCAAATTTTGGGCTGAAAAAGTCGGCTTATACTCGAGTATATACGGTAATAAAGACCTTCTTTTATAAACTACAATCTTATGTATACTTGTGTTTTCATTGTCTAATATTTAAATTTGATGATCTGAAAAGAATCATAAATCAGGAAAGAGGCAAACACTTTTTCACACTACTGTATATTAGACTGAATGTTTCAGATAACCAAACAAAATTATATATTAGACACATATAACAAAGTAAACACAAATTTGGCAAATGCAGCAAGCAGGGATTTTTTTTCTCATACCGAATTGGCATGAAAAAATAATCGCTGATCAGCTCTACCCTATAATATTATACTAGACCGAGTGCTATCCGGCAAAACATTGTATAACCGTCTGCTGTATTGGACACGTGTGAGCGAGCCCTAAGGCTGAGTCAAACGTGATATAAAAGTGTGAATGATGGGGTAAACCACAAACTTAGGAGTCACATGAACCATTAAAATCTCTAGAAAGTGGAAACCATACGTGTTAAGCTAGGGTCCCGCTTCCTTTTTTATTTTGCAAATCCTGATACGGTTTTGAGCTTTTAAAAAGCTCAAAACCGGAGCAGGAAACACTCCTCATAGGAGCCCATTCTAAAAACCGGATTGCTTGTAAAGCAATCCGGTTACTGCATCCGGATCTGCAGCCTGTGTGAAAAATCATGCAGGCTGCAGTTTTCGGAGCGGTTCTAGCCTCCGCAATATGGTAACCGGATTGCTCAGGATGTGTAATCCTGAGCAGTGCGGTAACCATATATACTTTGCTTATCCCGGCTGCCGCTGGGATAAGCAAGGTGTTTAACTGTAAAATAAAGCTTTATTAATGATAATAATTATGCCCTTCATGTCTCTAGGGGGTGCCCACCCCCCCTAGAGACACGCTACCTACTTAGGTTGGCATGTAATAGGTTAATATGTTATGTACAGTAAGCCGACTCCTGTCAGCTCTGTACATTTTTATGAATGAAGCCACAGCTCCCCTGTGAGCAGCGCTCATACTATACCTAATGTACGTATAGTATGTGCGCTGTCCTAGGTCCTGCAGGCATTTATACCGGTAGTAGATCTGTGGGCTGTGCAGCACCATAGATCTACTGTATAAGCCTTCAGGACCCTGGACAGCGCACATACTATACGTGCATTAGGTATAGTATGAGCGCTGCTCACAGGGGAGCTGCGGCTTCATTCATAAAAATGTACAGAGCTGACAGGAGTCGGCTTACTGTACATAACATATTAACCTATTACATGCCAACCTAAGTAGGTAGCATGTTTCTAGTGGGGGTGGGCACCCCCTAGAGACAGGAAGGGCATAATTATTATCATTAATAAAGTTTTATTCATAGATTTTACAGTTTGCTCATCCCTGCAAATGCAGGGATGAGCAAACTATCCGGTAACCGGATTGCTCCGGATTACACATCCAGAGCAATCCGGTTACCGGATTGCGGCTTCAGCAATCCGGTTACCGGATTGCGGGCTTGTTTGAAGCCGATTCCGTTCATCGCGTCTGGATCTGGATGCATGATGAAATCTAACCCTAGCCTAAGCCTTTACTTTTATTTAGCCTACATATGTTTATGCAGCTGTGTAGTACAGTTGAAAAGTTAATTAGTTCATAACACTGCCCTTAGAGGGATTGTCTCAGTAGAGAGAACATTTTTAGGGTGTTTGCTCATGATCAGGAATTACAGCCTTTTGGATGCAGAGCATTGTTGCTGAGTTGTACTGTGCCAGTATAGTGGATGGTATTTCAAGAAATCCCATCACATTGTGCTTCTCCTCTCCGCAGCGTGGTTTCTTCTGCAGTGTGGATTTCCGGGCATCCACATCTCCACAGCATGTAAATTTCCTGCTGCAGAGTCGGAAGAGATCACCATTGGCTGCATGCGGGGAGAATCTGTTCTGCACCCACCGCAAATCGTGGGTACAGGGCGGCTGTGGTCCCCATACATGCACCCGTGGGTTCCCACAGGTTTGGAGGCGCAGTTATTCTAGATTGTGAGCACACAGTCTTAAAACATATCCTTCTTCTCTTGTCAAACTTTTACTAGCCATAAATGTATTATAACATGCAGAGGGAGAAGCTGCTTTTGAGGTGATAACGGTCCACCTACCTCTTGGGCATGGGAACCTGTGAATTAATAGTGTTTCCAATTTTGATTTAATGACTGCCTTCAGATCTAAATCCACGGTCACAAATAGCGAGATCGCTATTGAGATAGCTGTTATGTCACAGGTTTTGTGACGCAACAGCAACCTTTCCAGTGATCTCGCTATGTTTGACACATAGTAGCGACCGGGCCCCCCTGTGACATTTCCGATCGTGTCGGAATAGCCTGGACCATTTTTGATCGTTGGGTTCCCACTGTGGCAGCATGCATCGGTGTGTTTGATGCCTTAACAACGACCTCGTTGGCGACTCAGTACTCAACCACGTAGGTCTGAGTCGTCAGACTAGCTGCTGTGTGACAGGGTCCCAACGACCGCCGAGGTTGCTATACGGTCGCCGTATCGTTTTCTGCGTCATTGAGTAGATCTGACTGTTTGACATCTCACCAGCGACCATGAAGCAATGCTCCAGAGATCCCTGCCAGGTCATATCGTTGTCGGGATCGCTGGAACGTCGCCAAGTGTGACGGTAACCTAAGTGCTAGTATGACTCAAAATAAGTTCTTTAAATGGAAAAAAATGTTATTTGTCGAGTTCAACCTTGATCAACATTCATAAGCATGCAATACCTTTACATCAACATTCATATCATTTAATATAAGAAATGTAAAATAATTTAATTAAGAAATCATCTAAGCCAAACTCGAACAAATTCATGACTGATAAACCCATTTGCCTAAACATATTTTTGGCAAAATGTAAACATTGCGAGTAGACCTGAGCCGAATGTTTGTAGGCAATTTATACATATGTGACCTGTCTTCGTAAATGCTGGAAGTCCAATTAAATCCCTGAATAGGAAAATATTTGCTGTTTCCTCTGTTTACCACTGGAGGGCAGTAGTGCAACATGAAAATTGCACACAATAGTGAGGTGGAATAAAAAGAAGGCCAGAACGGTAACGATTTATTTAACGACGTATTGTTCATGCCTTCAGTAAACCTGTCATCTCTACCAATGTCTTTTCAAAATCAGAATGTAACATAATAGTTAGCCTGGCATTGCCTGCTGTGTTCATCTTCTCTCTCTCCCGTTCTCACTGTCTGAATATCTCGGATGTTCTGAATAGATACACGTGATTTCTTTAGGCTCATAATGAAATATTATATTATGAGAAGTGAACTTCGTCTCCACAAAGCTATACATTTAAGATCCTTGTGATAGAGGGACGTCGTAAGGCGTTATTTGCCTTTGCAAAATAATATTCAACCTTCAAACTTTCTGAGTGCTTTTCTTCTGTTTACCTTGTTTGTACATGTTTTGATGGCACTGTATGCCCACTATGCGTTAACGCTTCGTCCTCAGTCAGACATTCATGTGGCACCTACTTGAAGTATTCCTTGTCTTCACCAACACAACACGTTCTCATTATAATCTTGAGGCAGTTGACATATCCATGTTATTTTAACTGACTGTGTTGCCCATGGATATATGCTTTGTTTTCCTAGTATCTAATATGGCAAGGGCCAAAATAAGTCTATGTCAGTGTAAAATATGTATAGCAAGCACATGAATAGCATCCGTGTGCTAACCATGTGCTCTGTGTATGTAACAATGCAAAGGATAGGAGATAATTTGTCATTTCTTTATACATCCGTGAAAAGCACTTAGGTAAATCTGACATATGGAGAATACACTGACGCCCCAATGGTAAACCTGACATATGGAGAGCACACTGATGAGACACTGATGGTAAATCCAACATATGGAGAGTACACTGATGACACACTGATGGTAAATCAGACATGTGAAGAGTACACTGATAACAACTGATGGTAAAGCTGACATATGGAGAGTACACTGATGACACAGTGATGGTAAACCTGACATATAGAGAGTACACTGATGACACACTGATGGTAAACCTGACGTATGGAGAGTACACTGATGGCACACTAATGGTAAATTCGACCTATGGAGAGTCACTGTCTCTTTCACACACTCAGCACTGCATACAGAGAGGAAAGCAGAATCACCTTTTACTTTGCATACTCTTCCATAGAACCCCACTAGAGGTTGTTGTCCTCGACACACCTTCCGCTCAAAGTTATCTTGCGCATAGCACTGAGTGGCTTTATTGACTTCCTGAGACAAGATTCCAGATTAAAAGCCCCAGAGGCTTCACCAAGAGGAGCCAATAATGATGCTCCCTCCTGAGGTTCCACACTCATCAATACATTGTCTGGATCAGGCATCTGTCTTTCTCCAGCTTCCATAGAATGAAGCATAGGGTGCACAACATTCTCTTTGCATGGCAGTGAATTTACCACAGAGAAAAGGTAGGCTGGCGCAGGGAAGGACACATCAAACCATTCAACAACATTGTGTATACCCACCCCCTAAGACAGGGGTTTTGGCATCTCGGGGATAGATGGAGAGTCTATAAACTGAAACCATTGCAATATGTTATGGTGGACATTAGGGGCTGTCCCCCCTGTCCCCACCAGCTCCATCTCGTGGACTGGAATTTTGGGACTCATGCGTCGTTTTACCACATTTGGCATCACCTCCCACCGGTCTCTCAACTTGCCTGACCGCTACTTAGCTCGCCTCTCACTAATACCATATCCCTCAGGGAGAAAGGCTCTGCTTGCTTTGGTCATGTGTCCCAGTGAGCCACCTGTCTGAGTCAGTCACCCACCACCTGATGAACCACTCTTAACCGACCCCAATGTTCCAAGGCCAATTCAGACGTGGTCTGAGGGGAAAATGAGGAAGGATCAGGCATACTTAGCTCTTTGATATCTCGGCTTGGCCTACCAAACATTAGCATTAGTGATGAGCGAGTACCGTAATATTCGTAATTGCTATACTCGTAATGAGTACTTTGTAATAATCGCGTGTAGAATATAAGCTCCCCTCTGTACCAGTCTGTCACTGTTATGGTACCTTTACACGCCGCTACTGGATGGTGGCAACAATCGGGTACCTCACGTGCACGAGCACGCACAAACGGTTGCAAACAGTAATCGCACCACCTTTACACACCGCAACAAGGTGCGCTACAGTAGGTTACATCTATCTCTGGATACACTGCCGGGTGTCTCATGTTACCTCCTGCAGAGCACCTTACCTCATTTACACAACGCTACAACAAGCTAATATGGGCGGACCTGGTGCAGCAGGGACAACACATAGGCGTGCCATAATTGTGGATTACGAGAATTCCATACGCTGATAGGACAAAGAAATAACATCATGGGCAGCCAGCGCATGAGGCTGACTAATACATGACGCTCAAGCAATTGTGTAGTGTGAGTGGTCAGCTCCTTAAATATGCCTCCCTATGCAGCGACTACCAATCGTAACGCAGGAGCTTCCACCAATGATCGCTGATGGGGCGCGGTAACCCGGAGGCTGTGTCACACCCCAGCTACATACCAGGTACATAGCATGGTGTAGAAACAACCCTTCTGTTCCTTCTTTACACGCCGATACAGGTCACTACCATCGGCTGGGTAACCACCTGTTTTAGGGCAGTGCTCGGAAACAGGTGCCGCTACTGGCGGGTGGCTACAACCGTCTTCACACGCCGCTACCACGGGTTGAATTGGCGGTGCAAGATACATTTCTCTCATGTACCCGGTTGTTGCTAACATCCAGTAGCGGCGTGTAAAGGTACCATTAGTTTGTTCATAGTATTTTTAACTTGTTTGTATGTATCCCTTTCTCCTGTACAGCACCGTGCTCTATAAATAAATAATAATAATGATAATAATAATAAATTCCAAATAGTGAGTACAATGCAAGTCATTGGAGAATGTGAGTAATTTTCTGCTGGACCCTTCAAAGAGGTCTGGAAGCCTGAGGAAAAGGCTGAAATGGGTATGCCAGCATGCATTTCTGACTCAGATATGGTTTTAGGGAATAAGTTTGTCGCAATACTACACCACTTTTACAGATACACAAGAGCAACTACCAAACCTAACCTAAATCGCATTTAGCAGGATAAAAAGGTTCAGAAACAGTTTTTCCTGCATAATCACTTGTATATAAGGCTAAATAAACCATAGGAACCAAACAATATCCCTTTTAGCATTTGTTCACACGTAGTGTTGCAGCTTTTTTTTTCACCTTTTTCAATTGGGACAGCCCTGACTTATACATTTTGTGAGTCCCTCTGTCATACATCATTTTTAGTTAGCTATCCCCAGCACTTTAGAAGGCCAGCTACAACGTACTGGTATGTATGTTGATCTTTGACCTGAGAGACGTCAGGTGGCCCTGTAACATGTGTTTTGAAGGGACTGCTGTTACTTAGACATTTGGGCGGTCCCTCCCTCATGGAGACTTAGATGGTGTATTACATATTCCATAGCAGTTTACAATGAGCCCATTGTAGCATTGGGCTTGACCCTCCTCCTCCTCCACCACCACCATGTGATACTGAGGCCCTAAATTCAAAAGTTCAAAGGGCCTTCAGTATGCAGGAAAACTGAGTTTGGTGACGGCCCAGAGATGGCCCTGTAACATATATTTTGGAGGGACTGCTCTTACTTAGACATTTGGGCGGTCTCTCCCTCATTGACACTCAGATAATGTATTACATATTCCATAGCATTGGGTTGACCCTCCCCCTCCTCATCCACCATATGATACTGCGGCCCTACATTCAAATGTTCAGAGGATCCGCAGTAGGTAGGAAACCTGAGTTTGGTGAGGGCTCAGAGATGGCCCTGTAATGTACATTTTGGAAGGACTGCTCTTACTTAGACATTTGGGTGGTCCCTCCCTCATTGACACTCAGATTGTAAACTGCTATGGAATATGTATTTTACTATGTGCCCATTGTTGCATTGGGCTTGACCCTCCTCCGCATCCTCCTCCTCCACCTCCTCCACCACCATGGGACAATAAGGCCTTTAATTCAAATGTTCAGAGGGCCTGCAGTAGACAGCAAACCTGAGTTTTGTGAGGTCCCAGAAGGGGCCCTGTAACCTACGTTTTGGAGGGACTGCTCTTACTTAGACATTTCAGAGGGCCCTCCTCTATACTTTTGGGAGAGCCCTCCTCTTCACTTTTGGTTGTACCCTCCTCTGTACTTTTGGGAGGACCCTCCTATAATAATAATAATATTTTTTATTTATACAGTATAACACCAACATATTCCGTAGCGCTTCACAATACAAAATTCACATTTAAGCAATCATAAGAAATAATTAGAAAATACAATACAATGCCAAACATAATACAATACAAAGCATAGTATAATACAATAATTAGAGCAAAAAATGGCAACCCTGCTCATAAGAGCTTACAATCTAACAATGAGGTGGGGATGACAATGTACAGGTGCTTATATACAATGATGGTATAGTCAACTTGGGGAGATGGGGAACAGATAGGAGCAGAATAAGTGGCCACAACCCATTATTTGTGATCCACTTGAGACGGAGCAGATAGGCTATATCTAGATGACTGAATAGGGACCATGATAGGCCGCCATAAAAAGATGTGTTTTTAGGGATCGCCTAAAACTATCTAAGTTGTGGATACACCTAATTTCTTAGGGTAGAGCATTCCAAAGAATTGGTGCGGCTCAGGAGAAGTCTTGGAGACGGGAGTGGGAGGTTCAGATTAATGCAGAAGTGAGTCTAAAGTCACTTCCAGAGCGAAGAGAATGGGTGGGGTGATAGACAGAGATGAGGGAGGAGATGTATGGGGGTGCTGCACTGTGAAGAGCTTTGTGGGTGAGAACAAGCAGTTTGAAATGGATCCTATAGTATATAGGCAGCCAGTGTAATGACTGGCATAGAGCAGAAGCGTCTGAGTAATGATTAGCTAGATAGGTAATCCTGGCTGCTGCGTTAAGAATGGACTGGAGAGGGGACAGTCTAGTGCAGGGAGGCCAACTAAGAGAGAATTACAATAGTCAAGGTGGGAGTGAATCAGGGCCACAGTGAGGGTTTTTGTGGTTTCCAAGGTGAGAGAGGAACGAATTCTGGAGATGTTCTTCAGGTGCAAGCGGCAAGAGCGGGCGAGAGATTGTATATATGAGGTGAAGGAAAGATCAGAGTCAAACATAACACCCAGACAGCGAGCCTGCTGACTAGGCACTATTGTGGTGCCGCACACAGAGAGAGAGATGTCATATTTAGGGAGATTAGTGGAGGGCGGGACCAGAAGTAGTTCAGTTTTGGAAAGATTAAGTTTCAGGTAGAGAGCGGACATGATATTGGAAACTGCGGTTAGACAGTCATTGGTGTTCTTTATTAGAGCGGGAGTAAGGTCAGAGGAAGAAGTGTATAGTTGTGTGTCGTCAGCATAAAGATGGTACTGAAAGCCAAATCTGCTGATGGTCTGTCCTATCGGGGCTGTGTAAAGTGAGAAGAGGTCCAAGGACTGAACCCTGAGGGACTCCAATAGTGAGCGGAAGAGGGGAGGAAGTGGAGCCAGCAAATGATACACTAAAAGAGTGGTCAGAAAGATAGGAAGAGAACCAGGAGAGAGCAGTGTCCGTGATGCTGATGGAGTGCAGCATGGAGAGTAGGATATGGTGGTCAACAGTGTCAAAGGCTGCAGAGATCTAAAATAGGGGTGAGAATGCGAATATAGGGTCTTATCCTTAGGAGACAGGAGTATTAAGGTGGAATTTAGGAACTGCAACACCTGATAGGGTTGTGTAGCGCACAACCGGTGTGATTGCTCAGAACAATACAGCTGCTGCAAGAACGGTACCTCCACAGGTCACTGTGGTCACGATAAGCTTCTGCAGGATAAAGTACCTCGTGGTCCAAGCTGCTGTCTTCGTATGATGGAAAAACCAGACACCGGTATGCCTGGATATGGTAGTAGCTAGTTTATTCCAACGCGTTTCAGAGTCGTATCCCAAACTCCTTCCTCAGGCTGCAGAGAGATCAAGAAAGATAAGCAGAGAGTGGTGACCATTACGTTTTGCCGTCAGAAGGTCATTGGTCACTTTGGTGAGAGCAGTTTCTGTTGGCTTTTGGCAGGAAGGTCCTGCAGGCCATAGTCCCGCCCTAGGTATTAATTCGTTGGTATACCCCTCATGCTGTTGTGGAAGGTTCCTAGAGAAAATAGAATTATTCTTACCGTTAATTTGGTTTCTAGGATACCTTCCACGACAGCACTTAATTCCCTCCCTGTTATTCCTCGTGGTATTCCTGGAATGTTTTACTATGTCCTGTTGTTACTCTCATGCTATGGTTCGTTGTAAGACACTGGCTAGTGGGAGGTGGGAGGGGCCTTTTAACCTCTCATGTGCTTCCTGTCCCAATTAGGGTGTGGAGAGGCAACCTCCTATGCTGTCTTGGAAGGTATCCTAGAAACCGAATTAACGGTAAGAATGATTCTATTTTTTCCCCCGATAATTTTGGGGACTCAGTTAGCTTGGCATTTGGTATCAGTATGCGCAAATATGTAACGAAAATCCAAAATGCTAAAAAAGACCATTGTTAAGGGACAGGGACATGGGCATGTTGTTGTCAGTGGTGCTCAACAAAGCACTGAGTCTGTGACAGGTCAGAAGAAGCTTGATGCATCCACTATGTTTCTGTCAAAATTTCCTGGTCTGTAATGTAAACGTGTCTGCAAGTCAGTAGAATGAGAGCAGATTCTGTCTTGGATGGCATACAAGGCCTCTAGTCTATGCATTTCTCTGGCAGCACCAAATCTTCCACGAGTACACATGTCGGGCCCACTGTGACGGGGGTACTCGGTACCGGACCGGTCTGCTACTGGGGAAGTCACGGGTGGTCCTGGTCCGGTCCATGTCCCTGGCTCGACCTTAAAAGGGGGAATATTTACAGGGGATTGTCAGTCGTGACGCCACCCACTATATGCGGCCAGTGATGGGGCCGCCGCTGCTGCAGAACCTCCGGGGATGATGGAATAGCAGCGTAGATGGGATAGTTCCAGTGGATAGAACTGTGTTCCCCGGGGCAGTAAGGGTTAAAGTCTATGGTGTGATGCGTAGGCTTTGTGCTGAATGCAGCTCACTTACTATGCAGACTCTGTAGGGATCCTTCCTCTGTGCTGGAGCTGACAGGCTGTGGCTCTGCAGGCGGAGGGTTGCTGTAATCCTGTATAGAGGGAATAGCATTCGTGCAGAGACACAAGGGAAGCAGATTCAGGGTTTTCCGTATTTACTCTCAAAGTTCTTTAATACAATTTACACTTCAGTTACAGTTCTTACAAGTCTCAGTTCAGTTCAGTACACGGGCACACTCTCCCCTCTGGGGTTCCCTTTTACTTTCTGCAGCGAGGTCTCTCTCTGTGACCCCTCACACTATCTCTGTGTCCTTTCCGGGCTGTTAACGTTCTGTGTACACTTGGTGGGTGTCTCCAGACAGTATGGCGGTGACTCGGGCCCCTGTGGGTCCTCCTGGTCGTCACTGAGCTGCCTGTCCTTTGGGGTAGGGACCCTAATGTGTAGCTGTGGTCCCCGTCGTGTTGTTTGGGGATTCCGGGTAAAACTACGGTCCCCTCTAGAGCCGACACTCTACTCAGCCCAGCCTCCAGCAGTCCTCAAGTGTGAGGCTCTACCAGGCTCTTTCTCTCTGCGTCTTTCAGTATCATAGGAGGGCTACTCCGCCTGCAGTCGGTAGCTTCAGCTGTACTTCTAGGGCCCGGATATCACTGTCCCTTTCTTCCCTGCACACTCCTGGGGGTACTGTCTCCAGATAGGCTTTCTCTCTCCTCCGGCTCACACTGGCTCGGTACAGATTCTGCGCTCCTTACACCCCACTTTGCCAGAACGTGTGCTTCCTTCTGCTGCTCAGCTTAGCTCAACCTTCTGCTGTCTCTTGGCCTGTGCCGTGCTCCTCAGCCTGCTGCTGGTCTCTGTATTTGCTGCTCGGCACCCTGGGCCTACTGACTCCTTCCTCCTCTCCCACCACTATTTCTACTGTCAAGTCACCTGACTACGTGTGTGCCCAACCCACTCCTCTAAATCCACCAACCCACGCTTGCCTAGAGTCTCCAATCTTAGGGCTGGATGCTGCCATCTACTGTACGTGGGTTGTGTGGGCTGTGAGGGTGTTGTTGTGCAACAATTGTCCTACCTGCCTGGCTGCAGTTCCCTTTTGTGGCCTCCTGGACGCAGGGGCGCCACACACAGCCTATTGATACACAGAAGGCTGGACCCTCCAATCCTCAACCTGGCTCTCCTTCCTTACCGCATCATCAGTCACAGGAGACCTATGACCCCAAGCTTACCTATATCATCTGACTGTGCAGCATTGAAAAAGTGGCAAGCGTTGATGCACAAATATGTGAGGACCCACAGCCAAAAGAAAGCCAAGGTATGTGATGAGTCTACTAATCTGACCTGGACCGTTGGCACGCATAGCCAGCAAAGCACCACAGAGGAACATGGATATATACCACCAACACAGGTGCCAAGGTTGTAGTGGTTTGACCAGAGTTAGAACTGTGTAAATCGTTCCCAACAACAACCCCATGGTGACCCAAGGGGGTATTCAGCTGCTGTCTGGAATTTTTTTAATGACAGTCCTTCAGAGAGAAATATTGTAATCTGTAGCTTTTACAATACCAAGCTGAGCAAAGATCAGGGCAAAGGCAACCTGAGCACCATGAGTATACGGAACCAGATAGAAGCCAAGTACCCCAATAGGTAGGCGGAACACCAGGGTACTAAATCTGTGTCTGCAGGTGAAATCACTCACATGTTGACTGTGCATTGACTTATAAAATCTGCTGTGCATGAAGCAGGCACTCATACCTTCTGCCCACAAGGTGAAGTTGCACAGAGAAAACAATCATCAACCTCATCCACTTATTTGTTCCAGTGAAGCATCAAGTTGTCCATAGTACAGAGCTTTGGAAAGGAAGTGTAAACAACTAGACACGTACCCACAGGCACAAATACTAAAATCTGTGGAGATGTTGACATTTAGGCTTGTGGGAACAGAGTGTTTCCGTGATCTCTTGCCTGTGGCTGCCCCATTATACTCGGTTCATAGCCACCACTATTTCAGGTAGTGTGCTGTCCATGTCTTACATAAGAATGTGTAAAACAATATCAACTGTCACCAACACTGTAACTGGGAAGGTAGACATAACAAAAGACACATGAAGAGGTTGTGGACAGTCATGGATGATACATTTCTCTGACAGCACACTGGGTGAACCCGGAGGAAGGTGGGACAGAGAGACAGCCTGGGACATCACACAGCCTTCACACACCAAGAGTAGTCAGTCCAACCTCCATCATGGCTTCCCTCTACTCACGTGCTAGTTTCTATCTTCCCTCCTCCATGTCATTCTGCAGCCTTCAAATCAATTGTTTAGAGGGCCTGCAAACCTTAGTTTGGTGAGGGCCCAGAGGTGTCTCTGTAACATGTGTTTTGGAGGGCCCTCCTCTATTTATTTGGTGCCAAAACATCTGCCTTAAGAATAATGGCATAAACAAAGTCATGGTTGATGCCACTGAGGGTCATCTAATCTCTACATTAGGGAGGGCCCTTTATACATTTGGAAGGGCCCTCCTTTATAGATTTGGGAGGGCCTTCACCTATACTTTTGGAAGGGCCCTGTATACATTTGGGAGGGCCCTACTTTATACATTTGGGAGGGTTCTCCTTTATACTTTTGGAAGGACCCTCCTCTATTCATTTGGGAGGGCCCCCTATAGATTTTTGAGAGCCCTCCTTTATACTTTTGGAAAGGCCCTTCACAATCTGCTGTGCATGAAGCAGGCGTTCCCACCTGCTGCCCATGAGCTGCGTTTGCACAGACACAGAAATCAACATGAACCATGTCCACTTTTTTTGTCCCAGCTGATGTCCCAGATCTTGGAAATTAAGCGTAAACACACAGTCACCCTCAGACAAAACATTATATGTTCACACTGAAAAATTACTAGCCGTGCAGATATTCCCCTTTAGGCTTGTGGGAATGGAGTCTTTCCTTGATCTTTTGGCTGTGGCTGCCTCACGACACTTGTTTCCTAGCCAGTGGCATCACTATTGCACCCAGTGTTCCGACCACGCTTTACAGCAGCATGTGTTAAACAATATCAACTATCAGCAATGCCATAACCGTTATAGTCCACATAGCAACATATACGTAGAGATGTTGTTGTGGACAGTCAGGGATGATAAATTTCTCTGACGGCATACTTGGTGAACCTGGTGGAGGGTGTGACAGAGTGACAGCCTAGGACATCACTCATCCTACCCACACCATGAAAAGTCGGCCCAACTTCCATCATGGCAACCATCTACTCGTATGCCAGTTTTTGTTTCCCCTCCTCCTCCTCCTCATTGTCATTCTGCAGGCCTCAAATCAATTGTTCAGAGGGCCTGCAAACCTGACTTTGAGGACCCAGAGGTGGCCCTGTCACATATTTGACCAAAAATAGAAGAGTATCTATATGCCCGTATTTAGAGTTACACCACAGAGGTCCACACTAGTGTCTTTTGCAAAAGAAACGTGTTTTTTATTTGAAAGAAGATCAAAATCTTACAGAAAACTGTTGTGGTAAAATATCTTCATAAGGTAATATGGACAAGGCAATGGTTAAAAGGAGAGAAAGACACATGCTAGGGAGGAGGATAGTAATTTAGAGGGCAGTCAGTAACTGTAGCGGTTAAGGTGCATTGTTAAATGGGAGAGGGATATAGTACAGCTGGGAAACAACCCACAGTAACCATACCCCAAATGCCCTAAGGTGCTTACCGCAGTAGAGCCACACTACCCATAAGTGAATAATTCCTCCTCTCCAGACTCATACCACAGCCCCATGTTTGGGAGGGCACTCCTCTATACATTTGGAGCTGAAACCACTGCCTTAAGAATAACATCATAGCAAAGTCATGTTTGATGCCACTAAAGTTTATCTCATCTGTACATTAAGGAGGGCTATCCACTATTCATTTGGGAGAGCCCTCCTCTATACTTTTGGGAGGACCCTCCTCTATACTTTGAATAGAGGAGGGTCCTCCCAATTTGGGAGGTTCCTCAATACATTTATGAGCGCCCTCGTTTACTCATTTTGGAGGACCCTCCTCTATACTTTTGGGAGGGTCCTCCTCTAAACTATTGGGAGGGACCTCCTCTATATTTTTGGGAGGGCCCCACTCTTTTCATTTGGGAGGGCCCTCCATACATTTGGGAGGGCCCTCCTCTATGGGCATGGCTGTGGCTATGGATCAAGATTTCCCAGTGGGTGCCCAGTACCCAGCCCAGGCAATATTCTGACGCAACATTGGGTGATGATGAGGAGGAGAGGATTTGTTTCTCTGTGCTACCAAGGGTACTCCGATTGCTACAGAGAGGACTCCCAGCCCCAATTTGGATGGTCTAGAGAGAAGGAGGTGGAGGAGGAGGCGAGGCAGCGTGAATAGAGGATGGGTGTTCTTCTTCCTGCTGGTGACGCAGTACCTTGCCTGTTTGAAGCTTGGCCCACATGGCATCGTTCATGTGTAAGTATCTGTTTTAAGAACATCGTGTGATACATATTTTTACCAACAACTTCTATTGGTTAGCCACCTTGCTCAACCGACACTACAAGGAAAATATTTCTTTTCTCCGTTTGGAGCACAATTAAATCTTTCAAGAGGTGCCATTGAACATAAGTTGCTGAAAACATCACCCTCTGACAATGCAGATGGCAGAGGTACTGGCTCTTTTCAATAGCAAGGATTAATAGGGAGAGACACGCACACCTGCAACAACAGAGGTGGGGGTAAATGTGCACAAACTGGGCCATTTTGAATAAACCAGCACATCAGCAGGGCTATCTGCGCCTGTAAGAATGCCAAGGAGATAGAACTTGTACAACATGTTCAAAGGATACTTAAGTGACTATACCTGCGTCATTCATAATGATATAATTCCCTTTAGTTTTTGGGTTGTCAAGCTAAACACTTGGCCTTACCTCTTCTTATATGCCTTGGAGGTGCTGACCTGCTCTGCTGCTAGTGTCATGTCAGAGCATGTTTTCTTTTACACTGGGGCAATTAATCATCACTGATAGGCGCACATGTCTCTCTATGGAAAATGCAGGCAGACCAACTCTGATTAAATTCAAGAAGGACTGGATTTACACACAGTTTTTAATTAAATCCCTCCAAATGACACCAGCCCAACTTAAATTCAACAAAAATATTAATTTTTCAAAATGATGTTAAGTATAGATGACCAAACCTTGTAAAGTTTATGTTTGGTTTGCTTAACAGGCATATGTTCGCTATATTGGCAAAAAGGTCACTGAAATACTGAACCTCATTAAAATCAATGGTGTCATGATAGTGTTATAGCTAAAGCTGAGCTGACAGGTGTAGGCATGGTGCTTCGAGAACCTAGCTAAATTCACAAAACACACAAATAAGATACTACAAGAAATGTCTCCTCATTTGAAAAACGTATGCCCAGATTGCACCAGAGAGGCATTAATACACCCAGAATAAAAAGTATACTTCAACAAAATACCTCTGATAGCATTCTGAAAATACTGCTGACATATGCAGCACCCCACTTGGTGGTTGGAACATGTAGAAACAAACCCTGTGTATGAGTGGGATACCACTGGCATTTCCCCTGTGTTACCTGCTTTCCAATATGTTGTCCAGGAAACAGGCCCTGATGCCACCTGCACATAACCTGATGTTGCACATACACAACAAACATTTAGCATTGGACAATGGATGTATATCAGGCCCGGTCTGGCCATAGGGCATACCGGGAGGTTGCCCGGTGGGCCGAAGGGAAATTGGGCCGTTGCGGCCGCACTTTGCCTTTAAGAGGTCGCCTGCAGCGCCTTTATGTCTTTCTGCGGCCGCTGGTCGAGGACAGCCAGGGAGCTGCAAATAGCCACAGCCGGAGAGGTGTTTCCGGCGGGGAGCTTCCTTCCAGCTTTGTTTCTGCAGCCGCTTCTTGGAGGAGGAGTATGACAGCTCAACACCTCAGCGGCTTCCAGCTGCTGGATGCCTCCCTGCTCCCTGACCCTGCTGTAGATCCTGCTGAGCAGGGGCCCGTGCACTTCCTACACTGGCTGGTACCAGGCACCTTCCCATGCCTCTCCTTCAAGTCCGGCTTCATCTCCGGCGTAAGCTCCTTCATCCTGGCGGTAAGAAGAGATATTAGGCTCTGGGGCCAGATTTTATACAAAGTGAGATGTCAGGATTCTGTCTTGTGGCTGCGGTTTCTGTCTGAGGCACAGAGGATTTATGGCAACTGCTTTAACTTTCACTGGGAGACACCCAATCTGTGGAATCACAAGCAGATGCCATAAATCCCATCAATCCCACAGACAGAGCAACCGACCACAGAGTCCTGAACTAGATAGATAACTGTGACCTGGGCACAAACAGAACAGCAGAACAGCACTGATAACACCCTGTGTCTCCCTCCCTCTCTATGTATAGTTGTGTATGTATGTACTACAAATGTGTGTACATACTGCATGTGTGTGTGTTATATAATGTATGTGTGTGTACATATGGATGTGTATATATATATATATATATATATATATATATACATATATATATACACATATATATATACTAGCTGTGAGCCCGATGCAAATGCATCGGGATTCTAGAACGTGCATTAATTTGATTATAGTAGTTATAGCTGTTAGCCTGATGCAAATGCATCGGGTATCTAAAATATGTTTATTGTTTTTTTAAACATTTTAAAATAATAATCGCATTATCAATAGCAATAATATAAGCCATAGCATTATTATTAGCAGTAATAGCAGTATTAATAGCATTATTAGCAGTATTATGAGCATTAATAACAGTATTAATAGCATTAATAGCATTATTATTAGCATTAATAGCATTATTAATAGCATTATTAGCATTAATAATAGCATTAATAACATTATTAATAGCATTAATAGCATTATTATTAGCATTAATAGCATTAATAATAGCATTATTAGCATTAATAATAGCATTAATAACATTATTAATAGCATTAATAGCATTATTATTAGCATTAATAGCATTAATAATAACATTATTAGCATTAATAATAGCATTAATAACATTATTAATAGCATTAATATTATTATTATTAGCATTAATAGCATTAATAATAGCATTATTAGCATTAATAATAGGATTAATAACATTATTAATAGCATTAATAGCATTATTATTAGCATTAATAGCATTAATAATAGCATTATTAGCATAAATAATAGAATTAATAACATTATTAATAGCATTAATAGCATTATTATTAGCATTAATAGCAATATTAATAGCATTAATAGGATAAATATTAGCATTAATAGCATTAATAGCATAATTAATAGCATTAATAGCATTATTAATAGCATTAATAGCATTATTATTAGCATTAATAGCATTAATAATAGCATTAATAGCATTAATAATAGCATTAATAACATTATTAATAGAATTAATAGCATTATTATTAGCATTAATAGCATTAATAATAGCATTATTAGCATTAATAATAGCATTAATAACATTATAATAGCATTAATAGCATTATTTTTAGCATTAATAGCATTAATAGCATTATTATTTGCATTAATAGCATTAATAATACATTAATAGGATAAATATATAGCATTAATTAGCATTAATAGCATTATTAATGCATTAATAGCATTATTATTAGCATTAAATAGCATTAATAATAGCATTATTAGCATTAATAATAGCATTAATAACATTATAATAGCATTAATAGCATTATTATTAGCATAATAGCATTAATAGATAGATTATTAGCATTATAATAGCATTAAAACATTATAATAGCATTATAGCATTATTATTAGCATTAATAGCATTAATAATAGCATTATTAGCATTAATAATAGCATTAATAACATTATAATTAATAGCATTAATAGACATTATTATATTAGCATTATAGCATTAATAATACCATTAATAGGATAAATATTAGCATTAATAGAAATTAATAGCATTATAATAGCATTAATAGCATTATTATATAGCATTAATAGCATTATTAATTACAATAATTAGCATTAATAATAGCATTAATAGCATTAATAATAGCATTAATAACATTAATTAATTTGCATTAATACTAATATATTATTAGCATATAATAGCATTAATATACATATAGCATTAATAGCATTAATTACATTAATAGCATTAATAACATTATTATAGCATAAGCTTAAATAAGCATTATATTATTATAGCATTAATATAGCATTATATAGCATTAAATTATTAGCAATTAATAGCAATTAATAATAATAGCATTAATAGCATTATACATTATTAAGCATTAATATAGCATTATTAATAATAGCTTAATATAATTATTACATTAATTAGCTAAAATTGCATTAAAGCATTATTATTAGCATTAATAGCATTAATAATAGCATTTAGCATTAATAATAGCATTAATAACATATAATAATAGCATTAATAGCAATTATTATTAGCATTAATAGCATTAATAATAGCATTATTAGCATTAATAATAGCATTAATAACATTATTAATAGCATTAATAGCATTATTATTAGCATAAGCATTAATAGCATTAATAATAGCATTAATACATTATAATTATAGCATTAATAGCATTATAATAGCATTAATAGCATTATATTAGCATTAATAATTAATTTATACATTAAGCATTAATATAGCATTATAGATATATAGCATTAATATAACATTATTAATAGCATTATACATTATTATTAGCATTAATAGCATTATATAATAGCATTATTAGCATTAATAATAGCATTAATAACATTATTAATAGCATTAATAGCATTATTATTAGCATTAATAGCATTAATATGCAATTATTACATTATTAGATTTTGAATAGCATTATTTATTATTACATTATTAATTTAATTATTTAGATTATTATTGAATTAATAGCATTATTAATACATTATTAATTAGATTATTATATTATTATTAATTAAGCATTTAATTATAGGATTAGTCATTATATTAGCATAATATCATTAATTAGCATTATTTATATTTATTTAATTATTTTTTTATATACATTATTATTCTTTATTATTTATTATTAATTTTAATTATTTTTTAATAATTTTAATTATTATTTAAATATTTATTAGCATTATTCTATAGCCATAACTATATAATTATAGCATTATTATCTTTTTATTACATTATTTATTGAAATTATTATTATATTTTATTATTTTTTTTATATTTTTTAATATTTTTAATTATTTTTATTATTAATAATTTATTATTTAGAGTTAACTGAGACATTTCATTTCAGTGCTAAGCTATTATTAGCTATATATTTATTATTATTATTATTATATTGAATTATTTATTATTTTTAGATTTATTTTTTATTATTATTTTAATTATTTTTAATTATATTTTTTATTATTATAATTAATTATATTTTAGCTTAAAGCAGTTCTCATTCAGTCCGCAGCTAATTATTATTATTTATTTTTTTTTTAATATTATTTTTATTATTTAATTATTATTTTTTATTTATTTTTTTATTATTTTTTAATTAATTTTTTTTTATTATTAAATTTATTATTTAGGCTGAGACCCAGTTCTCATTCAGGTCCGCTGGAAGGGCTGATATAATTAGCATATTTTTTTTTTTTTATTTTTTTTTTTATTGAATTATTTATTATTTTTTATTTATTTTTTTTATTATTTTTTAATTATTTTTTAATTATTTTTTTATTATTAAATTTTATTATTTAGGCTGAGACCAGTTCTCATTCAGGTCGCTGGAAGGGCTGATTAATTAGCATATATTTATTTTTTTATTATTATTTTTATTGAATTATTTATTATTTTTTATTTATTTTTTTATTATTTTTTAATTATTTTTTAATTATTTTTTTTATTATTTAATTTATTTATTTTTTTAAGTCAGACTGAGACGCAGTTCTCATTCAGGTCCGCCTTTTTTTTTTTTTTTTATTATTATTTTTATTTAATTATTTATTATTTTTTATTTATTTTTTTATTATTTTTTAATTATTTTTAAATTATTTTTTTTATTATTTAATTTATTTATTTTTTTAAGTGAGAGTGAGACACAGTTCTCATTCAGGTCCGCATTTTTTTTTTTTTTTTTTATTATTATTTTTATTTAATTATTTAATATTTTTTATTTATTTTTTTATTCTTTTTTAATTATTTTTAAATTATTTTTTTTATTATTTAATTTATTTATTTTTTTAAGTCAGAGTGAGACGCAGTTCTCATTCAGGTCCGCCTTTTTTTTTCCCCATTGACATACATTACCGGTGTGTCGGCGATTTTATGGCCGGCCACCTGGTTCTATTTGTCGGCCCTAAAATCGCGGACACACCGCTAATGCATGTCTATGGGCAGTCAGCTCGAATTCTGATTGGTCGGCGTTCAATCCGAAATCGGGCTGACTGCCCATAGAGATGCATTAGCGGTGTGTCCGCGATTTTAGGGCCGACAAATAGAACCAGGTGGGCGGCCATAAAATCGCCGACACACCGGTAATGTATGTCAATGGGGAAAAAAAAAGGCGGACCTGAATGAGAACTGCGTCTCAGTTATGAGGGGCTCTTCTGATTGGCTGAGGGCAGTATACAGCGACCAATCAGAAGAGGGCCTCAGATCTCATTGAGGTAGAATGGGGGATTTTTCTTCCATTCTATCTTAATGAGAAGGAAGAGGACGTCGGAGGTGGAAGATCCCCGGGGCCGGACGAAGAGGCGGAGATGGCGGAAAGAAGAGAGAAGACCCCCGGGGCCGGAGGAAGAGGACGCCTGGCCGGACGGAGGACTTGTGGATCGGACGGACGATCAGATGACTTGAAGGCATGTAAGTGATCGACGGGGACGTTAGGTTAGGGGACGGCGGGGGCTTAGGGTGTAGGGCCTTAGGTGACAGCGGCGTTAGGTTAGGGGACGGCGGGGGCTTGGGGTGTAGGGCTTTAGGTGTTAGCGGTGTGAGCTTAGGAGGCGGCGGGGCTTAGGGGATAGGGGCTTAGGTGCGGCGGTGTTTAGGTGCGGAATCGGGGGTAGGGGGTTAGGTGCGGCTTAGGGGGTAGGGGCTTGCGGCAGAGGGTAGTGGCTGCGGCGGGGTAGTGGATTAGGGCGTCAGGGGGTAGGGGCTTCGGCGGCGGGGTAGTGGGTTAGGGTTTAGGGCGACAGGGGGTAGGGGCTTCGGCGGCGGGGTAGTGGTTTAGGGGTTAGGGCGGTTAGGGGTAGGGGCTGCTGCGGCGGGGTCGGCGGCGGGGTAGTGGGTTAGGGCGGCAGGGGGTAGTGGCTTGCGGCAGAGGTCGGGTACTGGCTTAGGGGTAGGGGCTGCTGGTTAGGGCGGCAGGGGGTAGTGCTTAGGGGTAGGGGCTGCAGCGGCGGGGTCGGCAGGGGGTAGGGGCTTGTGGGGTATTGGCTTAGAGGTAGGGGCTGCTGCGGCGGGGTAGTGGGTTAGGGCGGCAGGGGGTAGGGGCTTGCGGCAGAGGTCGGGGTAGTGGCTTAGGGGTAGGGGCTGATGCTGGGGGGTCCAGCGCGATGGTATACTACAGTCGCATGGCGCTTATGGGCATGGGACTGTAGTATACTATAGCGGTGTACACCACAGTAGTATGGGCTTAGGGTAGTGGGAGTTCTGCGACGGTGTACAGCGCGATGGCTGTAGTGTACAGCGCGATGGTATACTACAGTCCCATGGCGCTTATGGGCATGGGACTGTAGTATACTATAGCGGTGTACACTACAGTAGTATGGGCTTAGGGTAGTGGGAGTTGTGCGACGGTGTACAGCGCGATGGCTGTAGTGTACAGCGCGATGGTATACTACAGTCCCATGGCGCTTAAGGGCATGGGACTGTAGTATACTATAGCAGTGTACACTACAGTAGTATGGGCTTCGGCTTCGGTGGCTTGGTTAGCGGTGTAGCGACTCGCAATGCCCGCTTCGCGGGCATTGCTTCACTAGGCTGCAACGACTCGCAATGCCCGCTTTGCGGGCATTGCTTCGGGAGTCGCCGTGGCCGCTACACGGCCACGGGGAGAGTCCAGGAGGAGCAGCTCGGACTCGCTAACCAAGCCACCGGAAGCAGCGCCGCTCCGACGGAAGTCGCTACGGCAATTATATAATAGATATACATATACATATATATAATATATAAAGCTGAATGTGTGTGTATATCCGGGATTGGCATCTACACCGTCGCAACTACAGCCACAGAATTTTGCACAGTCACACGTCTGGACCCCAAGAGCGTCAAAGCCTATGTTGTGAGGCAAAATTTTAACCCTGCGCGTTCCAGTTCACCAAACAATTTTGCCCCTACCTACATAATGGGGGAAAATTGAATGGAAAAGTGTTGGAGGAAAATCGACAGCTGTCAACTATAGCCACAAAAGTTTGCACAGTCACACGTCTGGACCCCGAGAGTGTCATCGGCTATGCTGTGAGGTGAAATTTTAATCCTGCGCATTCCAATTCACCAAACAATTTTGTCCCTATCTACATAATGGGGAAAAAGTGACAGTTACCAGTTGACAGTTGTGAATGAGAGGGGCTTAATGATAGCGTCAAAGACTAACAGCATATTCCAGCATATAGTCACTAAGGTGGGTCCCCAACATGAGATATTCACCACACACGGGGGCATGTATACACACCACACGCACACAAAGAGTAACAGCAAGTGTATAGTCGCTAAGATGCAACCCAAAATTGGATACTCACCACGCACCCGAACAAACACACACACCACAAAGAGACACACACAACACAGAGACACACACACACAGCCCCACGGGGACACACACACACCCTATAGTGACACATGCACTCACCCCACAGGGACACACACACACACCACAAAGAGACACACACAACACAGAGACGCACACACCCCACACAGACACCCCCCACAGGGACACACACACATAGCCACCCTATAGGGACACATGCACTCACCCCCAGACACACACACACACACACCACAAAGAGAGACACACACACCACACAGACCCCCCCACAGGGACACACACACATACACACCCTAAAGGGACACATGCACTCACCCCACAGGGACACACACACACCACAAAGAGACACACACAACATAGAGACACACACACACCCCACACAGACACCCCCCCAAAGGGACACACACACATACACACCCTATAGGGACACATGCACTCACTCCACAGGGACACACACATACACACACCCCAGGGACACACACAGCACACAGACAGACACAGATGTGCACAAATTACCTCACACAACTCGCCTCATATGTGTGCTATCTTTAATTTCCAAACATAAACATCTGATTAAAAACAGCCAATGTGCAACACATGTGCCATATAGGGAATTAAGGCAGATGTCAGTCACATGAGCTGTCTATTATGTGTATGTGTGAGGTAACATATACTGCCCGGCCAGGGGGAGGGTTTACTGTTGGCTGGAGATTTATTAGGCTGCCTATAGCAATCAATCACAGATCAGCTTCTATTTTCTAACAGGTCATTAATATGACATATTCAAATTCTATTCAAATTCTATTTTGTTATAGCTAACAGTAGTTATCTATTAACCCGGGCGTAGCTGGGTACTACAGCTAGTATATATATATATATGCACACACATCAATTTGTACACACACATACATTATATATACACACACATCCATATGTACGCAAACATAGTATATATATACACACACATATCCATATGCGCACACACACAGTGTGTGTGTGTGTTTATATATATATATATACATTGCATCGGGATTCTAGAATCGGTGTATAGTTTATTAAATTAGAGTTTGAACTAATAATCCTATTATTCCATGATAGATGGCGGCCCAATGTTAAAGAATCGGGAGTGTAGCATGCATATATACATTATTCATTCAAATTTGACAATAATGCACATAAGACATGATATCTATCTATCAACTACCAATGTTTGTATGGTATATGTCAGTGTAGTACATGTCATGATTCTAAGGCAAGGCTTTTCGTACAGATACTGGCACTGATGTTTTGTACAGATTACATATATTCAATTTACATATGAATATTAATAATCTATGATTGAGCCAGTACATGTTTCCCCACCAACCACGGGAAGGTAGCCTTACAGCTGGTGGGACCTACTCTACTCTATCCCTAATAATTAATAGTTAGACTCCTTTTAAAGCAGATATTTTTTGGCTATTTGAAGAAGGTATGGAATAACCAAATACAATTTCTGAACTTGGCACCAAAGGGACTACCTACAGCTCACTTTCAGCAAGTAACATGTAATAAATATGGAACTTGCACTTAGCTTGCAGTAAATACGGCAAGCAGAGCTTTAACAGGTTGACTAAATGCAACCACTAAAAATGAGAGCTAACTGATTTTGGCGATTGAAACTGTCGAAAGCACATGTGCCGCAACTACCGCAAGTAAACGACAAATTCCATAAACAATTCATGCAACTTACATTAAGAGTACTGTAGGTCACCATTAGGCAGCAAGTGGCAAAATTGTTTTTTTCCAACTAAAAATTCAACAAATAGCAGAATAATTCAAATGTAAAATCAAAATATCTATTCTTTCCCTATGTGTCTAAATATGTACCTATGTGTCTAAATATGTACCTATGTGAATATATGTATTTATATGTACAGAACACACTTCAAGAAAGAGATGTGTGTGAACAGCCGTCCCACCCATCTCTTAGGCTGCCTTCAGACTTGCAGATGCATCTGCAGCGTTTTGCAGATGCATCTGCAAGCATGTGCATGCAGACGGCAGTCCCTATCTTTATAATGGGACACACGGTGCCTGCAGATTCTTGCAGACAGCCGTGCGCACCCATTCACTCCTATATGTGATCTGTGCGCAGGCGGATGCCTTCGTACAAATCACAGACTCTCCTCCGCACCAGAGACGCGACATGTTGCATCCCTGGTGCGGGCGGGATTGTGTGATTTGTATGCAGGCATGCGCCTGTGCAGAGATCACATATAGGAGTAAATGGGTGCGCACGCCTGTCTGCAAGCATCTGCAGACACCGTACGTCCCATTATAAAGATAGGGGCTGCCGTTTGCATGCAGATGCTTGCAGATGCATATTCAAAATGCCTCAGATGCATCTGCAAGTCTGAAGGCAGCCTTAGCTGTTCACAAAAACCTCACCCTGTGTAAAAAGAAAATGAAATCTTGCAGCAGCTATACTGCTGAAGCTTCAGGTTCTTATCACTAAATGCAAGAAATTTTCTAAGCTAAAAAAGTAATTACTATATATTTTAAATAACTATTTTATATCTAAAAACTAATTATAATATCTTTATAACAAAACTAATATTGTATTTTTGTATATTTCTATTCCTATACATCTATAGCAAAATTAATTTATTGTAATATTTGTGTTTAATTAGAAAGTAACTATGTATCTAAATGTAATATGTATCTAAAGAATTGAAAGTAAAATATTTTTATACACTATATTTTTAGTGAAAAGTGAAAATAACGACTACCGTATATACTCGTGTATAAGCCGAGTTTTTCAGCCCAAAAATTGGGCTGAAAAGTCCCCCCCTCGGCTTATACACGGGTCATAAGGTATGCTGTGGGGGGGGGCTGTGACCGGGGGCTGGAGGAGTGGAGGAGGCAGGAGGGGGCCGCGGTGACCGCAGGCGGTCACGTGGGGCCGCCTCATTAGTGCAATGAATATGCACGGCATCCCCCCGTCCATCAGCGGCGGGGGGATGCTGTGCATATTGCACTACACAGCCCCCCTCCTTAATATGGGTCCCCCAGTGGTAATAAACATCCCCCCCTCCTTACCATGTCCCCCCCAGGCTGCGGCACCTGTCAAAATAACAAACACTTTATACATCACCTTCCGGCGCAGCTCCTCCGCTCCTCCGCTCGCCGGCTTCTTCTTCCTTGTTGTGCCGGTGTCATGTGACCGGGCGCAGGAGATGACGTCATTTCCTGCGCGCGGTCACAGAAGCTGGCACAACAAGGAAGAAGAAGCCGGCGAGCGGAGGAGCGGAGGAGCTGCGCCGGAAGGTGATGTATAAAGTGTTTGTTATTTTGACAGCTGCCGCAGCCTGGGGTGGGACATGATAAGGAGGGGGGGGCTGTTTATTACTACTGGGGCTGCTGGATACTACACTGGGGCTGTATACTACCACTGGGGCTGCTGGATACTACACTGGGGCTGTATACTAC
The DNA here is from genome assembly GCA_033576535.1 of Allobates femoralis. Classification (NCBI taxonomy): domain Eukaryota; kingdom Metazoa; phylum Chordata; class Amphibia; order Anura; family Aromobatidae; genus Allobates; species Allobates femoralis. The sequence goes on along the minus strand of JARQOC010000002.1, from coordinate 242,011,201 downwards.
CACTGGGGCTGCTGGATACTACACTGGGGCTGTATACTACCACTGGGGCTGCTGGATACTACACTGGGGCTGTATATACCTCTGGGGCTGCTGTATACTACCACTGGGGCTGTATATACCTGTGGGGCTGCTGTATACTACCACTGGGGCTGTATATACCTCTGGGGCTGCTGTATACTACCTCTGGGGCTGCTGTATACTACCACTGGGGCTGTATACTACCTCTGGGGCTGCTGTATACTACCACTGGGGCTGTATATACCTCTGAGGCTGCTGTATACTACCTCTGGGGCTGCTGTATACTACCACTGGGGCTGTATACTACCTCTGGGCTGCTGTATACTACCACTGGAGCTGCTGTATATACCTTTGGGGCTGCTGTATACTACCTCTGGGGCTGCTGTATACTACCTCTGGGGATGCTGTATACTATCACCGGGGCTGTATATACCTCTGGGGATGCTGTATACTACCACTGGGGCTGTATATACCTCTGGGGCTGCTGTATACTAACTACTGGAGCTGCTGCTGTATACTACCACTGGGGCTGCTGTTGTATACTACCACTGGGGAGGCTGCTGTATACTACCATTGGGGGGCCTGTATACCACACTGCTGGGGGCTGTATACCTGTGCTGGAGTCCACCCTCGGCTTATACACGAGTCAATAGGTTTTCCCAGGTTTTGGGGGCAAAAGTAGGGGGGTTCGGCTTATACACGGGTCGGCTTATACACGAGTATATACGGTATATATCTTAAATAACTTTTATATCTAATAACTAATTATAATGTCTTTATCTATAAGTAAACTAAGTTTTTAGGTATTTTGATTTATTTATATTGATATACATCTATTGCTAAACTAATTTATATAGTAATATTTGTGTCTAATTTAAAAATAACTATGTATCAAAATGTAACATGTATCTAAAGAATTTTAAGTAAAATATTTTTATACACTATATTTTTAGTGAAAATGAACACTAACGACTATATTTCTTAAATAACTATTTTATATGTAATAACTAATTATAATATCTTTTTCTATAACTAAAATAATTTTTTTGGTAATTTTTTTTTTTCTATTCTTATACATCTATGGCTAAACTCATTTATTGTAATATTTTTGTTTAATTAGAAAGTAACTATGTATCTAAATCTAATATGTATCTAAAGAATTTAAAATAAAATATTAGAGAGATTATTTTGAGTAAACAGTATTTCACTACTGGGCAGCAATTTGACTTGAATGGGTGTATCCAGCACTTTCACCTTAACATTGCACCGTGTTTTCACTCGTGAAAAAGCCACATATAACTGTCCATGTCCAAAAACTGTTTGACAAAAAAATCCCTACTTTCTCCAGTGTTTGGCCTTGGGATTTGTTGATGGTCATGGCAAAAGTAGACTTCACGGTAAATTGTCGACGTCTTAACTTGCGATGATAAGGCATTCCCATTGGTGTGAGTGAATTTAAAAATTCCACTGGATATTGGTCTGAATCTTCAGTCTGAATGGAATCATCACTAACGTACTCAGTGTATTCACCAGCAATGCAATCCATAACCTTAGAGTTCACCATTTCCACATGGACATTTTTAGGGCAAAGAATGGCATGTGATGCAGCAATCTGAATGCTTTCATTGTTATATCCATCATGTATGTAAATGTAATATATATCTAAAGAATTCAAAATAAAATATTCTTATAGACAATATTTTTAGTAAAGACTTTTTCTGAATAAGGCAGCAACTTTCCTTGAATGGGTGTATGCAGTACTTTTCACCTAAACATTACATCATCTTTTCACTCGTAAAAAAGCCACATTTAACTGTCCATGTCCAAAAACGGGTTCTGGCAAAAAAATCCCTACTTTCTCCAGTGTTTGGCCTTGGGATTTGTTGATGGTCATGGCAAAAGCAGGCTTCACGGGAAATTGTCGACGTCTTAACTTGAAAGGTAAGCCAGTCTCTGATGGAGATAAATCAATCCTTGGAATAAACACCACATTTCCTTCTGCAGACCCAGTAATTACTTTTGCTTGAATCAGATTGTCAAACAAAGCGATGACAATCAAGCGAGTCCCATTACAAAGACCTTTTCTGCTGTTAAAGTTGCGCAAAAGCATGACAATGGTACCGATTTTTAATTTGAGGCGATGAGAAGGCATTCCCGTTGGTGTGAGTGAATTTAAAAATTCCACAGGATATTGATCTGGATCTCATCAGGATCAATGGAATCATCACTAATGTATTCAGTGTATTCACCAGCAATGCAATCCATGACCTTAGAGTTCACCATATCCACATAGTCATTTTTAGGGCAAAGAATGGCATGTGATGCAGCAATTCAAATGCTTTCATTGTTATGTACATCAATGAGAATGTTTTCACCAAATATAGCAAGTATGAGTGAGCCAGTGCAGATCATGTCTTGTGGGATTTCAATGATATCATCTCCAAGGTTGAAATCATTGGACAATTCACCATTTCCCAGTTGAAGTAACCAACTGCTATAATCAGGATCAATGGAACGCATGTTGTTGAAGAGTGGCAATTGAGTGAAAAGCTGCCATTGTCGTGAGTATTTAATACAACTCTCTATAATGTCAGTTCTTGTACCATGAGGGATGATAGGCAGACATTGTCGAAAGTCTCCTCCCAGAACAATGACTTTCCCTCCAAAAGGTGTTGTATTTTTATTGGAGATATCTGTTGTCATGACATCCCGTAAAAGTTGATCTATCACATGCAATGCATATTTAGATAACAGAGTGGACTCATCAATAATGAAAAGTTTGGTACTTTTCAAATGTTGTGCAGCATCTGTATCATTTTTAATTCTGGAAACGGATGTTTCATTTATTGGAATTGGTATGTCATAAAGCGAATGGATGGTTCTTCCTCCTTGCAGTAAGTTAGCTGCAATCCCTGTACTGGCTGCAGGTGATACAATTTCGCCTTCTCCTCTTAGTTCATGAATTAATAAATCATAGAGATATGTTTTCCCACTGCCACCTGGACCGTCAATGAAAAAGCACTTAGGTTGTCCACTTCTATCGTGTAAAGCTTGATTGATCGCATCATAGGCCAAAAGTTGTTGGTCATTTAAAGTAGCTTTCATTTGCTGAGCTCTTCTTAACTCATCATCCTTGTTGTATAGTGGAGCGATGTGTGGCTTTCTTTTTGGTCGTGGTAGATTAAAATCAGTAAAAGTTTTGCCATGAAATTTTAGAACATTTTGGACATCTGTCATTGCATATCCTTCACAATTCTCACACTCCTCAGTGTTGGAGTGATATGCATGGCAGTAGTCTTGGATAAAGTCTTGTTTAAATTCTTGCCACAACTCCAATGGATGAGCTGGAGGACCAAAAATACATATATATGCAAACATATCACGAAGCTGTGCAGGCATGTTGAGAACACAGGCATCCAATAAAGTATTTCTCCAAACAGTGTCATCGAAGAGCAATCCAAGAGCTAATGCTGCCTCTTTAAAAGTTGGGTATGTGACTTCATTAACAGTCTTTATGTTGTCAAAACTTGTTGCTCCTTTGACATGCAGTAACAACAACTTTAAATAGTACCGTTCTTGATCTTTCATACTGACAGTATACATTCTTCCAATCACTGAAGAACCTCCTCGCTTTCTAATTTCCCATGCACCTTGTTTCCAAACATAGTACTCTGGAATTTGGCGGTATAAGTAATCATGAGCATGCGGGTCATTCTCATTGAGCTCAAAGTACGCCATAAGAGTGGATTTTCTGTGCATTGTGTAACTGAAATTGTCAACAGAGTCATCCTCATGAAAATAAAGCGGTTGAGAATGTGGGAGATGTACGGCAAGGCGAATAATGGAGTGCGATTGTCTATGCATCGGGTAAGCAAATATTCGTCAAGCTGCCTCCGGTGCACTCACGTATCTTGAATCCATGAATTGACGTGTTTCATCATGGTGGATATTAGTTTGGCAAATTTCAAGATTGGCTTTATCATGTCCTTTGTAGACATATTTGAATAGGTATTTAACACTTTGAATGGAAGCACATACCTCAACATTAATATGACACTTGTATTTTAATAGTAGGAAAGGGTTATAGGGAACAACCCAAGAATTATCAATCATCTTTGAATGGTGTTCAAAGGATGATCCTTCCTTTCTTTGATAAGTAGGGTATGAATCCTCAGCTAAGAGTGTTTTTGTTTGGAAATCGTTAGGAAAACCTTTCTTACACTTTCCAAGATCCATACATGGAGAATTGGGGTTGTGTTGTCCACAGGGTCCATGAATCATGTGTTGCATCACAATTTCATGGAGCACAGGGTAATCGTCAGGATCAGGGATTTCAGCCCAAACTATATTATCCACTTCAACCTCAGTTCTTAGTTTGGATTTGCTATCCAGAATGATCAAAATGTGAGTGTGTGGTAGGCCACGCTTTTGGAATTCAATAACATGAACCATTGCACAAACTTTGCCAAATAATCCAGTGTTAATGTCTTTTAATAGGTCTTCCAGTTTAATTCTGAAGACACGGGCGACTAAATCAGGTCTATGTTCCACACACTGCCATGGCTCTAAATTGTTTTTAATCTCCCTCCATTTAGGATTACAGGTCATGGTTACAAAAAGATCCGGTCGTCCAAATTTAGTCACAATAGCCATGGCATCCTGATAGCGTTGCTGCCTGTTTCTTGGACTGCCTTCAAAGGAAGATGGTAAAATGACCGTCTTGCCAATGGGAATACCTTTCTCAACAGATTTTTTCAGGAGATGTTCCTGGAGTACGCAATAATCCTCCACTTTTAAATCCTTTTGGTGTTGACGGATAAAATTTAAGCGATTAGCCTCGATTTTCACATAGGCATCCACTAAGTACTGCTGCGTTAGTTTGCCACCATTCAGGACAGGATTGAACCGATTCCGTACAGACAACAAATAGCAATAATACTGGAGCTGTGTAACCCTGCGTTGACTTTGGCCTTGATGCTTGAGTCCCTCATGCCAGCCTTGTTCTCCATGAGGGAAAAATAAGGGATACAGTAATGCATCTAAATTGCTGTGTAGAATACTGACTTGCTGTGTTTTTGGTGCCAAGGGGTTATTTGGATCAGGTTTCAAATGAATTAAAATGTCTCTATTGAATGGTGGCTCTCCATCAGCATTTTCAAAGACCACAGCAACTTCATTGACAGTAGGATTGTTATAGCGTCTAGGGTCTTGGTCTCTGTCTTGTTTAATGGCCATGATAATATTTGGCATGACGGTGCCATGTTCTACTGCCTTCTGTTGTTCTTCTAATTCAACGTCACGTAGCATTTTGTAGGCCGAAACAAAGGGATTAATATTATCCAATTGAAGAGCAATGATACTCATTAAAGTTGGATGACATTTCACATTTTCTGGAGACTGTATCCGTTGTTCTACAGCGCTTGCAGTATCTAAAATGTACAGTTGTGCATATGCTGGAGGTTGATCTTGAGCAGGATGGAGTATTCCCGTGCGATGATAAATTTGCCCATGAATACGGAAACAGTAAGGGCCGTGTCCAGGTGGTGGAGAAACATGGGCACCCATGGAGGCAAAAGCAAAAGAACTATTAATGCTCCTGATATTCTGCATCAAATTGTTACTGTACTCACTCTCTCCTTTCAGCAGGCGTTGGAAGACCTCCGGGTATTGAGGTAATGGTACCTTTACTTTTCCCTTGTGGCAACAAAGAGTAAAGTGTTTATCTGATGGGCGTTCATCAGTAAAATGTCGAGCCTCACAATGTTCACATATTACATTCATGAAACCACAGGTATGTTCTGCAATAGCATGATCCTGATCAATAAATCCCATTGGATGAAGGAAAGGTGAAGATAAGAAAGGTAGATTTTTATTGTGTAATCCTACATAGATGAGACATGGAAGGGACGTAGAATCAAAACATTCAAGAAAAGATGAAGTTGAATATAAATTGCATTGTGGCTGTTGCAATGTTGAAGTGGAAGAACGTGTGCGTACGTCACGACGTCTATCAGCCAAATGGGTGAAATGGAGTTGTTTAGACGTAGGAGACAGTGTATCTTGACGCATCTGTCTTCTCCTTTTTTTGCGGATAATGTTAGACTGTTTGCTGTATGGCGTCTTCTCAGCAGAGTGTTTTCTTTTAGATGTGGCCTTGCGATGTGGTAAAGGCTGTTCAGTATTAGTTAACACAGTAGAAGAAGAGGTGGCAGCAGTATGAGGATCAGACAAAGAGGTGGCAGCAGTATGAGGATCAGACGAAGAAGTGGCAGCAAGATGAGGATCAGACGAAAAGGTGTCAGCAGTATGAGGATCAGAAGAAGAAGTGGCAGCAGTATGACGGTGAGACGAAGAGGTGGCAGCAGTATGACGGTCAGACGAAGAGGTGGCAGCAGTCTGAGGGTCAGACGGATCTCCTGTAGGCATGAACTCTTGTTGTTTGCGTCTTTGACGCACAGGCATGGATTTTTTGCCTAATTGTTCCGTCCTTCCTTCAAAAGACTCTTTTGAAACGCGTGTTTTCAAAGCAGCCTTTTCCTTATCCAAGCAAAGTCGTCTTTCTTCAGAACTCTCCTCGGCACGCTTCTTGCGCATACGCACAGACTCCTTTTGAACCTTTGCTTCTTTGTTTTCCATGGAGGTCATGGGAGGTGTTAAAGGCTGTTCACTTGGTAGAATGTCAGTAGACGAAGAGGCAGGAGTAGTATCTTTGTCAGACGGTTGTTCAGTGACAGTAGTTTGTTGTTTTTCCCGTCTGGCATGCGCATCCATGGCTCTTTTTGACTTTCGTTTACTTCTTTCTTCAGAAGACAGTTCAGCAATACGTTTCTTCAAAGCAGCCTTTGCAGCATCCAAGCGAAAACGTCTCATTGGAGAAGACAGTTTGGCAATGCGTTTCACTTTAGCAGCCTTAACACGTTGTAAACGAAGAAGTCTCTCTTCCGAAGTCTCCTCTGCAATGCGTTTGGCCTGAGCAGCCTTAACACGCTCTAAGCGAAGACGTCTATTTTCAGAAGTCTCCTCAGAAGTGCGTTTCGCCTTAGCAGCCTTATCACTATCTAAGAGAAGACGCCTCTCTTCTGAAGTCTCCTCTGCAATACGTTTCGCCTTAGCAGCGTTACGAAGATCTAACCGAAGACGTCTCTCTTCCGAAGTCTCCTCTGCAATGCGTTTTGCTTTAGCAGCCTTATCACGATCTAACCGAAGACGTGTCTGTTCCGAAGTCTCCTCTGCACGCTTCTTCTTAGGCGTAGATGCAGCCTCCTTGGCAAGAGCGATTTTTTTTGTTGGAGAGCTCATGTTAATAAGAGTAGTCAGTCAATCAAATCCAAAATGAGCTAGAGTGTGTTAGTTAAGGAAACAATCAATAATAACTATGTCTAAATAGGCAAAAACAATAAAAGGAAAGTGTGTATTTCAATAACCTGTGAAAATGAAATGATGGAGTTCTTTAAAGTACGAAACAAATATTTCATGATGTTTAGTGTATGGAGTAGTGAATGGAAATCAGTGTGTTCAAAGTCCTTAAAAAGAGACTTAAAGGCAAGACAAATGGATGTAAGGGCCCTTTGAGAGGCGCGTTGTAAAAGCAGATTTCCAACATTGTAAAAAAAGCGGTTAAAGTACAGATATGACAGTAAGTTCCGCATAACTGGCAGCAGGGGTGGAGTTGCAGAAGGTGGTGCAAAACGTGAGAGGTAGTGTTATTTTGTACCTTAAACGTAGGGTTTTGGGATTATAGGGGAAGTATTGTTTTTTGTGTTTATTGCTGGAGTTGGCGTAAACAGCGACATTAGCACCGAGCGTGAAATGGCACAATGTGACCAAGCATGGTGAAAATAGAAATAAGGCCACTTCTGGAGTACATGGTGAAAGAGGCAGGTGAATGTAAAAATCAACGTTAATCAGGCGATGTAGCATGACCTTACGCAACGGCAGCCGTGGTGACGGGTATGGGGAACTTGCGTTAATAATGGAAATATTTCCACATGTTATGTAATAATGTAAATCAGCATGTACAACGCGCGTGTGAAAGGGGCCCCAGTTGGTCATAGAGTGTAAAATGGCATGGAAGCAATATATTTGGTATGTAAAAGTAGTTAATGTCCTACTGTGACGACAGGCCATTTCACATTAGCGGTAATTTGAAATAGCATCAGATGCTGCGAAAAAAATGTATCTGCGGCGTTTGGTGCATAGCCGCAGCATAACCGCTGCACTTGGTTGCGTTAATCGCCATAGTCAGTATATAGTGACTTGCGGCAGGTGCGGCAATTGGGGTTTAGCACTTGCAGCAGGTGGTGTGGGGAAAAAAAAACGGTGGGCGACCGTGATTTATTTTGCGGCAGCAGCTGGGGCAAGAGCCAAAGCGCACTTGCGGCATGTGGCGCAAGTCCCTATATACTGACTATGGCGATTACCAGAACCGGACCGCAAGTGCAGCAGTTATGCAGCAGCTATACAGCAAACAGAGCAGATTCAATTTTTTCACCGCATCTGCCACGATTAAAAATTACCGCTGATGTGAAAGGGACAGGTAGCATTACATCCAAACTGTTAAATATAAGAGAGTGAGTAGTCCTACATACTAATTAGTATGAAATATAAGCAAAATAGCATATAATGGGTTAATGTACTCATAAGAGTGTAACGACACACTACAAGTAGGAAGAAACTAAAGAACAGTCAGTAAGGGGTTAATGTAGCACTGGCACGACAATAAGACATTAATAAGGTAGCATTACATCCAAAGTGTTAAATATAAGAGAGTTAGTAGTCCTACATACTAATTAGTATGAAATATAAGCAAAATAGCATATAATGGGTTAATGTACTCATAACAGTGTAACGACACACTGCAAGTAGAAATAAAAGCAAAAACAGTCTGTAAGGGGTTAATGTAGCACTGGCATGCGTACAAAATAGGGCACGATCAATAAAATGAAAAAAAGTATTAAAGAAGTTATTATTCAAATGCCAGTAGTAGACCACATAGTTACATAGGCAGTGAAAAGCCAAGACAATAGAAGGGGTTAATGTACTACTTGCACTCCTATAAAACAGTGTGGAAGAGAAAATAAGTAAGAAATGGTATAGAAGAGGTTAATTTTCAAATGTAATGAGTACAGCACATAGGGACACAGTTAGTGAATAGCAAACAGAATAGAAGGGGTTAATGTAGCAGTTAGAACGATATAAAACAGTGTGTGGGAAAACTAAAATGCAAAAGGCATAGAAGAGGTTAATGTAGAAATAGGCTTAGTACAGCACATAGTGAGAGAGCAAGTGGAGCACAAATAGAATAGAAGGGGTTAATAAACTTTATAAAAAAAAACTCAAAATGGTGAAACGTAGCTGAGATGAAATTAGTATAAAGAAAGGGTTAATATAAGCATAGGCATTAGGAATATATACTCTGATGTGAGATTGTACTGTGAAAACAGCTTTTTAACTTTTACATAGTTCACAAATTCAAATCTCGCGCTCTAACATGGCAGACGCGAAATGTTCATTCATAAAAAGCCGGCAGACGCCAGCCGCTATTTGATTGGAGAGCGGAAACTTCACAAACCTGGCGCCATGAATACGATTGGTCGGCGCTACTGTGTGAAGATGCCGCTGTCCAATCACAACAGAGCGGGGCGGAGCTACAGACTTCCACCCTCCCGAACGGCGTGGCCGAAAATCGAACCAGGCGCTCGGCAAGGAAAGTTCAGCTTTCCCCGCCGAGCTCCAACCTATAGAAAAATAGATACAAATAAAGAGAGAAAAATAGAGAAAATGTTTTTTTCGGACCGGAAATAGCTGACCCCGTGGCCGAAAATAGAACCAGAAGGGCGGCCATATATTTAGCGATACACCGCTAATGTATGTCTATGGGAATTGAGGAGCTATTCTGATTGGTCGGCGTTAGCACACAGCGACCAATCAGAAGAGCGGCTCACTTCCCATAGACATACATTAGCGGCGTGTCGGCAAACTTATGGCCGGGTCCCTGGTTCTCTTTTGCGGCCCTAAAATCGCGGACACACCGCTATGTATGTATATGGGAAGTGAGGCGGCATTCTGATTGGTCGCTGTGTGGTGCCGCTGACCAATCAGAATCGCGCCTCACTTTTAGCGGTAAATTTGAAACTCCAAAAGCGCCCATTCTATGTCTATGGGAAGTGAGGTGCGATTCTGATTGGTCGCTGTGTCCTGTCGCCGACCAATCAGAATCGCGTCTCACTTTCCATAGACATAGAATGGGTGCTTTAGGACTTTCAAATTTACCGCTAAAACTGAGGGGCGATTCTGATTGGTCAGCGGCAGCACACAGCGACCAATCAGAATGGCGCCTCACTTCCCATAGACATACATAGCGGTGTGTCCGCGATTTTATGGCCGCAAAAGAGAACCAGGGACCCGGCCATAAATGTCGCGACATGCCGCTAATGTATGTCTATGGGAAGTGAGCCGCGATTCTGATTGGCTGGCGGCAGTAGACAGCGACCAATCAGAAGAGCGCCTCACTTCTCATAGACATAGAATGGAGGATTTTTCTTCCATTCTATCGCAATGAGAAGTGAAGAGGAGGTCGGAGCCGAAGATGGCGGAAAGAAGAGAGAAGACCCCGGGGCCGGACGAAGAGGACGCCTGGCCGGACAGAGGACTTGTGGATCGGACGGACGATGAGATAAAGAAGAAGACATGTAAGTGATCAACGGCGGCGGTGGGTTAGGGCGCCAGCGGGCTTAGGGGGTAGGAGCTTAGGGGCGGCGGGGTAGGGGCGCAAGCGGGCTTTGGGGGTAGGGGCTTAGGGGGTAGGGGCTTAGGAGGTAGGGGCTTAGGGGCGGCGGGGTAAGGTCTTAGGGGCGCCAGCGGGCTTAGGGGGTAGGGGCTTAGGGGCGGCGGGGTTTAGGGGATAGCGGCAGCGGCGGCGGGGGTTTAGTATGTGGCGGGGCTTAGGGGGGGGCGTGGGTTTAGTATGCGGCGAGGTTTAGGGGGTAGGGGCTTAGGGGCGGCGGGGTTTAGGGGATAGCGGCAGCGGGCTTAGGGGGTAGTGGCTTAGGGGCGGCAGGGTAGTGGCTTAGGGGTGGCAGCGGGCTTAGGGGATAGCGGCAGCTGGCTTAGGGGGTAGGGGGTTAGGGGCTGCGGGGTAGGGGCTTAGGGGCGGCAGCGGGCTTAAGGGGGCGGCGGTTTAGTATGCGGCGGGGCTTAGGGGGTAGGGGCTTAGGGGCGGCGGGGTTTAGGGGATACCGGCAGCGGGGTTAGGGGGTAGGGGCTTAGGGGCGGCGGGATAGGGCATTAGGGGCGGCAGCGGGCTTAGGGGATAGTGGCAGTGGGCTTAGGGGGTAGTGGCTTAGGGGCGGCGGGGGTAGGGGCTTAGGGGCGCCAGCGGCTTAGGGGATAGTGGCAGCGGGCTTAGGGGCTTAGGAGGTAGGGGCTTAGGGGCTGCGGGGTAGGGGCTTAGGGGCGGCAGCGGGATTAGGGGGGCGGCGGTTTAGTATGCGGCGGGGCTTGGGGGGTAGGTATATATATATACACACACACACACTGTGTGTGTACATATGGATGTGTTTGTGTATACATACTATATGTTTGCGTACATATGGACGTGTGTGTATATATATATGCACACACATCCATTTGTACACACACATACATTATATATATAAATATCCATATGTATACACACATATCCGTATGTACACACACAGTGTGTGTGTGTGTGTGTGTGTGTATGTATATATATATATACATACACACACTGTGTGTGCATATGGATGTGTGTGTACATACAAAGTATGTGTGCACATATGGATGTGTGTATATATAATGTATGTGTGTGTACATATGGATGTGTGTGAGTGTGTGTGTGTGTACACTGCATAGTACCACTTCTCCTGTCCTGTATACTGGGTGTAATCCTCAGTATCTGTATTATTCTGTATATATACACTGCACAGTACCACTTGTCCTGTCTTGTATACTGAGAGTTGGTATTGGATTTTCAGCATTTAAATGTTGTTTAAATTGATTATCACCAATATGGAGTCATCACTTCTCTTCTGTATAGGTGATGATTTGCCCTTCACTGTGGATCTGACAGCTGGGACCCCACAATCCTGAGAATCATGCCTGTGAAGAGTAACATGTGAATGGAGCTGTGGTTGATTTCCCTCTGCCCTGCCATTCACATGTGGTTCTTCAGATAACTCCTTTAAGAAAGTGATGAGGCTACGACAAAGTAAAAGCAAAATTCACTGATCGGGGCTGATGGGTGCTATAGTATGTGGGCTGGCGGGGTTTTTCTCCAGGGCTGCTTTTTGGGCCCAGTCCGGCCCTGATGTATATCATATATAAGTCTGGTGTCAAGCAAAATATGACCCTCCACATGACTAGGGGCACAAGGAGCAGTGCTTTTTAAAGGATATTAGCAAATGAAACTGTACTATTATGCAGTACAGAATGTGTGCTGAAAATGTAGCTGTAAAAGAGCTACTGAAGTTATTGGTCTAATATGCAGGTCGTGGAATGCTATTCTATTTTCTCTGTCCCTGATCAAAAATATGTCCTTACACTAGTCTCAGCTTCTAGACACTGTATTAGACAGAATTTCAATAGCTCACTAGTATTTTGGACTTCTTACCACAGGTCAAGCAAAATGTGACCCCAAAACTGACAGTGGGAAGATTGAATAGTGCATGCTTTCCACCAAACACTATTAAATGGTAGAAGCAGTGCTTAGGATTTTACAAGCACTATAGGACTATATCAATTGGTGAGCTTTTGGTGGCACAATGACACCTAAGTGTTAGCACAAAACCAGCAGCGAAAATGGCATGGTGCATGCTTCAGAGTCGTTAACAGGGTAGGGGGTACTTGGATACCGGGACAGGGGTTACTTTGGTGGGGGTTCACGGCTGGTCGGTTCCCGATTCCATGCACTGGACCCTTAGTGGCAGGGATGGGGGTGATGGAGATGATGGGGTAATGGTAACGTGACACCACCTGTGGTACCTGATAATAGGGTTACCAGCGCTGGCCAGCTGCTGAGGTGATGGTGATGGAAAGGCAGCTCAGAGTAGTAGAGCTCCTCACAGGTGGAGCTTTATCTCAGGGCAGCGGGGAGGGATGAGGGGAGTTGTAGTCCTCACCTCCGATGATGATGCTGTAGCCCACCGGGCAATGAGAGAAATAATCACGGACACCACTTCAGCTCAAACAGTTCTTTTACTTCACCAGATGGAAACAGGTATACGGTACAGACTGGGTTAGCGGGTATTGTAACCATTGGATGTGAATGTTTCCTCAGAGTCAGACAGTGATGCCCTCAATATGGCGCTCATGGCTTTGCTGTGCTCTCTCTCTCTGTTATCCCACTTGAGCCAAGTCTCTAGTCCTCAGGGTCTGTTGCTTTGAATGCTTGGTTAACTCTCTGCATCCTGAACCAGCTATGGGACCGATGTTGGGCTACTTTAGGGGTGCTTCGGTGCCCTATATGTAACAGGCCTACAGCTTGCCGGTTTGTAGTTAGGTATGGACCTTGCATCTAACTACCTTGGCTCTGATATGCCCGGGTAAACCTCCTTCCAAAGCCTGGGTCACCTCTCGCCCCTTAAGAATTGCCCTCCTGATGCAGCCGCAGAGTCTGCCATGCTTGCTTTCCACACACCAACTATATGACTATTGTCACTCCCCTTCCCCTGTTCTCTAGGCTCCACCCCCTAGGACCTACTGAATATCAGTCCCCTGTAATAAAGTGGCCTCTGTATGGGTGTTTGGGTGCAGATTCCCCACATCCACGGTTACAGAGGCATCACATCTCTATTTAGGATGTAATACCTCCCTGTGGCGCCTTGCCATAGGGGCACCACACTTCATAGCAGGCAGTAGATAATGTTTGGTCTACTGCTTTGCCTAGGGCACTAACCACGTTTTTACATGTACTAATGTAGACAGCAAAAGGCAGGCTCTGACCCATAAAACAATGGGGAAAATGACCTGGTACGTACTTTATATGGAAAAGAAAAACCAAGAAATTGTTGCGCCACACTGTGTAAATTAGCCGAAGCAAGGGGTTATATTGATATGTCACTCACCTTTTCTAGTTGCGCCCCTGCACAACTAGGTTGATGATTTGAGGTGAGAATTAACCGCAGGCATAAATCCGTTGCTATGTGTAAAGAAGCTTTTCCTTATGGAACTTCAATATCTCTCCCAGAGATCACGAGCCCAGGGAAGGGCAGCTCCTTTGTGTTGACCAAATCCTGTCCCAGAGCTGCTCTCAAACCACACTCCCCAAAGGGAGGAATTGAGCACGATATGAAGTAAAAAGGTATGATAAAATGAGCGCTAGGGACAGAAACAGGCACTGGGCTCTTATCGAATATTACCTTTCAAATTTATTGTGAACAGTAGATGTTATAGGTCTCCTCGCCACAACATGTTTCGACACTAAAGGTGTCTTTCTCAAGTGGATCTGTAGATGTTATAGGTCTCCTCGCCACAACATGTTTCGACACTAAAGGTGTCTTTCTCAAGATCCACTTGAGAAAGACACCTTTAGTGTCGAAACATGTTGTGGCGAGGAGACCTATAACATCTACTGTTCACAATAAATTTGAAAGGTAATATTCGATAAGAGCCCAGTGCCTGTTTCTGTCCCTGGTACGTACTTTGTGGCAGGCCATAAGAAATATTTTGACTACTGCTTTGGCCTAGGGCACTAACTGCCTTTTTAAGTGGACTAATGTGGATAGCAGAAGGCAGGCTCTGACCACCAACAACAGGGAAAATGGCCTGGTGCATGCTTTGTAGCAGGCAGTAGGAAATGTTTGGACTACTGCTTTGCCTAGGGCGTTAACCGCCTTTTTAAGTGGACTAATGTAGACAGCAGTAGGCAGGCTGTGACCTCCAAAACAGCGGGGAAAATGGCCTGGTGCATGCCTTATATCAGGTAGTAGGAAATGTTAGGACTACTGCTTTGCCTAGGGCAATAACCGCTTTTTGGGGTGGACTAATGTGGACTAACAAAAACTACTCAAAAAATGGCAGCAATAGAAAAACTCACCAGTTGCAGCCAAAAACAGAACCAACACATCACTTGAACAGGATGCAGTCAGACCCCAATAAATAGAGAAAACATAGGTGCCAGAACCAAACCAATAAAAATCACCATCAACCTGCCAAGACGTGGGGGAGGTGATTTGCTATGCACGGCTCAAGGTTTGCATGCATAGGATGCCATTCACATTGATACATATGATGCAGAGTGTCTGATAGCTACCCACCGATCCTGTCACCAGACCAAATGGGCAGCCCAGCACAATGCTTTTGCACCACTGGATGAATGATGCCCCATGGGTCCCAGCTACACCTCTGCATCATATGTATCAATGTGAATGGCATTCTATGCATGCAAACCTTAAAACTGTGCATAGCAAATCACCTCCCCCATGTTTTTTGGCTGCAGTTGGTGAGTTGAACTACTATGGATAACAGAAACCAGGCTCTGTTCCCTAAAACAGCAGGGAAAATACACCAGTGCTTTAAAAAAGAATGCCCTAGGGCTAGGCCAACCAATTTCCTGCAGCTCCACTAGATAAACCAGGCTGAGTAGGATCCCACTCCTGCCACCAATTGTGGAGACAGGGGGGTCAGTGGGTGCTCTCATCCGCTGGCCCGGCCCCCTTTAGAAAGACAGCATGGACCATGGTTCAGCCCAACTGAATGCCCGAGCTTCTTAACCATGGGCAGAACACTACTCAGACAACACAGGGTGAAGGAACCACAATATTAAGGCTTTATTGGATCCCAAACAGTTAACGTCATATAACACATAATCAGCAAAACACAGAATATAACTGGCCACAGGGTCTCACCCCCCGCTGGCTCACCAGGGAATTACAAGCTTCTGCTGTGGCCAGGTGACCGAACTTTCCTAACCTGGGTTTCTGGCAGAGGGGTGCCAGGGAGTCAGGTAATTTACATAGATTCAGTAATACACAGCTTTGGACAAGAGAAGGCTTGCATTCTTAATTATCATTACATCTCTAACCTTCGGTGACAAAGGGGTGAGATAATTACATTAGTAAACATAACCTTTTAACAATAAAGGCACTCTAGAGAGTCTAGCAGAAACAATGACTCAGCAAACATGAGATAACAGCAAACGTTTCTATATGGTAAGTAAGAAAAGAAATCAGCTTCACCGTGTCCTAATATTATATTAAGGCTGCTTTCACATTACGATTTTCAAAACGGATACAATCAGATCCGAAATCGGATCCCATGTCCCCCTATGGGAATTGGATCGGATGTGCCACTATTGGTATACGATTTTGGCACCATCCGATCCGATTTAATCACGGGCACAAAATCGCAGCCTACTACGATTTTGTGTCCGTGACTCAAATCGGATAGCACCGGATCAGTGCTGATCCGAGTGCCCACAAAATGTGAGCTTATGGACATCAGATCCGAGTTCACCTCGGATCTGATGTCGGCTCCGTGTTCCCTGCTCTCCCTGACTCTCCCTGCTTCTGCCTCCTCCATCTTCTTACCCCCGCTATTATGTCCCTCCCACTATTCTATTCTGTCCCCCCACTCCTCTATCCTGATCTAATCCCTATCCTGTCCCCTGTTCTCTTCCCTGTGTGTTAAAAAATTCCTCCTGCAGGATACATCACCTGTCAGCGACTCCCACGATGCGACACCATCGGGGCTTTGCTGAATCCATTACAGAAAAGTGAATGTTGTTTTTTCTGCAAATCTGTGGCTCATTTGTAATGTGCCTTTTGTATCTGAATTACTCATGTTTCTGCTCAGAGTGTAGGATTCGTTTGTCTGTATAAGTGTTGTTTTTTCCCTGCATTCAGTTAGGGAGGAATTTCTCCCTAGTCCATTAACCATTCCATTACCTGTCTGTAGTTCCAGTTTTGTTTAGTGTCAATTTTACTGACTTTGGAATTGTTTGCAGGAGTCTTGCTGGTTTAGTGGGAGGCGAGTCCGTGTGGGCTCAGATTTTTTGCATATCCAGCAGTTGGTTTTTTGATAGGGTTTTGATGCTGGTCGCGGAAGTAATCCGTCCTGTCCTTTCTCTATTTATCTATAGCTGGGCCTCTCTTTGCATGTGCCTATTTTCTGCCTGTGTATTGTCTTTTCATCTCCACTAACCGTCAGTATTTGTGGGGGGCTAGCTATTCCTTTGGGGTCTGCTCCGAGCAGTCAGGTTTTTCCTGTTTCCGTCTTTAGGCTTAATTAGTCCTCCGGCTGTGCTGAGGCGCTATAGGGCATCGTATTGCACTCCATAAATACTTATAGTTGCGGGGATTAGTCAGGATTCCGCAACCAGTATTAGTGTCCAACCTCTCCTGTGAACACCACATGATACTCCTCAGTTGCCGGTTCATAACAGTACCACTGGCCCAACCGTATTTGAGATTAGCACAGAAGCAGGTAGGAAAGTCTGCAGGAATTTTTTTTCTGTAGTGTGTGTTTGCTTTTCTTACCTCTTCTTCTTGGGGTGATTGAGGAGTGTTCTGGCATTATGGATGTGCAGTGATTGGCTTCTCGTATGGACCATCTTTCGGCAAGAGTTCAGGGTATCTCAGATAATATTACTCGGTCTCCTGTTTTAGAGCCTAGGATTCCTACTCCTGATTTGTTTTCTGGCGATAAATCTAAGTTTTGAATTTTAAGAACGATTGTAAATAGTTTTTCGCCTTGAAGCCCCTGTCCTCGGGTGACCCTGTTCAGCAGGTTAGGATTGTCATATCTCTGCTGTGGGTTGATCCTCAGGATTGGGCTTTCTCCTTGCCTTCTGGGGATCTGATTTTGGCTAATGTGGATTCCTTCTTTCAAGCATTGGGGTTATTATATGATGAACCTAATACTGTAGACCAGGCTGAAAAGACCCAGCTGGACCTGTCTCAGGGTCAGGAAGTGGCAGAAGTGTTTTGTCAGAAATTCTGAAAGTGGGCTGTTCTTAGAAAGTGGAATGATGATGCGCTGGTGGCGCTTTTCAGAAAGGGTCCTCTGAGTCAGTTAAATATGTGAGGTTGGGATTTCCCACGCCTTCTAGTCTTAATGACTCTATGTCTTTGTTCATTCAGATTGACAGGCGTTTGCGCGAGCGTGGAACTATGCGCGCTGCGATTTTTCCTTCTGAGCAGGTCGCTGAGCTTCTGCAGTGGGACAGAATTCTTTCTAGAAATGAAAGACAAGCATTTAGACGGAGTAAAAGGTTATGTTTTTACCGTGGCGATGCTTCTCATGTCATTCTGACTGTCTTAAGAGTGAGCCAAAGTTTCTTTTGTCGGTATCCTTGATTTGTTCTTTGTTCTCCTTTTCGTTCTGGCTTTTGTGGATTCTGGTGCTGCCTTGAATCCTATGGATTTTAAATTTGCCAGGCGTTGTAATTTTCCATTGCAGGCTTTGCATTCCCTATTCCATTGAGGGGTATTGATGCCACGCCCCTGGCTGAGAATAAACTGCAATTCTGGGCTCAGTTGACTATGCTGGTTGCACCCCTCATCAGGGAGAGTGCAGATTTTTGGTTTTGCATAATTTGCATGATGTGGTTGTTTTGGGATTTCCGTGGCTGCAAGAGCATAATCCTGTTTTGGATTGGAAATCTATGTCGGTATCTACTTGGGATTGTCAGGGTTTGCATGGTGACATTCCCTTTTTGTCTGTTTCTCCTCCTGCTTTGGAGATCCCTGAGTTTTGTCTGACTTTTTAGGATGTTTTTGACGAACCTAAGTTCCATTCTTTACCTCCACATAGGGACTGTGATTGTGCTATTGATTTAATTCCTGGTTGTAAATTCCCTAAGGGCCCACTTTTAATCTGTCTGTGCCTGAACATGATGCCATGCGGAATTACATTAAGGACTCATTGGAGAAGGGCCATATTCGACCATCGTCCTAGCCGTTAGGAGCTGGTTTCTTTTTTGTTGCTAAGAAAGACGGTTCCTTGAGACCTTGTATTAATTACCGCCTTTTGAATAAGATCACGGTTAAGTTTCAATATCCATTGCCCCTGATTTCAGATTTGTTCTCTAGAGTCAAGGGGGCTAGTTGGTTTACTAAAATTGACCTCAGAGGGGCATACAATCTTATTCGTATTAAGCAGGGTCATGAATGGAAAACAGCTTTCAATAAACCTGAGGGTCATTTCGAATATCTCGTTATGCCGTTTGGATTGACAAATGCACCATCTGTTTTCCAGTCTTTTATGCATGAGATTTTTCGGAATTTTATCGATAAGTTCCTCATTGTCTATCTGGATGATATTTTGATTTTCTCTGACAGTTGGGATTCTCATGTGGAGACAAAAAGCTAAATGCGACCAAAAACAACAGTACACTGCAGTAAAAGTATTAAATGCAAGTGCAGTATAAAAAATAGTATAACAAATACAGGGTACTTAGTCTATCCGTTTTTTTTGCGCAAAAAAAGTTATATCAAGCCACGTCACTAACTTCAAAGTGTACCCATCTCTGACGCGGTCCTAACTGTTGTATTAAAAAACCTGACTAGTGTGTATACTTACCAGTGAGCAGGAACCAGCAAGACCTGTGTCTGAGATGGACTGAAGGCGACGGGGCTCTATGTGTGCAGGGCCCAGAGAGGGGGGCGGGAACTCCATCTCTTGCAAAGCAAGAGGCAACTTAATTAGAAACAAATGAGTCCTGCACACAGAGAACAAGTCTGTAAGAACATGTTCACACCGCCAACATATTTGGAGACAAAAAGCTAAATGCGACCAAAAACAACAGTACACTGCAGTAAAAGTATTAAATGCAAGTGCAGTATAAAAAATAGTATAACAAATACAGGGTACTTAGTCTATCCATTTTTTTGCGCAAAAAAAGTTATATCAAGCCACGTCACTAACTTCAAAGTGTACCCATCTCTGACGCGGTCCTAACTGTTGTATTAAAAAACCTGACTAGTGTGTATACTTACCAGTGAGCAGGAACCAGCAAGACCTGTGTCTGAGATGGACTGAAGGCGACGGGGCTCTATGTGTGCAGGGCCCAGAGAGGGGGGCGGGAACTCCATCTCTTGCAAAGCAAGAGGCAACTTAATTAGAAACAAATGAGTCCTGCACACAGAGAACAAGTCTGTAAGAACATGTTCACACCGCCAACATATTTGGAGACAAAAAGCTAAATGCGACCAAAAACAACAGTACACTGCAGTAAAAGTATTAAATGCAAGTGCAGTATAAAAAATAGTATAACAAATACAGGGTACTTAGTCTATCCGTTTTTTTGCGCAAAAAAAGTTATATCAAGCCACGTCACTAACTTCAAAGTGTACCCATCTCTGACACGGTCCTAACTGTTGTATTAAAAAACCTGACTAGTGTGTATACTTACCAGTGAGCAGGAACCAGCAAGGTCTTGGTGTGAACATGTTCTTACAGACTTGTTCTCTGTGTGCAGGACTCATTTGTTTCTAGTTGGGATTCTCATGTTGCGCAGGTCCGGATGGTGTTTCAGATACTTCGGGATAATGCTCTGTACGTCAAGGGGTCTAAGTGTCTCTTTGGCGTCCAAAAGTTTTCTTTTCTGGGGTTTATATTGTCTCCTTCCTCCGTGGAGATGGATCCTGTTAAAGTACAGGCTATTCGTGATTGGGTTCAGCCCGCATCTGTGAAAGGCCTTCAGAAGTTCTTGGCTTTTGCTAATTTTTATCGTAAGTTTATTGCAAATTTTTCTAGTGTGGTTAAGCCACTGACTAATTTGACCAAGAAAGGAGCTGATGTGGAGAATTGGTTTCCTGCAGCTATTCACGCCTTTCAGGAACTCAAACGACGGTTTACTTCTGCTCCTGTGTTATGTTAACTTGATGTTTCTCTTCCTTTTCAGGTGGAGATTGATGCCTCGGAGATTGGAGCATGGGCAGTGTTCTCTCAAAGAGATTCTGTCGGTTCCAAGTTGAGACCTTGTGCATTCTTTTCCCGTAAATTTTCCCCTGATGAACGTAATTATGATGTGGGCAATCGGGAAGTGTTGGCGATGAAGTGGGCTTTTGAAGAGTGGCGACACTGGTTGGAGGGAGCTAAACATTGTATCGTGGTCTTAACCAATCACAAAAATCTGGTTTACCTTGAGCCTGCCAACAGATTGAATCCTAGGCAGGCTCGGTGGTCTTTGTTTTTTACACAATTTGATTTTGTAGTTTCCTACCTCCCTGGTTCTAAGAATGTGAAGGCTGATGCCCTCTCTAGGAGCTTTGTGGCTGATTCCTTGGAGACCTCTGAGCATGGTGATATCCTTAAAGAGGGGGTCATCCTGTCTGCTATTTCTCCTAATTTGCGGATTGCTCTTCAACAGTTTCAGGCAGATAAACCTGAGAGATGTCCTCAGAGGAAATTGTTTGTGCCTGCCGGATGGGTTCCTCGGGTTATTTCTGAAATTCATTGTTCTGTCTTGGCGGGTCACCCTGGTATTTTTGGTTCCAGGGATTTGGTTCGCCAGACCTTTTGGTGGCCTTCCTTGTCACGTGATGTTCGGGCCTTTGTGCAGTCCTGTGCGACGTTTTCACTGTCTAAGGCTTCTTGTTCCCGTTCTAGTGGGTTGTTGTTACGCTTGCCTGTGCCGGAGAGACCTTGGACTCATATTTCTATGGATTTTATTTCTGATCTTCCTGTTTCCCGAAGTATGACTGTTATCTGGGTTGTTTGTGATCGACTTTCCAAGATGGTTCATCTAGTTCCTTTGCCAAAGTTACCGTCTTCTTCGGAGTTGGTTCTGTTGTTTTTCCAGCATGTCATTCGGTTGCAAGGCATTCCGGAAAATATTGTGTCTGTGTCGAGCCCCAGGCTTTGGGGTACTCGGGTATCCGGCTCCTAGGGGTTAACTGTGTCAAGGGGAGTGATGACCGCGCCTGATCCCATATCCTGGGGGACTTCTTTAAAAAGGGAATATTTACAGGGGATGCTATATACAGTTTGTCATGACGCCATCTGTAGCTTCTGGTGAGGTGCCACCAGCGCCGCCACAGTCTGCCGGAGGTAGATGGTAGTGCGGCAAGTTGGCAAAGTCCTCTACAGGTAGGGCTGGACCTCCAGGGCAGCGCAGTGGAGCTGTAGATGGTATGGGGAATGTTGGAGCAGTCTATGAGGGGCACCGGAATGGAGAGGAATGACACACGCACACTGCAAAAGTCTCTTTTACCTTTTACTGATGGTACACAGGTAAAGATGTCCAAGGCACTGACAGGTGACCAGGTTGCACAGTGAGTCCCCACAGCAAGTGGGTATAAGGCCTCCTCTGTTCCTTTGTAGTGATCGAAGCACAGCATGCATGCAGCCAGACTTGCCTCCTCTCTCTCCTGACTCTGATGTCTGTCTCTCCTCGGTCTCCAGGTTACTCTCTCTGATCACTGCGGTGGTACACTGGTGTATCTGGCTCCCTCTCTTTGACCCACAGGGGGACCAGGTGGTGTGACGGGGTTCACTGTGGTCCTTGAGTATCCCTCAGGTGCGGATCCCCGATGTCAGGTACTTCTCAGGGCGAACTTTCAATAGTTCCTGGCTTCCCTTTCGGCTCACTGCTCCTTGCCTTCTGTCCCACTTAGGCTGGCTGGACGTAGAAGGGCCACTCCGGGTCACTGGTTCGGGCCTAACCGCGGCACCAACCACCAGGACGTCTTTGCAGCTCTCCTAGCGTCTGCACACTCTAACTAACTCCTCCCCCAGCAGCAATATTTATAGAGGAACTCACCTAAAGGCGGTGAGTAGTGCTCCCCTACTGTGCCGGGGTGGAAGATGTTGCATGTAGTAGGTACCTGCTGTGGAAACCCAACTGTGCATTAGAGAAGTCTGTGGCTACCTGCGTGAGCAGGGCGCCACATACCCCCCTATGTAACCTCAGTACTCCTGGACTGAGCATTTTTTTGTTTAAGCAAAAGTAATAATAATATTCAACAATATAACAGGTAACATATTTACAAAGTCTTAAAATATAAAAATTTACAAAAGGCACTGAAAAATGTTTGAAAAATAGAAAAACAGGTAAGTCTGTACGGTGCTAGTCCATTCACTGCAGGCTTTCAAGAGTTTGTGGCTACAATAGTTCAGTAACTGTAGTCCTTTTAAATTTGTAAAAGTTCAAAGGAGAAAGTTCAAAGGGAAAAGTTCAATTCAAAGAGTCTATACAGTAAATCCTCTGTATGCTCCGGGTAAGAAAAAGAGTAAAAGTCTTTCAAAAGTCCACATTTTCAACAAACACATGTCCCTATGGTTGTCTCGGCTTAGGAGACCTGGTACCTCCCTACCTCATGCACTTTCTGTTCCTAACTTAATGTGCATGGGGCTAGGCCCAGTTCCTCCACCCTTCTGTACACTACTATTTACATTCTTATTGTACAGTGGCTATTTACATGTCTACTTTAGTGTGCTCTACCTCTGACTTTACTGTTCCCACTCTCCATACCTAGATGGGGGTTGACCTTGTGTGCTTCTGTGTGATCTACGCACTACAGGTGTCACTGTCTCAGGTGAGGTTTCTAGTGAAGGGCGTGGTGCAGGCATGTCAGGTAAACTTCTGCGTTGCCTTAGTCTCACTTCAGGGCTAGCAGGTGTACAGATTGCAGCATCCTCAGATTCTCTAGCAACGGGTATTTCTTCCTGATTCCTTTGTACCACTTTATTGGGCTGGTAGAAATTCAGCACTGGCACTATGATGGCTCCGTCTTGTTGAGGCCAATCTTCTGTGAATTCTCCTAAGATGGTAGGGATTACCTTCTTCTTTGGTTGTCTACTTGGGCTTTCTTCTTGAATGGGTTCAAACTCTTGAATTGGTGGAGTTGAGGAATTTTGGTTTTTCCAATCCATAGGACACTTTTTAATGTGGTCTCTGGATACAGTCTGTGTGGTTTTTCCACTGTCCTTGCTGATGAGGCAGACTTTGCTGTTGTCATGTCCAGAGTCTAGTAGAACGTAGGGTTCTTGTTCCCACTGATTGTCCAACTTGTGTCTGGTTCTTTTCCTCTTTAGGACAATACTTCCAGGTGTTATTGGTTCTGCAGGAGCATGTTTATTATAGTCCCTTTCCTGTTTTTCATGGGATCTCTCCAGGTTATCTTCGACGCAAGCTTGAACCATTTTGTAATGTTTGAGGCGATGGGTGTTCCAATTGGGAATGGTGGTATCTGCTTCAGGATCTACTACTCCGAGTTCCAAGTCTACGGTTAACTTTCCTGTATGGGCTCTCATCAGGTAAGTTGGTGTACAGTTTGTAGAGCTTACTGGAATGTGGTTGTACATGTCAACCAAGTCAGGTAGGTTCTCCGGCCATTGGTTTCTTTCCTCTAAGGGTAAGATCTTCATTCCCTCACAGAGTCCGTTGGCTTGTGGATGATATGGGGTTGTTCTGATCTTTTTGCACCCATACATATGGCAGAACTCTTGGAAGATCCCCGCTTCGAAGGCTGATCCTTGATCTGTTAAGACCTGTTCTGGGTATCCCAATGGTCTGCAGAAGACATTTTGGAATGTTTTAGCATCTGTGGCAGCTATCAAGTCTTTTACGGGGGCAACCATTAAAATCTCGAGTAATGGTCTACCATGGTCAATGCATAGGTGTAGCCGGATCTACTTGGAGTTAGTTTTACATGGTCCAAGGCTTCTATTTCCAGAGGTTGTTTTGTTACGATGGGATGAAGCTGGGCTTTCTCGCTCTGTAAGTCCTTTCTTCTCAGGCTGCAGGGTTTACAATTCTTACACCATTTTTCAATAGATGTCCGCATGCCGACCCAAAAGAACCTATCTCTCAGTAGCATTTCTAGCTTCTTCCATCTGAAGTGACCAGTCTGGTTGTTATAGGCGTTCAAGACCACATGAATTTCTGATTTTGACACAATGATCTGCCAGGCCATCTCGTGTGTTCTTGGGTTGATGTACCTCCGACAAAGCTTTCCCTGGTATATGAACAGCTTACTCCACTCGCTCCACAGATGTTTGGCTTCAGGTTGGGGATTTTCAGGCAGCTTCCCTGACTCCTGGGTTATCAGTTGTTTGATTAAACTGACAGCCGGGTCATTGTCTTGCACTTCTTTCCAACCGAAGTGGGGCAATGGGTTCACCATTCTTGCAGGAAGATCTTGACGGGTTTGCTGGCATTGGGTTACTCTTACTTGATGGAAGGCAGGTAACTCCACTTCTTCCAGCTCATCCTCATCTACAACCTCTTCTGACAAATGAGGCATTCTGGATAAGGCATCTGCGTTTCCATTCTGGTGCCCAGCCTGGTACTTATGGTGAACTGGTAGTTGGACAATCTGGCCATCCATCTTTGCTCCATGGCTCCCAACTTCACAGTTTCCAGGTGGGTCAGCGGATTGTTATCCGTGTAGGCTGTAAATTTGCTTGAGGCCAGATAGTGTTTGAACCTCTCTGTGATGGCCCAGACCAAGGCCAGGAATTCCACCTTGAAGGAACTATAGTTCTCTGGGTTCCTCTCTGTGGGACGCAGCTTCCTACTGGAATAAGCGATCACCCTTTCCTTGCTGTCTTGCTTTTGGGAAAGGACGGCTCAGAGTCCCACATTGTTGGCGTCTGTGTACAGCAGGAATGGCAGGTTGTAGTCCGGGTAAGCAAGGATTTCTTCTCATGTCAGGGCTTCTTTCATCACTTGGAACGCTTCCTCTTGTTCCGTACCCCATCTCCACGAAGAATCCTTAGGCTTGCTCTTTGTGGGTTGGCCTACTAGGAGGTCTTGCAGATGAGCAGTCTTCTTGGTGTACTCCTTTATGTACTTCCTATAGTAGCCCACCAAACCCAGGAATTGATGTACTTCCTTTAAGGTCTTGGGTTCTGGCCACTCTTTGATTGCTGTCTCCTTGTCTGGATCAGGGCCACACCTTCGGCACTAACTATGTGTCCCAGGTACTGTACTCTTGGCTTTAACAGGTGGCATTTTGATGGTTTTAGCTTCATCCTGTATTTGGCCAGAGCTTCAAACACCTCTCCTAGATGAGTGACATGTTCCTCATAGGTCTTGGAGTACACAATCACGTCATCCAGGTAGAGCAGTACCGTCTCGAAGTTCTTATGTCCCAGGCAACTCTCCATTAATCGCTGGAAGGTTCCAGGTGCATTACATAGTCCGAAGGGCATGCTGTTGAATTCACAAAGGCCCATAGGTGTTGTAAATACTGTCTTCTCTCTGTTTTCCTTGGCTACGGACACCTGCCAATACCCACTAGTGAGATCTAAGGTGGAGAAGTAGTTGGCAGACTTCAACGCAGCTAAGGATTCCTCTATACGAGGTAACGTGTAAGCATCTTTGTGTGTTATGCGGTTTATTTTCCTATAGTCTACACACATTCTCAAATAACTGCCATCCTTTTTCCTGACTAGGACTAATGGAGCTGCCCAGGGACTACAGCTATCTCATATAACCCCTGCGTCCTTCATACCCTGTAACATTTCCTTGGCTTTTTGATAATGTGCCGGTGTAATAGGCCTATACCGCTCTTTGATGGGTGGATGTGTACCTGTGGGGATGTGATGTTGTACCCTGTTATTCTACCAAAGTAAAGTAGATGCTTACTAAAGACTCGTTCAAATACTTGAAGTACCCGGTACACACCTTGCTTTTCGTGCACAGGAGTGGTGTCAGTTACGACATGGAGCTGCTGACACCAGTCCTCCAGTGGCCCAGTTGTTTGATCAGGTTCTTTCCCTTTTATGTAGGGCACGGGTCCCACTGTTTGGATCTCGTTGTTGCTGACTGTGTTTCAATTTAGCAACGGTTGTATACCTGGGTAATTTAACCTCCTCACTGCCACAATTTAAGATGCAAACAGGTACTCTCCCATTGCGTATGTCCACCACCCCCCTGGCTGTCAACAGTGTGGGTCTGTGCTCTGTGCTGATGGGCTCCACTAGTGCCTGATAATCCTGCTCTCTCAGACCTATAGCTGCTAGACACCAAATCATCATTTCACTCATTGGGGGAATCACAATAGGTAACGGGTCTGTCACCCGTGCAGTACCAATTTCGCCACCTGTAATTGTTACCTGTTGCTGGTGCAGGATGGCTCTGATCTCACACTGGAGGACCTTCCTCTGACCAGGTCTGGCAGTGTCTGCGATCTGTTGAAGCAAAGACAAGACTTCCTCCATGCAATTGCTAACAACATTAGTGCCTAGTATAATATAAGGATCATTAGCATTACTGGCTTCTGCTACTACAAGGACCCCTTGGTTCTGCAATTCCACCCACCCCACCTTTATGGGCACTTCCTTAACCCCCATTACGATAATTGGTTCACCATTGGATGCATTAAGGGTAAAGTCTAGATCAGGCTGTTTCAGTTCTGCATCAGCCCAATACTTCTTATAAAGGATATAGGGGATGGTGGTCACCTGTGACCTGATGTCCAGTAGAGCAGGTGTAGGGATGCCATTTAGTACAATGGACAGAAATGGCCTCTGTCCAATGAAGGTCTTGTACCAGGTGGCTGGGCCCTGTTGATCTAATCCTGAGGTTTGGCCCCGGCCCCCAGGGACTGCCCATTTAAAGGACAGCTCCTGGCGAGGTGACCGGTGCGGTTACAGCAGCGGCAGATGGGCACCCCAGTGGAGCTGTAGCAGTCGGTGGTCCTCCCTCGGTACGCTGTGGCTTGCTTCCCTTGCATCCAGGGTACATCCTCCGGACTGTCGGCAAGTTGAATCAGCGGCTGAGGTCGGGGCTGGGGTCCTGGCGCTGGCTGTTTGCTTTGCTGCAACTGCAGAGCGTCCATTAGTTTGGTGATGTTTTTATTCATCTGGCACATCTCAGCACGCATCGCAGCTCGCAGGGAATCATATTTGTCAGGCTAAGCAGATTGAACATTGTGCGTGGCTGTAGACACGGGGAATTGTTTTACAGTAGCCTGCACCTCACCACTGCACCACCGTTTAATAGCAGCTTCATGGGTCTCTACCAGCCTTAACCCTTTAATGGCCATCTCCTTCAGGGTATTAAAGTCAGCTTCAGGATTGCTTAATGACCACCAACGTACAGTCTTACTGTCCTCGGGGAATAGCAGTCCCCGGGTGAACTGTTCAATCCGGAGCTTCTTTTCGTCGGGTACACTGGCGAGGCTGACATGTTTTAAGGGTGCGCAATGCTTCTTCTAAACGCCAGGCATAAGCTCTTATATCATCTCCCCACCTCGGGTAGCAGTGATGGAAGCGCATGCGTATATCAGCCTCATTGCACTCCTCGAAGGTAGCTCTTAGTTTATTAATGCTGGCGGCAGCTGTTCTGTGTTCAGCGGCAGACCAGGACGCACTTTCTTTCTTTGCTGCGCCAATTAACTGTCCGAGTACCACAACAGCGCATTGTTGGCCGGTCATTGCATACATATCCTGGATGCTATTGATTTTTCGTTTGGAATCGTCCAATGTATCAGGGCGTCTGTCATAGTGGGGCAACCACTTGGCCCCCGGGATGTATGGGAGCGACATCGGCATTATTGGGGCGAGTGCTCCCGGTGCTCTGGTGGCACTGGCAGTGCTACTGGAGCCAGCCATAAGTCCTTTGGTGTAATTCCTAGGATCTGCGTACGCACCTTCGTTGTCGCTGGAGGAGGCCAACATGTTGGAGGCCCCCCTAGTGAATTACAGCCAGTTCTTAGAGAGATAAACAGTTCCAGAGTTTCTGGACTAGGCCGCGGCGCTCGGGAATGCTCGGCTAAGCGAGGGGAGGGTTTCAGTTTTGTGTTCTACAGGCTGGCACTCCCCCTTTCTTCTCGCTCTTCGGCGTAGTAATGGCGGCCTAGTTTAAACAGTCACTCAATACAGTAAAAAATAAGGCATACAGTACCTGGTACTACCAGGCACAGAATCCTGTTCGTGACCGCCAGATAAGATATGTGGAGCCCCAGGCTTTGGGGTACTCAGGTATCAGGCTCCTAGGGGATAACTGTGTCCCAGGGAGTGGTGGCCGCGCCTGATCCCGTATCCTAGGTGACTTCTTTAAAAAGGGAATATTTACAGGGGATGCTATATACAGTTTGTCGTAACGCCACCTGTAGCTTCTGGTGAGGTGCCACCAGCGCCGCCACAGTCCGCCGGAGGTATATGGTAGTGTGGCAAGTTGGCAAAGTCCTCTACAGGTAGGGCTGGACCTACAGGGCAGCTTGTAGTGGAGCTGTAGATGGTATGGGGAGTGTTGGAGCAGTCTATGAGGGGAACCGGAATGGAGAGGAATGACACACGCACACTGCAAAAGTCTCTTTTACCTTTTACTGATGGTTCACAGGTAAAGATGTCCAAGGCACTGACAGGTGACCAGGTTGCACAGTGAGTCCCCACAGCAAGTGGGTATAAGGCCTCCTCTGTTCCTTTGTAGTGATCAAAGCACAGCCTGCATGCAGCCAGACTTGCCTCCTCTCTCTTCCTGACTCTGATGTCTGTCTCTCCTCCTGTGCGGTCTCCGGGTTACCCTCTCTGATCACTGCGGTGGTACACTGGTGTGTCTGGCTCTCTCTCTTTGACCCACAGGGGGACCGGGTGGTGTGACCGGGTTCCCTGTTGTCTTGGAGTATCCCACAGGTGCAGATCCCCGATGTCCGGTACTTCTCAGGGCGAGCTTTCACTAGTTCCTGGCTTCCCTTTCGGCTCACTGCTCCTTGCCTTCTGTCCCCACTTAGGCTGGTGGACGTAGAAGGGCCACTCCGGGTTACTGGTTCAGGCCTAACCGCATCACCAACCACCGGGACGTCTTCGCAGCTCTCCTAGTGTCTGCACACTCTAACTAACTCCTCCCCAATCAGCAGTATTTATAGGGGAACTCACCTAAAGGTGGTGAGTAGAGCTCCTCCTACTGTGCCGGGGTGGAAGATGTTGCATGTAGTAGGTACCTGCTGTGGAATCCCAACTGTGCATTAGAGAAGTCTGTGGCTACCTGCGTAAGCAGGGCGCCACATCTTGTAGGGGGGTCCAGTTTGTTTCCAGGTTTTGGAGGGACTTTTGTGCTCAGCTGGGTATTGAGCTGTCCTTCTCTTCTGCGTTTCATTCTCAGTCTAATGGTCAAACGGAGAGAACTAACCAGACTTTTGAGACGTATTTGAGATGTTTTATGTCGACTGACCAGGATGATTTGGTTGACTTTTTGCCCTTGGCCGAGTTTGCGCTTAATAATCGGGCTAGTTCTGCTACCTTGGTTTCACCCTTCTTTTGTAATTTCGGTTTTTATCCTCGGTTTTCATCCGGGCAGGGTGTGTCTTCTGCCTGCCCAGGAGTTGATTCCATGGTTGAGAGGATGCAGCAGTTTTGGGTTCAGGTTGTTTGCAACTTGTTTCTGTCTCAGGAGAATGCTCAGCGGTTTGCTAATCGCAGGCAGTGTGTTGGTCCCCAGTTTAGGGTTGGTGATTTGGTTTGGTTGTCCTCTTGGCATATTCCTATGTGGGTTTCCTCTCCCAAATTTAAGCCGCGGTTTATTAGTCCTTATCAGATTTCTGAGGTTGTTAACCCTCCGGATTCGGTGTTGGTTGATGGGGATTTGGAGTATGAGGTCGAGCGGATTTTGGATTCCCGCCTCTCAAGACGTAAGCTCCAGTACCTCGTTAAGTGGAAGGGGTATGGTCAGGAGGATAATTCGTGGGTTTTGGCCTCTGATGTCCATGCCGATGAGTTGGTTCGCGCCTTTCATCTGGCTCATCCTGATAAGCCTGGGGGCTTTGGTGAGGGTTCAGTGACCCCTCCTCGAGAAGGGGGTACTGTTGTGGATTTCGTGAATGGAATTTCTGGTTTAGAGCTCCCTCGTGTGGTTGAGACTGGTGGTGCATCTGCTATGTCTGTGAGAGATGTATCACCTGAATCTGATAATGACTGTATGGGTGGTTTGGACTGGGTTATTTAAGTGTGCTAATTTGGCAGGCTCTTTGCCTGTGGTGAATAGTTCATGGAGTGAGTGCATGTCTCCTGCCTTCTCCTCATCCTTGCTGAATCCATTAGAGTACCTTTACATGCCGCTACTGGAGGATGGATACAACCAGCTACTTCACGTGCACGAGCACGCACAAATGGTTACAAACGGTCAACGCACCATCTTTACACGCCGCCACAAGCTACGCTACGCTACGTTACATCTATCTCTGGATACACCGCCGGGTGCCATAAGTCACCTTCTGTAGCTCACCGTACCTCATTTACACACCGCTACAACAAGCTAATATGGGCGGACCTGCTGCAGCAGGGACAGCACATAGGCGTGCCACAATTGTGGATTACGAGACGTCCGTACGCTGATAGGACAAAGCAAGAAACCCATGATTGGCCCGACATCGCAGGAGGCTGTTTAATACATGACGCTCGAGCAATTGTGTAGTGTGAGTGATCAGCTCCTTAAATATGCCGCCCTATGCAGCGACTACCAATCGTAACGCAGGAGCTTCCACCAATGATCGCTGAAGGGGGGCGGTATCCGGGAGGCTGTTTCACGCCCCAGCTACATACCAGGTACATTGCCTGGTGTCGACACATCCCTTCTGTTGCTTCTTTACACGCCGATACAGCTCGCTACAATCGCCTGTGTAGCCACCTGTTTCCGGGCAGTGCTCGGAAACAGATGTATCTGTTGCCGGGTTCCTCCTACCGTCTTCACACGCCGCTACTACGGGGTATTTTGCCGCTACAAGCTACATTTGTAGCCTATAGCTGGTTGTATCCACCCGCCAGTAGCGGCGTGTAAAGGTACCCTTAGGGTACCTTTACACGCCGCTACGACAGGATGGATACAACCCGCTACAGGCTACAAATGTAGCTTGTAGCGTCAATATAGCCCGTAGTAGCGGCGTGTGAAGACGGGACGAGACAGCCGGCAACAGAAACATCTGTTTCCGAGCACTGCTCGAAAACAGATGGCTACAAAGCCGATTGTAGCGACCTGTATCGGCGTGTAAAGAAGCTACAGAAGGGATGTCTATACACCAGGCGATGTACCTGGTATGTAGCTGGGGCGTGACACAGGCTCCGGGATACCGCGCCCCTTCAGCGATCATTGGTGGAAGCTCCTGCATGACGATTGGTAGTCGCTGCATAGGGCGGCATATTTAAGGAGCTGACCAGTCACACTACACAATTGCTCGAGCGTCATGTATTAAACAGCCTCCTTCGATGCCTGCCGCTTTGTCCT
The DNA here is from genome assembly GCA_033576535.1 of Allobates femoralis. Classification (NCBI taxonomy): domain Eukaryota; kingdom Metazoa; phylum Chordata; class Amphibia; order Anura; family Aromobatidae; genus Allobates; species Allobates femoralis. The sequence continues at coordinate 241,979,052 of JARQOC010000002.1, read as the reverse complement.
ATCAGCGTACGGGCGTCTCGTAATCCACAATTGTGGCACGCCTATGTGCTGTCCCTGCTGCACCAGGGCCGCCCATATTAGCTTGTTGTAGCAGGTGTTAAATGAGGTAAGGTCAGCTACAGATGGCTACTTGAGACACCCGGCGATGTATCTAGCTATAGATGTAGCGTAGCGTAGCGCACCTTGTGGCGGCGTGTAAAGGTGGTGCGTTTCCCGTTTGTAACCGTTTGGCCGTGCTCGTGCACGTGAAGTAGCGGGTTGTATCCATCCTGTCGTAGCGGCGTGTAAAGGTACCCTTACAGATAAGTGAATGGTTGTTTTTCTGCAAATCTGTAGCTCATTTGTAATGTTTCTTTTGTATCTGAATTACTAATGTTTCTCCTCTGAGTGTAGGATTCGTTTGTCTGTATAAGTGTTGTTTTTTCCCTGCATTCAGTTAGGGAGGAATTTCTCCCTTGTCCATTAACCATTCCATTACCTGTCTGTAGTTCCCGTTTTTGTTTAGTGTCAGTTTTACTGACTTTGGAATTGTTCGCAGGAGTCTTGCTGGTTCAGTGGGAGTCGTGTCCGTGTGGGCTCAGATTTTTTGCATATCCAGCAGTTGTTTTTTTTATAGGGTTTTGATGCTGGTCTCGGAAGTAATCCGTCCTTTCCTTTCTCTATTTAGTTATAGCTGGGCTTCTCTTTGCTTGTGTCTATTTTCTGCCTATGTATTGTTTTTTCATCTCCACTAACCATCAGTATTTGTGGGGGGCTAGCCATTCCTTTGGGGTCTGCTCCGAGGCAGTCAGGTTTTTCCTGTTTCTGTCTTTAGGTTTAATTAGTCCTCCCGCTGTGCTGAGGCGCTATAGAGCATCGTAGTGCACTCCTGGCTACTTCTAGTTGCGGGGGTTAGCCAGGATTTCGCAACCAGTATTAGTGTCCAACCTCTCCTGTGAACACCACATGATACTCCTCAGCTGCCGGTTTATAACAGATCCGGCTCTTATAAGTCAGTTCTGTCATGGGTTGTCTAGTAGTCTCCTGGACTCCATAGCTCAGTACTCTACTACAAAGTTACTGAAGGCCGTTATGTCCTTTTCCAGCAAAATAGATCAATGCCTAAGGAAATGATCTACCTTGACCTAACCCCTTTTCTCCCCATGGAGGAGGTCCCATAGGTGCAGGTCAATGAACCTATGCGGATAAGGGGCTGTGCCCTCGTATTAGATCGTCTGTAGTTCACCATGGGATGGGGGTGTGCTTTCACTATGGGCTTAAGAGTCACCTTGTTGGGGTTTGTCTATCCATACCCAGACAAACCTCTCAAAAGTCGTCTTCCCCAGGTCGTGTAGGGAATGGTGACCTGGGCGTGTATTTTTCCTTCAGTTTTCCCTCTTTTCCGGCTGCTATCCCTCTGAGAAAAAGAGAGGATACCATTCCCACTCTTCATGGTATGGCTAGGCCTTTGTCTCTCCTTCATAGTTTTGTGAGAAAAGTTATCCATGCTGGGGATCCCGATATTAAATATATTGTCCCTAAGTCAGTTAAAGGGGAGGTACTTTCTTGATGGTCTCTATTACTTTGGAAAATTGTGACTGGTTTAGGACCTTTGTCTCTTTTCCGTATTTGAGACTTCATATTAAACGTGTTTCTTTCCTTTGGCATTGTTAGAGTTAATGTCAGTTTCTCTTGCTAGCAAACTACCTAGTTCTTCTCTAGTTGTGGCTACTTTGTGATTACTCCTATCTCCTTTATGTGGTCACATAATCACATACCTTGCTGATGATTGAACTTCATTACTGTCCTGGCCACCAGAGGTGAAGGTGCAATTCTGGAGAGCTGATTACTGCCAAGCTGTCTGTCTTTCCTTCCCTCTTGTTGATTTTAGTGTAGTGGTTGGGACTAGTGTTCCTGCCGGCCCTCTCCCTATTGAGGGCTAACATCAGGGCCAGCGAGGGACTAGGTATCCTGGTCAGCAACAGGGTAAAAGAACCCATATAGGGATTGTAGGGAGATCAGGGCACAGCTGCAGGTTAGCTCAGGAGGTCACCTCTTCCCTGTATTTGCCCCCCCCAGTGTCTTTCCATTACTTGTTTGGTGTAGTGTATTGGACACCGTTGGTCGTATGTGTCGAGCCCCAGGCCCTGGGGTACTCGGGTATCAGGCTCGGTGGGTGTTTTCACGGGGATGTCACGGGTGGCAGCACCTGAGCCCGTGGCCTGGGTGACACTTCAATAAGGGGTGTATGTACAGGGGATTAGCGTTTGTCATGTGAAGCCACCAGTAGTACCTGGTGATTGGTCACCAGCGCCACCACAGTCCTCCGCAGGTCGATGGTAATGCGGCAGAGATGGCAAAGCTCCCTACAGGTGGAGCTGGGCCTCCGGGGCAGCGTTCCTGCAAGCAAACAGGTTGATGAAGATAAACACACAAAGGCAAAGTCACTTTCTCCCGGGTACTTTACTGTAAATGTTCAGCATCAAAATACAGAGTCCACAGTTCAGCAAGATGTAATTCAAATAGGTAGCTCTTTGGGTGGCTGCAAGTGGATGCCAGGTGGTATGGTGGGACCCATGATAAACCTTAGTTGATGAACCCGTGTCCTTTCTTCCCTGCCTAGGATGAGTCTATACCCAATGGCTCCTTGTAGGTATTGTTGGGGCTCCCCTCCTTCGTGGTGAAGAAGCAGGCAGACCACTCCGTCTGGCAGGGTGCCGCAGCCGGTGAACAGACCGCAGCAGCCAGTTGACGACTATCAGAGATGGACTCTTGCCATTTCCTCGGGTCCGGCATTCCCATGGTGGACTGAGGAATTCCCTGGAGTATGGTTACTCAACGCTGGGGTCCCCCTTTCTCTCTAGGGTCCAGACTCCGCAGGTCAGGCATCCTCTCTCAGGATCCCCTCAGGATCCTCTCTCTTTTTCCCTCCGGATCAGCGTAGAGCTGTCCGTGTAAACCTTCCACCTCGCTCCACACTCCAACTCCAACTGTCCTGACTTCAGACGCCCATTGTCTGACTACTCTCTCTCTCCCTTTGTTCCCCCTAGAGGTGAATATATCTCCCTCCCAGGTAACCTCCCTATTCTAATGTGGGAGTGCAGGAATGGGTCCCACCCACCAACCTAGAATCCACTTGCAGCTGGGGAAGATTACACCTCTTTTACGGGTGCAATACCCCACTGTGATGCCTCACCATGTTGGATGCCACATATGTCCCTGTCACGCACTGTTTCTGGACTTTCCCTGTGCCCAGCGTGACAATAGGTAACGTACCAGAGTAGGGATCTCAATGTCTTTGAGTTCATCATCACTTCCCCCTGAGGCCTTGGAGGCACCCATGACGGTGTGTCAGTATTTCCATTTTCTTTACAAGACCGAAATGTACTAGTTAAACTTAGCTAAGTGGGTTACCCACCATTGCTAATGTATATTCAGTAAAAAAAGGAGGGGAAAACTTCACAACTACTTACAAACTTCTGCAGAGAGTAACGTTGGATCTGTCCAAGAGCTCCATAAACCACATCCAGGATAAATGTGCCAGCTTTTAGTAGAAGTAGTTGTATCAAATATAAAAAAGAATCCAGCAGCACTCCAGTTTTTAAAAAATCTTCCAATTTTATTTAATAAAAGTGCATAAACAAAACAGGGAGAGATGCAGGGAGTGTATTCAGCAAAATGCTCTGTCCTAGCCCACACCAGTGCAAGTAGCTCAAGGTGAAATGAGCTATAATTGGTGCATTATACTATGTGTCCCTCAGGGATCAGCTGCCGTAGGCGATCACTCGCTCTTGGCTGTATTGCACCTGTTTAAGTACTTCCCCCAACCTATGAAGGATACCATAAGTGTACAAAAGGAAAGGGGTGTCAAATCAGGAATACACTAGTAACCGGGCACTTGTCAGAGTTAGGCTAAAATTTTTTGAAATGTTTGAATGAGATTTGAAGACACCTTGCCTACTGGACCAATACATGTCACTGACCCACCTGAATCTTTCTTCCTGTATTAGTAAGTGAAGCTTATGTGACACCTCAGTGTGGCAGAGCATAATAATTATTGGAGCGGTTGTATAAGGTATGCTGGCCTCCAGCCCAATAGACCTACACATGTCACTGATCCCCTGTTACTGATCAATGTTTAACCTTCAAATGCTAGCCCAGGCCTAGTTCTAGACCCTGTGCAATGTGTGCAAACTGCACCATTATGAAGTTTTTAAGTCTGGGTCAATTGATGCCATTTTCATGGTGTCTGGCCCTAATGTTTTGAAATGTGGAGACTCCTCTTGGGGTGTCCTTGTTTTGTATTTCATTAATCTAGCATGGATCTCTGAACACCATGCGTACACCTGTCACTCATCTCCCTGTTTCTGATCAATGTTGAAGCTTGAAATACTGGGCCAGGCCTTATCCCATGCATCCATATTGCACAATGAACATTTTAACTCTGGGGAATAAACTTTCCTTGTGTTTGCCCCTAATTTAAGCTGTTTTGCAGCTTTTAAGCTGTTATCTACAGTATATCCTTGATTTTGTCTCCCTTTGATTTCACAGGGATTCAGAAGTTCGGCAAACTGTTCATCAAACAGTTCAGCAAACATATGCCAATTAGGCAAACTGTTCTGAATCTGCATTTCAAAAGGTTTCCTCACCTCTGTTTGTGAGCAGGTGTATAAAATAGTGATAATTCACATGCTGGTGACTCTGTTATTATTATCTACAAATAAATAACTCCAAAACATGTCACGTGCATGTCAGTGCTTAGTCTATATCAATTGGCTAATGCATATTAAATTCCACGTCTGTGCAATACAAGCTATATACTGCCAATACTAACTTTAAACAGGTTATAGGGCATTTCACTTTTCGAGTTTCCCCAGTACAAATTATGTAATGCCTCTGCCATCTTTAAAGAGGATATAGAACATATCATCTTCCATGTCTGCACAGTGCATGTTACCTATTGCCGGTGCCATCTTTATGGAGATCATTGATGCAGTGCGCACACTTCATATTCTGAGACTAAATGGAAGCTATTACCTTTTATCAAGCAGAACACACAAACACAAATTCAAGCAAGAATTAGCTGCAAATTAATAACTAGATAATCTGTTACAGGTAATGCCCCTTCATGACTTCTTCCCTTTTCTGTTACAAGAGAAAATTGGCTAAAATCTGAGTTTTTCTATGGACTTATTCACTTGGCCCTGACATGTTCACAGGCATAATCATTAAAATCAATGGGAATCTTTACACCTATGTGTTTTCACACAAACCAGGTGTCCTTGAGAACCACACACATGTCCCTGTGATCTATATGGAGATATATCCATTTTTTTCCTGCATCGTGGGGGAAACATGCACAGCACATGAATGACATCCGTGTGACACCCGTGTGACACGAACCGTAAAGATACGCATAATACTTAAATGAATCTTTTTTAAGTGTAAAAGATGTACAAAGATAGATACAGCAGTATGGTAAATGATAGATAGGATGATAGATGAATAGATTTTACAGCTAATAGCCCACAAAAAAAAAAATGATGTGAGGTCCCCTGCATATTTGATAAGCAGCAAAGGTAAAACAGACGGCAGCAGGTTGGTTATTATTGCCAGGGTGGAAAGATCCAATTTTTCACCATGGATAGACCCAGTGCAGAGGCAAATGGGGGAACGGTTTAAGGCATTGATGTCAGCTGTGTAATGTGAACTAGCAGTAAGCCCTGGTGTTAGTAATGGAGAGGCATCTATCTGATACCCCCATTACCAACCCAGTAAGATAAAAGGAGAAAAAAGCTTAAAAATATTTTATTTTAAAAATCACCAACAAACTCTATCACTCATTCACAAATTTCTTTCAAAAATCCATGAAAATCTGACGTAGTTCAACATATCTGAAGTAGTCCACAAAAGCAAATCTGAAAGACATAAAAAGAGATAATTAAAAAAATAAATAAAATAAACAGTTCCTTGTTCAACAATATACATATGTATCCATAAAGAATATATATTTTCTTTTTACATTACTGGGTTAGTAATGGGGCATTTAATATATGCCTCTCCATTACTAACGACAGGGCTGGATGCCAGCTGACATTACTCTGCTGACATCAACCACATAAATCATTTCTCCTTTTGCCACTGCACAAGGCAATCGAGGAGAAGCGCAAGTTTGGTGCATCTAATGCAATTGAAGGCTGGTATTTTAAGGCTGAGAGCATCAAAATAATCATAGCCTTTCCCATCCTTGTAATACCAGCCCACTGCTGTGTGTTTAACCTTGGCTGATTAATAAAAAAATGAGGGACCCCACGCCACTTTTTTTAATAACCATTTTTTTTTCTCTAAGAACTGTAAAATCTCTGTATCCATCCATGAAAAAAAATTAGGAACAGCGTCTCAAAAAAAACATAAATATGGGTTCAGGGTCCTCCAACAAAGTAAACATCTAATAGAAAATGATATAAAGTGAAAAATGGATGGCAGCACTACAATAAAAAGTAAAAAAAGTGGACTTATTTGTCCATATGGCATGGCAACACCATATCAGCAAGTAAAGTCAACATTTTTTCACTTATTATTGGAGTCTTGCCGCTTATTTTACACTATATCTCTATCCATCTATCTATCTATCACTGTATTGATCTATCATGTATCCATCTTTGCACATCTTTTACTTAAAAATAACCCATTCATTTCAGTATCATGCATTTCAACTAACTACTAAAAAGAAAAATAGTGTAAACACCATCACTTTTATGCTCGCATTGTAAAATTGGAAAATATGTTGTTTAAAAGAATATAGTGGATTCAGTTATTCTTACTGATCTATGATCTTCAGGGTCCACTTCATCAAAAGGTAACTTACAGCTGGGTAAAATAATAATGCTGCTTTTAGTCGGTCAGACAAACAGGTTGGTAATCATTTTGTGATAAATTTTCAGCATACTTAAAAATCATTGCTTATGGCAACATATCATCCTTAATAAATGGACAAGTACTGCCAAGATCAATGGAATTCAAAGCCCACGGAATAATTGTATTAGCATTTGACTACACTGAACAGAACATTAAAGCGCCACTCGAGTATATTTTTTTTCATTTTACCATTGAAGTCGTGCTTCTAATCTAGATTCCCTAACCCTATTCTTATACTCATCATCTGACATCTTCACCCTCTATCACCAATGCTCGTCAGTCTCCGGTAGTTTGTGACCTTCTGCATCGATGCAGTTTTTCATGGAGAGCACCACAGGTAACTCTTCAATGAAAGTCTAGGAAAGCCTCATTCTTGCTGACCTAGAGTTGGACTTAGAGCTTGTAACATAACTTCTGCCTTCCACCCATTCAAAAGTTGCAATCTCAAGATGGCACCACAGGACTGGAGCAGCATCTACAATGGTCCCTTTACACGCGGCCACAGGAAGGTAGGAACATGCAGGCATCGGACACAATTGTGCCTGTTACCTTGAAAAGACCACGATGTGGCGGCGGGTAAATCAGGACTTTCCTTCCTATGTCTTCCCTGAAGGAAGGAAAGTCCTGAATTACACGCCGCCACATCGTGGTCTTTTCAAGGCAACAGGCACAATTGTGACCGATGCCTGCCTGTTCCTACCTTCCTGTGGCCGCGTGTAAAGGGACCATAAGAGGTGAAAATGCTAGAGGTGAAAATTTATCTCTGGTGTCCAATGCAGCCTCAGCCAGACAATATGAGTTAGAAATTGTTTTTAAAAAAAGCCATAAAATTGGATAGTTTCTCTGGAAACTAAAGCCACAATTAATCAAAACCAGCAATTTTCACATCAGTCTTGTTGAGTGGGTCTCTTAATGAATCTAGCGAGTCACAAATCCTTGTTTGGTCCCCACTCAACTAGGATTTGTGGCATGGTGAACAACTGTAGATTATCATGAATTTGACGTTCAACAATAGCCACATCTCCATCTTGCCACAGCTGCAACTACTTTGCTGGGTCTGGGATACAATTGTGTGAGAATAACATAAGTCACAAAATTGCAGCTGTGAGTTGATCCAAAACTTTACAACTTTACAAAGACTTTTACTCCAGAATTCTGGCATAAATGTTTTTATGAAATCTGGTTTAAAAGGTTTAATGAATTAGACTCTAAGTGTCCCTTTTGTCCTTTGGACATCAGATAAAATAATACTGCCAGTCCACTCTCCATTATGTCTACATTTATTTACATCTAATGGAACCTTTACACGCCGCTACCGAAGGTTAGAAACCACCGGGTGTCGGAGACAATTGTAACTTGTACCTTCAAAACACCGCGATGTAGCGGCGTGTAATTCAGGTTGTTGCCACCGGTCACTTTGGAGACCTGTTTCCCAGCCATGCTCAAAAACAAGTAGGTATAAACCCTATGGTAGCGGCGTGTAATCGAGAAACAGGAAGGTATTTGAGTTACCTGGGGCGTGCTTGAGCGTCATGTATACCATGCCCCATCAGCTATCATTGGTGGGGAGTACTGTGTACCCATTGGCTGTCCCTGTACAGGGCGGCATATTTAACGAGATGACCAGTCACTACACATTTGCTATAGCGTCATGTATTAGCCAGCCTCCCTGTGCTGGCTGGCCAATCATGATGTTATTGCTTTGTCCAATCACCGTACGAGCATCTCGTAATCCACAACTCTGGCACGCTATGTGTTGTCTCTGCTGCCCCAGGTCCTCCCATATTCCCTTGTGGTAGCGGCGTGTAAATAAGGGAAGGTGCTCTACAGAAGGTAACCTGCGGCACCCGTCGGCACTTCCGGGGAACGAAAAAACCTTCTGTGGAGCACCTTGTAGCGGCGTGTAATTGCGGTATCAGGTAGTGTTAGGAACGCGCGCATGCACCTGCAACACCCGGTGGTTTCTAACCTTCGGTAGCGGCGTGTAAAGGTACCATTAGGGCTAGAAACTATCCCCCATGCAAAAAAGGCTGACAACATTTCACATACTGCTGAATGTTTAGGGAGGTAATGGCTAATGGTGTCAGGTGTGGCCACACAGGCTTGACAATAATACACTGCAGATATCGCATCAAGTTAAATTTGAAATTAAAAGTTGGTGTAGATTTTACTGGAAAATGTGATTTATAGAGTTGTTATTCTCTGCAAATATAATGACCTTCATCATGCTCTGGTGTTTCGAGACCCTAGATCATTATAAATGTAACATGCATAATAAATGTAAGACCTTTCCACTCCTCTTTGCATCTTCTAACACTGCCCTGAAAGCCTCTTCAAACTAGTCTGGGAAATCTGGCTATGAAGAGGCCTGGGACTGTAATGATGGCAGTCGTTTGTGTGTGAGATACGGCGCTGCTATGAATGACTCCAAACTCGGTGTAGTGGTAGATTAACTTTCTTTATATTTGTCAAACAAATAGCAGGATAAACTTCTCTACACAGGAATGGGCCACAATAGCCATGAAGACAATTTACAAATTATGCAGCCCAAGTGAACCCAAGTGCCAGTTTTGCAAGGAAGGACATGATTACCCCTGGGCTATACCACCTCCACCCTTACTCTGTACAGGGCCTACCCAGGATTCTACTGCAGCTGCAGCATGTGTTCCCTTTGGGCATGTAATCTTGAAACCCCCTTCCACACTATTTACAATGTATTCCGGGTATCCTTGTTTTACTCCTTTTATAACCACTTTTAGAGCCCTAACCAACACGTTATTTACACGATGTACAATTTTCCCTCCTGCAGGCGCAACAGATATCTCTCAGTCTTATTGAACACAAGCAGTTAACAGTGTCTCTTTTGCTTTACTCTGATTTCCGGTCACAGGGTTAAATCACCTTTGTTTACTCACCAGGCTTCCTAGCACAGCCCGGTACACACAGTAATTACAACTGTCTTCAGGAACAAGGAACAGTTCTCAGTAATTCTGTAGTTACTAGCTAACTTTCCCTCACTATCTACACAGTCAGCGACCGGTCACATCTCTGTTTACTCAGAATGAGCAGGTTCTTCTTGGGCACAACATCAGTACAAGTCTCTGGGAAACTCCAAATGTCACAGAAACCAGGCATGCCTTCTCTCCTCGGACACAGTGTGATCCAGCGGCACAAGTCCCATCAACAATGGCTTCCTGCTTCTTCTCCAGCCTTCTCAGCTCCTCCTCTCAGTTTTTCCCGGGTCTTATCACAAAACCAGGGCATTTTCTTTACTTACCTTTTGGTGACCCCTAGTGACCGGAATAAGTCATTGCAAACTATTTACAGCATGATTAATATGATCTTAATGCAATAAATACATGTCAACCTGCCACAGGACAGTTCTGCACAAGTGCATTTAACATCAAGGCAATATGAGATCACAGTGTGCACCATAACCATGATTGTGCAGAGGCAAAATTGTGAGCATCAGAGCTGGAAGTCCTAGCCTAACATAACTAGGCCTGGGAATTCAACACTCATGGAGGTGATCAAAAGTTGGGACCTGACTCAGATATTTCCTAGAAAGGAGTATAGTGGTGAAAAAAGTGAGCAGTAGTTATTTGCTGAATTCATACAGAAGTGAATGAATAAAACTCTGCATCTTGGCAAATGCAATTTTTTGTAGAATTCCAGTAGAATTCAATTACACTATAATATATTAATTCATCTCCAACAGGAACAGGCAGAATAAAAAATAAATAATGACCATTAAGTGCATTTTATGCTTGTTCACATTACAGATAGAAGGTGAGAGGACACAGCCATTCCACCCAGTGTAACTACCCTGTCCGCTCCAACACCATCTCCTCCTGTCATTGACCCTCCCCTCTCTCTCTGTCTATCCTGAAATTTCAAAACCTTTGCTCATCTCTACTTAGGAATTTATCATTAAAGGAAAAAATTACATAAACCTTTAAGAAATAGTTATTGGTAGCTCTAAGGTAAACTCCAAATATAGCTTCCCTCTCATTAACTTTTATGGTATATTAAATAAGAAGGAAAAGAAGCGCACATAGAGTAAAACCTTCGGGTTTGATGGTCACACGGACTCCCACAATAAAGACTCACCTGGTCTGGTTGTGAATGGTCACAACTCCCTTGGACAAGCACGTATGGTCTCAGCAGGCTCCCGACAAAAAGTAAGGATCCACTTGGAGAAATTAGAACCGGATTAGAACCATCCTGTTCTAACTTCTCTAAGTTGATGGTATATTAAAGAATCATCTAGCATTTTGGTGGGCAATTCAGACCTGTTTAAGGTTACTATTAGAGCTTATTCTGACATTTCTGCACCACAATCTGATCATTCATGGACCGCAATGCACAGTGTAGGCATGGGTCTTCTAAATTAAATTTAGCAGGCTCATAGTCATATCAGGTTGCAGAGTTCCAGTCAGGAGACTCATGGCCAATTCGTGCATTGTGGTCCGTGATCAGACCGTGATGCACGAACGTCCAAATGAACCCTTCGATATACTCTAGGATTAAGACGGTAAACCCATTTGAACATATATATAACCTAAAACATGGATCTCATGGATCCAGCTGGATTAGGGCATCAAACAGAAAAACCTATAAGAGGGCACACTCCTTAATTGTCTAGAAGAAAAGTGCCAGACCAATCCATTGCAAATATTTTATTATATCAAAGAAAATAATTACATAATATTAGACAAATTACACCCAGTGAAAAGAGGGGATACAGGATTAGGAACATTAAAAACAAAGCACCATGTAGGGGGTAAGGGGTGCACTGTACAGGGGTCAACAATTGATTATATTAAGAATTTTCAGCAAGTTGGACTAAAGTGCAGCTAGTGTAAACCGATATCGTTCAGGGAATACGATGATACAAGTATAAGGGGGCAATGAATTACCAGACATGGGTGGGGGTGTGCTTTAATTTTGGAGTCAACATGTCACAAGGTATGGATGCAGCTAACATTGTGTATGCTCTTATGATGGTTGATATATCAAATTGATGTATCAAGTGGGTTTTTCTGGCTAATCACCAGTGCAGCTCAGGCCTGCTATTTAGCAGACCTGGTGGGGCGGACATCTTTACTTCTATATTGTTTTTTTGAAGTCAATGCTATATTTTGATGTCTGGTAATTCATTGCCCCTTATACTTGTATCATCGTATTCCCTGAACGATATCGGTTTACACTAGCTGCACTTTAGTCCAACTTGCTGAAAATTCTTAATATAATCAATTGTTGACCCCTGTACAGTGCACCCCTTACCCCCTACATGGTGCTTTGTTTTTAATGTTCCTAATCCTGTATCCCCTCTTTTCACTGGGTGTAATTTGTCTAATATTATGTAATTATTTTCTTTGATATAATAAAATATTTGCAATGGATTGGTCTGGCACTTTTCTTCTAGACAATTAAGGAGTGTGCCCTCTTATAGGTTTTTCCATTTGAACATATATGTTCAATTTCTTTAGTTCTTAAAAAAAAAACTAAATTGTACCATATTTCCTTTTTGCCTTTCATAGATTTAACCTAAGCAATATAAATTAGAATATAAAATATACCTTACTAGGGCGCAAGATCCCAGTTTATTCCTTTACATGCAATTTCTCTGACTACATGGTTTAGGAAATGGAAAACATTACAAGCTACAGACAGTTTTTTATGGAGCAAATTGATAACCACTGGTACATCCGCCACTGAGTGATATTGTCACAATTTGAGGAAAGATAATAGTCATACATGCTTTCCAATTTGTAAGAAGCAAGCTGCAATACCAGTGATAATCAGTTTTGCAGCATTTGGGTTGGGATACAAGTGAATATTTTCTTTTATGCCTAAATGTATTTTCAGATTTAGTATTTTAGATGTATCCTATGTTGTTTAGATGTACATGTATCTGTGAATGTGTAGTTCTGTGAATGACTAGTCTACTGCATCTGACAATGCAGTCTCTATTAATGCCAGCAATATGTCATTTTACCAATGGGTTAATGTCAGAGGAAAATTATTTTTTTCTTGACAAAAAAAATATGTCAGTGAATATATGAATAGCTGAGTGGCAACATTGTAACTTAGTCAAAGTGAAGCTGACCATTGGGATTATAAAAGATAATTTGGGTACTTTCAAATCAGTAGAATAGAGGTGCAAGATTAATAAAAAATCTAGAAAAATAGAGACAGCAACAAACATCAGCTGTATTCCACTGGTGTCTGAAGGAGTGCAGTCATGCATTTTCTTGCAGCTAGGATACTTTAACCCACATGAATGACATTCATCCTTGCTAATCCTTTCACTTACTTTCTCTGATTCCAAGATTTGTTCTTGGGGATCAAGAATAACAGAGCTAAATCTGAAGCCTAAGGCTTTATCATCCCTTACACAGATTCAACCCTCATTAAATCTAACTTTTCTTTCAATTGTCTATTTAATCTTATTTAGCCGTGAACATTTACCACTACTTGAAAGATCGTGAATCTTTACATAATACTGTAAAGCAATCAAAATCAGAACAAATGACCAGATCATTGAAAGACAAATTATCATTTGCACATGAGCATTCTCCTAGACCTGTCCTATTATATTTTGTTCTGTATAGACACCATAACAGATGCATGCATTCCTAATTACATTATTAAAACTACATTAAAGCACCACTCCAGAACTTTTTTCATTGCACTGCTGAAGTGACCCTTTAATATACTCACCTTCTGGCAGCTTCATCTTCTATGCCCTCCGCTTTGTTTGGTCTCCTCTGATCTGTGACCTGCCGTCAGCTCCAGTGTTTGCTGGAGCACACCGGAGGCCACAGTTCAATACATCCCTATGAGAACCTTATTCTGGCTCCTATCGACATACAACGGGAGCTTGTTACAAAACATCTGACTTCTGTAAAGTCAGAAGTTAGTCACAAGATGCCGCAGTGGGTCTGGAAAGGAGTAGATAAAAAGTGTCACTGTTGGAAAGTGAGTATGTAACAGGGGGCAAAGGATTTAGATTTAAAGTGCCCTTCCAGTGCTTAAAAAATGTTGCAATGGTGCTTTAAGATTATGCTTCTTCTTCAGTACTCATCTCTAAACCCTCATGAATTCAAAGAGTTAAAATTTGCTGGTGCTCAACAAAGATCCCAATTGTCTTACCCTTTTAATAACAGGAACATATGCTTCATTTCCAGTATCAGTTCCGACTTCACTAAAAAGTCTAAATGATATTTACAAAGCTAAGGTGCACATGTCTGTGTAGATTCACAGTCTCTAGGGCGGCTAGAGACTTGTGACACGAGGAAACAAGTATGATTGGGGTGAAACCTCTGAGAACTGGACTGTATGTGATGGTAAGGTTGAGGAGAGGTCCCTTGATGGAGCGCTTGATATCCATTGCAGCACCTGCTCTTTCTGGACTTCATTTAAAAGTCGTAGCAATATGCTGTTGCCTAAGAAAAGAATGATAGCAGATCATCCACTAAAACAAGTAGACATTTTTCTTTGGCTAGAAGCCGGTGCTTTTTGAGCAGACTTTCTGTTACTTTAGCACCTACCCCACGGACACCAAGCATTTCCCCCTTACCCTCTTACCACCACACTTATTCTCTTTTCCACCACGACTACAGCTTTTACCACTCATATTTGATGGTGACAGATTTGCAACTCAGTTGTTGGCCAAAATAATCTGAGGCTGCGAATCCAGCAGACCAGATTGGGCAAACACTGATAGTAGCCAAAAAGTATTTGGTGGCTAGATGTTGAGAGATCTGACAAAAAAGGCTTTTCAACACAGGATATATGGAGATTTTAACAAACCACTGCACCAGAGCTGATTGGTCAAACACTGCTTTTAAGCCATAAAAAGAACTGTTTTAGGAAGGATTCACTAAACCTACCATCTATCTCTCTATCTAAAAAGGAATTGAACCGCAAGCTAACTATCTTTTTAAATAGCGCACACAGCAACTGCAGCGTCGGCATCTTTGAGACTGTCCATGAGCTCTAACACTGAAAAGGGTGACATTAGGAAATGGCCGGTTCTTTTATGCCAAGGACAAGTTACTTACCCAGTCAATAACACAAGCCTATACGTACAGAAAGTGCAATTTGCTTTATGGGCACTAATTGCCTGCCAGACTGGACCACCCACAGTAAGAAGGGGGATAAGAAAAAATGGAGACCTGGGCTTATTTGACCTGAGATCTCTCTCCTCCCACCCACTATCCCAGAAACTGATACTCAGATAATGTAGAACATAAGCATTAGTGCAAAGGCACTAAAGCTTTTTGTCATCCAAACATTTTACGAACAAAACTCGAATTTCTGACTTTTCAGCAAAACTTTCGAGGAGCCGAACGAACATTGCCAAATTTGGAACAGATTTGAAAATGGTGAACATGTTTGGCTAAAGTTCACTCATCTCTAGATGTTATGTCACATTTAGAGAGCCCCTGATGTGCCTAAAAACTGGAGACTCCCAACTATTGATACCATTTTGGAAACTAAACCCAGCAAGGAACTTATCTAGATGTGTGGTGAGCACCTTGAACTCCTTGGTGCTTCACAGAATTTTATAACATTGAGCTGTGAAAATAAAAAAAAAATCATATATATCCTACAAAGAAATTTTTAGCTTCAAATTTTGTATTTTCACAAGGATAACAGAAAAAATTGCACAATAAAATTTGTTGTGGAATTTCTCCTGAGTACGTTGATACATCATATGTGGTGAAAATGTACTGTTTGGGCTCAAAATTTGGCTTGGAAGAGACATTCAAATGCAAAATTGGCTAGAATTGTTAACCAACACAATGTCATGTGTGGAGAACCCTGATGTGCTTAACCAGTAGCCAATATTTTGGAAACCAAACTCCTTAAGGCAATGATCTAGATGTTTGGTGAATACCTTGAACATCCAAGCGCTTCACAGAATTTTAGAATGTTGAGCCGTGAAAAGAAGAAAAATTACATTTTCCCCCAAAAATGTTGTTTTAGCACTTAATTTAGCATTTTTGCAAGGTTAACAGAGAAATTGCAACATAAAGTTCTTATGAAAATTCTTTTGAGTACAATGGTACCACGTATAAGATTGAAAACTACTTTTAAAGTATAGTTGAAAGCTCAGAAGGGAGGAGCACCATATTGGATTTAAGATTTAGCTGGATTGGTTTGGGGAGGCTATGTTGCATTGGCAGAGCTCTTGAGGTTCCAGAATATAAAAAATCTCCATAAGTGACCCCATTTTTAAAGCTGTACTCCTCAAAGAATTAATTTAGGGGAGTTGTGACCATATTGACACCACAGGTTTGTTACTTAATTTTATACTATTGTAAATAAAAAATAATTACATTATTACCACTAAAATGTTACTTTAACCACAGAATTCCAAGTTTGACAAAGGGAATAGGTAAAATGGGCCTGATAATGTGCTACACGATTTCTCCTGAATGTGGCAGGTAACTGTACAATATTGTTTGGTCACAGGGCTCGAGGGCAAAGGAGTGCCATTTGACCTTTGGAGCACAAATTTTCCTAAAAACGTTTGCAGACTCTATTTGCAGAGCCTCTAAGTGCCAGAACAGCTAAAACACCCTTAGGGTACCTTTACACACCGCAACCACAGGAGACAATTGTGGCAGCGATATTGTAATCTGGCAATATCGCTGCCACATTGCCACCCAATTGCCTCCTTATTGCAGTGTGTAAATAGGGAATTTGGCGGCGATATGTCGGTTGCCCTCAGTTGCCTGGTTTTAGAGCACTGCTCCCAAAACGAAACCAGGGGCAACCTTTGTTATCGCCGCCAAATTCCCTATTTACACGCCACAATAAGGAGGCAATTGGGTGGCAATCAGGCCAGAGAGAAATATCGCCTCCTAAATTGCCTCCTGTGGTTACGGCGTGTAAAGGTACTCTCAAGTGACCACATTTTGGAAATTACACATTTCATCTTTGGGTATAGTGATGATTTTATCTCTGGAAAACACCTATGGAGTCAAATGCTGTGAATGTTGCAGAATTAGAAATTGCAAATAAGTCCTTGAAGCACCCAGTAAAATGTAGTACATTGTGCCCAGCTGGTGCTTCTAGTAAAACACACCCCGTAAATTAAGCAGGCCTCCTCACTATATCTATGCCAAACATGTTGACTTTAACTGTGGTGTAGACATTGGTGGGCTCTGAAGAAAGGGGAGCATTTGGATTTAGGAACGCAGGTTTTGCTGATTTTCTTTTTAGGGGGTGAGGAGCCTTTGTGCTTATCCAGAGCCTTTGTGGTACCAGTAACATGGAAACCCTCCATATTTCTGTTAACAGGTGACGAACCATGATGGGGACTTGTTTTTTTTTTATTGAGTTTAAGGCTATTGGAGGCAATTTAGGTATAGAACATTTTGGATCAGTTCACATTTATCCTGTGCTCTACGGTGAGCACTTACATTTGGGGTTATAGCTACATCTCCAAATACGTCATTTAGATGAAATCCCTGACAGATCTATTCATTAATGAGACAACATAGTTTTTGTGTACTCTGTTTGCACTCTGTTCAGTGGTATCTGTCTTTTCAAAGGTGCACAAAGCTGTTTTTGAGCACACTTAAAAAGACACACAAAAAGATGGACACTGCCAGACCACAGGTTACATGGGAGGTCAAATTGCCTTCCTCTGCCTCATTACGAAGAATTTGCTATCGGGAAATTTGTCTGAATCACATTTTTCACACATTTACACATAATCGCCAATGGAAGCGCTCAACATAGAGTGCATAATAAACTGTCTGCTGTGCCTGACTGCAATCTTTGGGAGGCACAATCAGCTGATCAGCAACAGAAGAATTGAAATTTTTACTATTTTTACGCCATTCACCTTGTGGTATAACTGAAAAGGCGGCTTTGTCAGGTCAGTACAATTACAGCGACACCAGATTTCTTTTACTGTATAGCTTTTTTTTTAGATTTGGCTACTACCAAATAAAACACTTTTCTACAAAATAAAGGATTTTGCATCACCAAGTTTGAAGGCTGTAGTTTTTTTTTATTTTTCTGTCGACAGTCATGTGAGGGACTTTTTTTGTGGGATGAGGTAGAGTTTATATTGGTATAATTTTGGACCACATAGTGTTCTTTGATAGCTTTCTAGTCCACTTTTGTGAGGCAGAATCAAGAAGAAATAGAAATTCAGGAATCATTTTTTTTGTTTTATTTTCTCATGCCATTCACTGTGTCATAAAATTGATAAAACAACTTTACTCTTTGCATTAGTATAATTCTTGCAGTACCAGGCTTATATAGTTTATGTTTTGCCACTTTTACATCAATAAAACAATTTTTACAAAAAAGAATTGTTTTTCCATTGTGTATTCTGAGAGCTATAGATTATTTATTTTTTCACATTATGAGCTGTATGTTGGCTTGTTTTAGCTGGACAAGATGATATTCCAGTGATACAACTTTTATTTGCATGCAATTTTTTTATCGCATTTTATTCTACTTTATTTGGCAGTATGATGACAAAGCATAGTGCTTTTGCCACCCTTTTTTTTTACGGTGTTCACTGACGGCATTAACTAGTGCGAAAGTTTTATAGAGCAGATTGTTCTGATTCGGTAATATGAAATAAGTGTACTGTTATTGTTTATTTATGTTTTTATAGAAATATTTGTATTTATTGGTGTTATATATATATATATATATATATATATATATATATATATATATATATATTTTTTTTTTTTTTTTTGCTTTTTATTATTTAATATTTGTACAGTTTTTTACTGTTTTTAACTGTTTTACTTATTCCATTTATAGGACATCACTATTTATTGGCCTAATCACCAATATAATCCAACGCAATGGTAATAAATTGCAATGGATTATATCTGTAACAGCTGCACATGCAGCTCTGACAGTTCTTCTCGCACGCCATGCATTTGGTATGGTGTTCAGGTTCTGGCGTTGAGTGACCCATGGTCGCTATGATGATGACTCGGGATTTCCAAGGCAGCAAGCAGGTCCCTGCCTTCCTCTCCAAGCCACCTAAATGCTTTGACCACTGATGATAGCAACATCTAGGAGACTGAACTGCCCGGAACGACGCAGGCACTGCTCACGGCAGTGAGTTCTGGTTCTCAGCTGTAACATTAGAAGAAGACCCAGCTGCGATTGCGTGTACACAGCCACTATGCCCGTAAAATCACCATGACATATGTCCTTAGTTGCTAAGGCACAAACAACCAGGACTTAACCAGTAAATCATATGTCGGTAAGGGGTTAATAAGAGATCACTTATAATGTGCTCTTGAAATCAAGTATAGACCACTTCACTACTATGCAATCAGCCATACACTATTCAAAATATAAATTGATAAGCCAGCACTGTGCATCCAATATCATTTCCGCTGCCCAATAAATACTCTCTTCTAACTGGTTCTAAGCTTCGGTGTATTTTCTTCCCCAAATATATATAGACTCCTTTATATTGTCTTCTCCCTCCTCCATTTCATTATAAGTCCTTGTGTAGTGTCCACCCAATTTACTTTTAGCCCCTAATAGCATACATTTCCACCACAACTTTATTGCAAGTCTTTGCCAGCATCCTACAACACCTTCTAATTTATTATAAGTCCCTGATATTGCCCTACCCCACTTTCAATTAAATATAAGTCCCTGATTACATTTTTCCCTACCTGACAATTCATTAGAAGTCCTCCTCACCTCCTAATTCAGTAAATTCCCAGTAAAATGTTCTCCTTCCAATTTTACAAGTCCCTGTAAAGCATTCTCTCCCATCCCCCATTTCATTATGTCTCTTTATACTGTTACCAAATTCATTAAATATTCCTCTATAGCAACCTATTCCACCCTCAAATCATGGTAAGTCTCTGATTGCATTTTCTCCAACCTCCTGCTCCATTTTTAAGTCCTTGTATTGCATCTTTCCAATGCCCTAATTCAATAAAAGTCCCTGTTTGGCATTTTAATAAATTGGGAAGGTGGAAAGTAATGCTGCATTGGAACTTGTGCTGAGCTGAATTGGTGGGGGAGAAAACTATCAGAGATTTAAGAGAAAGGGGGGGGGGACAAGAGGCGCAATAGTGCCCTTATCACTAGACACTGATGGGTGTAATGGTGAGTAATTAAATCTGCTCACCTGGTCCAGTTGTGAGACCCACAACTGGTTTGAAGGCTTATTGGTAATGTCCTGATGGCTGCTGCTGGACTCCCACCGGCCACACTCACGTGTAGGTTGTAACAATGCTTAGGGAAAAAAGGTGTGCTGTAGTCCGCGCTGCCAGGATCACTCACTCCAATAAATACGAGTAGAAAATCTTCATCAAATCCTCCTTTATTCTCCTACGTGTTTCAGTGCCCTCCTGGCACCTTCATCAGGGATAACTCCACCCCACCACACTGATCTTATTTATAGCCACATTCATCACCATGATTGGAGGGTGTTTACAGCCATGTGGTGTCAATTTTAGTGGTTTTTGTGATAAATTGTGCCAAAATGCAGAGTCCTCCCTGTTTTGATGACATTATTGACACCACATGGCTGTAAAATCATGGTGATGAATGTGGCTATAAATAAGATCAGTGTGGTGGGGTGGAGTTATCCCTGATGAAGGTGCCAGGAGGGCACTGAAACGCGTAGGAGAATAAGGGTATGTGCCCACTGGACGTTTTTTGGGCTGTTTTTTAGCGTTTTCCGTCGGCGTTTTCCGCCGAGTTTTATGTTAATTTATGTTAATCCTAACCAGCGGTTGGATTAACATGCTAGTCAATGGCTTTTAGAAAACGCTGTGCACATTACAATGTTTTTTTTTGTCTCCTTTCCACTTTCTTCACCGGTTTTCCACCGGTTTTCAAAGATAGAGCAAGTGACTTCTTTTGGTCGTTTTTCCAGCGGTTCCAGCTTACAAGTGCACAAAAAACCGTCTTAAAAACGCTAAGAAAAACCGCCAGAAAACCGCCGATAAAACGCTGTATAAACGCTCAAAAACCACTCAAAAAACGCTAAAAAAACGAGGGACACTGCTGAGGTCAGAAAACTCAGTTTCTGCAATTCTCCACCGGTTTTCTGACGGTCTGCAAAGATGCAGAACCGTCCAGTGGGCACATACCCTAAAGGAGGATTTGATGAAGATTTTCTACTCGTATTTATTGGAGTGAGTGATCCTGGCAGCGCGGACTACAGCACACCTTTTTTCCCTAAGCATTGTATCAGAGATTTAGGACTCTCTCACACCCCCCAGTTTATTATAACCTCATGATAGCGTCCGTCTCCACTCAAGATGAGTGAACTTTCCCACACATGTTTGCCAATTTCAAATTTGGTACGAACATTGAAGATTAGGTTCGTGATCGGAAAACCGAGCAATCAATAAAAAAAATTGGGAAACGCTGCTGTGCTCAGGAAAAAAGTTCAAACTTTTAAAATGGTCCTAAATCTTTCCCTGAATGTTTAGTGCCAAATCGCTCGCTAAAAGACCCACTGGTTGGGAACAACACCTAACCTAAAAGTCATGAGTGTTCCCAACCATCGGGTTTACCATTTTCTTTAAACCTGTAGAATTTCATGGAGTTTCAACACATTTTTTTAAGCTTTTTAGAGTTTGCAGGTGATTTTGACACCTGCATGATGTGAATTTTTGGAACAGTCCCAGATGTTGCAGCAGCTATAAAGTCCAGGAACCTTACAACATGTGTTTAAAAGAGCTTTGTATTTTTTTTCATTTTGTCATTTAATTTTTTTGCTTTATCTTTTTTTATTAATTTTTTAAAATCATTATTATTTTTTTTAGAAAGAAAAACCTTTTATATTGCAGAGGGTCAGCAGCATGCGGGGCCACCTCTTCTACACTTATCTGCTAGCGATTCATATAAAAATAGCACATGTCCATAATACTGCCGCAAACCCGCCTATACATTGCATAGGGCTTGCCGCAACTGTGCCGCAACCGTGCCGCAAGTGCAGCCGATATGCGGTAATGAGCAATTTTTTTCACCGCATCTGCCGCGATTTAAAAAAAAACGCTGATGTGAAAGTACCCTAAGAAATGTAAGCTGTGTAAGAGAAATTTTACAAAAAGAAGATCAGAATCTGTGCATGTTACTAGGCGTTTCAAAATAAACGAATGTATAACATGTAGAACAAGGGGGGTAATTTATCGCATCGTGCCGCTGTAAAAAAATATATATTGGTAGAACCATAAGACAATTGGGCAAACGGATCAATGAACACATCAGGAACAATGAAAAATAAATAAATAAAGCACCCCTTGTCTAATCATTATAAACAAAAATATGGAGGATGCAGTGTGCTGTCAACAACTTATATAAGCATTTGTGAAACAATATAAACTGCTGCCACCAACGCTGTAACTAAGATGGTCGACATAACAACAGGCATGTGAAGAAGTTGTGGACAGTCAGGGATGAAACATTTCTGTGAAGCCTCACTGGGTGAACCTGGTGGAGGGTTGGACAAAGTACCAGCCTAGGACATCACATATCCTACACACGCCAAGAGTAGTCGGCCCAACTTCCATCATGGTTTCCATGTACTCGTATGCCAGTTTCTGTCTCCTCTCCTTCTCCTCCTCCATGTCATTCTACAGCTCTAAAATTAAAGAGGACCAGTCACCCTCCTTCTGTATGGCAATCTAAATGCAGCACTGAATGCAGCATGTCTGTTGCATTCCGGGAAGGGGTCCCCCATGTGTCTGTGTGCTGTGTACCCTGAGATATAGGCTTTGTAAAACTTACAGTTAGAAGCCATAGAGGTAGTCAATGTAGTTGGAATGAGCTTGATTGACTGTGGCCATTCCCTCCCCCTCTGCCTCTTTGTGTGCCGCCTCCTGCTGTATTGTTTAAGCTTTGTCAGGGCAGGGTGTGTGAGCTGACTTCAGGACAAATGATTTGCATGCTGTGAGTGACAGAGAGGAGGAGAGCAGAGCCAGCACAGCAGAAGCAGCACAGAGAGGCAGTGGGGGATGGAATGGCCACCATCAGTCAAGCTTCCTCCAGCCACAGTGACTGCCTCTATGGCTTCTAACTGTAAGTTTTACAAAGGCTATATCTCAAGGTACATGTTGCGCCCAGGCTTTGGGGTACTCGGGTATCAGGCTTAGAAGGGGTTAATGGTGTCACGGGGAATGGCGGCCGCGCCTGATCCCATGTCCTGGGCCTATCTTTGAAAAGGGGGTGATATTTACAGGGGACTATGTACAAGTTTGTCGTGATGCCACCTGTAGTTCATGGTGAGATGTCACCAGCGCCGCCACAGTCCGCCAGAGGTAGATGGTAGTGCGGCTAGTGTGTAAAGTCCTCTACAGGTAGGGCTGGACCTCCGGGGAAGCGTAGTGTGAAGGGGCAGCTTGTAGTGGAGCTTTGGCTTGGATGGGGAATGCTGGAGCAGTCTATGAGGGGCACCGGGAATGGAGAGGAATGACACACGCACACTGTAAAGTCTCTTTTACCTTTTACTAATGGTACGCAGTAAAGATGTCCAGGGCACTTACAGGTGACCAGGTTGCACAGTGGGTCCCCACAGCAAGTGGGTATAAGGCCTCCTCTGTTCCTTTGCAATGATCGAAGCACAGCCTGCATGCAGCCAGACTTGCCTCCTCTCTCTTCCTGACTCTGATGTCTGTCTCTCCTCCAGTGCAGTCTCCGTCTGATCACTGCGGTGATGCACTACTGTGTCTTGCTCCCTCTCTTGACCCACATGGGAAACCGGGTGGCTGAAGCCTCCATGGTGTGATGGTGTTTTCTGTGGTCCTGGAGTATCGTACAGGTGCGGATCGCCGATGTCCGGTACTTCTTTGGGCGAACTCCCTCAAGTTCCTCACTCCCTTTTGGCTATCTGCTCCTTGCCTTCAGTCCCACTTAGGCTGGCGGGACGTAGAAGGGCCACTCCGGGTCACTGGTTCGGGCTAACCGCGGCACGACCACCAGGACGTCTTGGTAGCTCTCCTAGCGTCTGCACACTCTGACTAACTCCTCCCCCAGTCGCAGTATTTATAGGGGATCTTGCCTAAGGGCAGCAAGTTGTGCTCCCCCTACTGTGCTGGAGTGGAAGGTGTTGTATGTAGTAGGTACCTGCTGTGGAAACCCAGCTGTGCATTAGAGAAGTCTGTGGCTACCTGCGTGAGCAGGGCGCCACAGACACATGGGGGATCCCTTCCCCGAATGCAGCAGATAAGCTGCATTCAGTGCTGCATTTAGATTGCCAAGCAGAGGGGGGTGACAGGTCCTCTTTAAGTGTTCAGAGGGCCTGCAAACTGTCTTTGGTGAGAACTCAGAGGTGGCCCTGTAACATAGGGTTGGTTAGGAGGGCCCTCCTCTATTGTTTTGGTGCTGAAACCACTGCCTTAACAATAGCACAGCATACGCAAAGTCATTGTTGATGGCCCTGAAGGCCATCTCATAGGTACATTAGGGAGGGCCCTCCTTTAGACATTTACGAGGGCCCTCCTTTATTCATTTAGGAGGGCCCTACTGTATTGACATGGTCTTCGTGTGCGACAATGGGAGTTATATGGTGGCGGCATTAAAGTTAAGCAAGCTGCTACATGTGGCATGCATGGCTTACAAATAGAAGCTGGTTGTTCTGAAATGATTAAAAACATACCCTGACTTGCCGTACATACATCAGAAGGTGTGCCGTATTATTGCCCATTTACACCATATCCTCTACTGCTTTTGCTGATCTTGCAGTGCTTCAAAAAAGCTTTAATCTGAGAAGTCAACTCATTTGCAACCTGCACACACGGTTGAATTTAACATATTATATGTTGTCAAGGATTAGTGAACAGCAGAGGGCTGTGCTTGAATACCAGCTTCAACATGCCTGTTACATGGATACTCATACACCACACATAACAACTGCCAATTGGTTGTGGATCAATGACAATTGTGAAGTTCTTGAGAACTTTGAGTACTGCACCAAGCTTGTGAGTGGTGATCTGTCAGGCTATTATCAGCATACCCATCTCGCTGCTCTGTCTGTTGAAACAATCACTGCTTAATCTCAAAGAGGAAGCTTTGAATGACCAACATGTGGCTATGTATCAAGATTTCACAATGGTTGATACTACCCAGCCCAGCCAATTTTCTGAGGCAACATTGGGTGATGATGAGGAAGATGAAGAGGATGATGATAGAGAGGACTTGTTTTTCTGTGCTACCAAGGGGGCTCCCATTGCCACAGAAGGGACTCCCGACCTCAGATTGGATTGGCTAGAGAAGGGCAGGTGGAGGAGCAGGAAGGGCAGCATGAGGAGTGGATGATTATTGTTCCTCCTGTTGGTGACACAGAACCTTTGCCTGTTTGAAGGTTGGCCCACATGGCACAGTTCGTGTGTAAGTGTCTGTTTTAGGACCCTTCCGTGATACACATTTTCGCCAGCAACATATCTTTAAATTCCACAAAAAAGTTAACTTAAAAATGATGTGAACTACAGATGACCAAAGCTTTTAAAGTTTGTGTTTAGTTTGCTGAATGGGTATATGTTCGCCCACTATATTGGCAAAAAGGTCACTGAAATACTGAGCCACATTCAAATCAATGTTGTTGAAGCAGAGCTTTAATGTTGATCAGGAATGCAGAAATGTGTAATAGGTGTAGGCATGGTGCTCGGAGAGCCTAGGTGAATTCACAAAACACACCACAAGAGATATCTACCCTTTTGAAGAAATGATGCCCAGATTGCAGCAAAGTGGCATCAATTCACCCAGAATAAAAAGTGTAATTCAACAAAATACCTCTGTTAGCATTCTGAAAATACTGCTGACATACACACAGGGCTGGGGTCAGCATACCTGGGCAAGTGATGGGGCCCTCGACATCTGGGAGGGCCCACTCGCCATCAGGGATAGGCAGCCCTGATAGCGAGGGACTCAGCCTGGACTGGCAGCCCTGACAAGGAGGGACCCATCACAGGACACTCAGCCAGCAGCACTCCTAGTCGACATGGCTAATTTGTATACGCTTCGTCAAGAGGCGTTGCCTGATTTAATCATATGCCCCTTATATAGGACCCCAGATAAAGTGTCAAATTACCCTAATCTACGACCGCTGTGTGCGGCGTTGATACAGCATGATGTGAACGTACGGAACTTCCCAGATCCGCCGCACACTGGAAGTGACAGGTCGAAGGAACTACGTCATCCAAGCCGTCACCTCGGCAACTGCCAGTGATGCCGTAAGCTGCAACACCCACAGCGCATGTCTGCATAACGCAACCAGCCTGGAGGGAGTACGTATATATATAGAAAGGAATGTGTCATACCGCTACTACTATAATAGCATCAGAAACAAAAGCCCTATTTATATGCTACAATATGCAATAAGGGGAAAAGTAAAATAGTCCTAACCACTAAATATCCACAGTTATTAACCCCAGAGCGATATAAATAGGATAAAGCTTATACTTATAGACCATAGCTAATTAATTAACTCTGTATCGGGTGAACATAAGCTAGACAGTGACATATATATATATATATAACAATTACATATATACTGATCCTTTCAAATCAGTGACCTCAGTATATCCTTTATATATGGTCTCACCTAATAACACCCAATACTACCATTGCAATGTTGTTATAAATATATAGAAAAGATGTTAGAGATATCCCCATCCTGCATAATAATATATTATACTCTAATTAGGCAACAAGTTTCTGTGGACTGAGCCGCTGCACATATCTTGCAATTGAAGATCATATCTTGATAGAGACTCCGAAAATAGATTTATGCAATTCATCATGGATATCCAGGCTGGACAACTTCATCGAAAACCGGGTGAGAAAATGGGCAACTGACCGATATATATAGCAAAAAATCTGGGGACAAAACAGAGCTATTAAAATCAAATCTAAAATTGTGAAACCAAACCACTAAAAAGGGGTATATGAAGGCTGCTGCTGGGGTATATGGAGGCTGCTGCTGGGTGTATATGGAGGCTTCTGCTGGGTGTATATGGAGGCTGCTGCTGAAGTATAATGAGGCTGCTGGGTATATATGGAGGCTACTCCTGTGGTATATGGAGGCTGCTTCTGTGGTATAAGGAGGCTGCTTCTGGGTTTGTAGGACTGTTTGAGGACTGTGCTAGGCTATATACAGTGTATATATTGTGGTGATGTGGCCCCTGGCCGGGTGCATCACACCGGTTATCAATGCAGGTCTCTGTTCACATGGGCTGGTTTTCCTGATTGTGTGTGCTGTGTGAAACCTGTCCGGTGTATAGGGGGTTAACAGCTGAAGGGTTTTCATGCGCTGAGTGTGAGTGCTGAAGAGCTGCGATATTCATGAGCCTAATGAGCGGCAGTGTCTGAACTGTGGGGATGAGTGCTTTGCTGGGCTAAACCTGAATGGTGCACAGGGGGTTAATCACATCTCAGGTCTGTGTGTGAGAGATGTGCTGATTGACTCACTGGATTGCAGCTGTGAGAGGCAGCCTGGATAAGAACCTGCCAGGTGTCTGAGTGAGGGGAGGACGATGGGAATCAGAGAAGTCCAGACCACTGCCATGTGAAGACGTGCTGGAAGTGATGGGAGCCTGCCAGCTCCATGCTAGTGCACCTGATGTGTGCATGCCAGCCAGTGTCCAGGACCGAGGACGGCTCAAGGGCCAGGTGGTCTTGTGTGTACTAAGTGACAGGGCTCCTGGTACTATTGTGGGCCCTGAGTGTGTAGCATATTGGTGTATGTAAAAATGCCATGAATGCTGTGTCATGCATGAGTCATAATGGTTTATGAAAAAGTGCCATGTGTGATGACTCATGTGCTATAGGATGGGGAATGATCCCTGTCAGGGTGATAGACGGTGATAGCCGTCTTTAGAACCAGACTGAGGTCTGCAAGGGTCGGTGGGTGACGCCTTGAAGTTCTGGGGAAAACGTATGTGAATGTCCTGTAATGTAATGTCATATGGGAATGTCATATAATGCAATGTAAGGACATGCATATTATATGTGAAAATGGAAATAGTGTTATGGTTTATGTGTTGAAAGCGGTTTATGACAGAAATTAATAAATCCGCTGGTTATGTTACGTTGAAATGTAGTCGCTGCTGTCATTTTCCCCGTGCCAAGCGGGTTCCCCTGGGCGCTACCTCACAATATATATATATATATGTATATATAGAGACCAATAAACGACTGCAGCACTCCAATAACGATGTATTATGCCTTTAATGGCCTTCAGGCATCTCTGTGGTGGACGTTTCGGTCCTCAGACCTTCTTCCAGCGGGAAGACCAAAACATCCACCACAGAGATGCCTGAAGGCCATTAAAGGCATAAAATACATCGTTATTGGAGTGCTGCAGTCGTTTATTGGTCTGTATAGGGGGGGGTGAAGAAACTAATCCCTGGACTAATTTTGCACCACCCTTATAAGGGATTAAGTGTTGCTCTTAGTCTTTTATATATATATATATATATATATATATATATATATATATACTACATGGTGGCCCGATTGTAACGCATCGGGTATTCTAGAATATGTTTGTAGTTGACATGCTGTGACTGACAGAACTTGTTCAGTCAACGTGAGTGAACTATATATATATATATATATATATATATATATCAGCGCTATGGTATATGGTGGTACATTACAGCACATGTATAGCAGAGCTATGGTTTATGGCAGTACATTACATGTATAGCAGCGCTATGGTATATGGCGGTACATTACAGTACATGTATAGCAGCGCTATGGTATATGGCGGTACATTACAGTACATGCATAGCAACGCTATAGTGTATGGCGGTACATTATAGTACATGTATAACAGCACTATAGTATATGATGGTACATTACAGTACATGTATAGCAGCACTATGGTATATGGTGGTACATTACAGCACATGTATAGCAGCACTAATTATATGGCGGTACATTACAGTACATGTATAGCAGCGCTATGGTATATGGCGGTAAATTACAGTACATGTATAGCAGCACTATAGTATATGGCGGTACATTACAGTACATGTATAGCAGCACTATAATATATGGCGGTACATTACAGTACATGTAAAGCAGCACTATGGTATATGGCGATACTCCGCTCCCCGTGGCCCCCCGCTCCTCCACAGTAAAAGTAAAAAAATCCTCAGTGAGGATACTCACCTGTCTGCCGTCTCGCTCCACCTCCGTCTTCTAGGTCCTACAGGCCTTTAGGACCTGTCGTTGCCTGGGAAACCGATCAGCTGATCGGTCACATGACCGCTAACTGCTGGGGGGCAGGATGGAGCAGGGGGGCAGGATAGTGACAGGGGGGGGAGGGGGAGCAGGATTGTGTCAGGGGGGGGCAGGATGGAGCGAGCGAGGCAGGATGGAGCCGGGGAGGCAGGAGGAAGGTAGGTGGGCAGGATGGAGGTGGGGGGCGGGGCAGGATGGAGCGAGCGAGGCAGGATGGAGCCGGGGGGGCAGGAGGAAGGTAGGTGGGCAGGATGGAGGTGGGGGGCGGGGCAGGATGGAGGCAGAGGGGGGGCAGAATGGAGGCAGAGAAGGGGCAGGATGGAGGCAGAGGGGGGGCAGGATGGAGGGGGGGCAGAATGGAGGAGGGGGGGCAGGATGGAGGCGGGCGAGCAAGAACAGTGGGGGGCAGAATGGAGGCGGGGGGCAGGATGGAGGGAGCGGGGCAGAATGGAGGGAGCATGGCAGGATGGAGGGAGCGTCGGGGACTGGCGATCCTACGTTCCGGAAATCGCCTGACCCAGACCGGAAGTGATCTTCCCTTCTCACATCGCCACGTCAGATGCCACCAGCACATCAGTGATGTGTGTGTCGAGTTTGGCCGCGGCGAAGAGATTGGCATGCCAGAGT
The DNA here is from genome assembly GCA_033576535.1 of Allobates femoralis. Classification (NCBI taxonomy): domain Eukaryota; kingdom Metazoa; phylum Chordata; class Amphibia; order Anura; family Aromobatidae; genus Allobates; species Allobates femoralis. The sequence goes on along the minus strand of JARQOC010000002.1, from coordinate 241,949,307 downwards.
GTGTTACACCGCGTCCCTATGACTCCGATTGGCCTACACAATTGCGTTACCATTGGTCAACCTTGTCAGGTTGTCTGCCCACTACATGACGCATGTGCCCTTTGTACTATCTCGCTACTCCATGACGCTTGTACTTTGAATGCCTTTCCAGACACTTGGGAGGCAGTAGAAGAAGATGAGTCTGCTGAAGAATTCACAGATCATCAAATATGGCGCCTTTGCCACAGGCACCCAATGGGAATGCAGGAGTAGGCACCAATTGCTGCAGACGGGGCGCAGAAAACAGCACACTCAGGCACGCCTATGGGATTGATTCCAGAATGTCTGAGCTCGCTTTATACATCGCTGTCGCCCTGTCACACGCCACGAAGAGCTGAGATCGCCTGGTGGATATCGCCTAATTTCTCTGCAGTGCAGGGCGATCAGGCGACGCTTCACCAGCGATTTCTCGCCATAGAATCGCCCTGTCACACGCCATTACGCACATGCGATGTGGTTTCCACATCGTCGAAATAGGGAATTGCCCGCCATCTCGCCGGCGATATGGCGGCGTGTGACGGTACCTTTAGACATCTATGTTGTGGTATTATTATTGACAAGAATGCAATTAAATTAATGAGTGGCACTAAAGAAAAGAAGATCAAACTGAATTGTGTAAATGTGTAATGCTGGTCTCTGCATTACACATTTACACAATTCAGTTTGATCTTCTTTTCTTTAGTGCCACTCATTAATTTACATTTTTCATATACCGTATATACTCGTGTATAAGCCGACCCGTGTATAAGCCGACCCCCCTACTTTTGCCCCAAAAATCTGGAAAAACCTATTGACTCGTGTATAAGCCGAGGGTGGACCCCAGCACAGGTATACAGCCCCCAACAGTGTGGTATACAGGCCTCCCCAGTGGTAGTATACAGCAGCCCCAGTGGTAGTATACAGATTCCCCAGCAGCCCCAGTGGTAGTATACAGATTCCCCAGCAGCCCCAGTGGTAGTATACAGGAGCCCCAGCAGCCCCAGTGGTAGTATACAGATTCCCCAGCAGCCCCAGTGGTAGTATACAGATTCCCCAGCAGCCCCAGTGGTAGTATACAGAAGCCCCAGCAGCCCCAGTGGTAGTATACAGGAGCCCCAGCAGCCCCAGTGGTAGTATACAGGAGCCCCAGCAGCCCCAGTGGTAGTATACAGCAGCCCCAGTGGTATACAGCAGGCCCCCAGGGGTACATATAGCAGCCCCCAGGGGGTACCCAGCAGCCCCCTGGGGGTACCAACAGCCCCCAGGGGGTACCCAGCAGCCCCCTGGGGGTACCAGCAGCCCCCTGGGGGTACCAACAGCCCCCTGGGGGTACCCAGCAGCCCCCTGGGGGTACCCAGCAGCCCCCTGGGGGTACCAACAGCCCCCAGGGGGTACCAACAGCCCCCAGGGGGTGCCCAGCAGCCCCCAGGGGGTATCCAGCAGCCCCCTGGGGGTACCAACAGCCCCCTGGGGGTACCAACAGCCCCCAAAAGCTGGCACTGTCCCCCCTTGTAAGGGCCCCCCCCCCCCCGCTGCTTATACATTACCATCCCGGTGTTCTGATCGGCGCCGCTCCTCGGTGCTGCGTCTTCATCCTTCCGTCCGCGCTGGCTGCATCCGGGATCTCCGGCCGTCGCGCGATGACGTCATATCGCTGCAACAGCCGGAGATCCCGGATGCAGCCAGCGTGGACGGGAGGATGAAGACGCACCGAGGAGCGGCGCCGATCGAAACACCGGGATGGTAATGTATAAGCAGCGGGGGGGAAGCCCTTACAAGGGGGGACAGTGCCAGCTTTTGGGGGGCTTATATGAACTGCTTCCCCCTGCCGGTGATTGACAGGGGGAAGCAGTGCATATATAATGAGCGGCCCCACGTGACGGGGCCGCTCATACAGCAGCCTCCCCCGCCTCCTCCAGCCTCCACAGCCCCGGGACACAGCCCCCCCACTCCATGTACCGTATATGACCCGTGTATAAGCCGAGGGGGGGACTTTTCAGCCCAAATTTTGGGCTGAAAAACTCGGCTTATACACGAGTATATACGGTATATAGTAGTGTCGCGGCAGATATCCTATTGTTGTAAGTATGATTATTTTCTGCCAGCACCTACATATACGGTGACGCCAGTCTTATACGTTTTTACAAGAATGCAATTAAGACATAATTATTGCTTGTGTTTGGAGGATCAATTTGCTGAATTCCATGAAGTGGATGCATTTTAACTGTTGATAGACTATAACACATTCTATTGTATTGCACTAATTTTTTTTTTATTTTCCTTTGTTATGAATATGAATCGCTGTGTATGATAATTGTACATTATAACAGGCCTAGGTAAAAAAAATACAAAGGCTGGTGGCACTGTGTGCAGATTGAATATGCAGCAAGCATATTTATCTCGGAGCAATAAGCAGTAGTACACGGCATTTCACAGCTTGAGGTGCGATAAAGAGATGAGTCACAATGAAAAACAAAATAATGTCGCCGTAATAGTGATTCATTCAGCATGCAAAGCACAAAATACATCAATTACCCTAAAGGCACCTCCGTGATTTGGTATATATTATGTCTGATAGCAAATAGATTAATTGTGGGCTGCTTCTAAAATTTATAAAAGAAGTTTGAGGTTTTTTTTTTTTTATATACAGGGGCAGAGCTGCTCTAATCCTAGCAACAAACTGGTGGCATATGTCATTTGATGGCCTGGCATATTGAGAGCTTTGTGGTCCATAAGTGCTGTCACCGCATGTTGGCAGTATTCAGAAATTAATATCACCCATTAATTCTTTTAGGAAAATATCTCACGTTTCTACTGCATTAAAGAGAGAAGAGGAGTAAAAAAAAATTGTAAAATTTGGGACGTTTCCCACAAAGCATCAAAGCTCCACAAATCTTGCTGTCTCCAACACGAACGTTCCCTAAAAGCCAGGAGACGGGTGACAGCTGGCAGTGACACCGGCATTTCACACATTGTGTCACACGCCACATGCATATTAAAAGATGCAACGCAGATTGCTTTTTTGCTCCCTGGTGGGGCTGGGATTGCTTCTTGCATCTCATCAATTGGCCAAACAGATAGAAAGCAGGAAATAAATCCACAAACAAAGAATAAAGCAGGCATAATTACAACAGGAGGGAACAAACTTAACTGTTAGCATCCAGGGTATTCTAATGAAATGACCCTCTTAGGGACTAATTTTCTAACTTTAAGCTGCAAAGCAAGAATGTCCGGTTTCATGGGAGTACTGGGAGCTTACCTAATATCTCAGCAAACTTTGCTAATACACCGTTAGGAATAAAAACCCTAAAATCATCACAGTAATAGTAATGAACAATAATGCACATAGCCAAAAACTGTGGGAGTTAAACTTCAGTCATGGAAAGCCCCCCCATCAATTAGAGCAGGGGCTACATGGGCTCATGGCACTTAAGATGGAGATGGATTTTCCTTAAGAAGGATACCATAAATGTGATAATATTAACCATTTTGTCTTAATATAGGGTGCCTTAACACTTTCATGAGATATCGCCCTGATTGGCTGGCCTGGCTGTCTGACAGCTGTCAGTTTGATTGGATGAAAAAGTGCGGTAAGGTGCTATATTTATGCCCCCTCCCGCAGGAATTATGCTCAGTGTCTCTGCAGAGACAAAGAAGCTGTCAATGAAGTTGGCAGGTCCGGCAGATGAGGCAACATCTATGTAATGTCTCCATATATCCATTTCTTTCTAGGGCTTATCCTTGGTCCATCTATGGATACCTCTTGAATCGCCCACTGGAACCATGCGGTACTCAGAATCGGGCCCTCTTGATGTCGTCTGGGCTGGCTGCCTGTCACAGTGATGTGACCCAGCTCCGTGGTCTTGGGCGGTCAAAAAAAGGGATTCATAGTTTTTAGAGGATAAATCGTGACGCCACCCATAGTGTGTGGCTATATGGGGCCACCGCTGCAATCGGGATCGCTGGTTGATGGTGCGGGCAGCAAGATGATGAGCCCACTATGGGTAGAGCTGGTCCCCAGGGCAACCGAAAGTATAACATAAGCACAATATCCCCAGTACCTTCAAGCTGCATTCACAATCTATGCACGGTCAAAATTATCTTCCTGCAGGCAAACAAAAAGAGTCCACACAGTACTGGGCTTTACCGGTCTTTTACTTTCAACTTCCAGTCGTACAGTTTACCGTAGCTCTTGACAGTTCACAGCAGATCTGGACTCTCTAAGCAGCAGGGATGGCTTGTCTGCGGCACTGCCTTTCTATGTACCACTAGGGCCCTCTCATCCTCCATTCTGAATGCGAGTTACGGTCCGGCTGTCATGGGCTCTCAGTGTTCTACCCTTCAGGTCAGGTCAGGTAGCTTGTCTACAAGGCTGTCAGTCAGTGTGACAAACTTCACTCCTATCTACAAGGCTGTCAGTCAGTGAGACGCAGCTCACTCCTGTCTACAAGGCTGTAAGTCAGTGTGACAGCACTTCACTCCTGTCTGCAAGGCTGTCGGTCAGTGTGATGAACTTCACTCCTGTCTACAAGACTGTCAGTCAGTGTGACGCAGTTCACTCCTGTCTACAAGACTGTCGGTCAGTGTGACGAACTTCACTCCTGTCTACAAGGCTGTCAGTCAGTGTGACGCAGTTCACTCCTGTCTACAAGACTGTCAGTCAGTGTCATGAACTTCACTCCTGTCTACAAGACTGTCAGTCAGTGTGACGCAGTTCACTCCTGTCTACAAGGCTGTCAGTCAGTGTGACGAACTTCACTCCTATATATATGGTTGTCAGTCAGTGTGACACACTTCACTCCTGTCTACAAGGCTGTCAGTCAGTGTGACAAACTTCACTCCTGTCTATAAGGCTTTCAGTCAGTGTGACGCAGTTCACTCCTGTTTACAAGTTATTCTAGAACACCCGCTGCGTTAGAATCGGGCCACCATCTAGTTTAGATGATAATGGCATAGTAAGAAGTTAACATTGGCCACATCTGTTCTATAACTTAATGTTTTCCTCCAGCTAAACTTTGTTACAGTTGTACCATGCTAAGACTGCTCCCTGCACAGACATCCAGGATTTTACATCTGACACCCATGGACAAGCTCCATAGCAAAAGGATATGAGCAGCAATTTATCTGACACGTTGAATGATTAATATTCCACGCAGCTGTTTGTCACTCATAATTCACGGCTCTCTTAACATACCTGCTTCAGGAGCATCTCCTTACAGCTCCAGGGAGATATTTGAGGGCATTTGCATTTTGGTTTAATTGGCAATATCCTTCAAATAGCTCATGTTCTTTTGTCCACTGGCACATTAGAGCTTTCTTTGTGTAACAGTTTTTTGATGTGTCAGCAAAAAAAATAAAAACTAAAATATAATAAAATAATAAAAATCTGCAACATATGAGGTTTTGTCTTGCAAGTGATCTATGTCTTTTGAGTTCTGAGTGCTACACTATTCCTCAAAGTTTGTATTTTTAAAAGAAGTAATCCATCTAACATGAATTTTCTGAAAAAATGAATTCATATTTTGCTTATCGGGATGATTAGGAAACTGCATCAAGGATTCCAGCCATAAAGTGAGCGCTTCTGTCGCTCATTTACTGCTGTTTACCCGGTGCCGTGAAGCAGTTCATCGGGGTCACCTGAGTTCACACCTGAAAGGCTAAGCTGTGAACTGGGTTGACCTTTCTTACGGCACCCCGATCACACCCGGGTGTCAGTGTAAGCCTGCTATTCGCTGTGAACAGACATGAGAACATGTTCGCCAAGGGACAGACCTGTGGATTATCATTGGAGGGTTTGTTATGGCTTACTAAAAATGGGAACCAGGGAAGTATTTAGTGTTTTATTGTAATTAAAACATTTTTTCTATGTTATGTTTTTTAAATGTTTACTGGAGATTCATATTGGGTGGTATAACATTGGACCAACATTATGAATCTTGTGCTTAGTGTCAGCTGCCAATATAAAGCTGGCATTAACCTCTGTATTACCCATCGTGCCACCGTCACTAGGGCTGCTGAAATAAATAGCCTGAAAATGGTGCTACAAAAGAATGCACTATTTTTTAGGGGTGTCTGTGGGGTGCGATTTTCAGTGTTGGGGCCCAGAAGGCTTGGGAATTACCACGTTGAGAAACCCAGCTCCCAGGTGCCTGGGTTTGACCTTGGTTGGCAATGAAAAATAGGGTGAAGCCCATACTTTTCTTTATTATTATTTATTTAAATAATTTTTTAAAAAAGTGGGCTTTCCTGTATTGTGATTGCTTTCCAAGTTCAAAGCCAGTTGCTGGGAGTGGCAGCGTGTAGCGGTCAACTTTATCTGTGCTGAGATTTAAAAATAAAGCAAAGCACTACATCACTTTTTTAAAAATTATTTATTTTTACAGTACTATTATGTTAGTAAATGGGTAAGGGATGCAGCAGCCAATAACAAACGCTGTCACAGACAATGGGCATCTGTGATTGGCTGCTGGAGTAACCTGAAACCAGACCATACATTCTAGTATCTAGAATGTATGGGCAGCATCTGTGATTCTCTATTGAATGCAGAGTGCAGGGATTATCGAGGAAGTTAATGAGCAGCCCGGAAGTACAAACGTTGATAAGTATAATGCAGCTGTTTAATAACGATATGCTTTCTTTTTACAGCTATCCTGCCCCATCTCATAACTTTAAAGTCCGAGTTCGAGGTTCAGGCTCAACTTTGAGTCACATTTGTCCCCGAACCCTGACTTTAAAAAAAGTGTGGGTGAGACTGCCGAAACCGAACATGGGCTGGTTCACCCATCACCACCCATCACTTATTTATCCTTGTTATACTCCATTTGTTTCTTGGCTCCTACACCTTCACTCCCAGTTTGTCTGGTACCATAACCCGCCTTTGTCACTCTACTTCACCCTACCATGGCATCTGCCTGTTCGACGATACTCCAGACCTTAGAGATATTGGTATACTTTTGGCATGATCCTTCTCTTCTTCCTCCTCTTCCACCAAAATCTCATCCCACAGACTTTACATAGTTTGCTCCAGCCTGTAGTGATGCTGATGATGTCATCACTTATTGGCCATTTCAAAACTGTGCAGAAGATGGCAGAGGTCATTAGTCTATGCCCACTCTGCAAGTGTCATTTGCATGACATTTGGCTTGGTTTAAGTAACTGTGTATGTCATTACATACTGCACCAGGGCTTGTTGCTTCTGCCACAGTTGCTTCACCATGTGCAGAGTTTAATTGAACATGTCAGCACATCACATATTAAAAGGTTAAATAAGTGTATGAAAGACCTCTGTATCGATGCTAGGTGATGCGCTGTGGGGTGAGAATGGAAGAAGTAAGCACACAACGACTGAACAGCTCATCCATGCTGGGATAGTGGCATGAGATTGGCTGGTCAACCAGGTTAAGGACGTGAGCCATGCAAGGTATGTGTATAAGTTTTCCCCAGTGTAAGGCCGCCACCAGGTTCACAACGTTATCATATACAGTTGTGGCCAAAAGTATTGACACCCCTGCAACTCTGTCAGATAATACTCAGTTTCTTCATGAAAATGATTGCAATCACAAATTCTTTGGTATTATTATCTTCATTTAATTTGTCTTCAGTGAAAAAACACAAAAAAAAATGTCCTAAAGCCAAATTGGATCTAATTCCACACCAAACATAAAAAAGGGGGCGGACAAAACTATTGAAAATGCTAGAAAAATCATGGATTGCTTCTCCAATTTGTGTAATTAACAGCACCTGTAACTTACCTGAGGCTAGGGATGGGCGAATCTACTCGCTAGGACTCGTTACTCGGCGAGTAGTAAGGGACTCGCAGGACTCGGTACTCTGCGAGTTTCCCAGCGTTTACTCGCACGAGTCCAATGCAAACGCTGACAAAACTAGGATTGCCATTGTTTGCATTAGACTCGGCTACTGTGCCAGTGATAGCAGGGAAACTCGCAAAGTAACTGCTGTTTCTTTGCGAGCCGAGTCCAGCTGTCTGCTCTGTGCAGCTCCAGGGTCCTAGAGCCTGCCTGCTCACAGAGATGATGTAGCAGTGCTGAGATTGTTCTCAGTCTGCTCATTCCCTGTGCATAGACATCTATATCTATGCACAGGGGATGTAGCAGAGAGGACATCGCGTTTTGGACTACGTCGGACGGAAGAGGATTTTTTTAATTAAAGATGGAGTCCCTAATGGCTTTTTTTTTTATTTCAAATAAAACATTTTCTCTGTGTTGTGTTTTTTTAACCCTTTATTGGAGATTCTTAGTAGCTGGGTCAAACGTGGCCTGACATTAAGAATCTCGGGCTTAATACCAGCTTGTATAACAAAGCTGGTATTAACCCCTTTATTACCCAGCGTGCCACCGCCACCAGGGCCGCTGGAAGAGCGGGGTTCAGCGCCAGAGGATGGCGCTTCAATGAACGCGCCATCTTCTGGGGCGGCTGCGGGCTGCAATTTGCAGCGGGGGGTGCCCAGAAAGCTTGGGCATCCCTGCGCTGCGGATTTCAGCCCCCAGCTGCTTAGCTGTACCTGGCTAGACATAGAAATTGCGCGGAGCCCCTCTTTTTTTTTTTTATCATTTCATGAATTTCAGAGTCAGAGTCTCAGAGTCAGAGTCTCAGAGTCAGAGTCTCAGAGTCAGAGTCTCAGAGTCTCAGAGTCTCAGAGTCTCAGAGTCAGAGTCTCAGAGTCAGAGTCTCAGAGTCTCAGAGTCAGAGTCTCAGAGTCTCAGAGTCAGAGTCTCAGAGTCAGAGTCAGAATCTCAGAATTTCATTAAATAATTTAAAAAAAATGCGTGGGGCTCCGCGCAATTTCTATGTCTAGCCAGGTACAGCTAAGCAGCTGGGGGCTGGAATCCGCAGCGCAGGGATGCCCAAGCTTTCTGGGCACCCCCCGCTGCAAATTGCAGCCCGCAGCCGCCCCAGAAGATGGCGCGTTCATTGAAGCGCCATCCTCTGGTGCTGAACCCCGCTCTTCCAGCGGCCCTGGTGGCGGTGGCACGCTGGGTAATAAAGAGGTTAGGGCCAGCTTTGTATTATCAGCTGGCCCTAAGCCCGAAATTTATGGCGGTCACGCCAATATTAGACATGACCGCCATGAATTTCTATTAAATTGTTTTAAAAAAAAACACAACACAGAGAAAATTTTTTATTAGAAATTAAAAAAAAAGCCATTTGGGACTCCATCTTTAATTAAAAAAATCCTCTTCCGTCCGACGCAGTCCAAAACGCGATGTCCTCTCTGCTCATCCCTGTGCATAGATATAGATGTCTATGCACAGGGAATGAGCAGACTGAGAACAATCTCAGCTCTGCTACATCATCTCTGTGCACAGACATTCATGTCTGTACACAGGGAATGGGCAGACTGAGAACAATCTCAGCTCTGCTACATCATCTCTGTGCACAGACATTCATGTCTGTACACAGGGAATGAGCAGACTGAGAACAATCTCAGCTCTGCTACATCAGGCAGCACGCAGGCTCTAGGACCCTGGAGCTGGGGCAGCCAGCACACAGAGCAGACAGGACTCTTATCTGTGCGAGTTTCCCAGCGATTACTTACAAAGTAAACGAGTCCAATGCAAATAAATGACAAAACTAGGATTGCGTCAGGCTGAAGCTTCCGAGACACATCTGCGATTTGTAAATCTCACACTACTCGCTATTACTCGCTTCCCCATTCATTAACATTGGACTCACTAGACTCGCAATGAGTAGCGAGTCCTGTGCTCGGACTCGCTAGAGTCAAGCGATTCCGAGTAATTTAGGATTCGCCCATCACTACCTGAGGCATCTAACAGGTGTGGGCAATAACTAAATCACACTTGCAGCCAGTTGTCATGGATTAAAGTTGACTCAACCTCTGTCTTGTGTCCTTATGTGTACCACATTGAGCATGGAGAATGGAGAAAAGAAAGAAGACCAAAGAACTGTCTGAGGACTTGAGAAACCAAATTGTGAGGAAGCATGAGCAATCTCAAGGCTACAAGTCCATCTCCAAAGACCTGAATGTTCCTGTGTCTACCATGCGCCGTGTCATCAAGAAGTTTAAAGCCCATGGCACTGTGGCTAACCTCCCTAGATGTGGTTGATCACAGTTATTTTGGCTAAAGGTTGGTTAGACTGAGGGTGCCAATACTTTTGTCTGGCCCATTTTTGGAGTTTTGTGTGAAATAATCAATGTTTTGCTTTTTGCTTCATTCTCTTTTGTGTTTTTTCATTGAAGACAAATTAAAAGAAGACAATAATACCAAAGAATTTGTGATTGCAATCATTTTCAGGAAGAAACTGAGTATTATCTGACAGAATTGCAGGGGTGTCAATACTTTTGGCCACAACTGTATGGCCTTCCCTGGCTGCTGGTTTAGGAGAGACAGCCATGATGAAACTTAGCCTGAACAGCTCTCCACAACTCTTCAGCTGTGTGACACATCTCCAAAGCATTTTAATTTCAACACTGCCTGATGGTGGTGAGCCCTGGCAGTGCAGTACCAGGGGGCGCGGGGGATTCTTTCTGGACTGTTCGAACATTAAGGGAGAGGTCAAGGGCACAGCTGGAGGCCCTAGAGAAGGTGAAGGAGGCAGAAGCAGCAAATGAAGCTGTACATGCAGAGTTTAGTCACAAATGTCTTGGGGATTTCAAGACTTGGGAAGAAGCTCCTTCCCTGCAGCCACCAGAGTGCCCAGTGTGCAAGATCTAATGCTCCTGTTCATATTTGCTTGTCCAGGTGTCAGTGGTGATATGCACCCTGTCACACACAGTTTCTCAAGGAATGGGTGATGTTGTCTGCAACATGCTGGTCTAGCACAAACACAGCTTTCTTCGAGAAGTAATGTTGACTTAGTAACTGAAAAGGCCATCAGCTTTCGTAAAGCATCTGTATCCACCAGGTTGAAAGGTAGCATGGACAGAATGAAGTTCAAGCTCTTTGCCTTGAATGTGCATGAGGAAATAATCTTTTATGTGGCCACAACTGCGGGATTGAGGGCTAGCTGCTGTGTTGATTAGAGATGAGCAAACTTTTTCCGAAAACTGTCGCCGATAACAAATTTGCCACTAATATTGGCGATTCAGTACACGATCAGAGACGCAAAAACTTTCTCCAAAAATCACAGATTTGTTCATGAAAATTTTGAAATTTAAAATAGCCCTATAACTTTCCCTGATTGTTTGGGGACAAAACACCCACCAGAAGTCCCACTGGCAGGGAACATCACGTAACCTTATGGGTGGCTATGGGTTGCAATTTGTAGTGTGAGGGGGTGCTAGAACTCTTGGGCTTCTCTACACTGAAGATTCCAGCCCCCCCAGCCGCCTTGTTGTACATGGCTTGCAACCAAAAATACTGTTACATATTAGGTACTGTCTGTATAGAGTCTAGTGCATGGGTGCAAGCAACACAGGAGACACAGGCTTGCTTAGAAAGTTCTTGTATTACTTCATACAAGTGCACAAAGCAGGAACAGGGTGAAACACCATTGTAGATGCAGAGGCTGAAAATACAGCAAGCAGGAATATATCTTTAAGTCCAGACTAAGTCTCTAAAAATAGTTTCAAAGTCACTTTTACTTTCCTTGCAATTGTCTATGGCAAAGCAGAAGGGTTCACACCAAGGATCCAGGTAGAAGATGGCTGTAAAATAATGTTCCAAAAGACTTCAGGAGATTAGACCACTGACAAGGTGTAAGCAGGATTCAGAAGCACTGCTTGAACAGCTGAGGCTGCTTAAGAAAGCAAGAAGCAAGGACCAAGCAGGAATCATAGAAGCTGAGGACTCCATGTGATGAGCCCAGGGCTAGGGGTCCTCAGTCACCGGCTTCTTGGAAGCGGGATCACGGGTGGTCGGGCTCCCGGTTCCGTGCCCTGGCTGTCATTTGTTAGATGGTGGGGAATAAGGGAATATTTACAAGGGAACGTGACGCCACCTGTAGTTCCTGGTAATATAGGTACAGGCGCTGCAAGCCGGCCGCTGAGGTGATGGTGGGTGCAGCAGAGTGTGGTACATCTTCCCACAGGTGGAGCTTTTACCTCAGGGCAGCGGTGATGGAGGATGGTGAGGGGGATGAGGGGAGTAGTTGTTGCTGTTCTTAACCATCCGCTGAGCTGCTGCTGATGGTGCTGAAGCCCTCTGTGAAGAATAACAGAGACCAGTTCAACTCAAACTCCACTTTACTGGATATCGGCAGATGTTAAACGATACACGGTACAGTCTGGTTTACCGGGTGTCTGTTGCCAGTTCAGGGTCCCACTTATGAAGTCTCCAGATGTTCCCTCTTACTCTTTCAGGGTCAGCTATGCTCTTCTCTGTCTTTTCCACCTTCGCAGAGCTCTCCCTCCAGTCCTACGGTCTGTATCTAGTACGTAAGGTTGTTTCCTTGCCGGTACGGACGGGAGCAGCAGGAGCGCACTATTTCTCCTATCACCGGAATTCGGTCCGTTACCTCTAGTGTCCTGAACCGGTTTCAGCGGTTTCAGTCCTGAGGGATGAGATGCCCTTGTGGCGCTAACGGCAACCTGATTACTATGGGCCCGCAGCTCGTCGGTTTGCAGTCAGAGGTGAACTGCTGACCGCCTCGGCTTCCCGTGCTGCCGGTGTTTCCCCAAACGTGACCAGCCGGCTCCAACCAGTCCTGGTCTGTTTCCTTCTGTCCTGGGCCCCCACTTAAAGATGGGGATCACTCCTGTCAGCGGTACTGTCAGGCTCGTCCTTCCTGACTGCCTTCCAAGTCCTGTCTGAGATAAAACTCTCCTAACTTTCTGGTTTTCCCACTCTAGCCTAGGCTCCACCCCCTCTTGGGACCTACTAAATTACCAGTCCCCCCTATGCTAAAGTGGCCTAATCCTGTGTGTGTAACATGAGACTCCACAGGTTAAACCCTGAACTGACAACTTACAGAGATACCACATTTATTTATCAAGTGTAATAACTTCCAGTGGCGCCTAGCCAGAGGGGGCCACACCTGCTTATTGAGGGAAAGGTGGATGAAGCAGGACAGGAAGCAAGATGGCCAACAAAAAAACTAGATTAAAAACAAAAATGACAGCAGATATGGCAAAAAGTCTGAGAAGCTCACAAATATGGTGAAGCCCCATATCACCTTTTTTAATACCAGACAAGTAAAACTAGGTAGCTTGGGGTTGGTGGCAGTCTTTACCTTCATGCTGTACATGGGCGTACCCAGGATCAAAACTAGGGGATGGGGAAGCAAGCCTTGGTCGTTACCGCCTCCTGTGGAACTCTGTCACACCAGCCCGAACGTCGTATCCGGCCCGGTGCATTGTTGAGGCTGATTACGTGTTCGGCCAGGTTCTGGAGCATGCCCAGTGCACATATTGAAGCTGCCGGTACATGTCATAAGCCCCCACAATGCACCGGACCGGATATGACGTTGTGGCCGGAGCATCAGAGTGCCATAGGAGACGGGAGTTTCAAAAAGAGCTGGAAACAACAGAAGGAATGCTGATGCCCTTTAAAGGGAACCTATACTGGACAACACGTGCTCATTCCATACACATCATACATGTTTTTGACACAGAGACACAAGCCACAAACATATACACAGACAAAAGCCAAACACACACAGAGACACAAGCCACATACACACACACACAGACAAAAGCCCACACACACACGCCACACACAGACCCAAGCCCACACACAGACACAAGCCAACACACAGACACAAGCCACAACAGACACAAGCCACATACACACAATCCACAGACACAAGCCACACACACAAGCCACACACACAGAGGCACACAGACACAAGCCACACACACACAATCCACACATAAGCCACACAGACACACAAGCAACACAGACAAATGCCACACATACAGACACATACACAGGCCACACACACAGACACAAGCCACACACACAGACACAAGCCACACACACACAAGTCACACACACACAAGCCACACACACTACAACACACACAACACAAGCCACACACACAGACACAGAGACACAAGCCACACACAGAGACACAAGCCACACACAGAGACACAAGCCACATACACACACACAAGCCACACACACACAAGCCACGCACACACAGACACAAGCCACACACACAGAGACACAAGCCACAAACACAGACACAAGTCACACACACAGACAGAAGCCGCAGACACACAGTCCATGCACACACACAACACACAGATAAGTGGCAAACACACAGACATATGCACAGACCACACAAACAGACACAAGCCACAGACACAAGACACAAGCCACAGACACAGAGACACATGCTACAGACACAGAGACACATGCCACAGAGACACATGCCACACACAGACACACAAGCCACACAGAGACACAAGCAACACACACAGACACACAAGCCATACAGAGACACAAACAACACACACAGACACAAGCCACACTAGGACACAAGCCACATACACAGACACATGCCACAACACAGGCTTCAAAGACACAAGCCACACACACACACCAACAGAAGCCACACACACAGACACAAGCCACACACAGACACACACACAAGCCACACACATACATAGGGCGGGAAACATCTTGGGTAAAGGTCTTGCCTGGGTGGGAGGTATATGCCCGCAGCTCTCCCCCATATAGAAAGTCTCCAGGTGGGGTGGGCTGCAGCAGAGCTCCAAGGGGGTCAGCGGGGATCTGGGGACTGACCTGTTCCACTGTCGGTGCTGGAGATGGAGCCTTCTCAGAGCACGCTCGTGTCTGCAGCTGTGCGGTGGTCTCCAGCGGCGCCTCTCCAGCATTTTCCATGCTGGATGCCTGCTCAGATTCGGGGCCCTCTGCTCCACCATCCAGGGGGATCCAGGGGAGATTGCAAGGTCGGTCGCAGGACCTGATCCCACCAGCCCTCACCACGATGAAGGAGATGCAGGAGAAGATCACTGGCCAATCAACTCTTCTGTCAGGCTGATGTGAGAGTATTCATTGGCCAGTGTTCTCCTCCTGCAGGACACACCCCCTCCCTGAGTTGTTGAACCTGGAGGGTAAAAGTGACTGCACAGCCAATAATCATTGATGCACCTTACCCCAGTATGCGGCACCAGCCAGCATCTAATAAAATGGCCCTCCGGCCATCGCAGATGCTTTCCCCATTTTATCAGCAGCTGCCGCCTGCGGCAACCAGCTCTACTGCGTCCCTGCTTCTAGGGGGGGCAGCTGCCCCCTTGTGCCCCACGCTGGGAACGCCCATGATGATGTACCTGCTCTATTGACCAAAAATACATCAGAGACCCATCAACTCACAGTAATGGACATATGCTATTTTTATCCAAATTGCTAACAGATAAATGTAGAAGAGGTGGCCTCACAAGCTGCTGACCCTCTGCATCAATTAAGCCTTGCTCTCTCTCAAAAAATAATAATAATAAATAATTAATGATATTAAAAAAATTCCCCCAAAAAATATTAAGCTCTTATAAACTGATGTTTTAAGGACTTTGTAAGCTTCCTGGACTTCGCAGCTGCTGCCACATCTGGCATTGTATCCAAAATTCACATGCTTCAGGTGTCAAAAACACCTGGAAACTTTAGGAATCTTAAAAAATTATTTTAAAGGTTCAAAAAAATTCTACAGCTTAAAGGGAACCTGTAAGGGCGTTAATGCAAGCCCGGGTTCATAGAACTATTGTAATCATCTCTGTCTAAGCTCATAGTGTAATGTGAAAGGTGAAAAAAAGCATTTATACACTTACATTTTCTTATGTAAATGAGTCAGTCAGTCTACATATTGGAGGAGGTAGACTGGCAGGTTAATAGTAAATATTTCAGCTGAATGTCAGAATATGCTGAGAAACCTGATGTGATGTCACAACCATGTGACTACAATAGGCGGAGCTAAGTCCCCATAGCACATAATAAGTTTGGTAGCTCTGCCCACTATGGTCACATGATCGGGACATCACATAGGTCCTTTAATCATGCAAGTTAATAGTGAGTTAACTATTAACCTGCCAGACAGTCTACCTCCTCCAAGGTGTAGAGTGACTGCCTTATTTATATAAGAAAATGTAAGTGTATAAAAGCTTTTTTTTCACCTCTACCATTACACTATGAGCTCAGACAGGGATGATTAGACTAGTATTATGGAGCTCCAGGTACAGACAGTGATAGCTGGGGGAGCATAAACTAGCTGACTGGTTCCCTTTAACACAAGCCGGTACGCCTGGTAGCAGGATGACATTACAGTCAAGTTCACCTCAGGTCATAGCTCAGCTGTGTTGCACTAGCTGACCTGAGGATAATCTGACTGTGATGTCACCCAGCTCATAGCGGTAGCCAAAAATCAGTCAGCGTCCTGTCCTGCTGTGATAGGACATCGCAGAAGATCATGGATTGCTTTCTGTGGGAGTAAAAAGATGGAAAGAAGGATTGTGATTATGTTCTTTTTCAAAATAAATTATTTTTCATGGTGTGGTATATATAAGTACTATTTACTTAAAGATTCCTAATGACTAGATCTAACATTAGCTTGACATTATGAACCTTGGGCATAGTGCCAGCTGGCAATATATAGCTGGCATTTACCTTTTTATTACCAAGTGTGCCAGCAGCCTAGGGAATGCACAGTGGGGGGGGGGGCTAGATTGCTTGGGACTCCCCATGCTGAAGATTCCAGACCCCAGTTTCCTGGCAACCAAAATTACGGCAAAGTCCCATATCATTTTTTTAATTATTTCAATAATTTATGGATAGAGCCATGTACCATAATATCCTAAGTGACAACCTCCTTCCCTCTGCCAGGACATTAAAAAGTGGTCATGGCTGGGTCTTCAAGCACGACAATGACGCAAAACATAAATTATGGACTGTTTATGTCTTTTTCAGTGGGCAAAATCAGCAAGGGATTAAATAATTATTTCTGTCACTGTATGCCTTTTCAATGAACAGAATCAAATCCGAACATCAAAATGTTCGCTCAACTCCAGCTGAGAGAGGGTGGAGCAGGATGTACCCGATAAACTGCTGGACTGTGAGGGAGATTCAAGCAGAGATGTTATGGTGGGTTGACAAACAAGTGGTGTGCTCAGTGTCTGAGATTGGTCAAAAACAGCAGGCATGGTCATTTCTGTAACAGATGACAGACCACCAATTGTCCTGACTGTAGTGTGTAAATAAGTGGAGTTTCTGCGGATGGACAACTGCTGAACAACACCTGCCGTGCTGATGGAGAAGGAAGAAGCAGAATATGTGGTTGGTGTGGTGGATGGTGCTCAGTGAGGCCTGCTATGCACAGTTTTAGCTCAGTAACTTTGCCAGAGTAATGGATGGTGCTGGGCCATACGGTGGTTCATGCATGTAGTAGTCAAATCATTAGGTCTTTTTGTCACAACTGAAGTCTGTAAGTTGCTTGTGTTTCCAATCTCAGACCAATTCATCAATGTTCAAAACTGAATTTGATATTGATAAACATGTTTGAGGTAAGTTTGCTCTTCTCTGCTAAATTGCCTAAACAGTGGAACCCTCCCCCCCCCCCCCAAGTGATCCCATTTTGGAAGCTATAGCACTCAAGGAATTTATATAGAGGTGTGGTAAACACTTTGAACCTGCAGGTGCTTTATAGAAATGTATAACATTGAGGCATTCAAATAAAATAAGACATTTTTCCACAAAATGTTGCTTCAACCCCAAGTTATTCAAAGGTTAACAGGAGAAAATTGATTGCAAAATTTTCTGTGCTATATCTCCTGTGTATCCAATGTATATGTAGCCAAATACTATTTTTGAGGCACAGTACAAAGCTCAGGAGGGAAGGAGTGCCATATTATAGAGCAGATTTTGCTAGAATGTTTGGGGGTGCCATTTCACACTGGCAAACCTTCCAAGGTGCCAGAACAGCAGAACATCCCTGTAGGTGACCCCATTTTACAAACTACCCTTCTCACTGAATTCATCAAGGGGGCAGTGATTATACTGACATCACAGGTGTGTCACAGAATTTTATACCACTAAGCACTGAAAAAAAAATTAATTAGATTTTTACCACAAAAATGTTGGTTTATCACTAGATTTTATATTTTCACAAATGTGTGAAAATGGCATAAAAATTTGTCACACAATGGCAATACCTTATATGTTTCTTTCCAGTACTGCTCAACCACATGGTATGGTTCAGGAGAGAAGGAGCAATATTTGACTGTTAGGGTACCGTTACATGTCACAACATTGCATGCAATTTAACAGGCAATTTGCCGTGTACAAATGCAACAATGTGTCCATGATTTCACTGCAACCAGCAAATTGCAAGTGAAATTGCATGCAACGTTGCGACGTGTAACGGTACCCTTATGGTACTTTCACATGCCGCAATATCGGCTGGCGATATGAGGCGATGTAACGTGCGCGTGCATTTTTTCATGCTCACCTCAGATCGCTGATGGTGCTATTACATGCAGCAATCTCGCCCTGAAAAAAAGGCGATGTGTCGCCCCGGAAATCGCTTCACCCACAGCGGAACCATTCCGGTAAAATTCCCTCTCCGCTTCACACGCCACAATCCCAAAGACTATGTGGGCATACATGGTCAGCGCTGTGAGGAGATAGGCGTACCATAGTGGTTTACACAGCGCCCCATACGCACTCATTGGACAACGCAACAGCATTACGATTGGTCAGCCTGCTCTGGAAGGCTGGCTAATACATGACGCCATCGAAGATGTGTGTGTTGCTGAACGGACAGCTCTTCAAATATGGCACCCTGTGAACTGACAGCCAATTTGAACACAGTAGCCACCACCAATCATCGCAGATGGGGCGCGGACTATAGCACGCTGTGGCACATCTACGGGAAATCATAGGCGACACTGATTCCATCACTATCGCCCTACCACATGCCACAACACAGAAATATAGCCTTCATGATTGAGGCTGATTTCAGAGCAGTGCTCAGGAATCAGGCGACAGGCAATTGCTCCCGGGCGACATATCGCCTTTAGGATTACCAGCCGATATTGCTGCGTGTGAAGGTACCATTGGAGCTAATAGTTTCCTAGAATAATTTTCAGACTTCATGCACAGAGACCCCCAAATAGCAGAAGAGCAAAATACCTCAAGTGTTACCATTTTGGAAATTACACCCCTCTGAGAATTTATCCACAGTTGTAGACACTATATTGACTCAATGGGTGTTTTCTAGAAACAACAGATATGGATGTTGCTGAGTGAAAATTGCAAATCTGCCATTGTAGTGCTTATACATTGTGCCCAGCTTGTGCTTCTGGAGACATGCACCCTGTAAATTAATGTGGCTTCCCTCACTTTCTCATTACAGCAATTAAAGGGATCCTGTCACCCCCAAAACACCTCATAAGCTATTAAAAGATGTCCCTAGAGCATATTCACACTTATCCTACACTCCTTTTAGCTCCTAAATGCATCTATTGAAAATGAAGATAAACGTTAATAAACTCACTCATTAGTGATGTTAATGAGTGACTACTGTATGCATAGTCACCCAGGCAGGCTCTCCCTCTTCCTAATATCACGCCTCAATAGGCGTGATCTTCAACTCTCATTAAAATGCGCGCCTCCCCGCTCTCCTCTGCCGGCCGGGCGCTGCAGTGTGCGGCTGTATGACGCGAAGCGCGTCATTTCCGGCTTCGGGTGACGTATGTACACCCGCGCCGCTCTGTTAGCTTCAAGACCGGCACTGCGCATGCAAAAACACATGTACAATTAGTACCATTCAAAAACGCATGCGTTTTCCATAGGAGCCCATGTTAAAAAACGCAAGCGTTTTAGAAAACTCATGCATTTTTTTAACATGGGCTCCTATGGAAAACGCATGCGTTTTTGAATGGCACTAAATGGTACTAATTGTACATGCGTTTTTGCATGCGTTTTCCATAGGGTCCCATGATATAAAAACGCACCAAAAAATAGTACATGCACTATTTTTGGGTCGCGATTTAAAAACGCAGCCAAAAACGCAGGGAGCCATCACATACCTTAAAAAACTCATGAGTTTTGTTAAATCACTAAAAAAACTCATGCCAACTGTGACCTCAGCCTAAGGCTGGGGTCACATTTGGAAAGCAGAATCCGGTAACCGCATCCATTACTGGATCCGGTATTACCGTGTGCCTTCACATTTGGCATCACATTGCAGATCTGGATCCAGTAATGGATCCAGATCTGCAATGAGAATAAATTGTGGCACCAAAAACCGGATCCGGTACCACAAAGTACATTCATGTACCTTGCGGTACCGGATCCGATAGCCATAGGCAGCTAAACGGATCTGGTTTTCCAACCTCTCCGAAAAATGCAGCCTGCATGAATTTTTACCACAGGCTGCAAAACCGGATACGGTAAACGGATTGCAGTAAGTGCAATCCGGTTTTTCTATTGCAGCCTATGGCTGCGGATCCGGCTCCGGTTTGACCATTTTTAATGATCAAAACCGCATCAGGAAACGCTCCTCATAGGAGTCCATTATAAAAACCGGATTGCATTACATGCAATCCAGTTACCGCATCCGGTTCTAAGCCCCACAATGCGGTAACCACATTGCTCAGGATGTGTAATCTTGAGCAAAACGGTTACCGCATAGTTTGCTTATCCCGGCTGGGATTTTTGTAAAAAAAGCTTTAATGTTAACAATAATTGTGCCCATCATGTCTCTAGGGGGTGCCCACCCCCCCTAGAGACATGATACCTACTCAGGTGGGCATGATATGGGTTAATATTGCTTGTATAGTAAGCCGACTCCTGTTGGCACTGTACAATTTTGTGAATAAAGCCGCTGCTCCACTGACAGCGGTGCGCATACTATGCGTAATGTACGTATAGTATGTGCGCTGTCTGAGGTCCTGTAGGCTTTTACAGTAGATCTATGGCGCAGCCCATAGATCTATTGTAAAAGCCTACAGGACCTTGGACAGAGCACATACTATACGTACATTACGCATAGTATGCACACCGCTGTCAGTGGAGCCTCGGCTTTATTCACAAAATTGGCCCTGTTTCCCTGTTTTTAGAGCACTCTTTTTTTTCTGCAGTGTTCTCTGTTGTCCTTGTATTTCTCCTGTGTGCTTTCATTCAACTTTTCTTCAGTTGTGATCTTAGGCTGGGGTCACACGTAAGCCCTGGATCCGTTATTGGCATCAGTTTTTTAAATTTATTTTTCTAAGGCTAGGGTCACTCTTAAATCTGGGATGAGCAAACTGTTCTGTGTTTAGTTTAACTATTTATTTGATTAATAAATGTTTGTGCAATGTCTCTAGGGGTGCCCACTCCCCCTAGAGACCTTCAACCCACTCAGGTGGGCATATAATGGTCTAATCACCTCTGTACAGCAGCTGACTCCTGACAGCTGCTGTACAGTTTTATTAATGAAAGCGCCGGGCTCCTCAGAGCCGCGCGCATACTATAGCTATTGCTATAGCATGTGCGCTGCTGTCTGAGGTCCTGAAGCCATATACAGTAGATCTATGGGTAGCGCTGCCCATAGATCTTACTGTAAATGGCTTCAGAACCTCAGACATCGGCGCACATACTATACCAATA
The DNA here is from genome assembly GCA_033576535.1 of Allobates femoralis. Lineage (NCBI taxonomy): Eukaryota > Metazoa > Chordata > Amphibia > Anura > Aromobatidae > Allobates > Allobates femoralis. The sequence goes on along the minus strand of JARQOC010000002.1, from coordinate 241,927,771 downwards.
GCTATAGTATGCGTGCTGCTCTGAGGAGCCCGGCTCTTTCATTCATAAAACTGTACAGCAGCTGTCAGGAGGCAGCTGCTGTACAGAGGTGATTAGACCATTATATGCCCACCTGAGTGGGTGTAAGGTCTCTAGGGACCAATAGACTCCAATGCAAAAAACACATTGCAAAAGTGTGCAAAAGTGCAATCCATTAAAGCATTGCGTTTTTGAGAAATTTGTTTTTAATAGGATCTGCAACGTTTTTTGGTGCATTTTCAAAAACACATGCGTTTTTTTAATATGGGACCCTATGGGCAATGCATACATTAATGCATTGTACACATATGTACCATGCATTCATGGATCCGGTACTAGATCGGGTAAAAATCCCTCAAAAATGGCAATTTAAAAAAATGGATCCAGTAATGCATCCAATAAATGGATGCAGGCTCCCAAGTGTGGTCCTAGCCTAACTGTATTTTTTCTATGTAGATTCTGGCTATGTAAGGGGCCCGTCACACCAGATGACGTCGCCAGAGGTGTTTGCGGTGACGGGCGGGAGCGTGCATGTTTTTGGCGCCCCGCCTACGTCGCCGTCGCATCTTTACATGCGGCGACACCTCCGGCGACTCACCGGTGATCTGACAGGCGGCATCGCCGCTGGGGTGTCTAAAAACCCCAGCGGCGATGCAGTAACATGGGAGCCTATGGCTCACATCGCCTGTCAGATCGCTGTCCCCCCTGTTACTTCTGGCAATGTCTACACATCGCCACTTAGGGGTCGCCTGGTTTCAGAGCACTGATGTGAAATCAGGCAACCACTAAGGCTGCTTTCACATCAGCGTTTTTTTTAAATCGCGGCAGATGCGGTGAAAAAAACGCATCTGCCGCGATTACCGCATACCGGCTGCACTTGCGGCACGGTTGCGGCATAGTTGCGGCAAGCCCCATACAGTGTATAGGCGGACTTGCGGCAGGTGCGGCAAGTGCGGTTTTGGCACTTGCGGCAGGTGCGCAATTCCACTTACCCCTAAAGGTCAGGCATAAAAATTAAATGTACGTCATAGGTTAATATGTTTAAAGATTTAACTTTTTTTGTCACATTCCATATACGGGCTTATTTTTCATATTTTTAAAAATTGATAATCATGGCACAAAAAGGAATCTTCAATAGGATCCTGACTGACAAGAAATTCAACAGGCACACCAAGATCTTAAAAGGCACTTCTCCTGTGCAACATTATGGATAATGACAAGCTATTAACTATCTAGCTCAAAACGTATCATCTTCCAAATGTAAGAATATATTTTGTCATATTTTTATCGCTATTAAGCTTTTGACATCATAGCATTCATTTATTTTTTAAGAAATAGTATTGGGGAGAAAAGTATTTTCTTGTTCATCAGAGTGGCAAGAATTATGAAATAAAAGCTTTGATGAATTAATTGCTCTAAATGCATGCTCGCTGATCTCACATTGCTTACAATAAATAAAATGGGAAATAAGAACTTAAGAAGAGGCAGAAGATGAATGGATGTGTCTTCTCAAAGACAGAGAATTGGAAGCAATATGTGTTTTGGTGGTAAATTTGATGTGATATGTACTTCGATCCTGATTCTTCATAGCTTAGCTCTCTAAAAAAAACATTTTGCTTCAATAGATTTTTATTTTATTTATTTTTAAAAAGCTCATTTTATTTATTGTGTCTTCATCTCTATGGTCCATAAGTTATATACAAGTGCATTTCAATAAATTAAAATATCATCAAAAAGTTTATTTTTTAAGTAATTCAATACATAAAGTGAAACACATATATAGAGTCATTACAGAGTGATCTATTTCAAGTGTTTATTTCTGTAAATGTTGATGATTATGGCTTACAGCCAATGAAAACCCAAAGGTCATTATTTCAGAAAATTAAAATAGGGAGGATGAAGGGTTTGACAGATAAAATATTACCTAAATAGGTACACAAGCTTCACCTTGTGTGGTTGTGAGAGCTGCAACCACTATGAAAGTATATTATGGCTGCTGCAGTCCCCAGCGTGGTGCATATACAGTGGGGAAGATGGAGAGTTAAAAACTGACCTGCCTTATTCCATGAGACATCAAAGGTATAGTATTGATTTATTAGTCTACACGTTTAAGGGCTCCCTGGCCCCTTCCTCAGGACAAATCAATATCTTATTGCCAGGTTTCAGGGCGTTTCTGGGAGCCCTAAAACATCTTGACTAATAAATCAATATTATATTCACCCTTTGATGTCTGGTGGAATATGGCAGCATGGTTTTAACCCTTCATCCTTTCTACTTTAATTTTCTGAGATAATGACCTTTGGGTTTTTATTGGCAGTAAGCTATAATCATCAACATTTATAGAAATAAACATTTGAAGTAGATCACGCCATTTATAATGACTCTATATAATATATGTGTTTCACTTTTTGTATTGAACTACTGAAAAAAATACAATTAATTGAGATGCACCTGTATATATAACTCATTTGTATGGCAGCATCACACTTGGCAGCGCTTTACAGACATTATCATCACTGATTCCACTGGGGTTGACAGTCTAAATTTACATTCAGTATGTTTTTGGATTGCAGGAAGATAACTATAGTACCATAAAGAAACCGACACAAACATAGGATGGATATACAGTTTTGGCCAAAAGTATTGACACCCCTGCAATTCTGTCAGATAATACTCAGTTTCTTCCTGAAAATGATTGCAATCACAAATTCTTTTGTATTATTATCTTCATTTAATTTGTCTTCAATGAAAAAAACACAAAAATAATTGTCCTAAAGACAAACTGGATATAATTCCACACCAAACATAAAAAAGGGGTGGACAAAAGTATTGGCGCTGTTAGAAAAATCATGTGATGCTTCTCTAATTTGTGTAATTAACAGCACCTGTAACTTACCTGTGGCACCTAACAGGTGTTGGCAATAACTAAATCACACTTGCAGCCAGTTGACATGGATTAAAGTTGACTCAACCTCTGTCCTGTGTCCTTGTGTGTACCACATTGAGCATGGAGAAAAGGAAGAAGACCAAAGAACTGTCTGAGGACTTGAGAAACCAAATTGTGAGGAAGCATGAGCAATCTCAAGGCTACAAGTCCATCTCCAAAGACCTGAATGTTCCTGTGTCTACCGTGCGCAGTCTCATCAAGAAGTTTAAAGCCCATGGCACTGTGGCTAATCTCCCTAGATGTGGACGGAAAAGAAAAATTGACAAGAGATTTCAACGCAAGATTGTGCAGATGGTGGATAATGAACCTCGACTAACATCCAAACAAGTTCATGCTGCCCTGCAGTCCGAGGGTACAACAGTGTCAACCCATACTATCCATCGGCGTCTGAATGAAAAGAGACTGTATGGTAGGAGACCCAGGAAGACCCCACTTCTTACCCGAGACATAAAAAAGCCAGGCTGGAGTTTGCCAAAACTTACCTGAGAAAGCCTAAAACGTTTTGGAAGAATGTTCTCTCTTTTTGGGCAAAGGCATCAACATAGAGTTTACAGGAGAAAAATAGAGGCATTCAAAGAAAAGAACATGGTCCCTACAGTCAAACATGGCGGAGGTTCCCTGATGTTTTGGGGTTGCTTTGCTGCCTCTGGCACTGGACTGCTTGACCGTGTAAATGGCATTATGAAGTCTGAAGACTACCAACAAATTTTGCATCATAATGTAGGGCCCAGTGTGAGAAAGCTGGATCTCTCTCAGAGGTCATGGGTCTTCCAGCAGGACAATGACCCAAAACACACTTGAAAAAGCACTAGAAAATGGTTTAAAAGAAAGCACTGGAGTCTTCTAAGATGGCCAGCAATGAGTCCAGACCTGAATCCCATAGAACACATGTGGAAAGATCTAAAAATGGCAGTTTGAAGAAGGCACCCTTCAAATATCAGGGACCTGGAGCAGTTTGTCAAAGAAGAATGGTCTAACATTCCAGCAGAGCATTGTAAGAAACTCATTGATGGTTACAGGAAGCGGTTGATCGCAGTTATTTTGGCTAAAGGTTGTGCAACAAAGTATTAGGCTGAGGGTGCCAATACTTTTGTCCGGCCCATTTTCGGAGTTTTGTGTGAAATGATCAATGTTTTGCTTTTTGCTTCATTCTCTTTTGTGTTTTTTCATTGAAGACAAATTAAATGAAGATAATAATACCAAAGAATTTGTGATTGCAATCATTTTCAGGAAGAAACTGAGTATTATCTAACAGAATTGCAGGGGTGTCAATACTTTTGGCCAACACTGTACAAACTCCTTGTCCTTGGGGCATTTGAAACCAAAATCCCAGCACTGTAACATAACAGTTCTAAACAAAGAGACAATGAGCTACCATATAAAAATATAAACATATGTCATAATTAGGGATGAGCGAGTAGCAAAATATTTGGACTCGCTATACTCGTAAAGAGTAAGTTGTAATACTCGCATATTTGTTACAAGTAGCGAGTCCAATGTAAGTCAATAGGAAATGCAAGTAATGCAAGAAATTTTCTGCTGGACCCTACAAAGAGGTCTGGGGGCCTGAGGAAAAGGCTGAAATGGATGCCTGATTATTTAAATGCCTGGCTTTCCCATTGGCTATTTCAAACAATCAGCTGATCGTTTGAAATAACCGGCGGTAAAAAGTCGTTTGTAATAGCTGGCTTTTTCAAAAAGACTGCTGACTATTTCAAACGATCAGCTGATGTGTTGGTAAAAGAATCAGCTGTTGCAGCCAGCTGATGCATTAGATGATCGTTTGAAGTAGTCGTCTGGAAATCCGGCGGTAAAAAGACTCTTTTTACCGCCGGCTATTTCAAACGATCAGCTGATGCTGGCAGCTGACTGCATCAGCTGATTGTTTTACCGAAACATCAGCTGATCAGTTTGTCCGCCGGCTTTTATGATCAGCTGATATTGGATCCAATTTGGATGTTGCGGGACCCTGGACAGGACCATGGACTTCGTCAGAGGAATTTGGTGGGTATAATAAAGTGGTGCATGAGGTGTATTTTTTTTTTTTACATAAAGGTTTTTCTACTGGTGTCTGTGTTTTTTAAAAAAAACATATTTTTTTTACTATTGCTAATGGCTGGCTGTCATATTGACCGCTGACATTAGCAATAGGGGCTTGGTGACATCTGCAAAAAAAGGTGTCATCAAACCTATTATTACCCAGTCTGCAACCACTACACAGTAGCTGGAAGAGCGAGGTTGCCATCAGTTTTGGCATCTCTCATTGAGGTGCCAATTCTGGGCTGGCTGCTGCCTGCGGTTCTTTGTGTTGGGGGCCCAGAATGCTTGGGCCTTACCTGAGAATTCTAGCCCTAAGCTGTCTGGGTTACTTTTGCTGGCACTAAAATTCTGGCGAAGCCCATGTTAATTTTTTTTTTTATTTTTAAAACACAAAAAAAATGTATAGGGCTTCCCTGGAAAGCAGTGGGGGTTAGCAGCAGTTAGCTGCTTGGGTTAACCTTAGCTGGATATAAAAAATGCTACAGGAGCCCATGTGTTTTTTTTTAAAGCCTAACCCTAACTTTAAGTGGGTTAGGGTTACCCTAAGTAGATCAGGATTACCCCAGGTGGGTTAGGGTTAGGCTTAGGGTTAAAAAATAAAATAAAATTAGGGCTATGGATCATATGTACAAAAAAGATCCTCAGAGTGGCCAGGGTTGAGGTCAAATATCTTCTGTGACTGCTGAGGGGTGAATGAAAGAGGAACAAGTTGAGGATTGGATGACCCAGCATTCTCTCTATTGACAGTAGACTGTGTGGTCGTGGAAGATTGGGTGCTGCTAGAAAATTTCATTGAGGCCTTATCTGATATCCAAGACAGTATCTGTTCTTGCTCCTCTGGCTTCCAGACACATTTACAGTTAGGGCCAGAAATATTTGGACAGTGACAGAAGTTTTGTTATTTTAGCTGTTTACAAAAACATGTTTAGAAATACAATTATATATATAATATGGGCTGAAAGTGCACACTCCCAGCTGCAATATGAGAGTTTCCACATCCAAATCGGAGAAAGGGTTTAGGAATCATAGCTCTGTAATGCACAGCCTCCTCTTTTTCAAGGGACCAAAAGTAATTGCACAATGGACTCTAAGGGCTGCAATTAACTCTGAAGGCGTCTCCCTCATTAACCTGTAATCAATGAAGTAGTTAAAAGGTCAGGGGTGGATTCCAGGTGTGTGGTTTTGCATTTGGAAGCTGTTGCTGTGACCAGACAACATGCGGTCAAAGGAACTCTCAATTGAGGTGAAGCAGAACATCCTGAGGCTGAAAAAAAAGAAAAAATCCATCAGAGAGATAGCAGACATGCTTGGAGTAGCAAAATCAACAGTTGGGTACATTCTGAGAAAAAAGAAATTGACTGGTGAGCTTGGGAACTCAAAAAGGCCTGGGCGTCTACGGATGACAACAGTGGTGGATGATCGCCGCATACTTTATTTGGTGAAGAAGAACCCGTTCACAACATCAACTGAAGTCCAGAACACTCTCAGTGAAGTAGGTGTATCTGTCTCTAAGTCAACAGTAAAGAGAAGACTCCATGACAGTAAATACAAAGGGTTCACATCTAGATGCAAACCATTCATCAATTCCAAAAATAGACAGGCCAGAGTTAAATTTGCTGAAAAACACCTCAAGAAGCCAGCTCAGTTCTGGAAAAGAATTCTATGGACAGATGAGACAAAGATCAACCTGTACCAGAATGATGGGAAGAAAAAAGTTTGGAGAAGAAAGGGAACGGCACATGTTCCAAGGCACACCACATCCTCTATAAAACATGGTGGAGGCAACGTGATGGCATGGGCATGCATGGCTTTCAATGGCACTGGGTCACTTGTGTTTATTGATGACATAACAGCAGACAAGAGTAGCCGGATGAATTCTGAAGTGTACCGGGATATACTTTCAGCCCAGATTCAGCCAAATGCTGCAAAGTTGATTGGACGGCGCTTCATAGTACAGATAGACAATGACCCCAAGCATACAGCCAAAGCTACCCAGGAGTTCATGAGTGCAAAAAAGTGGAACATTCTGCAATGGCCAAGTCAATCACCAGATCTTAACCCAGTTGAGCATGCATTTCACTTGCTCAAATCCAGACTTAAGACGGAAAGACCCACAAACAAGCAAGACCTGAAGGCTGCGGCTGTAAAGGCCTGGCAAAGCATTAAGAAGGAGGAAACCCTGCGTTTGGTGATGTCCATAGGTTCCAGACTTAAGGCAGTGATTGCCTCCAAAGGATTCGCAACAAAATATTGAAAATAAAAATTATTTGTTTGGGTTATGTTTATTTGTCCAATTACTTTTGACCTCCTAAAATGTGGAGTGTTTGTAAAGAAATGTGTACAATTCCTACATTTTCTATCAGATATTTTTGTTCAACCCTTCAAATTAAACGTTACAATCTGCACTTGAATTCTGTTGTAGAGATTTCATTTGAAATCCAATGTGGTGGCATGCAGAGCCCAACTCGCGAAAATTGTGTCACTGTCCAAATATTTCTGGCCCTAACTGTATGTTCCAGATTGGGAAATTTTGTCACGGAACATAGATGCATCAACCTTCTTCTGTCTCCCAGACTCAGCAGCGCCTTGTCGGGCGCCACTGACAACCTCACGCCCACGTCCACGTCCATGTCCCTGTCCTTTCACAACAGGCTTTTTGGGAATTTGGGGTTTTTGGGACATAGTTGCAGATGTTGAGATGAAGATATTGGGGAACAAGGAGCAGTTTGTGCTTTGTGGAAGGTAGCACTACAGTCTAGTACTGCTTTATGTTTTACAAACACCACTGCAACAACAAAAAAAATGGCCTGAGGTTAAAGCTAAAGATTTAGCTTGCCAGTTACCACAGAAGACAGTGGTGCTGGCTTCGTGTCAGTTGTGTAGTACTGTGAATGCTATTCAGTATGAGCACAGCAGCATAATGGCAAAAAAATTGACCTGAGGTTAAAGCCAAAAATTTAGCTTGACAGTTACCACAGAAGACAGTGGTACTGGCTGCGTGTCATTTGTGCAGTACTGTGCATGCTATTTGGTGTGCAAACAGCACCGCTACGACAAAACAATAGGCCTGCAGAGGTAAATGTGACCCCAAAAATAGCTGGGAGAAATGTCACTACTCCCTGACCATATATAGTACTTTCAGCTCAGAGAAGAGCTGAGATATTGATGTACTATGTATGTACTATTACCTATAGGGTCAGGCAAGGACGCAATAGCGTTTTATCTCCTTTAAATTGCAATATTCAATATTCAGTGCAATACTGCTCACCTTGTCTGGTTGTTACCTCAGGGGAAATGGTGTATCAGTGTCCGCGCTGCTGAAATCCCAAGAAAACGATCCGGAAACCATATGTAGGTTGCATCAATCATCCATTTATTCCTTTCCTACGCGTTTCAACACTGTCCTAGTGTCTTCCTCAACGCGTAGGAAAGGAATAAATGGATGATTGATGCAACCTACATATGGTTTCCGGATCGTTTTCTTGGGATTTCAGCAGCGCGGACACTGATACACCATTTCCCCTGAGGTAACTTCTGGATGATTCCCACGTGCATGTGGAAGGTGGAAGTCCTGCAGCAGCTGCATTTAATGCCAAATGCTTTTACACCAGTTGTGGGTCTCACAACTTTGCTAGGTGAGTGAATTCATACCCACCGCATACATTAGTGTCACTAGTGATAGGGCACTATTGCGCCTCTTGTTCCCCCCCTATTTTTTTCACCTTGTCTGGTTGTGTGACCCACAACCGGTATAATCGCCTTATACAGCTGCTGCTGGAACCACTATTCTATGTAGATGGTCAAGTAAACGCCAAGGAACACAAAGAGGGAAGAGGAATATGATCCGCGCTGCTGTATAAAAGTGAAGATGGATCAAATTCTTGGTGGAAGCGGTGATTATTTCAACGCGTTTCAAAGCCGTCCCAGCCACTTCTTCAGGAATACACCATACTACCCTTTATAATATAATAGGTATTATGGTCTATTCTGAAAGAAAAGGCTGGGACAGCCTTGAAACGCGTTAAAATAATCACCGCTTCCACCAAGAATTTGATCCATCTTCATTTTTATACAGCAGCGCGGATCATATTCATCTTCTGTCTTTGTGTTCCTTGGTATGTATATACTGTAACGCTCTTGCCTGTCTCCCTGCACTACAGTCACCTATCACTAAAATACTTCAGGTAGCTCTCAAAAGAGTTTTTGTGTTTTAGAGATGTTTTATGGATGATTTGCAAAAGCACAACTCTCCCTCGCAGCTGCTCACACTCTACCTACACTAGCACTAGTTGTATTCTGAATGCAATGTGCAGAAAATGGTGGCAACAGGGCTTATATAGAGCCTATGAGTCATAGGCTATGACTCATGTATGACGCTGGGTGACCAGCCAATCATTGTAATGCCACATCCAAGAAGGCTGCGGCAATACTGTGATTGGCTAACATGCTGGGCACGAGATCTGAACCTACAGTATCATGTTCTTTGCTGCTTTTAAACTACTCCCAATGCTATTTATATCATGGACTGTTCATCACTAATCATGGTCATGATATCACCACAGGGCTTTTCACATGTTAATTTCTCAAGGTCCTTAATTGATATTAATATATTACAATTTGGGGGGCATGACTACATTTAAAAAACTGCATGACTGTAGTGGATTTATGTGACTGTTACCATTTGAAGTATCCACCCTGATGACTGTTTGTGCAGTACCTGATTGAGACAAACAAGCATCTAAAGTGCTTTTTTTTTATTATAAAGTAAATATATGGATTTAAAAAAAAAAAAAAAAAAAACAGGTTTGTGATGCACAGTGCATGATCTAAATAACTTAGCGGGTGATTTAAAAATGAAAAAAAAAAGGAATGACAGGTTCCTTTCAATTATAGAGACAAAAAAATGTAAATATATCAAAAATATATGCACATGCCAATTTAAATAACTAATTAATTGTATTGTAGTTCAGATTCAGAGAAGGCAAAATGACTAAATATGTTCTTTAGCTCTTTAACCCCTTAAGGACCGAGTCACTTTGCAGCTTAATGACCAGACCATTTTTTGTAATTCTGACCACTCTCCCTTTATGAGGTAATATCTCTGGAACGCTTCAACGGATCCTAGCAATTATGAGATTGTTTTTTTGTAACATATTGGGCTTCATGTTAGTATTAAATTTAGGTCGATAATTTGTGCGTTTATTTGTGAAAAAATCAAAAATTTGGCAAAAATTTTGAAAATTTAGCAATTTTCAAATTTTTTATTTTTATTCTGCTAAACCAGAGAGTTATGTGCCACAAAATAGTTAATAAATAACATGTCCCACATGTCTACTTCACATCAGCACAATTTTGGAAGAAAAAAAAAAAATTGGTAGGACGTTATAAGGGTTCAAAGTTCATCAGCAATTATTCATTTTTCCAGAAAAATTTACAAAACCATTTTTTTTGTGACCACATCACATTTGAAGTCCCTTTGAGGGGTGTACATGACAGAAAACGCCCAAAAGTGACACCATTCCGAAAACTGCACCCCTCAGGCTACTCAAAACTATATTCAAGAAGATTATTAACCCTTCAGGTGCTACACAGGGACTAAAATAAAGTTATGAACATAAAATCCCCTAATGATTTCGTGCTTCACTTATATACACGTTAAACCTTACAAAGGGATATCAGTGGAGCCTAGGCCACACCAATATCGCCCCCAGTGAATTAGCACACTAACTCCTCTTTTGACAAATCATTAAATTCTTTATTATTAAAAAAAATTTCATAAAATTAATAAACACTTATACATGTTTACAGGGTGCTCAATCCCCCTATGCACTTCTTAAACAGGGTTGGCATTACAAAACAAAGAACCACGGTTATTTATACACACTTAATTACAGCACCATCACTTTTATATCTGATTTTTAAAATACTCCTATCATGGGCATACAACTGCTCACCATTCATATGCAGTCCCGCTGCATTCATTTATCAATAGTCACATGAATAGGTTAAAGAAATTTCAGACAGTACCTGGTGCCTAAACTGCTCCTTGTGCCAAGTCCCTCTGGTCCTCTGTTGCCACTGTGTCCCTGGAAATAGCCTACGTACGTTTCAAAGTTTCTCTATGCACGCCCTGAGGAAGAAGTTACATAGAGAAACTTTGAAACGTACGTAGGCTATTTCCAGGGACACAGTGGCAACAGAGGACCAGAGGGACTTGACACAAGGAGCACTTTAGGCACCAGGTACTGTCTGAAATTTCTTTAACCTATTCATGTGACTATTGATAAATGAATGCAGCGGGACTGCATATGAATGGTGAGCAGTTGTATGCCCATGATAGGAGTATTTTAAAAATCAGATATAAAAGTGATGGTGCTTTAATTAAGTGTGTATAAATAACCGTGGTTCTTTGTTTTGTAATGCCAACCCTGTTTAAGAAGTGCATAGGGGGATTGAGCACCCTGTAAACATGTATAAGTGTTTATTAATTTTATGAAATTTTTTTTTAATAATAAAGAATTTAATGATTTGTCAAAAGAGGAGTTAGTGTGCTAATTCACTGGGGACGATATTGGTGTGGCCTAGGCTCCACTGATATCCCTTTATAAGGTTTAACTAAAATAAAGTTGAAGGAAAAAATGGACATTTTAATTTTTGTAACAAAAATGTTCTTTTAGCCACAATTTTTTTCATTTTCACATGGGCAACAGGATAAAATGCATCCTAAAATTTGTTGGGCAATTTCTCCTGAGTACACTGATACCTCATATATGGTCATAAACCATTGTTTGGGTGCGCGGCAGGGCTCAGAAGGGAAGGAGCACCATTTGAATTTTAAAGCCAATTTTCCGTTCAAAAAGTGAAATGGCGCTCCTTCACTTCTGAACCCTGCCGTGCGCCCAAACAGTGGTTTATGACCACATATAAGGTATCGGTGTACTCAGGAGAAATTGGCCAACAAATTTTGGGATGTATTTTATCCCTTTGCCCATGTGAAACTGAAAAAATGTAGGCAAAAAGAATTTTTTTGTGAAAAAAGTGTTTGTTCATTATTATGGATGAATTTGTGAAGCATCTGGGGTTTCAAAGTGCTCACTATGCATCTAGATACGTTCCTTAGGGGGTCTAGTTTCCAAAATGGGGTCATTTGTGGGGGAGCTCCAATGTGGAGACACACGGGGACCCTCCATACACGACATGGTGTCCGCTAACAATTTGAATGGAAAATGAGCTCAAATTGTTAGCGGACACCATGTTGTGTTTGGAGGGTCCCTGTGTATCTCCACATTGGAGCTCCCCCACAAGTGACCCCATTTTGGAAACTAGACCCCTGACGGAACGTATCTAGATGCATAGTGAGCACTTTGAACCCCAATATGCTTCAGAAATTCATCTGTAAAAATGAAAAAGCACTTTTTTTTTTCCACAAAAAAAAATTTTTTCATTATTACGGATCAATTTTTGAAGCATCTGGGGTTCAAAGTGGGAGCTCCAATGTGGAGACACACAGGGACCCCCCAAACGCGACATGGTGTCAGCTAACAATTTGAGCTCATTTTCCATTCAAATTGTTAGGGGACACCATGTCGCGTTTGGAGGGTCCCCCTGTGTCTCCACATTGGAGCTCCCCCACAAGTGACCCCATTTTGGTAACTAGACCCCCAAAGGAACATATCTAGATGCTTAGTGAGCACTTTCAACCCCCAGGTGCTTCACAAATTGATCTGTAATAATGAAAAAAGAAACTTTTTGTGGAAAAAAAAGTGCTTTTTCGTTTTTATGGATGAATTTGTGAAGCATCTGGGGGTTCAAAGTGATCACTATGCATCTAGATACGTTCCTTAGGGGGTCTAGTTTCCAAAATAGGGTCACTTGTGGGGGAGCTCCAATGTTCAGGCACACAGGGAGGGGCTCTCCATACCCGAATGGCTTCCGCTAACAATTGGAGCTGAAATTGTTAGCGGACACCATGTCGCATATGGAGAACCCGTGTGCCACCAGCACAAGGGCAACTGGAAGAGTTGGGGTCCAGCACCAGAAAATGCCGCCTCTAATGAATGTGCTATTTTCTTGGTTGGCTGTGGGTTGAAATTTGCAGCGTTGGGGACCCACAATATTTGGGTCTCTCCACGCTGAGGATTCCAGTCAGCCAGCTACCAAGTTGTACATGGCTGGCTACAAAAAATACAGCGAAGGCCTTTTTTTTATTTCTAGAACTAATTCTATTTTTGGTCCAACCAAGTGCAACTTGGCAGCTACAGACTGCCAGCAACCCCCAGCTGCCTTGTTGTACCTGGCTGCAGCAAAAAATACAGCAAAGCCCATCTTTTTTTATTTCTAGAACTAATTCTAGAAAAAAAGAAAAAAAAATGACATAGGGCTCCGCCATATTTTTGGCCCAGCCAGGTACAACTAGGCAGGTGGGGGCTGGAATCCTCAGCATGGAAAGGCCCAAGCGTTCTGGGCCCCCCATGCTGCGAATTGCAGCCCACAGCCGTCCCAGAAAATGGCGCATTCATTGAAGCGCCATTTTCTGGCGCTGTACCCATGCTCTTCCAGTTGCCCTGGGGCCGGTGGCAAACTGGGTAATAAAGGGGTTAATGCCAGCTTTTTATTGTCAACTGGCACTAAGCCCGAGATTCATAATATTGGGCCAATGTTAGACCCGCCATTAGGAATCTCTGGTAAGTAGTCAATAAAGACACACAGAGAAAAATATTTTTATTTTGAAAAAAAAACACAGACTCCATCTTTATTATAAAAAGATCCAACGTAGTCCACAACGAAGGTCCCACGACGCTCGATCGCCTCCGACGTAGTCCACAACGAAGGTCCCACGATCGCCATGCAGGAGGATCGGACTGCAAAGTAGCGATCTGACAGCCCAGGTGCAGTGATCCACTATGTGGATCACTGCACCGGGGCTGTGAGATCGCTTTCTGCAGCTCAATCTGCATGCAGACGGATCGGACTGCAGAGCAGCGATCTGGCAGTTCAGGTGCAGCGCTGGGGCTGCGAGATTGCTTTCTGCAGCTTGATCCCTATGCAGGAGGATCGGACTGCAGAGCAACGATCTGGCAGCCCAGGTGCAGCGCCGAGGCTATGAGATCGCTTTTTGCAGCTCGATCCTCATACAGGAGAATCGGACTGCAGAGCAGCAATCTGGCAGCCCGGGTGCCGGGGCTGCAAAATTGCTTTCTGCAGCTCGATCCCCATGCAAGGGGAGTCCCCTGCATGGAGAGCAAGCTGCAGAAAGCGATCTGACAGCTTGGGCACAGTGGTCTGAAAGCCCAGATTACTGTGCAGTGGATCACTGCGAAGTTTGTATCACTGCGTCCGAGCTGTCAGATTGCTTTCTGCAGCTCAATCCCATGCAAGGGAATTCCCCTGCATGGAGAGCAAGCTGCAGAAAACAATCTGACAGCTTGGTTTCAGTGATACACTGGATCACTGCACCCGAGCTGACATTGCTTTCTGCAGCTCAATCCCCATGCAAGGGAATCCCCCTGCATGGGGATCAAGTTGTAGAAAGCGATCTGACAACTTGGGCACAGTGATCTACTGGATCACTGCACCTGGGCTGTCAGATCTCTTTCTGAAGTTCGATCCCCCCTGCAGGGGGATGGGGGATCAGGGATCCCCCTGCAGGGGGATGGGGGATCAGGGATCCCCCTGCAGGGGCATGGGGGATCAGGGATCCCCATGCAGGGGGATGGGAAATCAGGGATCCCCCTACAGGGGGATGGGGGGATCAGGGATCCCCCTGCAGGGGATGGGGGATCAGGGATCCCCCTGCAGGGGTATGGGGGATCAGGGATCCCCTGCAAGGGATGGGGATCAGGGATCCCCCTCCAGGGGGATGGGGGATCAGGGGTCCCCCTCCAGGGGGATGGGGGATCAGGGATCCCCCTGCAGGGGGATGGGGGATCAGGGATCCCCCTGCAGGGGGATCATGCCAGAGGTCTTACCGTCCAAGTGGCAGGCAGGCTGGGGGAGCGGCAGTGGAGAAGGGGGCCGCACCAACACCACACACCGTCCTCCTGCGTGCCCGGCGCCTGCAGCTGCTGCACTACAGGTAAGAAGCGGAGCAACACTGCTGGAGGGCGGCGGTGCTGTGGAGCGACAGCACCCCCCCTTCAGCTGCCGGAGGGCCCCCCGCCAGTCACCGGTACTGTGGCGGGGGCTGGGGACAGCGGGGGACAGGGGGATGAGGGAAAAGGGCGGACACATTAGGGGACGGGGGGGGGGGACGGTGGACACAGCAGGGGACAGGGGGAATGAGGGGGGGAGGGCGGACACAGCAGGGGACAGGGGGGATGAGGGGGGGAACAGCAGGGGGCAGGGGTAATGAGCGGGAAGGGGGGATGCGGACACAGCGGCGAGAGGACGGGGGAGACCGGGAAGCAGGAGCGGGGGCCAAGAGCAGTGGGCACATAGGTGGAGGGGCAGTGGACACAGGCAGGGGATGTGTGCAGGAGCCGGGCACAGCTGACAGCCCGACTCCTGCAGAGATCATGCAGGGAAGTGCTGACATTCAGCACTTTCCTGCGCGATCATGATATGATCGGTCAGTCAGATTGACTGACCGATGACATCGCTCTGAGTGTGGGGACCACTATAAAGGGTCCCCACACCTCTGCCCCTGACCCTTAGCTGTCTCTGACAGCTGTTAGATTTGAGCTGTCACTGTTTGTTTACAAGCAGTGACAGTTCAAAGCCATGACGAGTTTAGCCGTCATGATGCGGGAACTGACATCTTTTCATGACGGCTAAACTCGTCATTGGTCGTAATGGGGTTAAAGAGTACCTGTCACCCCCCTGCTGCATAGCAATCTAAATGCAGCACTTAATGCAGCATTTCTGCTGCATTCAGGGAAGGGGTCCCCCATGTGTCTGTGTGCTGTGTACCCTGAGATATAGCCTTTGTAATATCTTCAGTTAGAAGCCATGGAGGCAGTCACTGTGGCTGGAGAGAGCTCGATTGACTGTGGCCATTCCATCCCCCACTGTCTCTGTGTGCCGCCTCCTTCTGTGCTGTTTATGATTTGTAAGGGCAGGAATCTGGAGCTGATGTCAGGACAAATGATTTGCATCTTCTCTGAGTGACAGAGAGCAGGAGAGGAGGACAGCAGAGCCTGCGCAGCAGAAGCAGCACACAGAGATGCAGTCAATCGAGCTCCCTCCAGCCACAGTGACTGCCTCCATGGCTTCTAACTGTAAGTTTTACAAAAGCTATATCTCTGGGTACACACCACACAGACACATGGGGGACCCCTTCCCTTAATGAAGCAGACATGCTGCATTCAGTTCTGCATTTAGATTTCCATGCAGCAGGGGGTGACAGTTCCTCTTTAAAGGGAACCAGTCACCTGTTTTTAGGGTTATAAACTGTGCCCACCACCTTTAACATAGTGTAATTGGGGTTCCTGTTACCCCTTTATATCCCCAGATGTGTCTCTGCATACCTCATAAAATAACTTTTAATCTGTCCCGTACTGTATTTAAATTTCTTGTTACAGGTCAGATAGGGTGCAGCATACTTTGGTCAAGACTGCCCCACTGCCTGAAAAACGGCCCCTCTCCTTGGAAATCTCCGCCTATCCTGAGTGAATGCAAGTCAATGACAGCAATGTCATTCACAAGTCTTGCGCCTTTAAAGTGGTGTGCCTCACTGTGCCCTATTGTAGCCAAACAATGCTCAAAGTCTTGTGAGATTCCACTGCACAGGCGCAAGACTTCGGTCTCACATCAGCTACACAGTGCCCAAAATCTCATGCTTGATCAGTGGAATCTCGCGAAACTTTAGGCCCTGTGTGGCTTCTATAGGGCACAGTGAGGCACACCACTGCACAGACATGAAACTTGTGAATGATATTGTTGTCATTCACTTGCATTCACTACGGATGGGCGGAGTTTTCCAACGAGCGGGGCAGTGTTGGCATGCAAAGAGGTGCTCTGACCGAAGTAGGCCACAACCAATCTAACCCTTAACAAGTAATTTACATACAGTGCGGGACAGGTTAAAAGTCTTTTAATTAGGTATGCAGGGGCATATCTGGGGATGTAAAGGATTTACAGGAACCCCAATTACACCATGTTAAAGGTGGAGGGCAGAGTATATAACTTCAAAAACAGGTGACAGGTGCATTTTAATTACCAAAGAAGAGGAAGCAGTGGATGACTTCTCAGTGCTGTTCATATGCCATGTCATACACTTAGGCTGGTTTCACACGGCAGTTTTTTTCCTGATCAGGTTCCATTTGGTTTGTGTGCCAAAACCAGGAGAGGAACGAGGAGAGGAACTTGCTGAGAAAAACTATAATTGAAAGATTGACACCTGTTCTGAGTTTTGGAGACACTCCTGGTTTTGGCACACAAACCGGATGGAACCAGATCAGGGAAAAAACTGCAGTGTGAAACCAGCCTTAGGCTGGCTTCACACCACGGTGTGATCCAGTCTGGGGCTGTCCAGGATGAACCTGACAGCCCCGGACCGGATCAGCACACAGAACCGGAGGGCCAAATATGCCCTCCCGTTCTGTGTGCAGCTGGATGCTGCTAATTGCAGCCACAGCTGCTGATTTTTCAAGACCGCGGCTAGCATGGAGCTAGCCGCGGTCCTGAAACAACAGCAGCGTTCAGCCGCCGGTATCTGGCTCCCGGATCCTCCCAGTCCAGAGCAATCCGGCCCTATTAGATGCGCCAAACCTTAGCGCTTTACCCAGCTTACCCCGATTGCTCTGGTTCAGTGGTAGTCAGAGTAAGATAAGGGGTTAATGAAAGCTCTGATTTGTCAAAAAATCACAGCTACCACGAAGCCTTGGATTATTAATGGAGAGGAGGCCCCTATTACCAATTGCGTAAGTAAAAAAAAAAACACAAAACAGAAAAAAATCGTTTATTTAAAAAAACAAACAAACAACTTTCTCCAATTTATTAACCCCCCCAAACACCTGTGCAAGTCAGACATAACCATACACACGATGTGCCATGATGATCCCAGCATAATTACAGCCTTAGGTTGCAGTGCGCAGGCAAATTACAAAACATGACCACACACTCTGGCCTCAGGAACACACTAATGAAGCTACAGCTGTGAATGCGGTGATGTCATTGAGTTCCCCTGAGGTCTAGGCTGTGTGGTTCCCATGATACCCCAGCTGTTACCACAGGTAATCTTACCTGAAGTGAACTCATTGATAGAGATGAGCGAGCTTTCCCCAAACATGTTCGCCTATTTTAAATTTGGTACGAGCATGAAAGATTCGGATTCAAATAGGAAACAAGATTTTGCTTGAAAATTGGCAAACTTGGCTTTGTTCAGTGATGGATCAGATGTAAAAAAAAAACATTACTTTGTTTCCAGCTATGCTTTTCTTCTACCTTATGACTGTCTTGGATAGCGGGCAGGATGTGCTTGATGAAGTGAGGGGGTGTGGAGAGGTTAAAGAAGCGTCAGACCCTATGTTTTTCCCTTCATTTACTGTGTGAATGAATAAAGAAAAAGTGATTTCTACTTACCATTTTGCCATTTAAGAAGCTTCAGCACGGATGTAGCCCAGTCCAGACTAAGCACAACTATATCCAAGCAAGAAAAGTGTTTCCAGCGAGTGTTGAAGGAACAATAATAGACATTTGTTTACTTAAAACTCTTCAATATTTAATGACTCCAATAATGTTACATGTATAGACAAAAAATCATCCCCTCGCTATCCCCAAGAGAACACCATATAATACCATATAAAAAATTCACAGAAGTGAATAGCATTTTACAAGCTTCTTCTTGTTACGCTCGCCATGTAATTAACAATCTTCCAGTTGTTGGGATGATAAGTACAAAGAGGAACTGTAGTGATCCTGTGAAACTGGACAAGGAACTTACAACGGTCAGTGAGTTTAAAAAAAACCCCACAGATATCCCGCTTGGTGTCTGAATAGGGCTCGAAAGGTAGTGAATAAAATTGATAGAAAAAAACTACTGAAAATAACAGCACTCAAAAAACAAGAAAGTCAATAGAAACAATAATCACATAACGTTTACAACCCCTTCCAGTTCACAATACCATAAAATAACTGAAATTGTCAAAAAATATGTCCCAGTCTTCAAACAAGATCCTAAACTAGATCGTATCATCAAGGAAGGAAATATAAGATTTGCGGCTAGAAAAGCACCCACATTGGGAATGATTCTATCCCCAAGTTTACATGTAAACCAAAAAAACAAAATGATTCAATATGATTACATTTCATAAAGGGGGTCACAGAATATGTCTGACATGCTCCCATGCTAGAAAACCTGATACATTCAAAGCATTATCAACATTCAAATCTTTATCAACAGGTCAAAGTTTTTCTATTAACAACTTTATCAACTGCAATACTGAAGGAGTATCAAAATTCTCAATTCTGAGGTCAAATCTGCATTCAGTGGAGACTTTCCCATTACTGACATAGGAGATGGCAGTTGTTACTGATGAGATTCTATTATGATGGAAGGAGAGAGAGGTGGAGAGAGGAGAGTAATGGTAGAGCCCTTCCCCCTCCTTCCTCTTCTATGTACAATGAAGACATCACTAACTACAACCATCTCCTGTCTCAGTAATGGGAAAGTCTTCCACTGAATACAGATTTTACCTCAGAATTGAGAACTGTTATAATGTCTCATGAGTTTTGGCAAATAAAGAAGCAAATTTGTCTGAAAAGATATATTACAAAGTTGATTATTTTCATGTGTACAATTGATTTATGAAATAAAAATTAAAATGACGATTACACTTTGACTTTACTAGTTACTCTTATTTATTTTACTTCTTATTCTCTAGTGGGTTATAACGGTTTCTTTTGATTAGACATTATTGCCCTGACGAATACTTACAGATTAGTGAATACTGACTTACACACATTGCATTTAAAGAGATAAGGTATATTATACTTTGTATTAATGGGGTTCCCATGGTTGCTCACCCATTAATTCTTGTCTGTACTGTCTAAATTATATATGTTGTTTTTATTGATTTTGTAATTGATGGTATTTAATAAAGGTTGACATATTTTAATCAATCATTCATATACCATATTTTTCGGAACATAAGACGCACCTTTTTTCCTCCAAATTTAGGAGGAAAGGAGGGGAGCATCCTATGGTCTGAACATACTTTTGCTGTTGGGGGGGGGGCTTGCTGCTTGCTGTGGGCTGTGGGCAGTGGGGGACTGTGATCGCAGGAGGCAGGAAGAGGTCCGCCCTGCAAGAATCTGGCATTGGGGAAACCACGTGGTCTTGATACTTAAAGTGAAGGAATATTCATTAGCCGCTTCTCAGCCCACCTGTCAGCACCGAGCACTGAGCGGGGAGAAGCTAATATCCTCCACTTAAACATCAGAAACACATGCTTTCCCCAGTGCTGCAGAATTCCTGCAACAGCTGGGGAGATGTGTGTCTGTAGGAGAAGAAGGCTGCAGGACCACAGAAAGAATCTCTACAGTCATGCCTAGGGACTGCAGATCACTACATTCCCATGGCCAGGCATAGCATACCTGACATGCTGAGTGGCCAGAGTGCCGAGTGTTCCTTGTCATTGTAAGGCCTGTGGTGACATAATGAAGAGGGCGGGCTGGAGCATTACATGACTGTACAGAGCCCTCCCTCTTCATTACATTACCACAGGCAGGTTCTGCAGACATCCATTACAAGCTTCCTCTTACAGGACCTGTGGAGAGGTAATAAGAGGGGAGGGCTCTGTGCGGTCATGTGATTCTCCAGCCCTTCATTACCTCACCACAGGTTTTGTAAGCTGTAGAGAGAGAATGGCTGGCTGCTGCAGGAGCTGTGGTGATGTGAGCAGTTCAAGTAAGAATTAAACATTTATTAATTACAACACATAAAAATCACTCTGCCACTCCTGTGGTCAACTATAACTTCCAGCACGCCATAGGATCTGCAGAACATGCTGGGAGTTCTAGTTCCCCCATGGGTTCTTAAAGCAGCACTCCAGTGTTATTTTTCAGTGCTGGAGTGGTGCTTTAAATATAAGCCCATGTGCCATCATTATACTCACTTTCCAGCGTCTTCATATGGTACTTTACAGACACCACACTGGTTCCGCAATTCAATCTCCTGCCCTTAGCTTCCAACATATTAATATACTATTATATATAATAACACCACATATAATAGGATGTTATTTATATTATTACATAGTTTACCACATTTTTTACTTCAAATATTTTTTTCCCTATTTTAAAATCTGGGTGCGTCTTATAGTCTGAACAAATACAGCAATTAATTTTGTCCTAGCACATACTCCCTTTTTGATTCCTAAAACTAATATTGAAAAGACATTATAACATATATATGTATTTACTGGGTGTTAAATGTGAGGAATAATAGGTGAGAAATGCTACTGAGATGGTATAGCTTGCCAACAATATAAGAGCACTGCTCAATTACATCTGATGAGAGTTATCGAACTGCACAAATAAAGTAAACTTCTGTGATGCACTAATCTAATAAAGTAGCAAGGCATCTCATCTGTTAGTGGCCACTACCTTTGTCACATTGAATGGAAAATGATGGCTTACCAATACAGAGGCACAACCTTCACTCTAATTCAGTGAAGAAAAAAAAAAAAACACAAAGTGAGCATACACACTATAATAAGTGAAATAAGTAAATAGTAGTAGTGCACTTAAACAACATAAGGTACCTCGTTAACACTGTTTGATCAATACGCGTAAAAGTCATTTCACCACAACATTGTGTATCTAGTTGGCATAGTCTTACTCTATTATGTAAACCTTACTTTGCATCAGTGACATCAAAGTAAACAAGGGCACAGAAGGGCGAAGCCTAAACTAAAGCCAACCCATGAAAAACGATATATTTTGTACCTCAGAGGTAGGGCCCACACCTTTATTTGCAAAAAGTACAAAAAACAAATAGAAGAAAACAAAAAAAATTAGCTGGAGCATAATTTGCCATATGTTTAATAGGAGGACTTTTACACCGTGACCATTTCACAGACACAACAGAAAAACACAAAATGAGTATTTACCCTCTTATAAAGTTAATAAGTAAATAGTGGTACTTGGTTAACATTGATAAAATATCATAAAAAACATCCCACCGCGACTAGGGCCATGTCCACACACCTGCGCTCTAAGTATTTAGCGTTTCTCCACTAAATACTTAGGTTTTGACAGAGAAGTGCAGGTGCGTGTGTGCAGGCGCTTCCTTGAAACGCAGCCCCTGGTTATCCGATGTGTATCGTGGTAACCAGTTCATACAGCAGGCTGCCTAGTGACTGCTTATGCCGAGCGCACATTGAAACGCTGCTTGCAGCGTTTCCCTGTGCGCTCGGCATAATCGGACTCAAAGCAGCCTGCAGTGTGAACTGGTTACCATGATACACATCGGGTAACCAGGGGGTGCATTTCAAGGAAGCACTGGCACACACGCACCTGCGCTTCTCTCACAAAACCTAAGTATTTAGCGCACAACCGCTAAACACTTAGAGCGCAGGTGTGTGGACATGGCCAAGGTGTAGTTAATTGAGGACAGTCCTAATCTAGTATTCCTTTATCTTGCATGAGTGACATCAGTGTAAATAAGGGCAAAAAAAGACAAGGCCCAAACTACAGCAACCTTTCCATAATAAGCTTTATAGATTCAATGTTAAATTGACAAGCAGGGACCACACCCCCATTTGTAATGAGTACAAAAAAAAAAAAACAGAAAAACAATTAAAAAATGAGCCTGAGCAAAAAGATAGTATATGTATAATAGAACCCATTCACACTGTGGCCATTTCACAAATGAAACCGAAAAGAAACACACAAAATGAGTACCGTATATAACCTACAATAAAGTAAATAAATAGTAGCAGTTAGAGATAAGTCAGAGTGTTCGGCACTGCTTGATACTCAATCGAGTGTCTGAGAGCTCGACAAACTCTTTACTTGGCAGAGTATAATGGGTTCTTGAGAGGAAACTCAAGTCACCGGCCAGCATGTTGTTTTTCAGCCACTAAGCATACACATAAAAAGGTCCCCTTAAAAATAAGTGCTTCACCTAAACACGTTTATACCTTACCAAATATCGCCACAGATTAAACTGTGTTGATATTTTTTTTTAGTGAATCAGCACATCCAATATTAATGGCAAAAAAATTCCTTTATTATTTAAAATTGATTCATATAAAAATTATTTACTGTACATAACATGTCTTTTTAGTCGGGAACTCAGTCCCTATCATGCACAAAATAATAGGGTGGGCTACAGAGAATACACAAATAGCAGCAAATACTATCAGGGAACAGCAAAAAATATATTTACAGCACTATCACACTTGTATTGATCTTAGTCCCTCTCTTAAATCCAAAAGGAACACTCCTATAGACCTAAATGGTCATTTAAATAATCATCCATTAAGTACTAGGTGGTTCACAATACCTGGTGCCAAAATGATCCTCAAGATAATCACTCCTTGGACCCCTGCTGCCAAAGTGCTCCTGCCTCACCCCCACCGCCGACGCACGTTTCAAAGTTGATGTTTTTCCTCAGGGCGTGCATGCAGGAGTTCCCTGCTAACCACAGTAATGCTGTAGCCATGTTGGCTACTGACATTACTGTCATTAGCTATCCACATCATGTCAGCAGGTCTTACGTGACACCTGGGTGTGAAGGGCTTGGCACACTGCAGTTTGAAGAGAGTTAATGTGGGAGGAAGAGCTTAGATTAGAGCAGATATATAGACAGAGTTTTACACTTGCACCCTTTACTGCCTAGTTTAATATAATAAATAAATATATAATTTAAAAAACACTGGTTGATGTGGAGTCCCCCTATTTTTGATCATCAGCCAAGGTAAAGTAAACAGCTGCAGGCTAGTAATATTAGTTTGGGAAGGCCTAGGTCTGATAACCCCCCCAGGTCTGTTTTACCTTGGCTGGTTATCAAAATTATAGTGGACTCCAGAACTTATTTTTAAATGATTTATTTATAAATAAATAATAATAAAATAACTGTCATGGGGACCCCACTATATTTGATAACCAGCAAAGATAAAGCAGACAGTTGTGGGCTGGTAATATCAAGCTGAGAATTCTCAGTCTGACAACTTTCCCAGGTCTGCTTTACTTTGGCTGGTAGTCAAAAATGGGTTGACCCAATGCTTTTTTTTTCAATTACTGTATATTTAAGATTATAAAATGCACTTGAGGCAAAGTTGTCGGTGCATTTTATTATCCAAATACATGCGCTGTAGGGGAGGGAGGGCTCTGGAGCAGTGTCCGGGGGCTAGAGGAGGCTGGAGCAGGCTGTAGAGGCAGCCTGTGATCATGTGCCCCTGTTCAGTATGTTCATGTAAAATGCACTGCATCCCCCTGTCCATCACCTCAGTGCAGAAGCCGGTGCTGAGAGGTGGGGGTGAGGCAGCGCATATTATATAAGCCTGTACTCACCCCCCAATTCTTGATATGGTCCCCCGTCATGGCATATACCCCCTCTTCTGCTGCACACGCACAAAAAAAAAAATGCTGTAACTCACCCTCCGTAGCTTTCTGCTCCCAGCATCCAATCATGTGACCTGTCAGCACAGTGTCATTGGTGTGTCCCCCGGTCACATGATCCGATGTGTGTCCTAGTCTCAGGAAGACACCGCTGAGCTGGGAACAGGGAGCTATGGAGGGTGAATTACATCGTTTATTATTTTGTGTGTGTGCGGAAGCAGGGGAGTATATACAGGGAGGCCATATCCAGGACAAGGGGAAAAAGCGGGCTATGTACCAGGATAAGGAGGCCATACCCAGGATGAGGGGGCATATCCAGGACAAGGGGGCTAAAGATGCTATGCACCGCGTCCATGATTGGGGGACCATATTCAGAATGGGGGGCCATATCCAAGACAAGGGGGCTATGTACCAGGACAAGGGGGCCATATCCAGGATGGGGGGACCATATCCAAAATTAGGGGGCCATATCCTGGACAAGTTGGCTAAGGAGGTATGTGCCAGGACAAGGGGGCCATATCCAGGATGGGTGGGCCATATCCAGGAAAAGGGGGGATATGTACTAGGATGCGGGGTCTATGTCCAGGATGGGGGGCCATATTCAGGATGTGGGGCCCATATCCAGGAAAGGAGACTATATACCAAGATAAGCGGGCTATTTACCAGGATGGGAGGTTCTATCCAGAATGGGGATGCCATATCCAGGATTGGGGGGTTATGTATCATGAAATTTAAAGGAAAACTCATACATTATTTCAGTTTTTATTGTTTAATTAAAATCAGGTGTAAACTAGTTATTAAGATGAACTAGTGGTTAACAAAATTCTACCAAATCCCCATATATACAAACCAGGACCGGCTACAGGTTTTTGTGGGCCCCAGGTAAATCTGTCTCCGTGGGCACCTTTTACATATCCCACGATTCATGAATTTAATATAAAAACGGTGGGCTGTGGATATATAATATAGAGGTTTCTGGGTGGGCTGTATATACAATATTGAGCCTGTGCAGGGCTGCATATATAAAGTATGGTGGCTGTTGGGCTGTGTAAATAATATTGAAACTGCTAGACTGTATATATAATATAGAGGCTGCTGGGCTGTGTATATATTATAGAGGCTGCGGGCTATATATATTTAGAGGCTTTGCTGGGCTGTATATATTATTTGGAGGCAGTGGCAGCCCAGGAACAGACTCCAAATAATATATACAGTCCAGCAAAGCCTTCAAATAATAAATATAGCCAAGCGCAACCTTCATATTATGTATACAGCAAAGCACAGCCTCCTTTTCACCTCACTATTGTAATCCCCTTTCACCACACACACAGACCAGGCCAGCCACAGTTCTGTATATCTAGGCACAGTGCAGGCAGTGACAGGCTGTCTCTTATGGGTGAGGATCAGCCTCCACTTACCATCTTCCGCAGCTCCTCCGGTCTGAATATGAGCGGTCCTGAGGACTCCCCGGGCAATGTATGTCTCTCCAGGCAGGGTGTGAGGCTCCCTGCTCCCACTGTTTGCAGGCTCCGTTCCCTTCTTTGTGATCAGCCGGAGTGCAGACCTCGGGTCTCGGAGCGGCCCTGAGCACCCCCGCCGGTCCGCTGCTGGAATGTGTGGCGGGGGCAGGGAGACCCGGTCACCTCGCACGCTCGCCAGCCTCCTCAGGACTTCAGACCGAGCGGCGAGCGATGTGCCTCTGAGTGCCCGCCGCTCCTCTCTACCCGCAGCACGTGCAGGCAGATCCGACGCGGCCTAGCAGGGCGGGCGCCGCCGCAGCTTTGCCTCGTGTGCAGTGGGGGCGAGCAGGGAGTCCGGTCCCGTGGTTCGTTCCACGGCCAAAGTGCTAAAAGAAGCACAGTGTCCGATTCAGGGGGGTGGTAGCTGTCCAGCTGTGGGTCCGAGGGGCTCCGGTGGGTAGCCTGCGGGGATGGATGGCTGTGATGCTGTATTCAGGCTGTGGAGCTCCTGGATACACGTCCTCCTCACATCGCGGCCATCTTGGGACTCGCCAAAGCACAGCCTCCATATTATATAAAAAGCACAACATCCAAATACTATATACAGCAAAGCACCAGTCTACAGATAAATATATATATTATATATATATATATATATATATATAGCAGGGGAATACACCAGAACTCAGATTTGTCGATAAATCAACACAAAGAAGACCTATAGGTCTGGTCATTAGTGAAAGTAGATTCCAGGCCATCTGTCAATGTTTAGCAGTCATATGGTCATATCTGTGCTCCAGTCTGCAGTCCCCAAGATAGGGTAGATTGATGAATTTATTAACATTTGGTCATAGATGTGGTCCAATACCCTTCCCGACACATTTTGTTTGTTTGTGTCACAAAGGCTCATCGGGGCAGTAAATGCATTATTTGTCAAATCAGTATATCAGTACATCAGTAGATACAGTCGGGTCCCTGATTTGATAGGACAACCCAGAATATTGGGAGTCTGGACCCACTGCACAGTTCATGTAAATCAAGAAGAAATTTGCAACTGTCTTGTGGCTAAGAGTTTTTTTGAGAACACTCATTCTGGTAGGTTCCAATCCTGATAGTTAGGTTTTCTTTGACAACATGGAAAAAAAAGGTGGGGGGGGGGGAGGGGCAAATGACTAACTTACCTTCTTTGATTATCAGATATACAGATATAATGCTCGTATATGCCATTATTCCACTGGATATCCTCAAATAATTGAGGTGTTTAAGAGGTGGTGATATAATCTTTAACACACCCAAATTCAGTGATATGTGGTTCAGGTAATCTGGATCATACTGGTGTTCCAATTGTTTCTGGAATCATATACCATAGATTAGATTGTGTCCGCATTAGGTCTAGACATAAAATAACGAGGTTATGCTTGTTTACAAAAGGTATGCATGATTACTAATTAGCAAAGAAAAGGCCTACCCATATTCCATTTGTTCTTGATTAGATACACCCACAATGTCCCCAGCCTAAAATAGAGATGTGTATTAATTGTATATACAAATTTCTGCAACCCCCATAGGTGTTCATTTAGGAGATAAATGTGACCGACCTACTTCAATTGTCCTGTTAGGAATGTCCTCCTTTCTAATATATGTCCCTTGAGTGCACACTTCAATAGGATGGCCCCTCCGTTAGAGCTGATGGTTAAGAAAAGGG
This sequence comes from Allobates femoralis, assembly GCA_033576535.1. Taxonomy (NCBI): domain Eukaryota; kingdom Metazoa; phylum Chordata; class Amphibia; order Anura; family Aromobatidae; genus Allobates; species Allobates femoralis. Next base: position 241,900,095 of record JARQOC010000002.1, on the reverse strand, counting down.
GAAATATTTATAATCTATACAAATAAGATAATAGCCTTCCCCTACACCATGCTTAGTTGATTCTTACTGACCCCTGTATATGTCCTCCAAAGTTCAGGCAGTTTCCATATGCAATTGTCTCAGTCAGATGGATTTATTGGATGTTGTTGGATTGTTGTTCTTAAAATCCCCTTCATTCCGGTCCACTTATGTCAATATTGCCCACAATTACCTTAGTAGTGCTGTTACAAGAGATGTCATCTCTGATGCAGTTTCTCTCAAACTGGAGCCTCCTTTGATGCTGGCAGCCTCATTCACGATAATGGGTTAATGCAGCCAGCATCTGGAGGCCTAATATAGTCCTCCCTCATTTAGTGTTGTCTGTCCCCTGGAAATTTGTGGTCCACATGAACAGTGTATGCATTGCACGCTGACATGCAATGATCCTAAGTGCACATGCACCCCGTCTGGGTCGTGCATGCACAGTTGTCTGTGGTCCTCCGTGGAACATGGAAGTTGGTCCGCGCATGCGTGGTCATGTGTTTGCAGCCTATTGGTAATATTTCCAGGGGTTATGTACAAGGATAAGGAGGCTATGTACCAGGAAGGGGGCCATGTCGAGGATTTTGGGGCCATATTTAGGATTGGGAGGGCTATATCCCAGGATGGAGGAGATATATATACCAGGATGGGGGACATGTGTACTGATTGTAAGGTGGACACAGGCATTATAAGACGGATCTCATTTAACATTCAAAATGTTTTTTTTCTCTATTCCTTAATCTAAATTGTGGCATGTCTTATAATCTGGTGCATCTTATAAAGCAGAAATACAATATTTTCACTTCACAGCAGCAACCTTAAGGCCCAGTTACACACACAGATAATTGTGTAGAGATTGTTTGCAGATCTCAGGTTGCAGTGAAATCATGGACACATTGTTACATTTGTACACGGCCACAAAATGGAACAATGTGTCCATGATTTTACTGCAACCAGAGATCTGCGAACAATCTCTGCACTATTATCTGTGTGTGTAACTGGGCCTTTAGAGTCAGAAATGTATTCAGGCATCCTTCCCATGCTGTTCCCATTCCAGTTCAGTGCTGTTTCCATCCATTTCAGTGATCTTTCTGCCCTCTCTGCCCTGCTAGGGAGTCTGCTGAAAAAAGTACTTGAGTTCCCCCCGTAGATACTTCTTACACTCATTACTCAAATCGAGTCTGTCTGAATAATGGACCTTCTGAATTCGAGCAACGAATGCTTACTTTACAAAGGCGACTTGGTTGTTTTTTTCTTTCCTTTTGAACAACTTCTCTTCTACAAATAATGAAAAGTCGATTTATGCCCCCTTCACAGCATGTTTTGTTCCTATCCGTGGAGATCCTGTTTTTTGCAGGACCATGCAGACAGGATTGGACAGATCCAGATTTCTTACTCCGGATGCCATTTCTGTATCCAGATCCGAGCTTTTTAGGGATCCGGACACAGAAAGAGCTGTGAGGAGCCGAAGCCTGCAAAGCACAGGTGAGTAGTGTCGGGGCTGACTTTCCATTTCGCAATGTATGTTACATTGTGAAAGGGAGAGCAATGGTTTAAAATAAAAAAAATGCTCACCTCTCCGCCAAGTGTCCCGCGATGGAAGGCATCCCCCCCAATGGCCGCAGGACCAGCTGACTGGCGGTAACCGATCAGCTGATGTGTCACATGACAGCATAAGCTGAGCGGTTTAAACAGCCCGCCCGCCAATCTGTTTTGGTGGGCAGGCGGTTTAAATCACTCAGCTAATGCTGTCATGTGACACATCATCAACTAATTAAGGTCCTGCAGCCATCGGAGGTGGATGCCTTGCATTGCAGGACACTCGGCGGAGGGTTAAGCATTTTTTTTTGTTAACACTTTGCTTACTTTAATTTCACTTCAGCAGTGTATGTTGATACACTGCTAAAGTGAAATTACACGGGAAGAGGAGTTTTAGTGTACATGCTCAGTAGACTAAAACCGGATCCAGGAAACGATCCTGTTTTTTCCCAGATCAACACTCCATAGCACCCCATGTTATTTGCCGCGGACCATGTCAGATCCAATTCTGTCCGATTTAGTCTGCTGCACCCAAAATCGGAGCAGCCTCCGATTCTGGTTACATAAAAAAATCAGACACAATCGGATTCGTGACAATTTGGACACAATCGAATGGCCATATTCTACCAATCCGTGTCCATCCGTGCCAGCAGGGATACATGGGGCCAAATCGGATCAGTGGCTATTCGTTTTACAATGGATAGCCACAAAACGTGATGTTGAGGGGGCCTTATCTTAGAATAATTACGGTATGTACTACAAATGAAGAAAGATTGCGCAGCCAATCCCGACCTATAAAAGATATCAGCATGGTCCCCAGTGACACATCACCCACCTTTATAAACATAATGAGTAGATCTCATAAATCTCTAAACATGCTGCTATGGCAGAGCTGTGTATATCCTGTTTAATGAATACATAAGATCCTGTTCAATCCAATTTTTATCAATTGGCATGGCAGTTAAATTGTGCATTTTTATTAGCAACGCTACACAGTATTAATTGTATCATTGGCTGAAATGAGCAATCTACAGCAACACAATGTATCTAAAGGAAGGTTAAAAAATAAAACCATTAAAAAGATATTATGAAGGAAAATAATCCTTGCTATATTTTAAAAAACTGAATACATGTGCTTATCTTTCATATAAAGCACTTTTTATCAATTATTTAATGTATTGTATTGTATTTCGTGAGAAAGGATATTTTGCTCTTTTTATATTTATTAGACAAGAATGCTAATAGAATTTGGATTCTAGCATGATGAATGGTTGGTACTCATGTACACAATTCATTCAAAGTGAATGAGCATGATGCCACTCTTCACCATAATAACATTTTAATGAAGCTTGTGCATTGCTGCTTGAGGGCTGAAGCGGTAAATTTGATGGCATAATATTCTGTTCTTTAAAAGCTCATCATACACTAAGTTATCCTGTGAATTTGTTTTGAGAACTGCCATGCTGGAAGAAGAGAGTTATTCCCGCTTTGCTTGCAAACTGTTCTGTCGTCCTTCAAAAACGACACAAACTCTCTGAGCACGGAAGCAGATGGTGTTGTGAAGTAGAAGTGTTAAGATGGATTTGAACTCTATACTCATCAGCAGATATCACTTCATTATGTCAGCTCCCAGACTACTTTAAGACACGTCTGCAAGGTGTCTAGTCTATTTTGAGCTGGGACATGAAGATACATCCTTTCGTCTTGAGCGCAAGAGCAAAACTCACATTCAAGCGTAGCCACAGCAAAATAAAACACAAAAAAAGGACTGAAGAATGATGATTCACTTTCTGCACATACCCACAAGACAATACCTATTTCAAGTCAAGGTTCACTATACCATAGGGGTTGAGATAATCTTTATTCTAACAGTAATGTTGTAGCAGCTGTTCTTCAAAGAGAACCAGAGCTCTAAAAGGGAGTCCAATTCTCAGCAGTGTGCTACTGAAGTAGATCAGTCCAGGAATAACCCCTCAAAATACTTATTTGAGGAAGAAGCTGAGATGTAAACAAAACTGGGAGTCAAAACAGCCCAATATTTTTTATTGTAATACTGTAACTTGAGCCCAATCCTTGCATGGTTTCAATCTTGCGCAAGATCCTACCAGGAAAATTTTGATAAATTATAGATCAAAATCACCTCATATTCATCAATACAATAAAGGTATTAATAATTAATTATTTAGGCAGTTGTTATTTTTTTAAAGTTTTGCAAATTCAAATTTTTAGGACAGCTGTGTAGTAACATTACTAAACTGTTGAATTATGTTGACCACCACCCTTTAAAGAAAGTCCACTGTGCTCAGGTGTAAGAAACCTTATAAAACAACATGAAACAGCAGGGATCATACTTGATGTGTAAAAGCACCATGGGTCATCAAAAGCCCAATGTGTAAGACTGGGCAGTGGTAAAATGACCTGCTGCAAGCCAACAAGTGCAGTGTTTTGGTCACACTTTATGCTAGCATGACGACTAGTGCCAAGTGAGGCTGAAACTATGCAGTTGCTGACTTGCAACAGGTCATTTCCTCACTGCACACCCTTGAGGACCAGGGTACTCTTCACCTGCTTTCCAGTACTGGTAAGGAGTTACTTTGGCAGAGTATTTCAAAGGTGGCAAGAAGCACAATGGCTGGTGATTGGGTACACAAGCAGTAGCCAGGTCAGACACACCAGAAACCAAAAGAAGCAGTGCAGACCACAAATAATTAAGGGAAAAATGGACAAGCCAAGATCAGAGACCAGAGAAAGAACTATCTCAGAAGCACACAAAAACAGACCTCTACTACCCAACTGAAGTGAAAGAATCAGCAAAACACAGAGGAAATGGTACATTTAAATCCGCCTCCCAGTAGTCACATGACATCGCTGAGGCAACACTTAATCTCCACCCTAATTCTACAGAGCCAAAAGAGGAGGGGAGTAGAGGGAAGTGGAGGGAATCTCCCACCACCTGATTGCCCCAGCTGACCTGGCATCCTGTATCCGCTGGCAACAGCTAGTACCAGAGGACCCAGCATCACATAATCACTGGAGCAGCAGTGTCTCAATGATACCAGGAGTAAATCTCCTAGAATGAAAACCCAAATAACATTCATACCATAAGGGGCCAGAAGGTTAGTGATAAAAGCAATTCAGATGTGTAACCAAGGTTGGCCCAGAATGGGAAATCGGAGGAGTTTATCAGACTGTGTGGACTGCTGCACCTTACAGGACTGAACAAATTCCTCAACCATCTGACATAAAGAGGGCCATCAATACCCCCACCCCCCAGGTAATTAAGTGCAATGTTCCCTTAACCCCTGGGTGGCCAGCCAAAACAGAATCATGACAGTCCTTGATATATATCCTACAGGACAACCACAAAACTATAAGAAAAAAATAGGAAGGGGGGACTTCCTCCCGCTGTCCAAAGCACAAACTCTGAGAGAAAGCTTCTGCAACTTCACAATTTAATTTAGTGGTTGAAAATTTCTTACAGAAAAATGCACAAAGGCCGCTGATGTGTGAAAGAAGCAAATCCCTGGGACAATACGACACCCTCTCTATTTTCTAATGTATCTACCACTACAAAAGATGTTCTATCGAAGTCAGACTGAACCAGGACATGAAACAGAGTCCCTAAATATATTTTTCACTCCTAATAGGACATATACTCAACCAAGAAAGGGAAATACTACCCCTCTTTTCTAAGAATGATTCAACATACAAATTAAAAATGTATAATATTTATTAATTAATCCAAAATTTCAGAGCACTCCCTCTTGAGGGACACGTGAGATCAGCTCAAGATATATCTTTCATAGTACATACACCATTTAACATCCATCATATTAGCAGGATATCTACTTATATAATTGGGAGTTTGGAATTCGGGCACTGTAGCCGAATCCCAGACTCCCTTGCGCGACTGCGAGTGATGACGCAGCCGCACTGCCGTCTCCGCCACCCGCCGTCTCCGCCGCCCACCCGTCCGCCCTGCCGCTGCCTCCACGAGGTCACCGCTGCCCCTCGCTGCTCTAGCAACGCTGGGGCCTCGGTGACGCCATGCAGCTGGAGGAGCACTGTCCTTACGGCGACATGTAATTTCCAACATGGCGTCCAAAATCTCGCGAGATTTTGCCGCCATCTTGGATATTACACGTCGCCGCACAGACTCCGCTATCCTACCAACATAGCCCCCGCCGAGGTGACCGCCCAGCGCCCCTCGGGAGATCAGCCGCTCATGCGCACAAGCCGCTGATCTCCTGACACTACATACCGCTCTTCTCCCGCCGCATATGGCGCCCAGTATCGCCGCTGCCGCCCGCTCTCCCCCGGCCGCTCCGCACTTACCCCTCCCGCTCTGCTGCCTGCAGTAATACTTTCTTTTTGGAGCCGGTCATGTGGTTCTGTGATGTCACATTAGCCCGCCCTGTCACATGACCGGCTTCAATGCCGGTGGAAGGAATACAGAGAGCAGAGGACAGGGGGACAGGGGCACACATGACTCGGGGATAAAGAACTGTGCCAGAGGACAGGGGGACACAACAGGGGCAGAGGACAGGGGCACACAGGACATGGGGACACAACAGGCCCAGAGGACAAGGGGACCAAGAACAGGGGTAGAAGACAGGGCCACACAGGACAGAGGAACACAACAGGGCCAGAGGACAGGGGGACACACAACAGAGACACACAGGACAGGGGCACACAGCACTGGGGGACACCGGACAGGGGCACACATGACAGGAGGACATACAACAGGGGCAGAGGACTCAGGCACACAGGACAGTGGCAGAGGACAGGGGGACACAACAGGGGCAGACGACAGGGGAACACACAACGGGCACACAGGACAGAGGGACACAGAACAAAGGCAGAGGACTGGGGGACACCGCACAGGGGCACACAGGACAGGGGGACACCGGACAAGGGCACACAGGACAGGAGGACACAGAACAGGGGCAGAGGACTCAGGCACACAGGACAGGAGCAAAGGACAGGGGGACACAACAGGGGCAGACGACAGGGGAACACACAACGGGCACACAGGACAGAGGGACACAGAACAAAGGCAGAGGACAGGGTGACACCGCACAGGGGCACACAGGACAGGGGGACACCGGACAAGGGCACACGGGACAGGAGGACACAGAACAGGGCAGAGGACTCAGGCACACAGGACAGGAGCAGAGGACAGGGGGACACAACAGGGGCAGACGACAGGGGAACACACAACGGGCACACAGGACAGAGGGACACAGAACAAAGGCAGAGGACAGGGGGACACCGCACAGGGGCACACAGGACAGGGGGACACCGGACAAGGGCACACAGGACAGGAGGACACAGAACAGGGGCAGAGGACTCAGGCACACAGGACAGGGGCAGAGGACAGGGGGACACAACAGGGGCAGAGGACAGGGGAACACACAACGCCCACACAGGACAGAGGGACACAGAACAGAGGCAGAGGACAGGGGCACACAGGACAGGGGGACACCGCACAGGGGCACACAGGACAGGGGGACACCGGACAAGGGCACACAGGACAGGAGGACACAGAACAGGGGCAGAGGACTCAGGCACACAGGACACGGGCAGAGGACAGGGGGACACAAAAGGGGCAGAGGACGGGCACACAATTATATAAGCAGATGTACATATACACATATCTACTTATATAAATCGGGAGTTTGAAATTCGGACACTATAGCCGAATCCCTAAGTCATTCACGGCACTGCGAGCGATGACGCGATACCGTCATCGCGAACCGCAGCCACACTAACTCACACCGCCGCCATCCTGCCAACCGCCGTCGGCCCCGCTGCCAGCGCCTCATCGTGACCGTCCTCCGCGAGGTCTACGCTGCCCGGATGCCGCTGCTGCCTTCCGCCCCTCCCCGCTCTCTCTCTCACCGCTAGCGCCTCGGTGTCGCCATGCTGCTGCTGTAGCGGTGTAGGGGTTGTGGGCAGGTGCCGGGAGCCAGTGACGCCGGCCAATAGGAGTGAACGGTGCGTGTCAGGCTGCAAAGCCTAACACGCCCCGCTCACTCCCATTGGCCGCCACCCCTGCAAGCCGATTCGGCGCTCTGTTCTAAACACAGGACGCCCATCCCATTGCCCAGTACTCCGCGTCCTGGACCAATCGGATGGCCGTCCTCTCTTTACCACACAATGCTCAATCCGCTCCTTCCCCTCAGGTCACATGTGTCACCTGAGGGGAGGGACTGATCCCTCTCTGCAGCCCACCCCCCGCCGCAGAGGACAATGCCGGGGCTACGATCACCCCCAGCACGCAGCCACGTCCTGCCGCCAAGCGCTCATGTCGCCGCTCCAGCCAGACCTCTCCTCACCCTTCAAGCCTCCCGCCACATCATACTCTGCTACCCACAGAGCCCCCTGTATACTCTGCTACCCACAGAGCCGCCTTTATACTCTGCTACCCACAGAGCCCCCTGTATACTCTGCTACCCACACAGCCCCCTCTATACTCTGCTACCCACAGAGCCCCCTGTATACTCTGCTACCCACAGAGCCCCCTCTATACTCTGCTACCCACTCACCCGCCTGTATACACACAATTAATTTCACCGCTCTCCCGATGCAATTGCATCGGGCCTTTTTACTATCTCCTCACCCTTCAAGCCTCCCGCCACATCATACTCTGCTACCCACAGAGCCCCCTGTATACTCTGCTACCCACAGAGCCCCCTGTATACTCTGCTACCCACACAGCCCCCTCTATACTCTGCTACCCACAGAGCCCCCTCTATACTCTGCTATCCACAGAGCCCCCTGTATACTCTGCTACCCACCGAGCCGCCTGTATACTCTGCTACCCACAGAGCCTCCTGTATACTTTGCTACCCACACAGCCCCCTCTATACTCTGCTACCCACAGAGCCCCCTGTATACTCTGCTACCCACAGAGCCCCCTCTATACTCTGCTACCCACTCACCCGCCTGTATACACACAATTCATTTCACCGCTCTCCCGATGCAATTGCATCGGGCCTTTTTACTAGTATTTGTATAATTAACAGATTGCTACATCATCTCAATATACAAAATTCCTGGATTCAATAGGCCAACTGGATATCCCATACAAGTTTGTAACTACCAGTCCTAAGGGTACCTTTACACGCGGCTACATTTCTTGGGTGGCTACAGGTAACTTACTGGTTGCAGTGAAATCATGGAGAGATTATTCCATTTGTGCACAGCAACAAGATAGAACCTTGTCTCCATGATTTCACTGCAACCAGTAAGTTACCTGTAGCCACCCAAGAAATGTAGCCGCGTGTAAAGGTACCCTTAGTGCATATATAAATCCCTTTTCTATGTGTGCAAGCACAGCACTAGTACTTTTCACCTCTAATCCTGATTCTATAGGCGGTAAGATATTGTAAACCTCTTGGAACATCCATATATACAAGTTAAAGAGCCATAAATCCAACTAATGATGTTAAAGTTTGTACCTGGTAATAACGCCGGAATGTACTCACAGTCCCTCCACCCCTACGATCGTTTCGCACCTTGCTTCTTCCGGGGGGCGTGTTTTAGATGGGGAACTATGGGCTTTTTATATGGCCCCTGCCGAATAGAATCTTGCCACCTATCATCACCAAATTACTCCTCCAATGCGGCGCATACATAATCGCAGCGACACCATACAGCACCACCCATCTGCGGCGTGACATCCAACTGCACCAATCACATCTTCCGCAGGTCAGAGCATGCCCGAATCGTCATTCGCGACTAATTCATGAGCACTACGGGGGTAAGTGGTGATGCAGTAAACTCTGACGTCGCTATGGCAATACTCACATGACTAATCATGTGAGACGCTACTAAGTCACCATAGTAACTTATTCTAGCCTGCACCTGCACATTAGCAAGAGACAACGGCATATCCTTAAACAGTACTTTTTCTGCAAACAATTCATAAAGTCTTGTGAATTTTTAACCTTAGATGGCCGATTTTGAAGGCATATATTTAATATCACCGCTCTCTTTTAACCCTTAAAATGTACTATATTATTAGGAGTCAATATAGTGGAAACCGCAATATATGTTTGACGCACCCAGGTGCAGGGTACTCAGATCTCAGGCTGGCAGTCTGGAGGTCACGGGTGGCTGCCTGAGACTATGGCCCTTGGTAGTCAATGAATCAGAGAAAATAATAGGAAAATAAAATAAAGTTTGTGACGCCACCTGCAGTATCTGGGGATGCTCACCAGCACCACTACAGTCCTCCGGTGGTTGATGGTATTGCGGCTGTGATGGTACAGTCCTCCGCAGAAGGGACTGGACCTCCGGGGCAGCATGTCTGTGAAAGGAATCAGTTCATTCAAGGACAAATGCAGCAGAGTCGGTCAAGTCACTTCACCGTGTACTTTACAGAGAAACTTTTGATAGTCAATGCAGTCATTCAGTGCAGTAAGTTGTTACAGCAACAAATGGCTACGGGTGCTGCAAGTAGGTCGTATGGTTGGTAGATGGATCCCTCATTGTATACCTTTCTCATACCTTCTTTCCCTCTCCTCCCAGTGGCGGTGAAGTCTGACCTCCTGTAGAGTAATCTGACCTCCTGCTGCGCTCTTAGTCTCCCTATATCCCGTCGGGTGAACCTTTTGGTGACTACCGTGGCCGTCTACCCGGGTCTGATTCCCCTCTAATGGGCTTTTTGGGAGTCAGGTTCTGTCTAGAGATACCCCCGGTCAATGGATTTCTGTGAGCCTTGAAGGTTATCACACATGCGGGCTACGGTACCCGATTCTCTCCTGGGGCAAACTCTTCAGTTACTTTGCTCCCCACTCTGAGTTGACTCTTCGTACTCCTGAGTTCCTTACTCCTTTCTTTTTCTTCTGGGATCTGCTCTTGCTTCCCTGGGTCCCTCAGCCGAGGAGACCCTCCTTGCTCCTGGTGAGCTGTTCCCAGACCCACTGTCTATCTCTCCATTCTACCCAAGGACCTACAGAAGACCTCTTTTCTCCCTCCAGGGGCTACTATATACCCCTCCCGGGATCCCTCCCACTTGCTGACTAGTGTGTGGTGTGGGTACTAGGGTTCCACCCACCGTCCATAGTTCCACTTGCAGTGGGGTGACTACACCGCTTTTATGGGTGTAGTACCCCTTTTGTGGCAGCTACATAGTGGGGTGCCACACTATCCATTACTAAAGTGCCCGTGCTTTGATATACAATACCCTCATCATTATTATTTAGTTAAAACCCCAACATCTACAATCCTACACGTATATACACCACCATAAACTATTTTATTTTATTATATCCACATATTGACCCTCTATTTTTTAATCTTTTCCCATATTATAAGGGTTACTTTTATCACATACTAATCAAACCATCCATTCTCTTATTTTATGCATTACATCAATTGTGGGAATAAATATCTATGTGCATAAAACCTATTAAAGTGCTTGTGCCTAACATTATGTAAACCCCTTATACAGTTGAAATTAATAAAGTGCATAAATTTAATAATACAATGACTATACAGCTTATCCCCAATAAACCCCCATATAAAAATCCCACATAGATTACATGCATAATTTCTTATTACATTTCTTCATATGAAGCTTTATACGATTATCTTGAAAAATTGCAGTTCTTCTTTCTCTTTAAGTTACCATGGAAACCCATACATAGGACATCAAGGTTTTCTAAATAAATATAAAAACATAATAAAATTAATCATCAAACCTACAGCTTTTCCCCATACCCCTAAAAATGACACCCTACTGCTATCCCTTTAAAAATGTGCCAAATTCCAAAACTCTCATTTAACCCATGTGGGGCCAGAGTCCCCAACCTATAAATCCAACGACTTTCTGTTTGACCCAACGTCTGACCCAAATTTCCTCTTCTAGGTCCCAAATTAATTTGATCAATGGCTTTTATCTTCAGGAGCCTAGGGTTACACTGATGGAATTGCTTAAAATGTTTAGGGAGTGTTTTTAATTGTGAAAGGTCTTTTTCTTCTTTTGCCTTTTCTATATCCAAATAATGCTCCCTAGTTTTTACTTTCACTTCCCTTGTTGTTAATCCCACATACAATTTCTTACAGGGACATTTTCCTACATAAATCACACCTTTTGAGGAGCAAGTCAGATGTTTCAATATTTTAAAGGTTTTGGAACCTTCTTCGTTGAAAACGTTTTTTATTTTACCAGATTAGCACAGGCCTTGCATAGGCCACAAGGAAAAAAGCCATTGAAGTCTTTTTTGTTCATGTAGTATTCTTTTTTGGATTATAGAGGCTATGTACTAAGACGTTTTTCAAGTTTTTTGCCCGTCTTGCCACCATAGAAGGGTTACCAGGAAGAACTTGCTTAAGATTGAATCTGTATGTAAACACAGACCAGTGTGTACACAAAATTTTTTCAATTCACTACATTTATTGTTGTACGTGGTGATATAACGTACCTGTATATCATTTGGATTTTTCTCAGCTCTTTTTTGATACAGCAAGTCATTCCCTGTCACTTCTTTTGCTTTTTTATAGCCTTGCATTAAACTCTGATGTCCGTATCCTAGTGCTTCAAACCTTTTCTTTAATTCCAGAGATTGACGTTGGAAAGACTCTTCACTTGAACATATTCTTTTCACCCTAAGAAATTGGTTTATGGGTATACCCTTAATCATGGATGGAGGATGAGAGGAATCTGCATACAAAAAAGAATTTGTTGATGTAGGTTTCCTATAGACATCTGTTGTAATTTCCCCACTTGGCAAAACATTAATCATTATGTCCATAAATAAATTTTTCTCCAGTATTTATACGTTAGCTTTATATTCAAATCCGTTCTGATTCAATTCATTCATTAAAGACTACAACTTGGATACACTACCCTCCCAGATAAAGAGCACATCGTCTATATATCTTACCCATTGTTGTATTTTCTCCATACTGGGATTATCACCACCCTGAAAAATTTCCCCTCCCATGAGTCAAGAAATAAGGTTGCATAACTGGGAGCACAAGAGGCCCCCCATCGCCACACTTTGTTTTTGCAAAAAGGTTTTATCACAAAAAACAAAAAAGTAATGTGTCAAAACAAATTCCATCAGGACTAATAGGAAGTTGATCATATTTGGTTCCATGTCCTGTGGTTTGCAAAAACCACCTCATCGGATTTTAAACCACGGTATGGCGGATAGATGTATATAGCGACTCGATGTCTGCTGTCACTAATGTCATGCCCTCCTCCAGATGTATTTGATCCAATTTTTGTAGGACAGATGTATATCCTTAACAAATGAAGGTAAAGATATCACTAGGGTTTCAAATAATAGTCTAGAATCAACAGATTGGTTCACACAAACTTTGGTTCCCCGACACGATCGGCCTACCAGGTGGATCCAAGGCGTTCTTATGGATTTTAGAGAAAAGGTAGAAGGTGGCAATCCATAGTTCATATTTCTTCATAAAATCCAACAGCTTCTTGGGAATGATGCCTCCATCCACAGCTTCTTCGATGATATTCAACAATTACTTCTTGAAAATGCAAAGGGGTTTGCTTATATAGTCTTCTATAGCACGTTTCATCTTTCCAACATTTTAAATACTTGCTTTTCATAGAGATCACACGGCCATACCACAACATTCCCCCCTTTGTCGGCCTGTTTTATTACGACATCATCCCAACTCTTCAATTCTTCAATTGCCTTAACCTCCATTGATGACAAATTCCTTTCCCCTTAAATCGATCCAATTTTTCAATGTCTCTTGTCACTAGTTTTGTGAACACATCTACAGCTGGAGATAGACTAAATGCTGGAAATTTCTTTGACTTCCCACATAAATGTTCAGGAAATTTTCCTACCTTATTGATGTCTGCTTCATCTTCAAGTGATTGTAAAATTTCCACAGCTTCCTCTTCTTCTTTGGATAAAGTTGCCCCAGTTAATCCAGATTTTGCATGAATTTTTTAAGATGATCTTCCGAGGAAATAAATGTAGATCTTTTATTGTCTTGAACGGGTCTATATTACAAAAGGGAGAAAAAGTTAATCCCTTTTCAAAAACCCTAGACTGGTCTTATGTAAGAGCAGCTGACAAGTTTATTATGCTTCTTTGTTCATCACCAGGCCGTCATTCCTGTCCGTATTTTCTTCCTTTTTTCGACCATAATAGGTCCTCTTGAATCTAGGTTGTCTCCCATCCCGATCCACGTCAGTATCAACTGTAGTGGTTGAACTTACTGATACACTTCATGTTGGCTGATCACTTTGCATATTATTACGATTCGTCATCTGAAAATCCTATTGCTCTCATAATCTGAGAGATCCCATTTAAATTTTCTCTGTTTTTCTGAACTGATGTCTGTTCCCATTTTTGCAAATCTTTATCCATTTCCTCTAACCATTTCTGTAAACAGTCAGGTGATGCATCTTTTTTTAATTAGATCCATTGTTTTTTCCAGTTGTTCATCCAATCTTGCTAAAATATTCGTATTTTTCTCTATAATGATCTTAATAAATTCCAGAGAACAATTAGCAGCTGTTAACATCCATTTTTTTACCAGATCATCCTGCTCTATCTCAAAAGTGGGAAAAATATTCACCCTTAAGCCTCTTGGTACAATTTTTGATCAACATAACTTTCCAATGTGTTTTGGTCCACCAAATTCTTGTTTTCGTATAGATATTATTCTTATATTTGGGCATCAATTATCTTATAGATACTGCAGTGTCATGCGATACACTAGAGGTACCTGCTCGACTTTTGTACACCATTGACAATTCACTTGCCTTAAAACCCATACTAATTAATAATATCAACACTGTATGGGTGAGACAATCTGTAATAAAACTGAATAAAAACAATCCAAAACACAGTCCCTAAATATATTGTTTTCACTCCTAATACAACATATACTCAACCAAAAAAGGGAAATACTACCCCTCTTTTCTAGGAATAATTCAAAGTATACAAATAAAATTTCAGAACACTCCCTCTTGAGGGACATGTGAAATCAGCTCAAGCTATATCTTTCAGAATACATACACCATTTAACATCCATCATATTAGCAGGATATATTTGTATAATTAACCGAATTTGAAACTACCAAAACGCTTCCTGTCACTTTCATTCATTCTCTTTGGACTACTGCAACTCTTTACTTATTGGTGTGCCTCTAACCAAACTTTCAAAAGGAGATAAGTGGAAGCGGATAAGTATTTTGAACCATTAATTTATTTCATTTTCAGAAATTGAGGCATGGACATGGAAGACAACCCCGTCCTTCCTTTCAACAAAGAAAAAAAACAAAGCTACAAGTGAGGAGGAAGGACAGATATAGCCCTTTCGTAAGTTTTGGAAATTTTCGTTTACATATTCTTTCATGGCTGTCCGGTTTGGTCCAATAGATTATATAGGTGAGCTTTTAGCAATTTGGCATCAGGAAAAAGATTAATTGCACAGTCATAAGGATGATGGGGAGATAATATATCTTCCTCTTTTTCAAGAACACATCTTCAAACTCCTTCCCAGGTAGACCCTTCAGACAAAAAGAAAAAACATTAAGAAGTTAAGACATCTTTTATGACTATTGGGGCTCCACTTAACAATATCCTTCTGACACCAATCAATGAAAGGATTATGAACACACAGCCAAAGAATTCCCAACACCAACCCCGCAGGTAATTATTCAATACATAACAGGAGATGGACTCTGACTGCAGTGTTGCCACTCAGAGTGTATTTTCCCCCATTACCATCTGGACAAGGTTCTGGAGTAACAGGGCCCTGTCAACGGCAATAATTTGAATGAAATATTCCAACCTAACTGTCCCTAATGCTAATTTCAGAACCAGTCCAGAATTGATGAGGTTGACAGCATACCCACAGTCAATAAAAGCTTGTGCAGGTAAAGACTGATTTTGATAAAGGAGTGCATTCAATAGTATTTTATCTGAGGAGTTTATCTGAGTTACCTGAAAGTCTTGGTGACCTCCTCGATAATCACCTACACTTTTGATGTTATCCCGATGATTTTCTTGCTTGAGGGGGAGCTAAGCAGTCCTTACAGACATATCCAACATGCCACAATAGAGACAGAGTCCAAAATTGAGTGATAGTCTTCTCTCAATAGCCCTTATGCTGGCGTTTCCCACCTCCACAGGTTCCAACTCAGGTAAGTAGATTGATCCAGGAACAGAGACTGAACCCCCTTGCTACCTGGACCCTGTCAGGTCTGTCATAGATCAAACCTAAAGCATCAAAAAAGACATGAACAAAATACTATTCTGCGACTTGTGTAGACAAACAACAAGCCTCAAGTCTTGGGACCCCTATGTAGTAGAAACATGATTATTGTCACGCAGTGGCGTAACCATCACGGTCACAGGGGTCGCGGGTGCGACTGGGCCCGGAGCTATAAGGAAGCCCGCACCACCAGCTGCCTCCTGCGCCCGCCGATCGCAGCGCCGGGGTCCCGCTTCACATGAAAGTGCATCCCGGAGGACACACATCCCTGTGACAGCGCGGCAGTAGGGCCCATGTGTCAGGGAGATGAGAGGAGGGGGAGCCTCTTGCTTCCTGCTGCTGCTCCCGCCCCTCTCCTCCTCTGACCTACCGGCTTCCTGGCCTGCGCTCCACTGTGCTGCCTCCTCCCACTTCCTGCTTGATGCACAGTGGAACGCAGGCCGGCGGCACCTTTCCCTTCTTCTCCTGAGGCTTGAATCCTCAGACTCTGCAAGAGGAGCCCGCCGGAGCAGCAAGGGAGCCTAGGGAAGTAAGTAAAGTAAGGGGGTGGTCATAGGGCTGCACTGTCACGGGTGGCACGGATGACAGGGTGGAGGCCACGCGCAGACGATCCCAGCGGGTGGCCCACCAGCCATAATGGGGGAGGATGGTCCGTCTCTTTCAGGGGCATTTACCTTCTGTGTAGATGGAGAGAGGGTGTGATGGGATCTCGCTGTTATGGGGGGACGGCTGTGGAGGTCTTGTGCTCGGTCTGGTTTTATCCACCAATATGGTGGGTCACTAGGACCCAGCAGATTCCTTCCACCTTTATAAGGAGGTTCATTACCCTTCCTCGGTGCAGGTGATAGTTCCTTGTGCACTCATTATCCTTGCTCCAGCAGACGCTGAGGTTGTGGAGGTTGCTGAGTTCTGCTGTCAGATAAGTGTTTCCTTTTCCCCAATGTCTGTCTTCCCTGGTGTTTGTCTTTAGTTGATAGTGGAGGGGTCTAGTGAACCTCTCCATCTGATCCTTAGATAAGATAGTGCTAGGATCAGAGAGGGACGAGGTTCGTGGTCGGCGACAGTTGAGGAGACTGTATAGGGACGTCAGGGCAGACAGGGTCAGCTCTAGGAAGTCTAGGGGTCACCGTCTCCTTCTTGTGCCCTTAGCGTTAGGGACTCCTTATTCCCCCTCCCCCCCGTCGTTATCCTACGCTGGGGGTCTTCCCCACTCCCAGCGTGACAAGCACATAATACTGCCCTATGTGAGATAAAAGGCTGCACATAATACTGCCCTATGTGAGATAAAAGGCTGCACATAATACTGCTCTTTGTGAGATAAAAGGCTGCACATAATACTGCCCTATGTGGGATAAAAGGCTGCACATAATACTGCCCTATGTGAGATAAAAGGCTGCACATAATACTGCTCTATGTGAGATAAAAGGCTGCACATAATACTGCCCTATGTGAGATAAAAGGCTGCACATAATACTGCCCTATGTGAGATAAAAGGCTGCACATAATAGTGCTCTATATGGGATAAAAGGCTGCACATAATACTGCTCTTTGTGAGATAAAAGGCTGCACATAATACTGCTCTTTGTGAGATAAAAGGCTGCACATAATACTGCCCTATGTGGGATAAAAGGCTGCACATAATACTGCCCTATGTGAGATAAAAGGCTGCACATAATACTGCCCTATGTGAGATAAAAGGCTGCACATAATACTGCCCTATGTGAGATAAAAGGCTGCACATAATACTGCCCTATATGGGATAAAAGGCTGCACATAATACTGCCCTATGTGAGATAAAAGGCTGTACATAATACTGCCCTATGTGAGATAAAAGGCTGCACATAATACTGCCCTATGTGAGATAAAAGGTTGCACATAATACTGTCCTATGTGAGATAAAAGGCTGCACATAATACTGCCCTATATGGATAAAAGGCTGTACATAATACTGCCCTATGTGAGATAAAAGGCTGCACATACTGCCCTATGTGAGATAAAAGGCTGTACATAATACTGCCCTATATAGGATAAAAGGCTGTACATAATACTGCCATATGTGGGATAAAAGGCTGCACATAATACTGCCCTATATGGGATAAAAGGCTGCACATAATACTGCCCTATGTGAGATAAAAGGCTGCACATAATACTGCCCTATGTGAGATAAAAGGCTGCACATAATGCTGCCCTATGTGGGATATAAGGCTGCACATAATACTGCCCTATATGAAAATGATATGAGGCTGCATATATAAGGCTACACTATAAGGCTGCACATAATACTGCCCTATGTGAGATAAAAGGCTGCACATAATACTGACCTATGTGAGATAAAAGGCTGCACATAATACTGCCCTATGTGGGATATAAGGCTGCCCATAATACTGCCCTATATGGAAATTATATAAGGCTGCATATATAAGGCTACACTATATGGTGAGTTTTGAGGCTGCACTATATGGTAGGTTTTGGGGCTGCATCATATGGAGAGTTTAGAGGCTGCACTATATGGAGAGTTTTGAGACTGAGTTATACTATATGGAGAGTATGGAGGCTGCACTATATGGAAAATTTTGAGACTGCACTATATGAAGAGCTTTTAGGCTGTATTATGCTATATAGAGGGTCTATGAGGCTGTATTATTCTACATGGAGAGGCTATGAGGCTGCATTATACCATATGGGGAAGTTATGAGGCTGCATTATGCTATATGGAGAGGCTATGAGGCTGCATTATGCTATATGGAGAGGCTATGAGGCTGCATTATATTATATGGAGGGATGTGAGGCTGCATTATAGTATATGGAGCGGGTATGAGGCTGTATTATACTATATGGAGAAGTTATGAGGCTGCATTATGCTATATGGAGAGGCTATGAAGCTGCATTATATTATATGGAGAGGATATGAGACTGTATTATGCTATATGGAGAGGTTATGAGGCTGTATTATGATACATTGAGGGATGTGAGGTTGCATTATATTATATGGAGGATAATGGGGGTTCATTATATTAATTGAATGACTATGGGGCCTCCCTTATGAATGGAGGACTATCGGATGCATTATAATACATGGAGGACTATGGGATACATTGTAATATATGGAGGAATATGAGGATGCATTATAATAATTGAATGACTATGACGGGAGGAGGGGGACCATATAAACCAGGATGGGGGACATATATACCACGATAAGGGCCATGTTCCAGGAGGAGGACCATATATAGCAGGATGAGGGACATTAATACATAATTAATGGAGAGAGGGGTCAATTTGTGAGTCTTTAAAGGATTTAGAACATTACATGAGGCCCATACATTTCATCAACATGTGGAGGAGTGGGGGGCCCAGATCTAGATTTTGCACCGGGGCCTGCCAGACTCTGGTTACACCACTGTTGTCACCGCTGCGACTCATTTCCTGATGATTGAGATTACAGGGTGAAATAAAGCATGCAGCTCTTCCTGAACCCTCTAAAGTGGTCTACCTGACCCAAAAATGTGTCAGGAAAAACCATTGCAGGTTCTGAGAAGTCCAAATGCACATCAGGGGGAGCATTATCGGGAGTCTTCATAAAGCTAGAATCCTGTCCCTGCAACTATAATTGTGATAACTCAAGATTATGATTTTACCTCACAAGTTCCTGCTTCAGTTGTGTCAAATTTGCTACCTGTTCCCTAAGTAAGTTAATAGGATTCATGTTGGCGAAAATGAGGAAAAAAAATTATAGGCCAGTTTTAATGTGATGATAGTCTCCACACAGATAAGAAGAAGTAGAATAGCCAAACATACAGATCAGGTACCAGGAGAGCCCATCAAGACAGAGGGAACAAAACAGAGGAGTAGTTAAGTCATGGTCCGAGGTCAGTTACCTTGAGAGAAGTGGATCAGAACAGATGGAAAAGACAAAAGAATGGTCAAACACAGGCAAGGTCAGACAGCAAAAGATCACTTTCCAGAGCACGGATTCAAGAGACCAACTTAGCACCTCAGATCTGAAAATAAAACTGATAGTGCTCTGGGAAAAACAGCAGAGCTAAAAGGCTGAGTAATTACAGCAGACAAGGAGCACCTGCAGAATCTCAGCACCGCCTAGAAAGAGACTGGGCAACTGAGTTGTCAATCCGAACACCAACATCCCAGCATATCCCAGCTCCAGATAAGATGGCTAAGCTGTCAATCAGCCAGTCCAGCACACGCTGAATACAGACTGGACGAAGGTGACAACATCTCTTCAGACAGGTCAGTATATCAACTAACTAACTAACCTAACTATCCTCTCTCCCCTGATCCATCCTTCTAAATTACAACCTGCTCCTCCCTATTCATCAGTCTGCACATGCTCAATACAACTAATATTGATTGGCTGAGCGGCGCGGGATTCAAATCCTCCGCCAAAGTCGGCGGCACCACTGATTAGCTGAGCTACCGCCGGCTTTGACGGGGGATTTGAATCCCGCGCCGCTCAGCCAATGATTGAAATCCTCCACCAAGCTGCAAACCGCTTCGCTGTTTGGATACTGCTGACTGCGGCGACCAATCAGCGAAGCGGGGTTTAAATCATGTGCCAATAGCGGCGACCAATCAGCACTGTTGGCGCGTGATTGTCAGAGCGGCTGCCAGCTTTGGCAGGGGATTTGAATCCAATGCTGCTGATTGGTTGAGCAGCGTGGGATTCAAATTCCCCGCCAAAGCCGGCGGCAGCTCAGCCGATCAGCAGTGCCGCGGGCTGTAGCGGGGGATTTTAATCATGTGTCGCTCAGCCAATGACCTCTGACTGCGGCAATCAATCAGCAAATCAGTGCGTGGCTTGGCGAGTGTTTTGAATCCTGACCGCCATATCATATTACCCATAACTTGGGTCTTCCAAAATGGCGGTCGAGGTATTTCCGCTGCAAGCAGAAGAAAGATGACCGGCTGGCACCGGTCATCTCCCGGCTGCGTTGTCCAGACCTCCATGTGGCGGGAGATGACGCCACTGATCTCCTGACGGTAGTGATGGCGTCTGGGTCACTTTTACTTTTGTCACTTGTGTCGCTATCCCACAATGGTGCCGCAGTGCATTGTGGGATAGCGACATAAGTGCCAGAAGTAGTGTGACACCTATTATTCATGATTATTAGGGATGGGCGAATCTACTCGCTATGACTCGTTACTCGGAGAGTAGTAAGGGACCCGCAGGACTCGGTACTCTGCGAGTTTCCCAGCGTTTACTTGCACGAGTCCAATGCAAATCAATGGCAAACGCTGACAAAAACTAGGATTGCCATTGTCTTGCATTAGACTCGGCTACTGTGCCAGTGATAGCAGGGAAACTCACAAAGTAACTGCTGTTACTTTGCGAGCCGAGTCCAGCTGTCTTCTCTGTGCAGGCTGCCGCAGCTCCAGGGTCCTAGAGCCCGCCTGCTCACAGAGATGATGTAGCAGTGCTGAGATTGTTCTCAGTCTGCTCATTCCCTGTGCATAGACATCTATATCTATGCACAGGGGATGTAGCAGAGAGGACATCGCGTTTTGGACTGCGTCGGACAGAAGAGGATTTTTTTAATTAAAGATGGAGTCCCTAATGGCTTTTTTTTAAATTTCAATTAAAAAATTTTCTCTGTGTTGTGTTTTTTTAACCCTTTATTGGAGATTCTTAGTGGCCGGGTCAAACATGGCCTGACATTAAGAATCTCGGGCTTAATACCAGCTTGTATAACAAAGCTGGTATTAACCCCTTTATTACCCAGCGTGCCACCGCCACCAGGGCCGCTGGAAGAGCGGGGTTCAGCGCCAGAGGATGGCTCTTCAATGAACGCGCCATCTTCTGGGGCGGCTGTGGGCTGCAATTTGCAGCGGGGGGTCCCCAGAAAGCTTGGGCATCCCTGCGCTGCGGATTCCAGCCCCCAGCTGCTTAGCTGTACCTGGCTAGACATAGAAATTGCACGGAGCCCCACGCATTTTTTTTTTATTATTTCATGAAATTCATGAAATAATAAAAAAAAAAGGCTCCCCTATATTCTTGTGTCCGGCCAGGTACAAATAGGCACCTGGGGGTTGTGGGCAGCCCGTTGTTGCCTGCTGGATCTGGCTGGTTCCAGAAATACGGCGAAGCCCACGTGAAATTTTTTTCTGACAAATCCATAAAACAATGTAAATAAAAGGGACTGCATCTTTATTAACCCCTGGACCATGGGCGAGGGGTTAATAAAGATGCAGTCCCTTTTTTAGGATTGTTTTATTGATTTTTCAGAAAAAAAATTACATGGGCTTCGCCGTATTTCTGGAACCAGCCGGATCCAGCAGGCAGCGACGGGCTGCCCCCAACCCCCAGGTGCCTATTTGTACCTGGCCAGACACAAGAATATAGGCGAGCCCTTTTTTTTTATTATTTCATGAATTTCATGAAATAATTAAAAAAAAATGCGTGGGACTCCGCGCAATTTCTATGTCTAGCCAGGTACAGCTAAGCAGCTGGGGGCTGGAATCCGCAGCGCAGGGATGCCCAAGCTTTCTGGGCACCCCCCGCTGCAAATTGCAGCCCGCAGCCGCCCCAGAAGATGGCGCGTTCATTGAAGCGCCATCCTCTGGCGCTGAACCCCGCTCTTCCAGTGCCCTGGTGGCGGTGGCACGCTGGGTAATAAAGAGGTTAGGGCCAGCTTTGTATTATCAGCTGGCCCTAAGCCCGAAATTTATGGCGGTCACGCCAATATTAGACATGACCGCCATGAATTTCTATTAAATTGTTTTAAAAAAAACACAACACAGAGAAAATTTTTTATTAGAAATAAAAAAAAAAGCCATTAGGGACTCCATCTTTAATTAAAAAAATCCTCTTCTGTCCGACGCAGTCCAAAACGCGATGTCCTCTCTGCTCATCCCTGTGCATAGATATAGATGTCTATGCACAGGGAATGAGCAGACTGAGAACAATCTCAGCTCTGCTACATCAGGCAGCAGGCGGGCTCTAGGACCCTGGAGCTGCGGCAGCCTGCACACAGAGCAGACAGGACTCTTATCTGTGCGAGTTTCCCAGCGATTACTTGCACAGTAAACGAGTCCAATGCAAATCAATGGCAAAACTAGGATTGCTTCAGGCTGAAGCTTCCGAGACACATCTGCGATTTGTAAATCGCACACTACTCGCTATTACTCGCTTCCCCATTCATTAACATTGGACTCGCTAGACTCGCAACGAGTAGCGAGCCCTGGGCTCGGACTCGCTAGAGTCAAGCGATTCCGAGTAATTTAGGATTCGCCCATCACTAATGATTATGTATTTAGATTCACTTACTTGATTGGTAATAGGCAGGTATGAGAAGATGCTTTACATTATCAATCCAGGGCATAATGACAAGCTTCAAGACTCAGCAGTCATTAACCCCTTCTGTCACCCTGATAATAATAATAATAATAATAATAATAATAATAATAATAATAATAATAATAAATCTTTATTTATATAGCCCCAACATATTCCGCAGCACTTTACAATACAGTGGTTAGAGTATAGAAAATATAATACAGTAAGTAATTACAGTAGAGAACAAATACAGTACAATAATTGGATACAAAGCAATAGGCATAGAATCAATGTAAAAAAGAACATACAAGAAATAAAGCAAGAAATGAAGGTGACCCTGCTCAAAAGAGCTTACAATCTACAACAGGATAGGGGTTGCACAAGGTACAGGGGCTTATTGCACTAATGGTCCAGGCATCTTGAGGAAATGGGGGATAGAAATAAGCTTACATGAATGGCCATCAGACAGTCTGTGTAGACCTTTTTGGTTTGGAGGAGTTTGTAGAAGAGTAATGTCAAGAGAGATTCTATCTATAGTACAAAGGACTTCTATTAGGTAGTATGATAGGCCGCCTTAAAAAGATGTGTTTTTAGGGATCGCCTGAAGCCATGCAAGTTGTGGATAGTCCTGATTTCTTGGATAGAGCATTCAGAGGATTGGTGCAGCTCAGGAGAAGTCTTGGAGCTGGGAGTGGGAGGATCAGATTATTGCAGATGTTAGTCAAAGGTCAGTTGAAGAACGTAGAGAACGGGTGGGGTGATACGTACAGGGGTGCTGCACTGTGAAGAGCTTTGTGGGTGAGAACAAGCAATTTTAATTTGATCCTGTAGTGTATGGGCAGCCAGTGCAATGACTGGCACAGAGCAGAGGCATCTGAGTAACGATTGGCCAGATGGGTGATCGTGGCTGCTGCATTAAGGATGGACTGGAGAGGAGAAATTCTAGTGAGGGGGAGGCCACTTAATAGAGAATTGCAGTAGTCAGGGCAGGAATGGATTAGGGCCACAGTGAGGGTTTTTGTTGTTTCCATGGTGAGAAAGGGGTGGACTCTAGAGATATTCTTCAGGTGTAAGCGACAGGAGTGGACAAGAGATTGTGTGGGAGGAGAAGGAGAGATCGGTGTCAAACATAACACCCAGACAGCGAGCCTGCTGCCTTGGAGTTATCGTGGTGCTGCAAACTGAGAGAGAGATGTCAGATTTAGGGAGGTTAGTGGAGGGCGGGAGCAGACGGAGTTCAGTTTTGGAAAAGTTGAGTTTCAAATAGAGAGCGAACATGATGTTGGAAACTGCAGCTAGACAGTCAATGGTGTTCTTTAATACCGCAGGGGTAAAGTCAGGGGCTGAAGTGTATAATTGTGTGTCGTCAGCATAGAGATGGTACTGAAAGTCAAATCTGCTGATGGTGTGTCCAATCGGGGCTGTGTAGAGAGAGAAGAGTAAAGGACTGAGGACTAAGCCCTGAGGGACCCCAATAGTGAGAGGAAGAGGGGAGGAAGTGGAGCCAGCGAATGATACACTGAAAGAGCGGTCAGAAAGATAGGAGGAGAGCCAGGAGAGAGCAGTGTCCTTTATGCCAAAGGAATGCAGCAAAAGCTGCAGAGAGGTCAAGGAAAATAAGCAAAGAGTGGTCACCATTACATTTTGCCGTCAGAAGGTCATTGGTCACTTTGATGAGGGCAGTTTCTGTAGAGTGAAGGGGCGGAAACCAGATTGTAATGGATCTAGAAGAGAGTGAGCGTAGAGGTAACAGGTGATACCACCGTACCAATGCATCAGGAAGAGTCGGATAATGTACCAGGAATAGGTGCTTCTAATGAATGCACCAATTTCTGGGGAAGCTGCTAGCTACTATTCTATAGCGTGGGTGGGCCCCACCATGCTAAGAATACCAGCACCAAGTTACCTATTTTTACCTTGGCTGGCATATAAAAATAGGGTGAAGCCCACACATCTTTTTTCTTTTACTATTTATTTAACCCTAGAATGAATACCCATAGAAATCTACACATTCACGCACCTGGGGCCTTTTAGGCCTGTTTACAATTATCATGGAATAACTAAAAAAAAATACTTTTCAAAGTTTGTTGCAAAGTAAGGATGCATTCCCACTAGCGCTGGGATCCGCCAGGACGGGATTCCGTAATGGTGACCCCAGCTAAGGCTGGCGGACGCATACCTGGGGCCTCGCAGGCCTGCCAGGTTACCTGTTTTCTATTTTCTGTAAAATTACTTTAGTTAGATTTGTGAAACTCTAGGTATTCCTCAGGTATATAGTTGTTAGTAATTTCCAGTTGTTCATATATTTTTGTGTTATAGGCATTTCGGTATAACAACCTTTTTTTGGGACTACCCCATATTCACGCACCTGGGGCCTTTTAGGCCTGTGTGCAAATAACACGGAATAACTCAAATAAAAATACTTTTCAAAATTTATTTTACAATTGCAAAGTAAGGATGCATTCCCAGTAGCGCTGGGGTCTGCCAGGAGGGGATCCGTAATGGATCTGACCTCCTGGTGTTCCCAGCTAAGGCTGGCGGAATCCTGCCATTCCGGCAGCCTTAGCTGGAGTCACCAGGAGGTCAGATCCATTGTGTATCCCCTTCTGGCGAACCCCAGCGCTACTGGGAACACAGCCTAAGATGTGTATATTTCAAAACAGAATTATGTGCATAAAACAACAAAAAAGATGTTCTATTTGAATGTTCTGCTGGATCCATTACTTCTTCATCATCTGAAGAATCGCTGGACGATGAAGTTGATACATTAGCTGGTGGCATGTACTCTTCATCAGACAAAGAAATTTCACTTTCATCATCACTATCAAAAATGATTGCCTCGATTTCATGGTCAGTCAATCCCCTGGAAGTAGACTGTGCCATCGTAATTTTAGATATCATTAAACTAAAAAGAAAAAAAAAAAAGATTACAATCAGGCTTGTGCACTGTAAACAGTATGTGATAAGACTCTTTGTTAGGGTCCTAGCACACCAAGCGATATAAAGCAGATAAAGTGCAGCCCCCCTCCTCTTACCTCCAACAGATCACTTTCTTGTAGTGCAGTAAAAGCCTCTGGTTTTGGAGCTCAGAAAGTTTCTATTTCCAGACAAAAGAAAGCTGACTTCTTCCTCCAAAGTCTCTCCAGCAATTAGGACAAAAAGACCTGTGATGAGGTCAGAGACACATGACTTTGTGAGGGAGCCTCCCTTCCAAGATCACATGACAATGTTGTCATGCAGAATCCACACTTTTCCCAGCAATAGCAAAGTCATAAAAGTTCTTCCCCAGCAACAATACAGACAAAAAGACTGAGTATCACATGTAAACCTAGTACAGGCCTAAAAGGCCCCAGGTACGTGAATATGGGGTAGTCCCAAAAAAAGGTTGTTATACCGAAATGTCTGTAACATAAAAATATATGAATAACTGGAAATTACTAACAACTATATACCTGAGGATTACCTAGATTTTCAAAATTCAAACTAAAGTACTTTTACAGAAAATAGAAAACAAGTAACCTGGCAGGCTTGCGAGGCCCCAGGTATGCGTTCTAGGGTTAAATAATAATAAAATAAGGACTCCTCTCTAGTTTTATTTGCCACCCAAGGTGAAACTAGATAGTTTAGGGTGGTTGTCCGCTTTGTCTGTGCTGAGAATGAAAAATACAGCAAAGCCCAATGCATTTTTTTCCTTTAGTTATTTATTTTACAAACTATGACAGCAGGATGGTTGCTATACACTAATATATATGGCATCCAGACACAGACACCGGTAAAGATTGTGGGAGCACAGTCTGAGTACAACCCCCAATCACAGACGCTCTCACAGATGGTGAGCAACTGTGATTGGCCATTGCAGTTCAGTGAAGTTAATATTCATGAAGCTTATTTTAATTTGCCTGCCTGTTGGTCTATCTGTCTGTGGTCAGCTGACGCGATTACCATGGTGACACATTTCGCTGTGACCGTGTCACTCGGATCCAACATAATGCTAGTGTGGTTGCATTCGGTGTCACAAAAAATCTGGATGCAATCGGACACGTATTTCGTTGGATCACTGCCGGACAGAAAAAAATGCAAGTGTGAAACCAGCCTTACCCTGCTTCTGCCTCCTGTGACCCACTCCTCGGCCACCACTTTCTCTATAGCCTCATATATCTGGACATTAAGACACAAACCCCACTTTCCTCCAAACTTTTTTTTGGGAAAAAGTACATCTAATGGCCACTTTACACGTCCCGATATCGGCGTCCAACTTCGACAAAAAGTCACGTGGTTCGTGCGTTTGGCCTGATATCGTTCGTGCGTTGTGTGGTGTAAATGTACAATTTGATGCAAGAACGATGCCAAAATGATATCGGGGGAGAAATGAGCGTGCTCTACAACTGCCCGATATTGGATGGACGATCTGGCAGGATCGTGCTGTGTGACAGCCCAACAACGATTTGGAGAACAACTTCCCCTTTTCTCTCCCATGTTAAATGGTCGTTCCTGGGTCGACCGTACAAGGGGGCGTACACATTGCAGTTGTGTTGCCTGCCGATATCGCGCTGTGTAACATCTCCTATGCGATCTTGGATTTCTGCCCAAAAAAAAATGCGCACTCCCGTGCCTTTGTATCCAACATCGACAAACGTGTGAAGTGGCCATTAAAGTCACAAAAATATGGTATATTTTTGTGACGATGTATATATATATATATATATATATATATATATACTATGCATATTATATTATATGCCGGTATATATACTCAAGACTAATATAACAAGGCAGAATAGGTCTTGCTGTCAGCTTTAGGCAGCTGGCCATTTAGAAAATACTGTTGATAAAGTACCCTCTGCTTTTTGATTGAATAGTTTGTAGAGAAAAGCCAGAAGCAGTCCAAGGTAATAAAAAATTACAAAGCTGTTTCATGTTCGATGAATGTATTGGCTTCCATATTTCATTTGTGGGAAAAGAAATGGAGCTTATGTCATCTAGACAAAGGCAACTATTTGTCCACTACAACATGTTGTAATTACAATCTCGCAGTAGCAATCATGGCAGCTGTAGTACTGTAATATGGCCATTGCAAATGGGTTTTAGGGTTTGAGGTTTGACAAATAAATGTGGATACAATAGCTGGACAATTTCAGCATATCAGTCAAAACCAATCAATATATAATATTTTAGAGAAATATTCTGGTAACTGCATTGATAAATGACATAAAAGTTATTAAGCTATACATAGAATTCACAGTGATCTCCCCAACCTTTTCTCCCTATTTATTATATGTTTGAGTTACTAAAATAGATTATTTGTTCACATTATAATGATTTTTAGGAGCCTCCCTATACGATAATTTATTTTCATTTTGACACTTACAAGTTTTCTGTATAATTGACGCTCTGCAAATCTAGTGCTCCCACTCTCTGCAGTGCATTAAACATGATTGTGGGTGACACTAATTAGACCAATTAAAAAAGACAAGCAGATGTGAGAAAGTAATCATTTCTGGATTCATGTTTGCTGCTTTATAAATCAATTGTAAATCAAAGGGAATTTTGATGGAAACTAAATTAGCTTTATAGTTATAAAGTTGTCATTATTTGGTCATGCTGCTTTTACATCTTATTACTGTTGTGTATCTGCCAAACAGTAATTTCCCTCATAGGAAGAAAACAAGGCATTTACGTCATGTGATCATTATATTTGACTGTATTGTACATTATATATTCTGTAAGGCTAGCTTCACATTCCGGGTCTCATCTGAACCGAGGCAGTCCGTGTAAACCGAACAGCCCCGGACCGGATTTTGGCCCCATAGTATACTATGGGGCCGGACAGAAGCCGGATGGTAGCTCTCTGCCATCCAATTTCTATCTGTCCGGGACAATCCGGGAGAATTGAGTATTCTCTCACGGACACAAAAACGCTGCTTGCAACGTTTTTGTGTCCAAGAGGAGATTATCTCCTCTAATTGCCTACTCCCGGATTGCCCCGGATTAACCCGGATCCTCCTGGATATGGAGCAATCTGGCACTCCCTACCATGGGAGCCTATGGGGAGGGATTGCCCTGGTCCGGGATGATCCGGGAACCAGACACTTGCGGCTGCACACCGCTGTAATATCAGAACCGCGGCTACCTCCATGCGAGCCTGTTCCATCAGCAGCTGCAGCTGCGTGCGGCAGCACACCGGACCAGAGGGCATATTAGCCTTCCGGTTCTGTGTGCTGATCCGATCCGGGGCTGTCAGGTTCACCCTGACAGCCTCGGATCAGATCTGACTCTCAATGTGAA
Organism: Allobates femoralis; assembly: GCA_033576535.1. Classification (NCBI taxonomy): domain Eukaryota; kingdom Metazoa; phylum Chordata; class Amphibia; order Anura; family Aromobatidae; genus Allobates; species Allobates femoralis. The sequence continues at coordinate 241,870,742 of JARQOC010000002.1, read as the reverse complement.
AGCAGCCTTAGGCTAGTTTCACACTGCGGTTGGATCAGGTCAGGTCAGGTCAGGTCAGGTCAGGTCAGGTCTGGTCAGGTCAGGTCAGGTCAGGTTTTGTGTTTCAAAACCAGGAGTGACTCCAAAACCTAGAAAAGGTGTCAAACTTTCAATTATACTTTTTCTCTGCAAGTTCCTCTCCTGGTTTTGAAACACAAAACCTGACCTGACCTGACCTGATCCAACCGCAGTGTGAAACTAGCCTAAGAAGTTGATAAGGGACTAGAGATGAGCGATGTTCGATCGAACATGTTCTCATATTTCAAATTCAACCTGCTTTGGGCTATGTTCGAGTTATTCGACGAATGCGAACAATTTGCTAAAAATTCGGTAATTTGAGGTTATGTACGATAACGGTTCATTGACCAAAAGCGTTACTGATTTTTCACAGTAATGCTTTTGTTCAACCTTTTTATGAGTTTCTGTGTCTAGGAATAGTGGGTGGGAGGTGGGGGAGCTGGAGAGAGGTCTGTGGTCAAATAATGCAGATCCCCATTTTTTTTTTCTTCCTGCACTTACTGTGGGTGGTCCGATCTGAAAAGAGAAAAGTAACCGGCATCCATCTTCTTATTAATCCTTTATTGAAACATTAGGATAAAAACATAAGGAAATACATACAGAGGAGAACGCTGGACGTGTTTCGAGGGAGAACCGTCTTAATCTTCAGCACAAAAACAATAAAAAATTCAGAATATATACAATTGAAGACATACACCTCTCACACACATCTTGAATCCATTACCACATTAAATTAGGATTACAATTAACTCATGTCGTGCCACACGCACAAACTAGAAATGAGTCTCCATTCACATAATAGCCGCTCATAGATTTTAAACTGATACAAGTTGAGAAACACAGTAGCAATAAATCAATTTATTTCTTTGTAATATTGTAATACATGTACCAGACCACTAAAACTCAAGATTACAATATGAATTATAAATGAAAAATAAATTAAATGTATGAACAAAAAACATGGGATAACGCACAAAATTTGTGATTTCCCAGAGACCATGAAATACCCATAAAATTTGTGATTTCCCTCAATGCATTACCTTACAATTATTTTAAATCTAAAATTTTTTGTCTTTTGTCATACGGGTTGTTCCTATATTTCATGTATAATAGTATTTTTTTATTTATAAAAAAAAATGATACGAGTTGTTTCTTTCATATATAATTATATTTTTAATTATTTATGATTTATTTCTATGTGTTCGAATATTAATCCTAATAAATTTATTATTCATTTTGCAAATAAACTATGCCATGTGAAAATCAATTTATGCCTATCTGCTCATGCACTAAAAATTGTAGTTTCATACCAAAATGACAATATAAAATTGCTGCAAACCAATCCTATCCAAACTCTAATTGATACATATAGTTCATTAAATTAATTATGAGAAATATATGATCATGCATGTTCCCCAACACATTATAAAGGCAAATATGTCAATGTGCAAATATAAATAAAGTGAAAAATGATTGTTCTGAATGAAAATGAAATAACATGTATGAGACACCACGTTAATACAATGGGCCACAATAATGTTAATTAGATTACATTCAATAGAAATATAACATGTAATTTCTAAAGTTCATACTGGTGGGGGTACGTATATCAAGTTGTAAAATCCAATAAAGCTCCCAATTATGCAAAATATGCTTCCAATTTCCACCCCGATACTGGCGTGGGACGCGCTCAATACCCTTCACTAACAAAGATGATAAGTTACCTGTGTTTATATCACGGAAGTGTCTCGATAACACAGACAACCCTGACCATAAACATTTAGATTCCGGACTGGCCGCAGTTCGGCCAGTCGTTTTTTCAAAGGCCAGATGGTGCATCTAGCATAATCGATCTTACAAATGCTAAAACTGGCTAAATGTACTATGTGTGTTGTATTGCAATTGATATACACTGTGTGTAGAATTATTAGGCAAGTTGTATTGTAAAGGATTATTTTTATTATCGATCAACAACTATGTTCTCAATCAACATAAAATACTCATAAATATCAAAGCTTAATATTTTTGGAAGTTGGTGTTTTTTTTTTTTTAGATTTGGCTATCTTAGGAGGATATCTGTTTGTGCAAGTAACTATTACTGTAGAGAATTATTAGGCAACTTAATAAAAACCAAATATATTCCCATCTCACTTGTTTATTTTCACCAGGTAAACTAATATAACTTCACATAATGTAGAAATAAACATTTCTGACATGCAAAAACAAAACCCCAAAAATTAGTGACCAATATAGCCACCATTCTTTATGATGACACTCAACAGCCTTCCATCCATAGATTCTGTCAGTTGCTTGATCTGTTTATGATCAACATTACGTGCAGCAGCCACCACAGCCTCCCAGACACTGTTCCGAGAGGTGTACTATTTTCCCTTCCTGTAGATCTCACATTTTAGGAGGGACTACAGGTTCTCTATGGGTTCAGATCAGGTGAACAAGGGGGCCATGTTATTATTTTTTCTTCCTTTAGACCTTTACTGGCCAGCCACGCTGTGGAGTAGTTGGATGCATGTGATGGAGCATTGTCCTCCATGAAAATCATGTTTTTCTTGAACGATACCGACTTCTTCCTGTACCACTGCTTGAAGAAGTTGTCTTCCAGAAACTGGCAGTAGGTCATCCTCAACCCGAAAAAGTCTTACAAGTTTATCTTTGATGATACCAGCCCATACCAGTACCCCACCTCCACCTTGCTGGTGTCTGAGTCAGAGTGGAGCTCTCTGCCCTTTACTGATCCAGCCTCTGGCCCATCCATCTGGCCCATCAAGAGTCACTCTCATTTCATTAGTCCATAAAACCTTTGAAAAATCAGTCTTAAGATATTTCTTGGCCCAGTCTTGACGTTTTATCTTATGTTTCTAGTTCAAAGGTGATCGTTTTTCAGCCTTTCTTACCTTGGCCATGTCCCTGAGTATAGCAGCTTGTCTTTTTGATACTCCAGTAACGTTGAAGCTCTGAAATATTGCAAAACTGGTGGCAAATGGCATGTTGCCAGCTTCACGCTTGATTTTTCCTCAATTCATGGGCAGTTATTTTGCACCTTTTTTGTCCAACATGCTTCTTGTGACCCTGTTGGCTATTTGCCATGAAACACTTGATTGTTCGGTGATCACGCTTCAAAAGTTTGGCAATTTCAAGACTGCTGCATCTCTCTGCAAGACATCTCACAATTTTGGACTTTTCAGAACCCGTCAAATCTCTCTTTTGACCCATTTTGCCAAAGAAAAGGAAGTTGCCTAATAGTTAAGCACACCTTACATAGGGTGTTGATGTCATTAACCCCACCCCTCCTCATTACAGAGATGCACATCACCTGATTTACTTAATTGGTAGTTGCCTCTCAAGTCTATACAGCTTGGAGTATATAAAAGTATCATGTGATCAAAATACTCATTTGCCTAATAATTCTACACACAGTGTATGATTGGATGTTAAATCTCTTGCAAGTAGTTTTATTCTAAAAATAGCTGGTCACATCGATGTGGTTGCACAAATTACACCTCTTGGCGCGACATCGATAAGATCTCTTGCATGACAACCACACTGGTTTACTTATTGGCTCACTTGTAAAGGTACTGGGTGAAATTAAATGACCAATATTACTTGATCTGCATGAGACCGATCTCCACCCATTAGAAAGGATAATAGGGTGGAGGCACACTGTCATGCACCAAAAACGGAGTGTTTTTGATGCTTGGCAGTGATGTGAGTGCTGTGCGTTTTTAATGTGAGTGTGGTGCGTATGTGGTGCATGTGGGTTTGTGCTTGGCTGTTCTGCATCAGAGTGTGCTGTGAGTGTGCTGTGTGAGTCAGTGTTTGGTGCGATACTGTGCGGTCCTGAAGTTTGGTCAGTGGGATTGTCACAGTATGTTGAGTATTTCCGCTGAGCAAACTTCAGGACCGCCGAAGCATTTACTGGCGTATTCAAATACTGCTGCTGTCAAAGCAGCTGTGAATGAAATTGCCGGGTTGCTGGCATAGTATCCAAGCGGTGAAAGCTGACAGTTTAAATGGTGTGGTAATTGCTTTCCATGGTGCTGAAGTGGAAACTGAAAGCGTGTCACATTACCAGGCAGGCTTTGGGTGCAGGTGGAGGACCTACAAGAGGCGGAGGAGGCAGAAGCAGTGTAGGAACTTCTACATGCAGAGGTACGACGCACAACCCGCGAGGACGGTAAGACTTGTAGAGCAGCTCCTTCTCCTGCAATCACCATAGTTATGCAGTGCCCAGTCAGCGACATGTAACGCCCCTGTCCACGCTTATCATCCAGGTGTCTGTGGTGAAATGCACTCTGTCACACACAGAGTTTCTCAAGGAAGTGGTGATGTTGTGAGCAACATGCTGGTGTAGTGCAGGCACAGCTTTCTTTGAGAAGTAAGTGGCGACTGGGCATCTGGTACTGGGGCACTGCGATGGCCATAAGATCTAAAAAATCCTCTGTATGCACCAGCCGGAAAGGCAGCATTTCCGTAACCAACAGCTTGCAGATGGTGAAATTCAACCTCTTAGCTTTGGCATGGGTAGGAGGAAATGGTCTTTTACTTGTTCACATCTGAGGGACCGAGAACTGGCTGCTGTGCTTAGAAAGGGTTGAGTAGGGTGTCCCAGACAAACTGCTGGACTGTGAGAGAGGTGCAGGCGGACATATTATGTCACATTCATAAAAAGGTGGCGCTCTCGATGTCTGACAGTGATCAACACCAGAAAGTGTTTCCACTTCTAAAACAGCTGACGACCTGTCAATCACACTGGTTGTTGCGGGTAAAGAGGTGGAAGTTCTGCGGCCGAAAGCCTGTGTGACAGCTGTCCCCACAGTCACAGAGGATAAGAAGCCACAGATGCACTTGTTGGGGCAGATGGTGGTTGGCCAGGCCTGTTAGGCCACATTGTAGCACAGTGGGCTTCCCAGTGTGACTTATTCTTCATTTCCATGTGACGGTTCATGCATGAAGTACTCAAACTATTGAGTTCTTTGGTCTCTACTGAGATTTTGTTTACAAATTTTGCAGATAACATAAGTTGGGTCATCCTTTGCGATGTGAAAAAAGGCCCAGGCTAGGCACGGGCCTGCCGTGATGTTACAATCACGTGACCGCCTGTTAACATGGTGTAACAGACGGTCACATGACTGTGACGTCACGGCAGGTCCTGTTCAGAAGAAGAAGACCTCTGGAGACACTGGGAGGACACCGGGAGTCTGTGGGACCGTGTGGGAGATGGCGGGGGCCTCGGGGACAGGTGAGCATACATTGTTTTGTTTTTTTTTTAACCCATGCTTTCCCAGTAGGAGCAGTTTTACTGTACTGCGCATGCTCAGCACAGTAAAATCGGGTCCGAGGACACATCAGATGTTTCCTCGGACCCTGCTCCATAGGGCCCCATGTTAAAAACATCGGACCAAATCGGATGTGCACTAAACGGTATCCGATTTGGTCCAATCCGATTTTGTCCTCCGATTTTATTTTCGGTGCAAAAATTGGAACATGTGTGTTGTGCTTTCTCCTTTGAGCTGTCTCCCCCTGTGCGCTATTCCGCCTGTGTGTGGTCTCTCTCCCCCCACTGTGTGCAGTCTCTCTCCCCCCTCTGTGTGTGGTCTTTCTTCCACCTCTGTGTGCGGTCACTCACCCACTGTGTGCGGTCTCTCCCCCACTGTGTGCAGTCTCTCTCCCCCCTCTGTGTGCAGTCTCTCTCCCCCTCTGTGTGCAGTCTCTCTCCCCCCTCTGTGTGCGGTCTCCCCCCCTCTGTGTGCGGTCTCCCCCTCTCTGTGTGCGGTCTCTCTCCCCCCTCTATGTAAGGTCTCTCTCCCCTCTGTGTGCGGTCTCTCTCTCCCCTCTGTGTGCAATCTCTCTCTCCCCTCTGTGTGCGGTCTCTCTCTCTCCATAATATAATACACAGGTACTGTGTATATATTACAGGTGCAGTATTTCTATTGCACAGACTCTAGTACATTGAAGGTTGGGGTCAGAAGACAGTCCCATCCTGGATTCATGCGTGCAGCAGTGACAGGAGACTTCCCTGTTACAGATTAGGATCAGTAATATGGAGGCCTTGTGCTCAGAGCTTGGTGCTGTGTGTTTGGTGCTGTGTGTGACTGAGAAACCTGATCCTGAACCGACCACACAGCACAGAGCTCCGAGACAATCTCAGAGCTGGCAGCCATTAGTAATGTGAAGCTGACAGGCAGCAGTGAACTCACCTCCTCCGAGTTCTCGGGTGTGAGGAGACGCCGCTCTGCACAGACTGGAGGCCAGGAGGAGGCTCTATGGTACCGACCAAAGAGAGTTGGGAGGAGAAGGGGCAGCCTGCTGCAATGACCGTCCAAAACCTGCTCTCCTGAGGTACCTGCAGTGTACACAGCCCCAGAGAATTAGGGATTTCAGCTTATGATTCAGGACGCAGGCAGGGGTGAACCTAGCCTCTCTGCTGCCTGAGGCGAACTGCTAAACGGCGCTCTCCCCCCTAGTAATTTTTTTTAATCGTTAAAAATAAATCTGGTTCATACAGATTGATATCTATCCTGTAAAAATTAGCAAAATAGTGGACATTTTAGTTTACAGAAACAGAAAAAATGATGTCCACACAAGGATGTCTGTGCCATCACATGCACACATTAATGGCAATGGTGGCTTGGCACAAGGTACAGACACTTAATGACAACTGACAGAGTTGTGGTCCTGTAGGCAGACATAGTCCTGCATCCTTATAGCACAGGAGGCAACACTAATTGCCAACCTCTTGCACATGCCAACAAAACTCTGGACCGCTGCCTGGCACTAACTAGTCAGACATGTCACCATGCAGCACCATCCACACACCACAGGTACCAACCTGCAGTCTGAACATCAACAAGCCGCCACTGCACTAAGCTGGAGAAATGGCTCTTCTCCTCCAACAGACCACGCTTCCTCCCGAATTGCTTAGCCAATCACAAGCACCGCACACGGGCTGTCTGGAATTAATAACAGGTCCTTCCTATTGGGTTGAGCAAAGGATGTGGGAGCAAGAAGGGGAAGAGCACCACCGACCAACCGCTGCTCAGGAGAAACATGGCTGGATGTCTGTATGTACCAAGGGGCGGCCTGGACCTGGTGTGTAAGTTATGACCAATCAGTCCTACAGCAGAGGGACAATGCATCCTGCATCATAGAAATCATGGAGCCCCAGAGCAAAAGTTCTAATTGGGCACCCCCCCAAAAAACAATATTTGGCTGGGTCACATAGGTACATCTCTCACAACATTTCAGCCTTCACAAAGTAATTTTCCTCCTATTGAAGCCCCTAGATTCCCCTTCCATTGCCCCTATAAAGTGTGATGCCAACAAAAGTGCCCCACAAACACTGTATGATCCTCCACAGTGCATTCCTCCCCATGCACAGTATGATGACCCTACTGTACCTCCTTCAACTACCCCAGTACAGTATGATCCCAACTATGACCCCCGTCCAGCCCTCCATGTAGTATATGCAGTGGTTCCCAACTCCAGTCCTCAAGGCACACCAACAGTGCAGGTTTTCAGGATTTCCTTAGAAATTGGAATCATCCCCAGTGCAGGTGATTCAATTATCACCTGTGCAATACTAAGGAAACCCTGAAAACCTGCACTGTTGGTGTGCCTTGAGGACTGGAGTTGGAACCTCTGGTATAATGGACCTATGTACAGTATTATGGCCCCCTACACAGCCCTCAAATAGCCCTTCATAAAGTATAAAGGCTCCTTTGTAGCCCTCCAAATATTATCATACCTTCCACAGAGCCCTCCAAATATTATAATGGCTTCTATGTAGTATAATTGGCTCCATATAATATAATGCACCCCCCATAGTATTCCACATAGTATATTGCACCCCCAAATTCCTTCATATATAATGCACCCCCATAGTCCTCCATATAATATAATGCACCCCCATAGTCCTCAATATAGAATAATGCACCACCACAGTCCTCCATATAGTATATTGCACCCCATAGTCCTCTAAATAGCATATTGCACACCCACAGACCTCCATATAGAATATTGCACCCCCACATTCCACCATATAGAATTATGCACTCCCACAGTCCTCCATATAGTATAATGCACCCCACAGTCCTCCATCTAGAATGTACACCCAAAGTCCTCTGTATAGTATATTGCACCCTTAAAGCAAGACATATAGTACAATACACTCCACAGTCCTCCATATAGTATAATGCAGTGTACTCACTGATTAAAAAAAAAAAAAGTAAATACTCACCTCTCTTCTCGCTGCTCCGGTCTCCTCAGCATCTGCTCTGCAGATCTGCATGTCTCAGTACAGTGGAGCTCAGTGATGACATCATCGTGCCCCACCGTGCTGAGTTGCAAAGGGCGGCCAGTGGCGGTCGGGACTCGGGAGAAGATTGCTGCCGGCAAAGGCAGCTGGGACTATAGGAGTGGGAGCAGCATCCGTGGGGGGCTACCACTGGTACGCACACCTCATATGCACTCCGCTCCGCACACCTCGTACACACTCGGCTCCGCTCTACACACCTCATACACACTCTGCTCCACTCCGTACACCTCATACACACTCTGCTCCGCTCCGTACGCCTCGTACACATGCGGCTCTGCTCCATACACCTCGTACAGATGCGGCATGCGGCTCGGCTTCGTACACCTCGTACACATGCGGCTCCGCTCCATACATCTTGTACACACGCGGCTCCAATCCGTACACCTTGTGCACACTCGGCTCCGCTCCGTACACCTCATACACACTCGGCTCGGCTTCGTACACACGCGGCTCCTATCCGTTCACCTCGTATACACGCGGCTCCACTCCGTACACCTCGTATACACTCAGCTCCTCTCCGCACAACTCGTACACATGCGGCTCCGCACACCTCGTACACACGCGGCTTCACTCTGTACACCTCGTACATACCGGCTCCACACACCTCGTACACACGCGGCTCCGCTCCGTACACCTCATACACATGCGGCTCAGCTCCGTACACTTCGTACACACGCGGTTCCGCTCCGTACACCTTGTACACATGCAACTCAGCTTCGTACACCTCGTACACACGCGACTCCGCTCCATACACCTCGTACACACGCGGCTCCGATCCATACACCTCGTACACACTCGGCTCTGCTCCGTACACCTCGTACACACGCGGCTCCTCTCCGTACACCTCGTACACACTCAGCTCCTCTCCATACACCTCGTACACATGCGGCTCCGCTCCGTACACCTCGTACACACGCGGCTCCTATCCGTTCACCTCGTATACACGCGGCTCCACTCCGTGCACCTTGTATACACTCAGCTCCTCTCCGCACAACTCGTACACATGCGGCTCCGCACACCTCGTACACACGCGGCTTCACTCTGTACACCTCGTACATACCGGCTCCACACACCTCGTACACACGCGGCTCCGCTCCGTAAACCTCATACACATGTGGCTCAGCTCCGTACACTTCGTACACACGCAGTTCCGCTCCGTACACCTTGTACACATGCAACTCAGCTTTGTACACCTCGTACACACGCGACTCCGCTCCATACACCTCGTACACACGCGGCTCCGATCCATACACCTCGTACACACTCAGCTCTGCTCCGTACACTTCGTACGCACTCGACTCAGCTTTGTTCACACGTGGCTCCGATCCGTACACCACGTACACAAGGGGCTCCGATCTGTACACCTCGTACACACGTGGCTCCACTCCGTACACCTCGTATACACTCGGCTCCTCTCCACACACACGCAGCTCCGCTCCATACACCTCATACACACACGGATTCGTACATATGCTGCTCGGCTTCGCACACCTCGTACACACTCAGCTCCGCTCCGTATGCCACGCACACACGCGGCTCTGCTCCGTACACCTCGCACACATGCGGCTCCGCTCCATACATCTTGTACACACGCGGCTCCAATCCGTACACCTCGTGCACACTCGGCTCCGCTCCATACACCTCATACACACTCGGCTCGGCTTCGTACACACGCGGCTCCACTCCGTACACCTCGTATACACTCGGCTCCTCTCCGCACACATGCGGCTCCGCACACCTCGTACACACGCAGCTTCACTCTGTACACCTCGTACATACCGGCTCCACACACCTCGTACACACGCGGCTCCGCTCCGTACACCTCATACACATGCGGCTCAGCTCCGTACACTTCGTACACACGCGGTTCCGCTCCGTACACCTTGTACACATGCAACTCAGCTTCGTACACCTCGTACACACGCGACTCCGCTCCATACACCTCGTACACACGCGGCTTTGATCCATACACCTCGTACACACTCGGCTCTGCTCCGTACACCTCGTACACACTCGGCTCTGCTCCGTACACCTCGTACGCACTCGACTCAGCTTTGTACACACGTGGCTCCGATCCGTACACCACGTACACAAGGGGCTCCGATCTGTACACCTCGTACACACGTGGCTCCACTCCGTACACCTCGTATACACTCGGCTCCTCTCCACACACCTCGTAAACACGCAGCTCCGCTCCATACACCTCATACACACACGGATTCGTACATATGCGGCTCGGCTTCGTACACCTCGTATACACGCGACTCCGATCTATAAACCTCGCACACACACGGCTCGGATCCGTACACCTCGTACACACTCGGTCTGCTCCGTACACCTCGTACACACTTGGCTCAGCTTCGTACACACGCGGCTCTGATCCGTACACCTCGTACACAAGGGGCTTCGATCCGTACACCTCGTACACACACTGCTTTGCTCCGCACACCTCATACACACGCGGCTCCCCAAACCTCATACAGACGCGGCTCCGCTCCGCACACCTCGTACACACGCGGCTCTGCTTTATACACCTCATACAGACACGGCTCTGCTATTTCCACACTGTAAATCCCTCCTGACCCCACACAAGCTTCACCTCATCCATTTCTTCACCTCTTCACTTCATCCTGCACAGTGGAGTCCAGTCACGGAGGAGCTGATTATGTAATCCCTGACTCCTCCCTTCCATTGACATCATCACAGGTCCTGTAAGCACATGTCCTATGCGGCTCACACTGCAAAGGGCGGCGTAACGCAGCGGCGGCCAGGACTATAGTAGAGGGAGCGGCATCTGCAGGGGGCCTGTGCTATTACCAGGGACCCCTGCGGATGCCGCCCCCTGTCTACTAGCAGCTGCGCAGGTCTAATGAAGCCCCTGGGAGCGGGAGCAGGAGCAGCAAATATAAGTGACAGCTGTCTCCCTGCGGTGCCCCCTGGAGCATGGAGCCCTGTGCAGCCGCACAACTCACTCATGCGTAAGGCCGGCCCTGCTTACACATAACACTGCTATTCACTCTGAATCATATCTTAAACTTCTATACACATGAAATATACATCACAGTTCACATTACATTACCTTCACAATAACGCATGATGTCATATCACATAACCATAACATGTTTGGTTATCAGAGGGATGTAGTTCCTATTCGATGTGTGTCAGTATGTTACTGCTTTATTTTCTAAGAGCACAACTTGAAAATGCAATATATTGGTCCACCAACAAAGTGAAAAAGGATTCCCCACAAGTAAGACTCGCCACCACCAGGACCATAAATTTCAGGCACCGTTTAGCCTCCTCCATAAACAACACATGCTGCCTTCCTTGCTCCTCTTAATGCGAGAAAAAGCTCTAATCATCCTGAGGCTAGGGTCAGACCTGCGTCTGCCCCTAGCCTGGTGGATCCGGCAGAAAAGTAGAAAATTTCAGCCTCAGCGCATAGCGTTACCAGCAGGTAACGCTATGCGCTGCCTGTCTATTGATCCCTATAGGTATCTTTACACGCAGCAACATTTCTAGGAATTTCACTGGCAACTTACTGGTTGCAGTGAAATCATGGAGACATTGTTCCATTTGTACACAGCAACAAGATAAAACAATGTGTTCATGATTTCACTGCAACCAGTAAGTTGCCAGTGAAATTCGTAGAAATGTTGCCGCGTGTAAAGGTACCCTATGGCAACCGGTAGCTTACCGCGGCCACCAGCTCCATAGGATATGTGCTTTGGCAGAGCCCACAGGAGATGCTGACTGCAGTGTTTTCCTGTGCGCTCTGAAAAAGTGCATATCTTGGAGATCTCTGTGGAGCTGGAGGCTACGGTAAGCGTCCGGTTGCCATAGGGATCAATAGTCAGGTAGTGCATAGCGTCACCTGCTGGTAACACTATGCGCTGAGGCAAAAATTTTCTAAGTTTCTGCTGGACCTGCCAGGCTAGGGGCAGACGCAGGTTGCCATGGAAGCACTAAAAACTACAGTTTTTCACATTTCCAAATTGTGGAAAACGGTAATGTTAATGCTTCCATAGGCTCCCATGTAAAAAACACATGGTCTAAATGCAACACTTTTGACGCTATGTGTTTTTGCTAAACCACCCAAAACGTGGTAAGCAAAGTTTTTGGGGGCGTTTGCAAAAACTCATACGTTTTTAAACATGGGAGCCTTTTGGGAAACACATGCGTTAACCCTAGCGTTAAAATGGTATAAAAGTGGCAACAGAAAAAAACTGCAACCATTAACGCTGGCATCAAAAAAACGGCCCCCCAAATGTGACCCTAGCCTAAGACTAGGGTCACACTTGCGTTCTGACCCTAGCATGACGCAAACGCTAAAAACTTAGAAATCTTCCCCGCAGTGCATAGCTTTAAAGCTATGCGCTACCTGGCAACACAGCCCTATAGTAACCCAGTGTTTACCTTAGAAACCAGCCACACATAAAGCCCCAGCGCACATCCTGTAGCTTTATGTGTGGCCCGCTGCTAAGGTAAACACCGGGTTACTATGGGGCTACGTTGCCAGGTAGCACATAGCGTTAGCGCTATGCTGTGCGGGGGAAAATACTAAGTTTTAACCAGATGCGCTAAGCTAGGGTCACGACGCAAATGTGACCCTAGCCTTAGTGTTATCAAATGAGTTATTTTTGAAATGTTTAAATGAGTATTTTCAAATAACATGTCTAAAGGCCATGTTACACGTTGCGATGTCCCAGCGATCCCACCAACAATCGGGATCGTTGGGACATCGCTATCTGATCGCTGGTGAGCTGTCACACAGGCAGACTCATCAGCGACCAGCGAGAACGCTGGTAACCAGGGTAAATATCGGGTAACTAAGCAGATTTCTGCGCTTAGTTACCAGATGTTTACCCTGGTTACCATGTCCCAGCGTCTACTGTGCGGAGCTGGGAGGTCATTGATCGTTGGTCTCCCACTGTAACACACGCCGATGCTGGCCGCCCAGTGGGATACCAACAACGGAAAAATGGTCCTGGCCAATGATCAGCAATCAGCTCGCTGATTGATGGTCGTTGGTACATGTCACATGCAGCGGCTTTGCTACAAGGTCGCTGCAACATCACAAAACCGGTGACGTTGAAACGATATTGTTAGCAATATCGTTGCGTGTAACGGGGCCTTAACTTTCACTTTTGATCCCTGGTCTATGTTCTGTTGTTAATAAAAAATGACTATAAAATAGATTTCCAAATTATTGCATTTTTGTTTTCTTTAAACTTTTTAGAAATTGGAGTTGCGTTAGCAAATCAGAAACTTAAAAAATATCTCTGGAGATTTCAAGTTTTCTGTTTGCAGAAAGTGTATAAAAATCGGAGCTATCCAAAAAGACAATATCGTGTTTTTTTCAGTAATCCATGGATTAGAGCATTTTATGTTTTTGAAGTGAATGCATCTGACTTCTCTACAATACTAATACAATGTGAAGTTATATAGCCTCATAACAAATGCTCACATTTTGTAAGAGACCGTTGGCGCTGCCCACAAGATAGAAAGGCTTTCATTATTGTTGAAAGAAGCTGTAAATTAAATTTGTCAAGAAAATCTCCCCAGAGCCACATGGATTTATTTCAAGCTTCTGATTGTTTGAACCTAAAACCCCAGCCTGAAGCCAATGTTAGGACAGAAAGACTCATAAAAGCACACACATACTGTACATTCAGATATCCAAGAAATGCGTGTGCTTCAGGAATATGCTATACATTTCATCAAACATCATTTTACTTACAAGAATGAAAGAGAATAATTTTAATATTTCAAAATAAATTATTTTTACATTTATTTATGATGTTTTTTGGCCCAGAAGTAAGTAAATTGAAACCTTCACCAAATTGTAATATCTATCTCCTTTATTTTTTTGCTTCTATTATATAATTTTGGCAAGTTAAAAACTATTCTATACATGAAAATGCTGGTTAATACATTATGTATGAAATTTTGCAAGCCCCACTTCTCTGAAAGTGAAGGGAGAAAGAGTGCTTGTCTGAATCAGTGCTGATGCTGCTGTAACCACATGACAATCTATGAGGGATTCCCCGGTCGTTAAAATATTGTGGTAGGCTAGGGTCACACTTGCGTCTGCCCCTAGCCTGCAGGATCCATCAGAAACTTAGTTTCTGACCGGAGCAGCGCATAGCGTTACCGGCAGTTAATGCTATGTGCCACCAGGCTATGGATTTCTATAGCAACCAGAAGCTTACTGCAGCCACCAGCTCCACAGACAATCCCTGGATATGCGCTTTTGCAGAATGCACAGGAAAACGCTGCAAACCGCGATTCCTTTGCACCTGCAAAAGCGCATATTCGGGTCTTGTGAGGGGTGCCAGTAAGCATCTGGTTACTATAGCAATCCATAGCCAGGTTAGGGTCAGACTTGAGAGTGTGCATCTGTTTGACGGATGTCTTACAGGATGCATTTTTTTCTATAGCATTTTCATGCATCTTCTGCCATTTTTTGGTGCTACAAAAAAAGCATGCGTTAACGCATGGTACACATATGATAGACATAAACAGACAAGTATGACATGTAGTTTGTATGTTCTATTGCAACATACATGATGAGAACACATGAAACACATGTGTACATACCTTCAAGATCAAGTGACTGCAAATGGGTGTGGCAGACCAGGGTGCAAGATGTCACTTCCTGTTTTGCAAGCCAGCATATATATAGCATGCAGTGGTCACGTGACCTCTGACATCAGTGATTTTCTATTAGAAACAGCCAAAAATCAAAAACGCATCCGTTAACAAACACCTATATATGTGAAATGCATTAACGCATGCGTGGCCCATAGACTCCCATGTTAAAAAAATGCATGCGTTTTTGCAAAAGCACCAAAAAACAGTGCAGAACGCATTTTTAGGTGCATTGGCAAAAACGCATAGATCCAAAAGCATTGCACTTTTGTATTGCAGCCTATAGGTACGTTAGCGCATGCATTTGTCAAAAGTTGCACATGAAAATAGTGCATGCATTTAGTAAATGCATGATGCAAATCTGACCCTAGCCAAACTACGTTTCTGACCGATTGGCCAGGCTCAGGGCAGATGCAGATCTGGCCCTAGCCTTACTCACCAACTAAACCCACATTGTAAATAATACATTGGCACTGCTTGCGACTTGGTTAAATTTGGCCACAGTAGCCCTTTATTACCTATAATTTACATACTAAACACAAGGACACCATCCAACTGGCGTCCCATCATTGAATAATAGATGACACAATAATATAATATGAAGTACAATACATAACCCTGGGTAAGCCTGCTCCAGAAGTACCACAAAACATTAACCCTGGTTGCAACCCACCGGCCCAGAGATGAGGTATTAATCACAGTAAATCTATATTCTCCACTTTGCAGGACTTTGTGCCTGCACGATACCTGTAAGGGTATGTGCCCACAGGATGTTTTTGCTTGCGGTTTCTGCATGCAGTTTACCATTGGTTTTATGGTAATGTATGGTAATTTGTTCCTGTGGTTGGGCTTCCCAGCAAAACCAATGTGTTTCACAGACACACTGTGCACACACATTGGTTCAGCAAGTGTCAGATACTGTCAAATACCTCCTGTTTTGCTACGGGTGGGAAAGATTGATCATGTTTGATTTCTCCTGTGTTTTTGCTGCAGACAATGGCAAAAACACAAGAAAAATCCAAACCGCACCAAAAATGCAGTAAAAACGTGCAAAAAATGCGATAAAAACGCAGGGCCTGAATGCAGCAAATCTACTGGCAAGGACTCTAGAGATCCTTGAAACCAGCACCGGTTTTGCGGCGTTCAGGACCATTGGAAAAATGTCCTGTGGGCACATACCCTAACGGAGCTCGCCTCCATTACCCCACTAGTGGCTCACCTCCGGGATACTATTATCCATTAAACCACCTCTGGACAAGACCTACCCTCCCTTGCTGTGACAAACAACTGACCCTACAACATCAACCCCTTTTATAATATTAACATATCAAACTTTAGACCAAAAAAAGGGAGGGTGGGCAGGAAGCTGACATCCGAACTCTATTCAAATCAATAGGAGGCAATATCAAGGGCCTAGAAAACACATTCAAAGAGGACCAAAAGCAACCAAGCACAGCTCAAACCATTTTACAGAGGAGCAATGCTATTTTGGCTGCATTCTACAGGCAGATGGTAACAAAGTGTAGCAGATTGTAGCCGCATTGTACTGTTCCTCCAAAATGGCACTGGGCTCGCTATTTTGCAGTGCTGTTGATTTTCTTTAATGTTGTGTGGAATTAACAAAATTGCTTAACCTATCCTATTAGAAATTCATTGTCAGACAATGGCCCTGATGAAGTAGCATAGCTGCAAAACACGTCAACAGGAATAAACAGATTTGCAAGCAATCCGAATTGTCTTCCTTGGCAGTGCGGAGAAAACCCAGCTTTCACATAAGAATTTCTCATGATCATTTTATCATAGCATCTTTAGCTGGTCGTAGCTCGTACAACCAGAGAAGGTGAGTCACACCCTAACCAAGATGTGTTCATTTTTTTAAACATTTAAAGCCCTATGTGCACTCCCCTCTTCTTTTATTTCATCTGTCCTATTGAAAGACACAGCTTGCTCTTAAATTGCTATAAGCTAGCAATTAGACTATGCCCACTCCGCATAACCACACCCACTCCACATGGCAACATCTATTGCACATAGCCACACCATTTCCACATATCCCCATCTACTCTACATAGGGAGCAGGGCTACCAGAAGCGTTGGGGCTATGTATATGGGCAGAGCTATAAAGAGTTGGGGATACTGGGAGGAGGCATGGCTATGATACATACAAACTCATACATACTTTACCATACATGGGTGATATTACCGTATATGAGTGATATTACCATATATGAGCATTAAGACCATATATGGGCATTGCACCCTGGCATCACCGAGCTCTACAGCTAGTGTATATATATATACTAGTATGTACATTACCATATACTGTATGTTTGGTGCCCCTGAGGGTCCAGTCGCCACAGGGGTACTGCATCTCAGCCAGAGGTGTGGAACCCCGCTCTTGGTTAAGGAGGGGGCACCACCTGTACCCACACACCCACACCACTCCAGGCCAGGAGATCTGGGTGGACCCTATTAAGGGAGGGCCACATCTCAGACTGGAGGGGAAACTACGTAGAGGGGTTGGTTGGAGGAAGTAAATAAGGGTATGACACCCAAAAGTAGAGGAATTAGAGGGAATACGAGGAAAACATCAGATAGTCAGTGAGTAAGTCAGTTGGTGAGGGAGACATCCTGGGAACTCCAGTTGAGAGGAGCTCATCTCAAGACAAGGAAAGCAAGAGGAGATATGCAGGAGCCGGTGAGGAGCTCCAGAGAGAGAGAAGGCATCCTAGGGGCACGGGAAGTGAGGGATCTACCCGTGGTGCCCGAATCCGAATCAGTGGAGGGACCAGGTTTCAAAGGGGACCAACCCTAGACTAATGGAGAGACTGTAAGACTCAACTAGCAAAACGGAGGCTGTGGTATCTGTAAGTGCAGCAGCCACATCCACACACAATCATTAAAAAGACAGCCACATAGAGTCAAGGGGACAGAGAAGACTTCGCTCCACCGTACCCGAGGCTGCTGGCTTGGGACACTGTGTGTGTGGCACAGGGCAGGAAGGCTAGAGCCAGTGCAGTGAGATGACCCAGAAAGGGGTTCCCGGTAAAGTGCACCCAAGTTACCCGAGAGTTGGCTGGAACACTAACCCAGATGACACAGCACACGGCTAGTTGTTGTAACCTGGAGAACTGTGAGAGCTGTGAGTAAAATGGGAAGACTGCACCCTGCTTGTGTCCTCAGTTTAATTTACTGCATCACCTGCCCTGTGTTACATCAGTAACCATCATCAATTAGAACTGTAACATCTCTGCTGCATCACCAACTGCAAATTGATAAATAGTTATAGATAGTGGGTAGATAGATAAGTGATAAGTAGAGATGAATGAACATTTCCTGAACATGTTTGCCAGTTTCAAATTTGGCATGAACATTGCAGATTTTGTTCAGGATCATTAACCCAAGCAATTTCTAATAAGATGGTCAAACGTAGCTTTTTTCAGGAAAAAAGTTAGAACTTTACGATGGCCCTAAAACATTCCCCATTTTTTGGGGTTCAAAACACTTGCCAGAAGACCCGTTGGCCAGGAACAACACCTAACCTTGCAGTTAAGAGTGTTCCTGCCATCAGGACTACCAGCTTGTATCAAGCTATAGAATTTTTTTGAGCTTTCAATTTTTTTTTTTTTAAGTTTTCTGGAATTTGCAGGTGTTTTTGACACCTGCAGGGTGTAAATTTTTGAAACAGTGTCAGATGTGGTAGTTACTGTTAAATCCAGGAACCTTACAATGGCCCTTAAACATGCATTTTAGAAAGCTATATATATTTTTTAAATATTATTTATTTATTTATTTTTATTGCAGAGAGTCAGCAGCATGGAATGCCACCTCTTCTACACTTTCTTGCTAGTAATTCAGATAAACATAGAATATATCCATTACTTTGTGCTGATGGGGCTCTGCTGTATTTTTGTTCACCAGCACAGGTACAGCAGGAAGGTAGAGGTTGCCATCGACTCCCAGCTGCCAAGCTTTACCTGGCTGGTAATCTAAATATCGGGGAGCCCTTTTCTTAAATTATTTCTTAAAATAATAAAAAAAAAAAGACATGAGGCTTTGCTGTATTTTTGATTGTCAGCCAGGTACAACTAAGCAGCTTGGGCCTGAAATCATCAGCATGGGGAAGCCCAAGCATTTTGAGACTCTCTGCTGCGCATTACAGCCCACAGCTACCCCAGAAAATGGTGCATTTATAGAAGCGCCTTTTGCTGAACAGCTTAAAAATTATTTGTACTGTGTTAACCAGTAGGTAGAAAAATATTACTTCAAAGTAGAGGGAGGTGTCAGATAAGGCTGCATCCTGTAACAAGTTGTCTTCAACTTATATACATAAGGTATTCTCATTAAACCTTGACTTTTTGAAAATAAAGAAGGAATCAAAATTGCTGGACAAATCATCAACAATCCTATATACACAGACTATACGATATTGAAGGCAACGAGCATAGAAGGAATGAAAAACTTATTATGGAGTATCAGGATGCTAAGCTTGAACATGGAAGACAAAAAATGGAATGCAAAAAAAGGCTGAGATTTATCTACTGCCAGTTATGACCAGAAGATATTTGAGATGGATGGTGATGAACTGGAAGTTTTAACCTGTTAACGACAGCCTTACGTCTCTAGACGTCGGCTGTCATTATCCCCGTGTTTGAAGTGAGCTCCGGCGTGGAGCTCACTTCAAACCTCCGACATCTCAGCTGATCTCACTAGCTGAGATGTCGGTCTAACAGCAACGATCGGTCCCGCCATCCGATCGGTGCTGTTAACCCCTTAGATCCCGCCCTCAATCTCTGAGAGCGGGATCTAAGGGAGCCGGAGCGTGCAGCGCGCACTTACCGGGCTCCAGGGGAGATCTCGCGATAGTATCGCGGGATCTCCCGTGCTGATGTGACAGGCCAGGGTCCTGGCTTGACCCTGGAACCTGTCATGGAGCATTTCCTGCTTGTGGTTGGCAGGGGCTGCCAACCACAACAGGTCCGCGATTCTGACACATACAGAGGAGCTGCAGCTCCTCTGTATGTGTCAGAAGCGATCGGACTGTGCATCTACATGCCTCTCTATGGGGCTTTGTAAAATTAAGAATCAATAAACAAATAAAGTTTTTACAAAGTTGAAAAAAAAACAAAAAACATAAAAGTTCAAATCACCCCCCTTTTCTCCCATCCACAATAAAAGTATTAAAAAATTAAATAAAATACACATATTTGGTATCGCCGCGTTCAGAATCGCCCGATCTATCAATATAAATAATAAAGTAATGATAGCCGTAAACTGCGTAGCGCAAAAAATGGTTCAAACGCCAAAATTACATTTTTTTGGTCGCTGCAACAATGCTAAAAAATGCAATAGCGGGCGATCAAAACAGCGCATCCACCCAAGTATGGTATCATTAAAAACGTTAGCTCGAGACGCAAAAAATACGCCACCACCCAGCCCCAGATCCCAAAAAATGAGGACGCTACTGGTTGCAAAATATGGCGCAAAAAATGCAATGTTTTTTTTTTCATGCTTTTGAATTTTTTTCCACCACCTAGATACCAATAAAGGTATACATGTTTGGTATCTACAAACTCGTACTGACCTGAGGCATCGCACCGTCACGTCGGTTTTACCATATAGTGAACACGGCGACTAAAAAATCCAAAAAACAAACGTGTAATTGCACTTTTTTTGCAATTTTAGTGCACTTGGAATTTTTTTGCAAAACTCGTCCCGCAAAAAACAAGCCTTCATATGTCTATATTGATGGAAAAATAAAAAAGTTATGGCTCTTGGAAGCCGAGGAGCGAAAAAAACGAAAATGAAAAATGACAAATTTCTTCGTCACTAAGGACTTCAACCTGCTTGGATCAATGATCACTCAACTTGCAGTAGCGATATTGGAAGAAAATAAAAGAATAGCTATGGGCAAATAAACAATGATAGCACTGGACTACTGTAGGTCTTCAAATTGAGGAACATTTCACTAGTGACGAACAGCTTGGACATAGTATGGTCTTTTTTATAGTTACATATGGGTGCAAAGCCTGAATGATAAAGGAACAGGACAGATAACGAAAAATAACCTTTGAAATGTGGTGCTGGAGAAAGATGTTATCAATACCATGGATGGCAAGAAGAACAAAAAAATCAATTTTGGAAAAAAGTCAAGCCACCCATGTCACTCATACCAAGGATCACCAAGTTACGAATTGCCTACTTTGAACACAACATACGAAAACAGAAGTCACTGGAGGACATAATGGACAGAACAATAGGAGGAATAAAAAGCAAATAGAGAGGACCATCAACCTGATGGATTCATACAATCAAGATAATGGCAGAGAAGAACTTGTTAGACCTACTAGTGCATCTCAATGAATTAGAATATCATCAAAAATCTATGTAATCTATGTAATATTTCCATGTTTCCGGGGAATTTCTGGGAGCCCTGAAACACATTGGGTTTTCATTGGCTGTAAGCCATAATCATCAACATTAACATAAATAAGCACTTGAAATAGATCACTCTGTTTGTGATGACTCTATATAATATATAAATTTCACTTTTTTGATTGAATTACCGAAGTAAATTAACTTTTTGATATTCTAATTCATTGAGATGCACTAATGTCTAGGCTTGCGCAAGATTGATATTTCTATAGGATATTTACAGTATCTACCAAGCTACCATGACTCAAGAGAAAGCTGAAGGCCATAAAATAAAAATAACAATTATAATAACACTTTAATTGGCTGGCTATAATGTTATGCACGTACCTAACTTACACTTGGGTAAAGGGAGAAATAGAGTATACAATACAACAGCCACACCTACACTTTACTGGTTCCCGTACAGACTAAAAGATCTTTAGCTGCTCAACTAAAATAACATCTCAGTTCTGAAAGGCTAGTGACCGGTTTCTAGTACCTCCTGAGGAAAGAGAGTGGGGGGGGGATTGCTATGTACAACTAACCAAGAGGGGGAGAGTGTGCAAACTTAGACGGGGACCTAAAATGAGGAAATGTACATGCACAAAGGGTAAAAAAAGGGAATAATACATGAAAGCAAGAGAAACTATACACCAACCTAATTGAGGAAAGAGGAAAAGAGTAAGGAAGGTAAATGAGCAAACAGTAACTTTGTTGGTTTATGCCTATCAGGCAAAATCCATTAGTTGCATGGCTGGAGCTCCTTAACTGCAACACATTTAGCAAAAAAAAGTGGTGCAAGGAGAAAATAAATAGCCCCAACTAAACTGTGGTAGGTCAGAGACATAGTAGGAAAGTGAGAAAAGCCTGACTAACAACAAAGCAAGGGAAAAAAGCAAAAGATAAGAGAACAAACAGCAGTTGGATAGGGACCAACCAGGCTATGGCTCAGCAGGGAAGGAAATGGAACACACAGAAAAGGTCACTGGATAGAGCCCTGAAACCAAAGCATGACTGCTGGTATTGGACATGTCCATATGAAACCACTGGGTGCAATAAAAATAAGTTGCGCTAAGGCTGTGTGCTCACGATCCAGAAGCACTGCATGTTGTACACAGTGCTTTAGGACCTGCGGGGACACATGGGTGTACAAAATGAGACCACAGCTGCCCTCAACTCACAATCTGTGTTGGGTGCAGGGCAGCTTCTCCCTGCATTCACCTGATGGTTATCTCTTCCGACTTCACCGCATGAAACTAACATTCTGCAGAGATGCAGAACTCTGGAAACCCACACTGCAGCTGAAATAATACTGTGGTCGGGAAAAACATAATGGGCATGGGATTTCTTGAAATCCCATCCACTGTGCTTGTACTGCACCATACAGCGTTTTGGATGCAGTGGCAATACACTGCTACCAAAATGCTGCAATTCCTGATCGTGAGCACACAACCCTTACAAGAAGCCATATAGATAATAAACACAAAAGCACAAGGAGCCTGAGAATTTAATGCCAAAGATGAACATAGTACAGGGTAGTATTTGAGGTACAAAGATAGTGGGGGCATTCTTCATCAATGGAAACCTCAATGACACTGGATATCTGAAATTGCTACATGATTCAGATATCCAGTTGCATTTAGGTTTCCACTGATGAAGAATGGCCCCACTATCTTTGTACCCCATATACCACACCCGACCATCAATTTTTGTGTTCCAACAGTCTTGGTGAGATCTATCCACTGTGGGTTAGTGTCAGACCAATAGAAGTTTGTTAACTTCACCATTCACAAAACCGTTTGCCTCATCACTCATCTGAAGGCAATTGTCTATGCTGTGAAGGTACGAGATGTGCAGCATCTGAAACGGATACTGGAAGCCTGTGCTAGCATTTCTTCTGCGGTGTTGCTATCAGTGTGTCAAGAGTGGGAGAAGAGGGTTGCATTTACAATCCAACACAATGGGCAGCACTTTGAACACATTTTATAAGTGGTCATAAACTTGTAAATAACTCATCAATGAATAAGGTTATGATAAAAACAAGCACACCATTGTTTTTCTAATGAAATTCTCAATGAGTTTGATGTGTCACATGACCCTCTTCCCATTAAAAAAAATAAAGTTGGATCCAAAATGGCTGACTTCAGAATGGCCATCATGGTCACCACCCATCTGGAAAAGTTTTCCCCCTCCCATGTACTAATGTGCCACAAACCGGAAGTTGATATCGCCAACCATTCCCATTTTATTTAGGTGCATCCATATCAATGGCCCACCCTGTACTTTTTTGTAAATAGATTTATGTTGATTTTAATGTAATGCATCATTTTAAATAGAGTTACATATAACAATGTATTGTTATAGGTTACTATGGTAACAGAATGCAAAGCATTATATACAAAGATGTGACACCATAAAATAATGTGCTAGTAGAAGCATAGCAGTACGCTAAGCAACTGTTACCTGAAATGTTCCATTTTAATGGGAGTTAAAAAAAAGCCTGAGGAAGTTTTAACCCATCAGTGAGTGAAAGATCTTTTTTTTTCCATATATGAAACTAAATCAGGGTGTGAATCTGTTCCTTACTAGTTTTATAAGATTTTTTCCAATATCTGATAGGAAATAGCGTCTGAAGGACACAGAAAAGAAGTGTTCTTGACTTGGTTTCCAGAGCTGCCGATTGCCATTCTGGGCTTTCCTTAACATTGATACATGAAATTGTTGTTTAGGCTACATCAAAAATAAATCCCTTTATCCTGTTCATCAGGGAGCAGAAGATATTTCAACCGCATTGTCAGGATTCAGCAGCAGAATTGTTTTCTATATTGTCCCTTTGGTACTCAAATTAATCCAATATCTATATTTCAGAGATTACAAGTTTATAGTGTTGTCATGACCACCAAACTATAAAAAGCCATTAATAGTTGGCATCATTTCGGAGAGATAATTCCCAGAACCTGTGTCCTTTTTAACGAGATTGCTAATGATGTCCCTGAACAGCTGTTAAAAAATACTTGAGAACAATAGAGGGAGTCAATACAAAGTCAAGACTGTCCAACCCATTGCACAGAACCTATCGTTCATCTTAAAAAACAAGAGGTCTGTACCAAATGCTACAGTCAGAGTAATATCTTAAAGGCTATTTTTCTATTTGTTCAAAGACAAACTCCATTGACCTGCACAGTACTGAGTAAAAAAGTGGTTATGATATTAATAAAAAATTACCAATAACCCTAAACAAATACATGGATCCTTCATCACTTCAACATTGCTGGACTCTGGTAGGAAAAAGCGACGATGTCTAATTGTTCAGTTTTTAGTAGATAAGGAACTGATGACCGGGACATCATCCCACAGAATATTGGAAAACACCTTCAATGGGAATATGTCATTTGACTCAAGCAGTCCAAATCAAGGAAAGCATAAATCATGGTCTGTCTGCATGATTGCAGTCAGGTATATTTTTCTCTGACATATTTTGGGAAAAACCTGTCAATTAGTTACAGAATTGCCAGCAAGAGGCGAATCGGAACTATTTTTATTACAAGCTAAGGCCCCAGCTGAATATTTAAAGAATATTTTTCTTAAAAGCCATAGAGCATTTCAGAGAAGAATATGTCATGCTCTGATTAATGCTGCCCTCGGTTTGATTAGGATGAAGTAACTTAAGATATTCTTTAAAGGTGTTTTAAAGGGGTTATCCGGGGATTTTATTTTAAAAAAAATGTGCGTAAGCACTAACAGGCAGGTATCGGCCACCGACCTGCCTGTTGTGACCCGCTGTCAGTCACCACTGTTCGCCCCTGGCACAAACAGTCACAGACCACTCCTGCTGGGGACAGCATCACGGGATAAACAGAGCAGAGTGCAAGAGCAGAGATGGCTTTGCCGCTGTGCTCTGTGGAAGAAGCAAGACATCCGGTCTCCTGCTGGTTGACACTGCATCTTATGTGTGGTAAGAGGGCTCCTGTTACTGCCCACATATGAATGCAATCAATGTTAGCCCTTACACTGCAATAGTGCCTCATTTGTGAACTCTATGTTGTGAAATTGCCCCCTACAAAATTTTAATGCCCTGTTAAAGTGCCCTAGGGAAGTGTCCACATTTTGCTCCAAGAAAGTAATATTGCCTCATGTACACTGTTGACGGTTACAATAGTCTGGGTACCCCTATAATAATAATGGATCTTAAGTACTTCTGAGCAATCCCGTGAATATTTGGGTTCACATAGTTTAAAAGAAAAAGTTTTGTTTGGTATTTGGAATTGATCTGAACTTAACCCTGGACCATACATGTCAATAGGAACCCGAATATTTATGCGGTAAAATGATTGCCAATGGTTATTTATTTCTAGGGCGTTGCGAAAGGATGCAAAATGGGGTCAAGATTATGCCAATTGACCTACAAACAAATGTGGATAGGGAAATTACTTACAGGGGATCTGTTACCACAGACCCTCTTTTCACAGTTCACTTACGGAGCTTAAATTTCAGCTTCAGTAGTGTACACTATAACAGTTGCAGTTTACAACTGGGAACTGGATTTGGGAATGAGCTGGCAGTCTGCCATAAGTATTCGAAGAGTTCCCCACAAAGCAACAATTTAAAAAAAATTACCATGTACAAAGACTGTTTTCACAGTTAACCCACACAGTCAAAATTATCTGAGTCCCCCCACAAAGAAATAATTATAAGAAAAGGTCCCAAAAAAAGCACATTATTTTCACAATCCCTCCAATAGAACCTAAATTCCAGTTACAGTAGCATGCACTAGAGATGAGCAAAACGTTTGAAGTTCGGGTTCAGTTTCTTGAATATTAATATGTTCACCGAATAGTTTGATGAACAGTTATTCAACTTTCCAAACTCCATTAAATTCAATGGAAGGCAAAATCAAAGGCATAAAATATATATTAAGGGGGGGCCCAAAAGCTACAAATAACAGCTAAAATAGAGTCAAACACCAGGAAACGTGACATGTATAGAATTAAAATTTTTAATCTGGCACACTGTGGATGCCTGGAAAAGGCCTGACACAGAATTTCAAGCTTCAACATTGATCAAGCACAGGGGATGAGACACAGGTGTTGGCATCATGCTCAGGGAGCCCGGCCAAATTCAACAAACACATGGGGTCTAGATCAGGGTCTGGACTAGCATTTCAAGGTCAAAAATTCATTAGTAACAGGAACATGAATAACAGGTGTAGGCATGGTGCTCATGGAGCCCTACTAAATTCAGGAAACAGACAAGAAGGAGGCCCTAAAAAGAGTCTTCACATTTCAAAAAATTAGGGCCAAACAACACAAAAGTGTTCTCAATTGATCCATGATAAAAAGGTATAATGGTACCGCCTTGATGAATGGGGCAGGGTTTCAAACAAGGTCTGGTCTAGCATTTGAATTTTAGAGATTCATCAAGAACAGGAGGAGGAGGGACAGGTGTATGAATTATTATCAGAAAGTTCTGCTAAATTCAGGAACCACACAAAAAAGAGACCCCAAGAAGTGTCTTTATATTTTAAAAGATTAGTGCCAGACACCACAAAAGTGGCATCAATTGACCCAGAATAAAAACTGTACAATGCACAGTCTACATGCATGTTACAGGGTCTGGAACTGAACCTAGCCTAGTATTTGAGGTTAAACATTGATCAGAAACAGGGGGATAAGGGACAGTTGTAGTCATCATGCTCAGAAAGCCCTGCTAAATTCACGAAACACACAAAAAAACAGCCTAAGAAGAGTCTCCATATTTCAAAATATTACACCTAAAAATTGGCATCAATTGACTTAAACTAAAATTTAATCAATGGAGCAGCTTGAACTAATGACATAGGGTCTGGAACAGATCCTGGCAAGGCATATCAAGGCTATACATTTGTCAGGAACAGGGGGATGAGGGACAGGTGTACGACTGGTGGGCTGGGGGCCCTCATACCTCATGCAACAGCTCCAATAGATGTTATGCACTGCCCCACTCAGGTGGCACAGGTTATAAGCTTCTCTGACTACTACAGGAAGAAGGATTAAGGTGGATCAGTGACATGTATAAGCCTAGAGGGCAGAGGGCTCTTATACCTCATGCAACCGCTACAATAAATGGTATGCTCCACCACACTCAAATAGCACAAGTATTATCTTCACAGACT
The DNA here is from genome assembly GCA_033576535.1 of Allobates femoralis. NCBI lineage: Eukaryota > Metazoa > Chordata > Amphibia > Anura > Aromobatidae > Allobates > Allobates femoralis. The sequence continues at coordinate 241,843,137 of JARQOC010000002.1, read as the reverse complement.
ATGACCGAAAGAATTAGTAAGGTGGGTCAGTGGAAGGTATAGACCTAGTGAGCTGGGGGCCGTCATTCCTCATGCAACTAATCCAATACATTTTATGCTCCACCATACTCAGGTGGTACAAGTATTAACTTCATGGACTAATAACAACAGAATTAGTCAGGTTGGTAAAAGACATGTATTGACCTAGTGGTCATGGGACCCTCATATCTCATGCAACTGCTGCAATTAATTCTATGCTCTGCTACACTAACATGGCACAAGTATAAGCTTCACTGACTACTACAGGAAGAAGTATTCAGGTGGGTGTCAGTAACATTTGTAGGCATGGTGCTCAAAGAACATGCTAAATTCACTATGAAAATGGCATCAATTGACCCAGAGTAAAAATTGTAGAATGGTGCAGCCTAAATGCATGGCACAAGGTCTGGAACAGGGCCTGGCCTAGCATTTCAAGGTTATACATTAATTAGTAACATGGGGATGGGTGACACATGTAAGTATCGTGCTTGCAGAGCCCTACTAAATTCAGGAAACAGACGTGAAGGAGATCCCTAGAAGTGTCTCCTCATTTAAAAAAATTAGGGCCAGATACCACAAAAGTATCATCATTTGACCCAGAATAAAAAAGTATAATAGCGAGATCATTGTAACACACTGAAAAGCCCAACATTGCTTAGTCTGTCCAGTCTGCCACTGAGGTGAAAAAGGCCTTGGAGATCTATGACTTCTTCATTTTGATGAAAGTTAGGCAGTCTTCACTTTCAGTGGTCAGCCTGTAAAACTGATAGCCACGGATCAATTTGGCCCACATGTATCCCTATGGGCACGGATTGGTCCTTAATTTTGGGCACAGAGAACACAATCGGACAGCATCGCATCCAACGCTGTCAGCTCTATGGAGCTCGGAACCCGGAAAAAACAGGATCGTTTCCCGGATCCAATTTCGGTGTACTGAGCATGCTCAGTACACTAAAACAACTCTGCTCAGTGTAATTTCACTTTAGAAGTGTATCTAGATACACTGCTAAAGTGAAATGAAATAAAGCAATGTGTTAAAAATAAAAAAAAATAAATGCTCACCTTTCTGCTGGCTGTCTTGGACCCGAGATGAAGACATCCGAATGCTGCCAGGACCTTAAACATGTAATTATTATTATGATGGCCGGAAGAGATCAGGTGGTATGCCACGTGTTATGTCACCTGATCGCTACTGGCCATTCACATTTTAAATTCCTGTCAGCCATCAGACGTCTTCCCCTTGGGTTCCGGACAGCCGGCGGAGAGGTGAACATTTATTTTTTTTATCCATTTTTTTTCCCTTTTATTTTGCTTTCACAGTGTATGTAGATACACTGAGAAAGCAAAACTTCAGCCCTAACATGTCACATGGGGGGAGGAACACAGGATTCTTACTCCACCCGTATGACATAATAGCCCCGACACCACTTGCCTGCGCTTTGCAGGCTCAGGCTCCTCCCAAGCTCTTTCTGTGTCTGGATCCCTCAAAATCACAGATCCGGACACAGAAATGGCATCTGGAGTTCACATCCGGGCCTGTCCATTCATCTCCATTGGGTCCTGCAAAAGACAGGATCCCCACGGATAGGAAAAAATTGTGATGTGAAGGGGGCCTAACCGCTGCCTCGACTGGACCGGGTAAACATGTGGAGATTCTGCGGCTGGACACTTGTTAGACAATACTTCCCATGGTGATGGAAAACAAAGAAGCAGAAGATGTGGTTGATGTGGTGGATGTTGTTTGATGAGGCCCACTAGGCACAGTTTTAGAACAGTTACTATGCCAGCATAATGCATGTTGCTGGGCCATACATCTAATAGTAAAATTGTAGTTTTCTTTTGCTTCTATTGAAGTTCGTTTTACAAATTTTGCAAATATTGTGAGTTGGGTCATCCTTTGTGGTGACAAAAAAAAGGCCAAAGCTAGGCAACCCTTGCCGCTTCTGAAAACTGCAGCACCATGACCACTGCTGTTCAGAGCAACAGTTGTGGCTGAGGATGCAGTGCTTTTCGTGCTTGCAGCCCTCAGTCTCTGCAGGAAGATACAATTTAACCTCCTTGTCTTCCTCCTCCTCCTCCACCTCTTCTGCTGATTTACTCAGCTGAGTGAATCTGGTTGATGCCAAGTGGGATATAGATCCTCATCATCCTCTCTGTTGTCCCATTCCTCACCCTGAGAGTTACTCTCCTCATCTTCCTGCCCTGAATCCACTGTACAGAGCCAGTGCTCCTCAGGTAACTGAGTCTCATCATCATTCCCTCCACCCCAGGGGTTAACGTCTGGTGGAGAGTGGCTGGATTCTGCTGGGACCCTACGTTAAATGGCCCTGGATTAAAATCCAAAATATTTTGGGTGCAGATGCTTTCCTCCTCTAGAATATGTAAATCTTTGGAGCAGACCTCTGATTCCCATGGAATGGAATGTGTGAACATCTCTGCAGAATTGCCCTTCTGTCTTTCCTAACAATCAGTTTTGTAGTTGTAGAGTTATGACGTGGGGTGAAACATGGGTAATTGAGGCACCATCACTGAGGACTGTACTGTGTATGATGTTGAGGTGGAGGAACAGGAAGACAGCCCACTTGATGCAATGCTTATCCTGAACTTTAGCAAAATTCTCTTTCTGGGCCTCATCCACAACTCGTATCCCTCTGCCAAAGAGATCGGAGTAGGCAGTCCAATAACAGAATTTGTCACAGGGTATGAGATACAACGAGCCGGTGTTTGGTCAGTACAGCTTTCAGTAACATTATCAGTAGCACCTACATTACATACACATTGAAGACCCAGCTTACTCCCCATTCGACCTCACCTATTCTCTTTTCCACCATGACCTTGGGATTTCTCACTCATGTTTAACCATTTAGTGTCAAAGCCAATTTCTACCTTAATGACCAGACTATTTTTTTTCAATTCTGACCAGTGTCATTATATGAGGTTATATCTCTGTAAAGCTTCAATGGATCCCAGTGAGTCCTAGAATATTTTTTCATGATATATTGGACTTCATGATAGTGGTAAACTTAGAACTAACTTTTCTGTGTTTATTTGTGAAAAAAAAAAGGAATATTGGCGAAAATTTTGAAAATGTTATAATTTTCAACCTTTGAGCTGTTATTACATCAAACCAGAGAGTTATGTCACATAAAACAGTTAATAAATAACATTTCCCACATGTCTACTTTACATCAGCACAATTTTGGTACCAAATTTTTTTTTTTGTTAGGAAGTTAAAAGGGTTCAAATTTCATCAGCAATTTCTTATTTTTACATTGCAATTTACAAAACTATTTACTAAACCAAGGACAACCTCACATTTGAAGTTACTTTGGGGGTCTATATGACAGATACACCCAAAAGTGAAACCATTCCAAAAACTTCACCCCTCAGGCTGCACAAAACCACAATCAAAAAGATTATTAACCTTTCAGGTGCTTCACTAGTATGAATGCAAAGTGGAATGAAAAAATACATTTATATTCTATCTAAAAATGTTGCTTTAGCCTCGATTTATTCACTTTTCCAAGGCATTGCATGACAAATTGGATGCAAAAATGTGTTATCCAGTTTCTTCTTAACACGCCAATACCCCGTATGTGGTCAGAAACTGTTTAAACAAGCGAGAGGGCTCAGAAGGGAATGAGTGCTATTTGAATTTTGGAAAGCAAATTTCTCTGAAATAGATGACGGGCAGCATTTGCATTTCCTAGGCCCCTAAGGTACCTAAACAGCAGAAACACCCCACAAGTAAGCCCATTTTGGAATTTAGACCCCACAAGGGTTATATATAGGGGTATAGTAAGCATTTTGAACCAACAGGTACTTCACAGAAATTGATAACAATAGGTCGCCATATTGACTTTTTTTTTCCACAAAGGTGATGTACACGGCAATATCCTGCATGTAGTCAAAAAGTTCTGTTTGGACAAATGGCAGGGCTCAGAACGGATGGAGCAACATTTGAATTTTAGAAAGCAAATTTGGCTGGGAAAGATGACAGGCAACATTTTGCATATCCCAAACCCCTAAGTACCTTAAAAGCAAAAAAAAAAACATAAGTGACCCCATTTTGAAAACTAGACCACTCAAGGATTATATATACGGTTATAATGAACATTTTGAACCCACAGGTAATTCACAGAACACATGACCAATGGGTCATCATATTGAACATTTTCTTTTTTGTTTCACAAAATTCTTGGTTTAGCTCTAAATTTTTCACTTTTACAAGAGGTAACGCCAAGACGTGAACCCCACAGTTTGTTATTCACTTTTTTGTGAGCACAAGTATGTGGCGCCCCGCAACGAGTGCGTCACAAGAGGGTATTGCAGCCATAAATGCAGCCGCAATATTCTCTGACACAGCAGTGATCTGGTTAACTTTGAGATCTAACCCTGCATGCATCACCTAGAACAGAGGGCCAACCAAGGGTCCTGGTGGGCGGAGTGCTAGGGAAGTGTGTAGGGAGAACAGACCCTTAGTCAAAGAGAAGGAGTCTAGAACTTGACCTGAGAAGTCTAGAACTTGGAGTAGGAGCCGGGGCTCCACACCCCGTGCAGCCCCCGGGCCGTCGGGTGTCAGCACCTGAGGCCTCAACAACCGGGATCGGGCATCATTAACCACGGGTTCCAAAATACCCCGTGCCCCAAAACTTCACAGCCAGTTCACTGGTAGCGAAGCTGGCAGCAGTTCACCTCTGCTACGCGAACCATAAGCGTGGAGGAGCAGCTTCACAGGAGCACCCCACCACCAGCCAACTTCCAGTCGTCTAACCAGCGGTGTACCCACCGAGGGATCCAAGGCTCCCCAAAACATCCACAACGTACATCTTGGATATGGCATTGAAGCAGCCTCCCCGTACCCGATCTGCTATTCCTGGGCGACAATGGCAAAACACTTAGCTAGAATGGAGGAACACTTGCGGATCTCTGAGGGACACCATCACTGCTGAGTCCACCCGGTCCACTACCCGTAAACTGTATACCACTACCCGTAAACTGTATACCATGTACTGCCTGCTGCTTACAGTAAAGACCCGTTGCAGAGACTTTCTGTGTCCGTGCTTCCTTATGAACTGTCCGTCTGCACTACAAGGTAACCGCAGTTGCCGCACAACATCTTAAGCAGCTCCAGCCTCCGGGGATCACCGCTCAGCCTGTGGGGAGCGTTCCATCTTGCTGCTGTCCATCCCCCGGAGGTTCCGCAGCGTCGGTAACGATTACCGAAACTACTCATAGGTGGCGTCACGAATAAATTAAACCCCTTTAATCTGTTCCTACAAGACGTCTTCACTTTTGATCTGCACTCAACCGGGCCCCACTACCGGCAGGCGCGGCCCACCCGTGACAAGGAGGAAGGAGCTACAGCCTGTCTAAACCGGAGTCCACGGGCTGACGGTGAGTCAAGTATATCCCACATATAGACAAAAAGTTCTGTATAGACAAATTGGAGAGCTCAGAAGGGAAGGAGCAATATTTGAATCTTGGAAAAGCTGAACTAGATTGTGGGCACCATGTTGCATTTGTAGGGTCGCTAGGGGCCTAAACAGCATAAACCTACCATAAATTACCCTTTGGAAACTAGACACTCAAGTGTTTTATCAAGGGCTATAGTGAGCATTTCAAAATCACAGTAACAATAAATCATCATATTGAACATTTTCTTTTTTTCACACAAAATTTCTATTTCTCACTTTTATGGTATGTGTACACGATCCGGAGGCGCTATGTCCTGGATGCAGTGTCTCCTCTTCTGTAGGGACGCCGGGTATCTCCACGGATAAATGCAGCCACCAGTGCCCACATTGGCTTTTCCCTACATTTACCCCCTGAGATTGTCTCCAACTCTGCAGTGCTAAATTGACAATCGGCGGCACAGAAAGTCGCCCTGTGGTTCAGTTAATGCTACGGTGGAAACAAGCAAAGTGGGCACAGGATTTCTGTAAATTCCATCCACTGTGCTTGTACTGCACAACAGATTTAGATGTAGTGATAACACGCTACGTCCAAACTGCTGCAAACATTGATTGTGTGAACATACCCTTAGGCTATGTGTCGGCTAGAAAATAGTTGTGCAGATTTTGTGCTTCCAGAAATCCACACCTGCAGAAAAAAACATAGCAGAAAAACAGCTATGCCAATGGTGTGTTTTTGCCGTGTTTTTTCATGCAGATTTTGCTGCATTTTTTTGAGCAATTGTTCACTGTTCTGACTGTGAGTAAAGCTAGGTTGGGCTGTGAAAAAAAGGGTTTCAAGATGTCATAATGTGACGTGGAACTCTTGAACGCTTGGGCTTCCCAATGCTGAGGGTTCCAGCCCCCAGCTATCTGATTGTACCTGGCTGGCATCCAAAAATATAGAAAAACCCTATATTTTTTTAATTATTTCTGTGGATAATTAAAAAAAACAATGTTGGGCTTCGCCATATATTTGGTTGCCAGACAGATCCAACTAGACATCTGGGGGTGGGTGGCAGCCTGTAGCTGCCTAGTTGTACCTGGCTTGCAAACAAATATGCAACGAAGCCCCATGTTGTTTTTTTAATTATTTCTAGAAATAATGAAACAACATGGAGCTTCGCCATATTTTTAATCACCATCGAAGATAGAGCAGGCAGGTACAGGCTGCCTCCCACCCCCACTTGCCTAGTTTTACATGGCTGGCAATCAAAAATAATTTTTTTTTTTCTTCATTAAATTTTTAAAACAAATGATATGGGGCTTCCATATTTTTGGTCCCAGCCAGGTACAGCAGGCAGGTATGGAATACCACCCACACCACCAATATAGGAAAGCCCTTTTTTTAATTATTTCATGAAATAATTAAAAAAAAGATGATGTGGAGCTTCACCCTAATTTGGTTTCCAGCCAGGTACAGCAGCTAGGGGCTGGAATCCTCAATGCAGGGTGGCCCAATCATTTTTTTCCCCCCTCCCCGCTGAGAACTGCAGCCCGCAGCCAACTCAGAAAATGGCGCATCCATAGTAGCGCCATTTTCTGGCTCTGTATCTGACACTTTCAGCTGCCGTGAAGCGGTAGCAGATTGGGAAATATGGGGTTAATGCCAGCTTTGTAGTGGCAGCTGGCACTAAGCCGGAGTTTCATAATGTTGTGCCAATATTAGACCCGCTATTAGGAATATCTCATAAATAGTAAAGAAAATATTACACAGAGAAAAATATTTTTATTAGAAAAAAACACAAACACATATCTGGACTCCATCTTTATTATTCTGCAATGTCTGTCGTAGTAGTGGATGGTCTTGCGATGATTCTCAGTGTTATAGCATATGGAGGCATCCTCCATATGCTATATGAACAGGCACACCATGCAGGGGGAACTGAAGAATTTGGCAATCACTGCTTTGAGGCCCAAAAAAATATTTTTTGAGAAACTAAAGGACTCATTGCTGTGAGGCCAAACACAGCCTTTTTAGAGGAAACAGAAGGTTTTAGAAATCACTGCTTAGAGATCAAACACAGCACTTTTAGGTTAAACTGAATGATTTGACAATCACTGCTTTGAGGCTAAACCCAGCATTTTAAAGAGAAAATGAAGGATTTGGCAATCACTGCTTTGAGGCCAAAAAGCCTTTTTAGGAGAAATTGAAGGATTTGGAAATTACTGCTTTAAGACCAAACACAGACTTTTTACAGGAAACTGAAGGATTTGGCAATCACTGCATTTAGACCAAATAAAGCCTTGTTAAGGGAAATTAAAGATTTTGCAGTCACTTTTTTATGGCCAAACACAGCCTCTTTAGGTGATACCAAAGATTTGGTAATCACTTGTTGTATGGAGAAAACTAAATTTCCTTGTCGTCCAAAATCTGGGAGACCCTGACATTGGGTGTTATATGCTTCCCCTGGAGGTCACACCAATTATAGGAGAGATTTTCTCCTCCTTCTCCTCTGCAGCATATACGCCCCCTGCAGGAATACTGTCAGTTTCTATATTGGTGTCGTTGGAGGCACATCTCCACACTGAAGCTCCATGCTACAGATGAAGCTTAGGGAACCATCGGGTTTCCCTGGCTTGGGCCTTCGGCCCCATATGCCGTGCTCCCTCACCATACCCTTTCAAAGAGCCTCTGGTGAGTGGGAACCGACTGAGGGGTCTACAGTTCTCTGTGCCCCTGGCCGTTACACAGTCACTGTGTGGCCCCCTGTGACGGAGTTCAACTCCTTCCAGTCACAGGCAACTGATGCAGGCTCAACCTCAGGTACCGAGCTGGCCCCCATCTTCTCCCCTTCTGGGGATACAGGTATGTGCAGGACTCATGGGGGCCCCCGCATCTACTGCAAGATCCCACCATCAGATCGGCAGTATTGTCCCTGCAATGGCTCCAGGCCGTGTTAAAAGCCCAGTCAGCGATCCCCTCCCTGCCTGTTTTGCACAGCAGGGGGACAGGGCACAGGGCTCAGGGTAAGGGGCTTGCACCACCACAATAGTGGTGTGTTTTTGTGACTACCGCGCCGGACCCCTCACGCAGGCCGGCCACGGCTTCCTAATTTAGTCCCCGGCTTCGCCGGAGGCCTAGGCTGCGATTCCGCCCCCTGCATGTCTCTCAACAGCAGGGGGGAGGGTTTTGCTTTCTCTGCTCCCAGGCTCACAGGGCGCGGCCTCTGGCCTCTCCCCCTCCTGTGTACACTGTATGGGGCCACAGTTCCCGCGTTTTTGCGGGCCCTCCCTTCCTCTGACTCCCCCTCCTCTCCCTGTGGGGGCCATTTTGGCCTCTTTCTGTGCAGATTCTCAGCATATCCAGCTGCTTCTCTGGGAGACTCAGACTTTGGGATCCGAACTCATACCATTGAATGAGCGGTAAGCCACACCATTGGTGTGGATTCTCCTCTGTGGCATCCCCTTCTGTTATACTGTTTTGGTAGCTGTACACAGGATTGGGTCAGACTATGTCTGCTCCTAAGAGCAAGGGTAAGTCCCTTAGGGCTCCAAAATTGTATGCAACTTGTACAGTGTGCAAAGTCACGTTGCCTGGGCAGAGTGTCAATCCCCTCTGCACGACTTGTGAGCAGAATGGGTCCCTGGATCTCCTCGAAACCCGGCCCGAGGTGGATGCCCCTACCCCCTCTGGGGATCAGGCGTCCGCTCCCCCGGTTTTAACACCGGCTCCTCAGTGGACTGACGTCTTATCTCAGTCATTGTCTGATTCAGTGGCCATGGCAGTATCGCGAGCTATGTCGCAATCTGTAGCCTCCATGACTAGATCCATCATTCAGGCCATTAACCAGGATCCTGTCCAGGAATGGGAGGGTTCCTCCTCGGTCCCGGGTCCGTCTCTTTCGGCAAGGCGTAACAGGCCCACTCCGTCTCTTGGAGAGCCCAGTTCCAAAAAACGCCGCCGAGACCCTTCCCCCTCCTCGCCCAGATCTCAATCAAGGGAACCTCTGGAGGAGGGTGAAGAAGACGACTCGTCGTCCTCTGGCTCAGAGGCGGCCTCTGAATCGGTCCTTGAAGGGGACGCTTTGGCTGACAATATTGTCTCCATTATTAATAACATCCTGGACCTTCCTGCTCCTGACACTCACTCTGAGCAGCGAGCCAAGGTCTCGCTCAGGGATCCTAAGAGACCTGCCAACATCTTCTCTGATCACCCTGACTTTACGGACACGGTGCAAAAACCCAAGGCTTGTCCGGCAAAACGTTTCCTGACGAAATCCACGGATCCCAAGTATCCGTTTGCCCCGGCAGTTCTCTCTAGCTGGTCTCAACCTCCTAAGGTTGACCCGGCCGTAGCCAGATTGGCTACCAGAACCACAATTTCCATTGCCGACAGCTCATCTTTAAAAGACTCGACAGACCGTCAGATTGAACTTTTAACCAAGTCAATATATGATGCAGTCGGTGCGGCGTTTCCTCCCGCCTTTGCAGCTGCCTGGTCTCTTAAGGCCCTTTCTGCATTTACAGATGCGGTTCATTCCATGACCTACGAGAGGGTTCCTGAGGTGTCTCCCCTCCTAGAACAAATTGCTATGGTATCGAAATATGCTCTTAACACCGTGCTTGACTCAGCCGGTCGTTCAGCTGTGGCAGCCGCTAATTCACTTGCCATTCGGAGAATTCTCTGGCTCCGGGATTGGAAAGGTGATGCTTCTTTTAAGAAGCATCTTACAGGGATCCCCTGCTCCGGGGATCGTCTCTTTGGAGAACGTCTGGACGAACTTATCAAGGACACAACTGGAGGCAAAAGTGCTCTTCTGCCCCAACAAAAAGGAGGCAAACCTGCACAGCAAAAGTCTGCCAGGTTTCGTTCCTTTCGTTCATTTCGTTCCCCGGCTGGTCCTCCAGACAGTCCTCCTCTAACAACAGGACATTCCGTTCCGACAAGTCCCAGTCCGCCCGAGGCCAGGGTTCTTCCTGGCATTCTCGTCAGCAGAAGTCCTCTAGTCAGAAGCCGTCCAAGACGGCCTCTGCATGACTCGCACGGATCCAGCTCCACACCCAGAGTCGGGGGCAGATTGTCCCACTTTCGGAACATTTGGCTTTCCGACGTCCTAGACCAATGGGTGCGAGATATTAACTCTCACGGCTACTTCATAGAACTGAACTCAGTCCCTCCAAGCCGTTTCTTCATGACATCTCCCCTTCCCGCCAAGGTCCACGCTTTTCATCAAGCGCTGGAGGCCCTGAAGCGGGAAGGAGTCATCGTTCCTGTTCCGAAAGGGAACGGTTTCAGGGATTTTACTCAAATCTCTTCATTGTGCCCAAGAAAGACGGGTCCGTCCGCCCTGTGCTGGACCTAGAGCTTCTCAACAAGCACGTCAAAGTGAGGCATTTTCGCATGGAATCTCTGCGTTCTGTGATAGCCTCAATGTCTCAAGGGGAATTGTTAGCATCCATAGACATCAAGGATGCATACCTACACGTCCCAATCGCCTCAGCTCACCAACGGTTCCTGCGCTTTGCGATTGGGGATGACCATTTTCAGTTCGTGGCTCTCCCCTTTGGCTTGGCCACCGCACCGCGAGTATTCACCAAGGTGATGGCTTCAGTAGTCGCCACTCTTCACTCTCAGGGGCTGTTGGTCACCCCTTATTTGGACGACCTCCTGGTCAAGGCTCCCTCTCATCAGGAATGCCGACAAGCGGTCTCCGCTACTCTGTCGACTCTCAAGAGATTCGGCTGGATTGTCAACCTCCCAAAGTCGGTACTCGTGCCCACCCAGAGTCTGGTGTATCTGGGCATGCTTTTCGACACTTGTGCAGCGCTGGTGCGTCTGCCTCACGAGAAGACCGTCTCTCTCCAAGCGGGAGTTCGATCCATCCTCCCTCCTCGCTCGTACTCCATCAGGCATCTGATGCAGATCCTGGGAAAAATGGTTGCTTCAATCGAAGCAGTCCCATTTGCACAACTCCATCTGCGTTCCCTTCAGCTGGAGATCCTTCGTGTCTGGGACAAGAATCCGAGGACCTTAGACCACAAGATCTCCCTGTCCCCCGAAACGAGGGAATCTCTCCAGTGGTGGCTGACATATCCGACCCTGTCTCAGGGTCGCTCCCTTCTCCCGCCTTCTTGGTCAGTGGTCACTACGGACGCCAGTCTCTCCGGCTGGGGAGCGGTGTTCCTCCACCACAGAGCTCAGGGTACATGGTCTCCGGTGGAGTTCTCCCTACCCATCAATATTCTGGAAATCAGGGCGGCTTATCTGGCGCTTCTGGCGTTTCAGTCTCTCTTAAGCGGCCGCCAGGTGAGGATCCAATCAGACAGCGCGACGGCCGTCGCTTACATCAATCATCAAGGAGGCACTCACAGCACCCTGGCGATGCTCGAAGTCCAAAAAATCCTATCCTGGGTGGAGGCTTCAGGCTCCGCCATCTCCGCCGTCCACATTCTGGGTGTGGACAACTGGGAAGCGGACAATCTCAGCCGTCAGGGCATGGACCCGGGCGAATGGTCTCTCAACCCAGAAGTATTCCAAGCCATTTGCAGGTGGTGGGGGACTCCGGATGTCGACTTGATGGCATCATTCCTCAACAACAAAGTTCCGGCTTTCAAAGCCAGGGCTCATGACCACAGGGCTCTGGCAGCGGACGCACTGGTCCAGGATTGGTCTCAGTTCCGCCTGCCATACATGTTCCCACCTCTGGCCTTGTTACCTTGGGTGCTCCGCAAGATACGGGCGGAATGTCACCGTGTGGTTCTAATTGCATCCAATTGGCCCAGGAGAGCCTGGTTTCCGGAACTGCTCCGTCTCGCCGATGGCGAACCTTGAGGTCTGCCGGATCGTCCAGACCTTCTCTCTCAAGGTCCATTCTTCCGTCACAATTCTGCGGCACTCAGGTTGACTGCTTGGCCCTTGAATCCTGGGTCCTGACTCAATTGGGTCTTCCCCGGGAAGTTCAGGACACCATGAAACAGGCTCGCAAGCCTGCCTCGCTGAAGATTTATCACCGGACGTGGAGAATCTTCCTCTCCTGGTGTTTTACTAAAGGACACTCTCCGTGGCCCTTCTCTTTGCCATCATTACTCCTGTTTCTTCAGTCGGGGTTGGACTTTGGCCTTGCCCTAAGTTCTCTAAAAGGACAGATTTCAGCTCTTTCTGTCCTTTATTCCAGAAGGCTGGCTAGGATCCCACAGGTTCGCACATTTATGCAAGGGGTGGCTCACATTGTCCCACCTTACAAGCGTCCTCTGGAACCCTGGGATCTTAATTTGGTTCTCTCGGCTCTTCAGAAGCCTCCATTTGAACCTCTCTCAGATATTCCTTTGTCCACCTATCACAGAAGGTGGCATTTTTGGTGGCTATCACCTCGCTTCGGCGGGTGTCAGATTTGGCGGCATTGTCATGCAAGCCTCCCTTCTTGGTGGTACATCAGGACAAAGTTTTCCTGCGTCCCGTTCCCTCCTTTCTCCCGAAGGTGGTTTCTCCTTTCCACCTCAACCAGGATATCTCTCTTCCGTCTTTTTGTCCAAACCCTGTTCACAGGTTTGAAAAGGTTCTCCACAACCTGGACTTGGTTAGGGCTCTGAGAGTGTACTTGTCTCGCACAGCTCCTCTGCGTCGGACTGACTCTCTCTTTGTTCTCACGGCCGGACGCGGCAAGGGCTCTTCCGCCTCCAAAGCCACAATTGCCCGCTGGATCAGGACGGCCATCTTAGAGGCCTATTCGGCCTCGCACACGTCGCCCCCGGCGGGTCTCACGCTGCATTCCACCAGGGCCGTGGGCGCTTCTTGGGCTTTGCAGCACCAAGCCTCAGCCCAACAGGTGTGTCAGGCTGCCACTTGGTCAAGCCTACACACGTTCTCTAAGCATTACCAGGTACATGTTCATGCCTCAGTGGATGCAGATCTGGACAGACGCGTTCTCCAGGCTGCTGTTGCCCACCTGTAAAGGTCTGAGTTGCCTTTCAGGGTGCAGTGGTTTTTTCCCACCCAGGGACTGCTTTTGGACGTCCCAATGTAAGGGTCTCCCAGATTTTGGACGACAAGGAAAAAGAGAATTTTGTTTACTTACCGTAAATTCTTTTTCCTTTAGTCCGTAAATCTGGGAGGACCCAGCACCCTCCCCTTTTTACCCTTCGGGCGTACCTGTTGGCCATTGTTCTGGCATTATATTTTTTCTGTTCTGCCCGGTTGGCCGGGAGTTGTTTTATAGTGCAATGTTTTCCTCCTACTGCTTATATACCAAACTGACAGTATTCCTGCAGGGGCGTATATGCTGCAGAGGAGAAGGAGGAGAAAATCTCTCCTATAATTGGTGTGACCTCCAGGGGGCAGCATATAACTAAAGGAAAAAGAATTTACAGTAAGTAAACAAAATTCTCTTTTAAGGTAATGCACACAATTTTTGTAATCACACTAGTTCTCAGGAAAAAAAAATACCTATGTCCAGATAAACACTCTAGCCCTCCTATTCTATCTTAAAAGCGACTGTGTATCTAGTTATTTTAGTGTAACACAGGTAGAGCAGGACACAGCATCACAGAGCAGCAGCAGCACTGTCCCTAGCAGTAACTCTATGAAAATGGAGACATCTTAAGATACCGTTACACGGCATGATATCACTCCAAAGTGATGTTGCGGGCGATATCGCAAGTGCGTCGTGCTGTGTAACAGGGTGATTCAACTACGATAAGTCCCTTGATCGGAGTTGACAGGTTTTACAACATGTTGGAAAACCTGGCGATGTCGCTCAAGCGATCTAGTAGAATCGCTCTGTGTGACATGGCGATAATGATGTCCAGAGCGATTTCCCCTATTCACTACATTGCTAGGGATCGCTCGCTGGGTTGTGCATAACCCAGCAAACGAAAGTTGCTGGCAACATCACAGGTGCGTCCCGTGAAATCGCTGCCGACATCGCAGCAACATCGTGCCGTGTAACTGTACCTTTAAAGTTGTGCTTGAAAGTTTACATACCCCAGTAGATTTTTTGCTTTCTTGGCCCTATTTCAGAGAATATGAATGATAACACAAAAACATTTTTCTACTCATGATTGGGTTGAGTTAAGCCATTTATTATCAAACTACTGTTTTCTCTTTTTAAATCATAATGACAGCTAAAAGCATTCAAATTACCCTGATCAATAGTTCACATACCCCAGTTCTTAATACCGTGTATTGCCCCTTCTAACATCATTGACAGCTTGAAGTGTTTTGTGGTAGTTGTGGATGAGGCTCTTTATTTTCTCAGATGGTAAAGCTGCCTATTCTTCTTGGCAAAAGTCTCCAGTTCCTGTAAATTCCTGGGCTTTCTTGCATGAGTTATGTGCTTTAGTTCTCCCTAGAGTGGCTCAATGAGACTGAAATGGCCACTCTAGAACCTTCACTTTGTTCTCCTGTAGCCAATGAAAGGTCGACTTTGCCTTGTGTTGTCACACTGAATTTATTATGAAGTGTACATTTATTTATGAATTGTGACTGTAGCTTGAGAATACTAGTTTGATTTTATTATCTTATGATGACCACACATTGTACAAAAGAAGTGTAAAGATATATGGAGTTCTGTTCTTCTATTTTTGCTTTTTTTTTTTCACGCTCTTATTATGCCATGTATGTCACAACAAAAAAGGGGAGACAAAGAGGCGCAAATGGGTCTTATCATTTTACGGATAAGGTAGTACCGTCATAGGTGTATGTGCTCACCTGATCCAGTTGTGTTTCCCCACAACTGGTAAATTAGCTCAGACAGCTGCTGCTGGATCTGCACTCCCAAGTAACAGTGGTGATGTATCCAAGTAAAAGACCAGAGAGAGATCGTGCTTTAGTGATCCGTGCTGCCATCCCACAGTATCTGAATAAATGCCAGGGAAGCCAAGAGTATGCAAGCTGCTTCTTTATTCCATTAGTATTTCCATCCAACGCATTTGGGTACAGACCTTGTACCTTCCTCAGGGATATGCTCCCTATTGAGGAAGGTACAAGGTCTGTACCAAAACGCATTGGATGGAAATACTAATGGAATAAAGAAGCAGCTTGCATACCCTTGGCTTCCCTGGCATTTATTCAGGTACTGTGGGACGGCAGCGCGGATCATTAAAGCACAATCTCTCTCTGGTCTTTTTCTTGGACAACTATCAGTGTGTCATATATAGGCGTTGTTGACACATTTTTGTAATCCTCTGTATTTTAGAGATAGTCATATGATCAGTCACATGCACCTGTTCACATGATTGTGACATCATCACAGGTCCTTAATGCAAAGAGTGTCTTATATATAGGCATTGTTGCCACATGTGTATAATCCTTTGTACTTCTGAAGAAGTGAGCAGGAGTCTCACGAATTATGTAGAAATGAATAAAGGCAATTTCATATAACATCCTTGGATTCCTGACATCCTTGGGACTCTTCGACAGCAGCGCATTAAACCGTCTATTAATCTTTGCTATGTGGTCTCATATAACCTGGTGGTTGCTGCAGCCGGACTATACATTGTGGTGTTGTGACTCTCACAGCCCAATAAAGTGAGTGGTCTTAACACCATTTTTCCAATTGACATCAGAAAAGACACTATATGTGCTTTTCTCCCCTTATAGATACAATGGATCCCAGAATCTCATTCAGCTTTTATGCACTCACACTGATTACAAGCAAACAGGTCACAGGTAAGGATGTTACCTTTATTAGCCATTCAAACCCATTTGAGTCAACTACTGTGCATGTTTCAGGCCAAAATAACCAGGAAATTTGAACTTTTGATCGGGGTCATTTGGATGTTTTTGGTTGTAATTATGATTTAACAATAGAAAACACAGTAGTTTGACTGCAAGTGGCTTCACCCAACCACTAAGCATGAGTAAAAAAAAAGGTTTTGAGTTATCATTCATTTCTCTGAAAAAATGCAAAGAAACAAAAGATCTGCCGGGGGCGTAAAGTTTTGAGCACAACTGTATATCCTGAGGGACATGTGACTTAACCATCAATTGACTCAAATCAGCCAATGACTCAAGCCCTTTCGTCTACAACTTGTGGATGTTTTATGTGCACTGATTGGTTACCAGCCCGGAAAATCCACACCGAAAGTGCTGCACTAATTTCCCCCACCCCTTCTCCTCATCAAACATGTCCCTCCCACTATCCTACACAGTTAAAATGTAGAAGAAAAGCATAACTTAAATGCAGTAATGATGTTTTTTTATCCGATCAGTTATCAAACAAAGCAGCCTTCGATGATTATTTTTCTAAATTGCTTCCAATTACAAACCAAATCTACAATTTTCGTGCCGAATTTCAAATTGGTGAGCACGTTCGAGGAAGTTTGCTCCTCTCTAATGCAGACCTTTAGTCATATTGAATGATAAATTTGTGTACCCTTGCCATGCCCTCCAAAGTGCACTTTGCAGATTGCTTTCTCAGTGAGTCAATTGGCAGAGGAAACAGGTAGGCCTTATATTATTGGAAAAGTTATATATATTTTGATCATATCATTGTTTATGCTGTTTTACATTCTCTTTATACATCAAAAAAATTATTGATTAGTGATTCCTAATTATTTATTTATTTATTAATTTTTTTATTGGAGTATTTTGTATTTTTGCATTTTCAATGGGTATACTGCAGTATGGTTTTTTTTAACTCTTGATATTTTATTCTTTGGGTAAGTTTCTTTGATTTGAAGATCTTTAAAAGAAAAACCTGAGCCAATTGTCTATTTCAAATATATGTCACAAAATCTATAAACACAACCGTGAACCATTCAGGGTGCGGACAAGAATGTGTGATTTGTACGCAAGCATCCGCATGCGCACAAATCACACACGGAAGTGAATGGATGCGCACGGTAATCCTCAACCGAGCGCATCATCGTGCATCCCTATGATAAACATAGGGTGTCTGCGCTTGGCTTGCGGACACTGTCCAAAAGACCCTGCGGAGGCGTCCGCAAGTGTGAAGCCTGCCTTAGTAAAATGAAATTACCGTATATGAAAAATCATTCAATTTAAGCTGCTGTTGTGTAATTATGATGCTAGCTAGAGTGCAGGATATCTATATGTCCATTTGTTCAGCTTTCGTAAAGAAATAAAATGTGTTATTGCAAATATATATATATATATATATATATATATATACGTGGATTTCTTATTTTATTTTGTATTTTTTTCTAGAGAACTCATATTCCTTCATAAAAAAGAACCCTTGTATCAGGTAACATATTTTGAAGACATAGCTGTTTTAATAGTGATGTGTCGTGTCTGCTATGACATGTAATGGAAAGCAATACCATCAAGCAGAGGACTGCAAATAGCTTTACTTTCCCCCAGGCACTCAAGTTAAACACTAAATCTAATGATCCTAACACAGAATCGATGACAGATCATAATATATTGCAGAAGCAGAGGTGAATTCTTCCTATCTTTGCCTTTTTTATTCCCTTTCTCATAACTCTTCTCTAGGAGGGCTCAATGAAAAGGCAATTACAGTGTGATTAGTAAAGACTCACAGTTCGAGGTATCAAGCTGCATTCAGCCTTTCCTAGATTTACAGAGCTATTTCCAAGGATTTATTTTATATACAAGTCACAAAATCTGGTCTTCTATTAGAAGAAATGCTACTGACTTTATTAAAAATAAAAGATGTGCACAGAAAAGGATTATTGGTTTGGAGACACAATTGCTTTGATTTTCCAGTTTAGCAATTTTTTGCAGACATTTGTGGAATATAAGAAATCTTACAGTCTTGCCATTATCCATTTTAAATCTGCTTTTGTTCAGTAGTGTATCGACAGACCTGATATTATTTAGTAATTACATTCATTAGTACAATTGTAGTTCAGCTAAGGAATAAAGCATCAAGTTTCTAGTTTGAAGTATAGAAGCATTGTTCTTTTAATTCTGATTATCTAGAATATGTAGTAAGTACTTTACAGACATAGATCATGTTTAGGGGTACTTCACACACTGCAACATCGCTAGCGAGATCGCTGATACGTCACAGGTTTTGTGACGTAGCAGCGACCTCTCCAGCGATGTTGCAGTGTGTGACTTGTAGCAGCGATCAGGCCCCTGCTGTGAGGTCGCTGATTGCTACAAATCGTTCTGTACCATTTTTTGGTCCTTGGTCTCCCGCTGGTCAGCACGCATCGCTGTGTGTGACAGCGTGAGATCAACAATCAGTGACCTCCCAACCAATGCCCAGTGCCGCACAATATATACTAGGCACTGGTAACCAGGGTAAACACCGGGTAACTAAGCAGCGCGCTCTGCTTAGTTACCCAGTGTTTACCCTGGTTAACAGCATCCCCCCGCTTAGCCCAGCCTGTAAGCAGGAGGATGTGGGTAACCA
This sequence comes from Allobates femoralis, assembly GCA_033576535.1. NCBI lineage: Eukaryota > Metazoa > Chordata > Amphibia > Anura > Aromobatidae > Allobates > Allobates femoralis. The sequence goes on along the minus strand of JARQOC010000002.1, from coordinate 241,824,380 downwards.
GGGTAAACACCGGGTAACTAAGCAGAGTGCGCTGCTTAGTTACCCAGAGTTTACCCTGGTCACCAGCGATGTTGCTGCTGACTGGTCGCTGGTGACTCTGCCTGTTTGACAGCTCACCAGTGACTGCATAGAGACTTTCCAGGGATCCTGGCCAAGTCGGATCGCTGGTGGGATTGCTGGAAAGTCTCAGCGTGTAAAGGGGCCTTTAGTAAATGTGTTTGCATTTCAATATACTGTAGATATAATACTGCAAGTGTATGTAGCATCTTTAAAAGTGTTGTCTACTACACAGACCCCTCTTTTCAAATGAATTAATCCCCTTTGGAAAATAAAAACAAAAGACACCACTTGCATCAGTGCCATTCTAGTGAAGTCATTTCCCTGTGGCTGGTGTGACATTATTATGACATAGTAGTCCTGCAACCAATTAGCCAACACTATTGGGTTGGTACAATACAATAGCAGACACCAATGGGAAGCATGGCTTACATGGCCTAAAAATGTTATATGAGCCCCAGGAAACCTAGCGTTGACAACATTGGAATGGCACTGTGTGTGAAATGAGTATATGTTATGATTATTTTATATGTAATAATATTTTATACGGTAATAATTATAATGGATAACTCAGGAGTCTTTTGCGTAGAGCAAAGACATAACTGAACACATATAATAGGTGAAAAAAATCTATATTATAACACACGGTGATAGACAACAAAGTGCAGAGGAAAACTCAAAGTCCAAAAACACAGTGTCCATATTGAATGAAGCCTTAACAAAAAGTCTGTTAGAACACTTCAGAGGAAAATGAAATGAGAGCAGTCTATAAAGCCCAGTTAACACTTGGAGATGCTGTAGAAGGAAAGTCTATGGCAAGTCCAAACACGGAGATGTTTAAGCAAGTCTAAAAACACATTACATCATCCAGGAGGCCTGAGAAAGGAAGTCGTAGAAATTTCAGAACAGATGCAGATCAATTTACCAGAGTCCAGAAATCCAGAACAGTCTTGTGGTCTTCATTTATTTAAATGCAGAAAGTGACAGAGAACTTAATTAAGCAACCAATGGTTTTCCACCAAATATGGGGTATCAGTGTACTCAGGAGAAATTGCCCAACAAATTTTGAGGTCGTTTTATCCTATTGCTGTTGTGAAAATGAAATAACTAAGGCTAAAATGACATTTTTTGTGGTAAAAAAAATGTATATTTTCATTTTCACTGGTCAATGTATGAAGCACGTGGGGGTTCAAAGTATTCCACCACACATCTAGATAAATTCCTTGGGGGAAGGGGGGTCAGTTTCCAAAATTGAGTCACTTGCAGGGGATTTCCACTGTTTAGGCACATCAGGATCTCCACAAATGCAACATGGTGTCCGCCAATGATTCCAGACAATTTCCCCTTCAAAATTTAAAATGCTACTCCTTTCTTTCCAAGCCTTGCTGTTCACCAAAACAGTTGTTTTCCACCATATAAGGTCTATCTGCATACTCACAAGAAATTGCAAAACAAATTGTATGGTGCAAATTTTCCTGTTGCCCTTGATAAAATTCAATAATTGAGACTAAATTAACATTTTCGTTTGTCCCTTTCACCTTGCTTTAGTTACTTTGAAGCATCTGAAGAGTTAATAAACTTTTTCAATGTGGTTTTGAGTAGTTCGAGGGGTGCAGTTTTTATAAAGGTGTCACTTTTGGGTATTTTATGTCACATAGACCCCTCAAAGTCTTTTGAGGTGGTCCCTAAAAGTGATGGGTCCCCAAAAAAATGGTTTTGTAAATTTTGTTGGAAAAATGAGAAATTGCTGATATGTTTTCAATCCTTCTATTTACTAACAAAGAAAATTTTTGTTTCAGAAATTGTGCTATTGTAAAGTAGACGTGTGGGAAATTGTATTTATTTAGTATTTTGTGTGATATACAGTTGCATCTCAATGAATTAAAATATCATCAAAAAGTTAATTTTTTCAATTATTCAATACAAAAAGTGAAACGCATATATTGTATAGAGTCAGTAGAGCAGAGTGATCTATTTCAAGTTTATTTCTGTAAATGTTGATGATTATAGCTTACAGCCAATAAAAACTCAAAGGTCATTATATCAGAAAATTAAGGTTGGGAGGAGGATGAAGGGTTAAAAACTGTGCTGCCATATTCCACGAGACATCAAAGGGTCAATATAATATTGATTTATTAGTCAACACATCTCATGACTCTCTGAAATGCCCTAATACATAGCAATATGATATTGATTGTCCTGAGGAAGGGGCCAGGTAGCCCTGAAATACATTGACTAATAAATCAATATTTTATTCACCCTTTGATGTCTCGCTGAAATGTCAGCTCGTTTTTAACCCTCATCCTCCCTACTTTAATTTTCTGAGACCTTTGGGTTTTCATTGGCTGTAAGCCACAATCATCAACATTTACAGAAATAAAGACTTGAAATAGATCACGCTGGTGTAATAACTCTCTGTAATATATGTGTTTCACTTTATGCATTGAATTACTGAAAAAATAACTTTTTGATGATATTCTTATCATTGAGATGCACCTGTAATTCTGTGGCTTAAGGGTATAAAAATAAAAAATTGGGAAATTTTCCAAATTTTTACCACATTTCAGATTTTTTCACAAATAAATACAAAAAATATTATCCTAATTTTACCACTAACATGAAGTCCAATATGTCTCGGGAAAACATTCTCGGAATCACGGATATCAGTTGAACTATTCCCCATAAAGTGACACTGGTCAGAATTGGAAAGAATGGCCTGGTCATAAAGATAAAAACAGGTTGGATGGTAAAAATGTCAAAATTCATATTTACAAATGTATGATTTTGTTTCTATTGTTGAGAACTTTGAAGAATCTGCAATAGCATACCGTTCTTCTGTGTCTATCAGTGGAATGCCTGCTTTATATGTGTGTGTATGGGTATGCATATTAAAAGGACACTGCCACCAGGTTTTCGCCATCTCATCTGACAGTAGCATAATGTAGAGACAGAGACCCTGATTCCAGCGATGTGTCTCTGAAGGTACCTTTACATGCCGCAACTATCACTGGCGATCGGTAGCAACCGAATGTGCGCGTGCACATTTTTGACAGTTGATACCGAACGCCGATGCCGCATGTACACGCCGCAATTGTGTCCTCAACCTAAGGGAACATGGCTCCCCAGAAGTTGCCTCAGAACCTGCGGGAAACATCCGGTTGCCTCCTGACGCCGCATCACACGCTGCAATCTCCAAAGGAATGTGGGCGTACATGTTCAGCACCGTAAGAACATAGGCGTGACAGAGTTGTGTATTCCACGCCCCAAACACGCTGATTAGACAACGCAATAGCGTCATGATTGGCCAGCCTGAGCAGGAAGGCTGTCTAATACATGACGCCATTGCAATCGTGTAGTGTGAATGGACAGCTCTTCAAATATGGCGCCCTGTGAAGGGAAAGCCAATGGAAACACAGTAGCCCCACCAATCATCGCTGATGGGGCGCGATATCCAGCACGCTGTGGCACGCCTCTGGGAAATCACTAGGCGACGCAGATTCCATCCCTATCGCCCGTTCACACGCCAAAACCAGGGCAATTCACCTTCAGGGTTGCCACTGGTTTTTGAACAATGCTCTGAAACCGCAACCGGGAGCAACTTCGAAAATCACCATCACTTTCCCCAATTACACGCCACAATTTCGTAGCAATTTCAAGGCAACCGTGACGGAAATCCCGATTGCCTCTAAGTTGCTACACCGTAGTTGCGGCGTGTAAAGGTACCTTTACTGGGCTGCTCAGTGTATTTTCCAAAAAATCATTGTTCAATCAGTTGGAGATTAACATTGTAGGACCAATCAAATAGTCCAGCATAGTCATTTACTGCTGAATCTGAATCAGAGAAAACAGTAATTTCATCAAAGTGACAGCAAGCAGCTCAGTAAGTGACACATCGCTGGAATCAGGGTCTCTATCTCTACATTATGCTGCTGTCAGATGAGATTGCAAAAACCTGGTGACAGTGTCCCTTTAAACACTGTACCTTTAATTTCTCACACAGCACATTATAATACTTTATAATTGAATAATAATAATAATAATAATAATAATAATAATAATAAAAAGTCTGCATTCCTTTTCTTAATTCTCTTTTTGTTATGTTTGCTTATTTCATTTTGCCTTCTACATAGAATTCTTAAGGGTGTGCTTAGCAACTGCTGGTATCAGCACTATTTTAATTATCCCCTAAATGCCATATTTTCTCTGTAGCAAGCTAACATTACATACATTTATTATATTTACCAGAATACTGCTTGCTCCTCAGTTTTGTTTCTGCATATTACAGCTATACATGAAAGCCACAGGCAAATATCTGGTTGGAATATTAAGTTGATTGGTGTACAGGTAGGATTTTCTATTCGGTATTTTAATTTTATTAAAAAACGAATGCATCCTTTGAGCCTTGTAAATAGACAGTATGCATGTGTAATAGGGTACATGTTCTTGATGAGAGGTGAGGCATATCATCTTACACATTGTAGGTAGTATGTCTTTAATTTTAGATACTATAGAGATTGGTTAATATTTTGTCTTTCATTTCCATCAGACGTATACATTAGGAGTGCACCTCCGACATGTACATGGTATCAGATGGCAGCCATTGGGATTCGGATTGTAAAAAAAGATATAAATGTTTTCTTTATTGTGCCCCTCTGCATTGAAAAATATAGTAAATAATGTTTTATTATATAGTAAAACGAAAAGGTATGTTGAGACACTCCTTTACTATATGCCAAGAGTATGGGGGCCCAAGGACAAGCTTGGTGTTTCCTGGCGCACCTGCAAATTGATTACATACTAGTTGGAGGAGACCATAGTATAACAAATTTTGGGTTCGTTGTTACATATCCATGTTTTTTGCTTAGATTAGTTGATGGTCTCTTGAGCCAAAATCAAAAGCCTCGTAATTATGGTATATAAAGTCTAAGTATATTGAGTTCACAACAGGCAAACATCTTCAGCCCAGCATTGCTGTCAGTAATTGGACTACATACCACAGATGAATGAATCTTTAGTGGAAGCCTTTCCTCTAGTCAAATACAGTAATCATAGAATAATACCAAACTTTGCTACTTTTCAACATGGTGTTATCTTTACATCTATTTTTTTCCTTATTTAAGAAAAAAACAGACCAAATTTTATGAATGTGCTGGATAATATTTTCATCAGTTTTTGGTCTACGTGTCAGATTTTACCATCAATGTGGCATCCATTTTTCTCGTATGCAATAAAACTAGAGAAATACATTTTTACAAGATTGTCCTTCCCTTTATATACCGGTAGCAAAAAACAGACAGCACTCAGATTAACAAATTCAAGCATCTAAGTGTGATCCATTCTTTTCGTGAACCCATGAACTTGATTTGACATTTTAATCCATGAATCGGGCCAAAAATGAATGTTTCTTTTATTTGCAGACAAATGGCCTGGGAATAAGGATGAGTGAACCCGAACTGTAAGGTTTACCTAGTGTCTGTAGCTGAACCCCAAACACAGACTTCCAACTTTACGTTTGTGTCCCTGTTCAGGTTTGTCATCCGAATAAAAGTTAAGGAGCCAATTAACAAGTTTTTCAGTAGTGGGCACTTACGCAGCAATCACAGCCATGCCGAGTATTATGGCCACTTTACACATCTCGATACCGGCGTACAACTCCGATAAAAAGTCAAGTGGTTTGTGCATTGGCCCCGATATCGTTTGTGCGTCGTATGGTGTAAATGTCCAATACGATGCACGAACGATGCCAAAACGATATCGGGGATCAAATGAGCCTGCTCTCCAACGGCCCGATATTGGGTGGACGATGTGGCCGGATCGTGCTGTGTGACAGCCCAACAACGATTTGGAGTACAACTTCGCCTATTCTCTCCCATGTTAAATGGTCGTTCCTGGGTCGGCCATACAAGGGGGCGTGCACATCGCTGCTGCGTTGCCTGTGTAACATCTTCTATGCGATCTTGGAATTCTGCCCAGAAAAAGCGCGCTCCCACGCCGTTGTATCCAACATCGTACCGATGTTGGGACTGTAAAGTGGCCAATAGCTTTAGCTTTTATTGGCTGGCGCACCACATGAAAGGCCAAACAGAGGGTTGCACTGCCATTTTGATGTGAATAGCATACTGTAGGCATATAATGCTTTTCGAGGAAGAAACAGTGTTGGTTTACAGTGTGGGTACTCTTAAAAAGGCTCTCTGTGGGCACTCTGCAGCAGGATCTATGTGCTTGTATCAAAAAAAGATGTGTGGACACTGTGCCAGGCTCTGTGTGCTTAGCCTAAAAAAAGGTGTGAATATTAAATCAAACTCTGTAAGGCTAGGGTCAGAGTAACGTTAATTGTGGCTTGCATTTAAAACATAGGTTTTGGCAGCACAAACGAGTTGATACCGCCATGGTAGCGCCGCGTTAACACTGCCAATGTTAATCTATGGAGAGGCAGCCCCTAACGAGACTCAAATGGCAGCATCTCACTGAAATCTCACGTTATTTTCTGACGTGAGAAAAGATGTTGCTGAAAACGTCTTTTCTCGCGTTAGGAAATAACGTGAGATTTTCACTCAAATGCCAGCGTTTGAGACGTGTTAGGGGCCGCCTCTCCATAGCTCAACTGTCATGCTTGGGAGGTGACTGACTCAGGTAACTTGATGGTGTGATGAGCAAAGGGGGTCAGGAGAGCCTAACCTGACCCTAATGCTGGGGTCCCTGGCTTACCCTGATCTCGGAGGTACCTCTGATGGTGAGGAGTTCTGAGCCGCCACCCTGTACCCTAAACTCCTGATTAGCCCTAGGCTGAGGGCCCCTATCTCTACCCACGGGTCAGGGATCACAGCTTCTCCCACGGCAATAGTACTCCAGGAGAAGGCTTCAGCACAGCAGCAAGACTTCTTCTCAGCACAATGACCAAGAGCCAACTAACTCTATAAATGGCACCTGACAAAGGAGATGGAAAGCTATTTAAAGCCAGGGGGAGGGAATTCCAGGTGAGTCACACTTCAACTACTTAACCAGCATCTGAACATAATAGTGAATGCAGCTCTGAAGCACAACACATGAATCAGGACTTCACACAAATCCCTCATGCAGCCCTTAAAGGAAAACAACACATACAGCAGTATCCAGCAATGTTAGCCAAACTAAGCGTGTGACATTAACACTGGCAGAATTAATGCGGCACTACCATGGCGGTAGCACCACATTTATGCTGCCGAAACCTATTTTTTAAACACAACCACACAATAGCGGTAATGTGACCCTAGCTTAAGGAATTTTTAAAATTAGTGCTCTGTAGGAGAACACTATCAATATAGGCTGTGTGTGGTCAATGTGGAAACTGGCTCTGTAGTGTTTTGTTTTAAGTTGTTGCCTGCTGAGAAACTCTTGAATCTTGATTTGTGGGTCAGATGGGAAGACAAGCTTTGAAAAGGTTTACTTTGTGAGGCAACTCTGCCAATCTTGGCTGTATGGGCAAGCTAACATTCATTAAAATGAATTCAGGCCTGAATCACAAAGTCCTTACCCTTCGCCGACAACTATACAGGCTACACCCAGCCACTGCTATAATCTATTTGTGATTCAAAGTTTTTCAGTGGCCTCACCAAATACTAAAATAAATTTAAAAAAATTAAATAAAAATGGTTGGCTACCTTCTCTGCCTCTTCCACCTTTACCGCCATGTCCACCTCCACTTGACCTCTTCTTCCTGGTTAAAGCCTTTATTTTTTTTTATTCTATCTTATTTTCAAGAGTTCTGGTTGCTGTGTCATCTAACTGTGAAAGCAGGTTCTGTAGGGCCCTATGTTTAAAATTATTGCTCTGTGGTTTAACTCTTCAAGTCTTGGCTGTCTTGTTCTACTGTAAAGTAGGCTCTATAGGGGGCTTTATTTAAATATGTTGCTCTGTGGGTGAACTTTGGCAATATTAGTTGTGTAGGTGAACTGTGGAAACAGCTCTGTAAGGCTAGGGTAACACTTGAGACATGACCCTAGCCTGGCATCTGTTAAAAACTTAGTACCAGGCAGGCATAGCATTAATGGCAGGTAACGCTATGCGCCACCTGCCTGTGCACAGATATGGTGACGTAAATCTTACCGCACTCACCAGCTCCACTGACCAGACCCTGATATGCGCTTTTGCAGAGCGCACAGGAAAATGCTACAAGCAGTGTTTCCTGTGTGCTCTGCAAAAGCGCATATCCGGGTCTGCTCAGTGGAGCCGGCGGGTGCTGTAAGATTCATGTCACCATAGCAATGCACAGGCAGGCGGCGCATATTGTTACCAGCCAGTAATGGTATGCGCTATGCCTGCCACTAAGTTTTTAGCAGATGTGCCAGGCTAGGGTCATGACGCAAGTGTGACTCTAGCCTAAGTGCCATCTGAAAAATTGGTGCTCTGCGGGGGAATTCTCATAAAATGCTGTGGGGATAAGTGTGCCATTTTACACTGCTAGGAGTACTCCACAAACATGGCCAATGTTAGCGACTCAGAGAACACCATCAATTTGATAACAAATCCAACTACTAGCTTATTTACTGCAGCTGCTGTAGTCTATGCTACTGAAGCTGAAATTTTGGTTCTGTAGGGGAACTTTAAAAACAAGCTGTATAATAATGTGTTGCGTACTCACTTTCTAAATATAGGCTGTGTACTTTTTGGAGTGGCTAAGAATGAAGCAAGCATCAAATAGGGGACGTGGCCTTGGTACTGCTGGTGGTGGAGCTACTTCAGGGTGAGGATATGGTATATCTGTGCCTGCTTAGTGATCAAATTAAACAACTTCCTATGTTGCAAGCAGCCACAGGGTGTACTGTATCATTTTGCAGGCCCAAGTACATCAGCATGAATAGTGAGGCCAGAACGTGTTAATGAAGATTTAGATTTCATAGCTGGCAGTGTCTTCAGTTCCTTTACCTTGTCTTCCACCCAATCCCCTGCTGAAAGCACAGAGTAGGCCCCTGAGAATCATGGAAATCCTTCTCTCACATCATCACCATTAAAATTAGCCAAACATTATGAGCCTCACATCAGGCACAAGTCACATATGCTTTTTGATCACTCCGTTGGCTGGGGTTCTATGGCACATGCAATTTAAAATTGTTGTTCTGTATTGAATTTCTGCAAATTTTGGCTGTTAGGGTCAACTCTAAAAACAGGCTCTATAGGAACCTTCTATATTGAATTGAGGTTCTGTGAATGGATATCTGCCAATCTTGGTTGTGTGGGTCGACTGTGGAAACAGGCTCTATCTGGGCCTATCTTTGTTTAAAGTTGGTGCTCTATGGGGGAAACTCTACAAATATATGGTGTTAGGGTCAACAGTGAAACAGGCCCTGTAGGTTTTTATGTTAAACTGGTGATCTGTCAGGAAACGTTGCTAATATAAGCAGTCTTTGCCACCTCTAAAAACAGGCTGTGTTAGGGTAATTTGTAAAATTTTAGCTCTGTTGGTTAACTCGGCCAATATAAGATGTCTGTTTCAACTATGTAAACTGGCTCTGTAATGGCAAATTTTTAATATTGGCACTCTTTTTTGAACACTCTGGCATGTTGGCTGAGTCAACTCTGAAAACAGGCTTTGTAAGTTCATTTTTTTATATTGTTACTCTTTGAGGAAAGTCTTCCAATCCTCATGGCAGATTGCCAGCTCAATCTCAAATCAATTACCAGCCTTTTAACATCAAGAACTATGTGTACAGTACTGGAGTTGAAATTTTGTTTTTCTGGGGGAACAGTTAAAACAGACAGTGAAATAATCTGATGGGCACTCCCTCTCTGCATACAGTCAAAGTAAAACTGTGCACAGGGGCGGACTGGCCCAGGTGGCAGGGGGGCAAGTGCCCCCTGGGCTGGTGGTATAGCCCCCACCTAGGGCCGCCCACCCACAGAAACGGGCCGCGGACCTCACTCACCCACCCTGCAGCAGGCAGTGAACAGACCCGCCGCGGAGGAGACAATGTCAGAGAGAGAGGCGGCACTGCAGCAATTCCTCTCCCTCCAGGGAGAAGCAGAGGCATGGAGGGGCCTGCAGTAGAGATGAGGAGGCGGGGCCCAGAGAGATTGACTGGAGATAGAGGACCTGTGTAACGTGGGCCCTTCACATCCGCTGGGTCCTCCTATCATCAGTCAATCTCTGGGCCCCGCCTCCTCATCTCTACTGCAGGCCCCGGAAGTTGTTCCAACTTCCACAGCGCGGGAGCCAGCAACATGACATGTGTAAAGATAAACATCATGATGAGCTGCAGCAGCAGCAGCAGCTGGTGGTGGTGGGTAGTGTGTCTGGCTGGGGCAGTCTCTGTGTGTCTGGCTGGGGCAGTCTCTGTGTGTCTGGCTGGGGCAGTCTCTGTGTGTCTGGCTGGGGCAGTCTCTGTGTGTCTGGCTGGGGCAGTCTCTGTGTGCCTGGCTGGGGCAGTCTCTGTGTGTCTGGCTGGGGCAGTCTCTGTGTTTCTGGCTGGGGCAGTCTCTGTGTGTCTGGCTGGGGCAGTCTCTGTGTGTCTGGCTGGGGAAGTCTCTGTGTGCCTGGCTGGGGCAGTCTCTGTGTGCCTGGCTGGGGCAGTCTCTGTGTGTCTGGCTGGGGCAGTCTCTGTGTGTCTGGCTGGGGCAGTCTCTGTGTGTCTGGCTGGGGCAGTCTCTGTGTGTCTGGCTGGGGCAGTCTCTGTGTGTCTGGCTGGGGCAGTCTCTGTGTGCCTGGCTGGGGCAGTCTCTGTGTGCCTGGCTGGGGCAGTCTCTGTGTGTCTGGCTGGGGCAGTCTCTGTGTGCCTGGCTGGGGCAGTCTCTGTGTGCCTGGCTTGGGCAGGCTCTGTGTGTCTGGGGCAGGCTCTGTGTGTCTGGGGCTCTGGCTGTGTGTGGCAAAATGTGTCTATGTGTGGCTGGGGCTGCGTGGCTGCATGTGGCTGTCTGTGTGTATGACTGTGTCTTTAAGTGGCTGGGGCTATGTGGCTGTGGCTGGCTGTGTGTGCTTAACAACTATGTCTGTGTGTGGCTGGGGCTGCGTGGTTGTGGCTGGCTGGGGTTGGCTGTGGCTGCATGGCTGTGGCTGAGGCTGCGTGGCTGGCTGTGTGTGGCTGGGGCTGTTTGGCTGTGTGTGGCTGACTGTGTGTGTGTGGCTGGGGCTGCTTGGCTGTGTGTGGCTGACTGTGTGTGGCTGGCTGTGTGGTTGGCTGTATGTCTGTGTGTGGCTGGCTATAGCTGTCTATATTGCTCGCTGTGTGTGTGGCTGGCTGTGTCTGTGTGTGTGGGTAGCTGCGCCTGTGTGTGGCTGGCTTTGGCTACGTGTGTGGCTGTCTATGTGGCTGGCTGGCTGTATGTGTGTGGCTGTATGTGTGGCTGGCTGGCTGGCTTTGGCTGTGTGTGGCTGTGTTTGTGTGGCCAGCTATGTGTGTGGCTGTATGTATGTGGCTGATATTGTGTGTGTAGCTGGCTGTGTCTGTGTGTGCCTGTGTGTGGCTGGCTATGGCTGTCTATGTTGCTGGTTGTGGCTCTGTGTGTGGCTGGCTGTGGCTATGTGTGTGGCTGTCTATGTGGCTGTGTCTCTCTGTGTGGCTCTCTGCGTCTGTGTAGCTGTCTATGTGGCTGGCTGTCTATGTGGCTAACTGTTTTTGTGTGGTTGTGGATCTGTGTGTGGCTGTGGCGGGCTGTCTGTGTGGCTGGCCACTGGGACATCCAAATGCTGTGCGAGTGTCCGACAGTTTTCTTAGATCACATCCATGTGCAATCTGTTTTGTTTCTCAGCAGCTATTACTGCTATTTACAGGAGCATTTTACAGTTGTCTCAGCTGAAGAATGATAATGTATCAGTGAAAAAAACAGATGCCTCTCGGATGGTCCGTGTGCTGTCAGTGTGCGGTCCATGATTTTGTCGGACTCATAGACTTGCATTGGCGAGTCTCGCACATGAATCGCAGACTGTCGCAGCATGTTGTGACTTTTTTCCCATCCAGAATCTGGATGAGAAAAAAGCGACCGACACTCGTCAATGTGTTTGATTAACTGACTGCACTGCGATAATATCACACATTGCACTTATCCGAGTTTCACCCCAGTGTGTCCGTGCCCGAATAATAAAATCCATATAGTAATCCTACAATGTCTGCTGGACATGGTATGGGGGGGTTTATGGCTTACTTCTTGTTATTAACCAGTTAATGCCCTCTTGTCCACCGCACTGCAGTGTCAAAAGAGGACGACAGCGAGAAAGGCAGCGACATGGCATCAGAGAGCCCCTGACCTCGAAATAGAAGATCCTCAGATCCCGGTATTGTGACGACATATGAAGAAATATTTTTTTACATTTATATTACACTATGAACTCCACAGCACTTTACATACATCATCAACACTGTCCCCATTGGGGCTCACAATGAAAACATCCTGCCAGTATGTCTCATATTGTATATCGCCTTTCTTTGATATCACCTTTACAAATATTGCATTTATTGCACTTGTCAGGTTTTGGATGTTTTAAGATTGCATTTGTTTGCAGGATGTCAGAATTGACTCCCAGAGCTGCTGGTTTGATGGTTAAGGTCTTACAGCATCTTAGATTTTTTTTGCTTAATAGTACTTCCAAGTTTCTCAATAGGGCTGAGATCAGGGGAGACTGGTAGCCACATCATGGTTTTCTCTACTTTTATGTCCATAGCAGCCAATTACTCAGGGCTATGCTCTGTACCAAGAGATGGTGCATTGTCATGCATGGGGATGATTTTGTACGAAGAAAAAAAGTGGTCAGTCTAAAAGTATATATACTTTGCCGTGGTCCTTTTCACGCCTTCATGGACCCTATAGGGGCAAACTAGCTGTCTCCACATGATTACGACCCAAAACATGACTGCCACCTCCTTGATGTGACATGGTGGCGGTCAACTAGCAACCATCTACTCCAACCATAATGGGAACCTCTAGGCTCCCTTTAGCTACTCCTCTGTCTGCAGGGGGGCGTGGTGCGATGGGGGGGGGCGCACCGCTGACAGTGACCAGAGTGCAGGAACTCCAAATATGGGCCTGGCTGGAGAGGGACTGAGATGGGCCGCCGAGAATTTCTGAATTTCTCATTGGTTGGCGCCAGCACACAGCAACCAATGAGAATAGCGCCTCACTTCCCATTCAGATATAATGGAGGACTTTGAGTTTCAAATTTAGCGCTGTAAGTGAGGCACTATTCTCATTGGTCGGCGCCAGCACACAGCGACCAATGAGAATAGCGCCTCACTTCCCATTGAGATATAATGGAGGAGTTTAAGTTTCAAATTTACCACTGTAAGTGAGGCGCTATTCTCATTGGTCGGCGCCAGCACACAGCGACCAATGAGAATAGCGCCTCACTTCCCATTGAGATATAATGGAGTACTTTGAGTTTCAAATTTACCGCTGTAAGTGAGGCGCTATTCTCATTGGTCGGCGCCAGCACACAGCGACCAATGAGAATAGCGCCTCACTTCCCATTCAGATATAATGGAGGACTTTGAGTTTCAAATTTACCACTGTAAGTGAGGCACTATTTTCATTGGTCAGCGCCAGCACACAGCGACCAATGAGAATAGCGCCTCACTTCCCATTCAGATATAATGGAGGACTTTGAGTTTCAAATTTAGCGCTGTAAGTGAGGCCCTATTCTCATTGGTCGGCGTTAGCCGGTCGTCTCCCAGGTGGCGAGTCGTTGCAGCCGCGGTAACTCCGACACGTAGGTCCGTTGCGAGTCTCCCGCCCCGGCGACGACCGACGAGAGCCGAGCGCCGTGGCCGAAAATAGAACCAAGGGCCCGGCCATGCACAGCTCTAAAGACCACTGTGTATCTCTATGGGAAGTGAGGCGCTATTCTCATTGGTCGCTGTGTGCTGGCGCCGACCAATGAGAATAGCGCCTCACTTACAGTGGTAAATTTGAAACTCAAAGTCCTCCATTATATCTCAATGGGAAGTGAGGCGCTATTCTCATTGGTCGGCGCCAGCACACAGCGACCAATGAGCATAGCGCCTCACTTACAGCGGTAAATTTGAAACTCAAAGTCCTCCATTATATCTCAATGGGAAGTGAGGCACTATCCTCATTGGTCGCTGTGTGCTGGCGCCGACCAATGAGAATAGCGCCTCACTTCCCATTGAGATATAATGGAGGACTTTGAGTTTCAAATTTACCGCTGTAAGTGAGGCGCTATTCTCATTGGTCGTTGTGTGCTGGCGCCGACCAATGAGCATAGTGCCTCACTTCCCATTGAGATATAATGGAGGACTTTGAGTTTCAAATTTAGCACTGTAAGTGAGGCGCTATTCTCATTGGTCGGCGCCAGCACACAGCGACCAATGAGAATAGCGCCTCACTTCCCATTGAGATATAATGGAGGACTTTGAGTTTCAAATTTACCGCTGTAAGTGAGGCGCTATTCTCATTGGTCGGTGCCAGCACACAGCGACCAATGAGAATAGCGCCTCACTTCCCATTGAGATACATGGAGGACTTTGAGTTTCAAATTTACTCAAAGTCAAACTCAAAATACTCCATGTATCTCAATGGCCAGTGAGGCGCTTCTCTCATTGGTCGGCGCCAGCACACTTTGACCAATGAGAATAGCGCCTCACTTCCCATTGAGATATAATGGAGGACTTTGAGTTTCAAATTTAGCACTGTAAGTGAGGCGCTATTCTCATTGGTCGGCGCCAGCACACAGCGACCAATGAGAATAGCGCCTCACTTCCCATTGAGATATAATGGAGGACTTTGAGTTTCAAATTTACCGCTGTAAGTGAGGCGCTATTCTCATTGGTCGGTGCCAGCACACAGCGACCAATGAGAATAGCGCCTCACTTCCCATTGAGATACATGGAGGACTTTGAGTTTCAAATTTACTCAAAGTCAAACTCAAAATACTCCATGTATCTCAATGGCCAGTGAGGCGCTTCTCTCATTGTACTCATGACACTAGCAACATTAACCCCTAACATTCTGTTTGATCTGTAATTTCTATAACACAGTGTGTAGTTGTACTGCCACTGCGAAGTTAACCACTTATATACCATTTCTGCCTTAACTCCATACTTTGTAGTCTCTATTACTACTGCCAGTAGGAACATTAACCCCTTATATTCCATTATTGTTGTTATTTCTATTACACAGTGTATAGTTGTAATGACACTGCGAAATTAACCCATTATATGCCAGTTCAGCATTAACTGCATATTTGGTAGTGTTTATAACTCCTGCCACTGGTACATTAACCCCTTGAACACCATTTTGGATATAATTTACAGCGCTGAGTCTGTTGTGGGAGTGCCTGTGGGACATTAACTCATTCAATAACATTTTTGATATCATTATAAGTTCCTACTCTGTTATAGTCTTGTTAGTCGGACATTAATTCTTTCTACACCTCCACTATATTGCTATCCTCACAGTTCTGCCTACATCACCTACTTAGTCATATATATGCTGTTTAAGTCTATTATTTAAAACTCTTAAAAAAATTATATACAGATTCTAGACTCCCGATTCTTTAGAATCGGGCTCACAGCTAGTAGTCAATAATTTCTTAAAACAAAAGAAAAATGATATCCATTAATACACATGCCATCTCATTTGAATATCAGGGATGGTGCAAACTGATGTGCCCAAGATGACCAGTTTAACATATATTTATGATATAGCTCATTTTGAGTTGCAAAAGTGTATTCAAACAAGCAATGTGACATGAGCTTGTTTAATAGGTTTTCAATAGTGGGAGAGTTTTCCACTCACCATTTTGATGCTATTATATTTTTTGCTGTAATTAGGATGTGAATTATTAATAATCAATCTTTTTTTGGAAGGTCAGACTCTATGGTACCAAAAAGTAGTAGTGGCGATCGCATGGTGAATAGCAAATCGACATCCAATATCATATTAATTAGAGCTTGTATGTCCTTCCAAAATTGCTCAATTTTTTTACAGCTCCAAAAAATATGTTTGATGGTACCTATCGAAGCACATTTCCTCCAACATAAGTTGCTATTTTTTGAGTTGATTAAATTGAGTTTATGAGGGGACAGGTACCACTTAGTCATTATATTATATTGGGTTTCTATGATTGTAAGACATGGAATAGACGCGTAAATAGTTGGTAAAAGATGAGTGTATTGTTCAATGATGGATTTACGATCAAGATCTATATCTCTTTCCCACACTCTGATGAACTTTGTATTGTCAAATATCGTGTCATTGTTCAAGAACTGATAAATTTTATTATTTTTCCAGCACGTTTTCCAAGTCTGTTCCTCTGCTGCAGGGAGGTTGAATTTATTTTTTTAATATTATAAAAGATTTCAGATAATGGCCATTTAAGATATCCAAACAAATGCCTATGTTAGCCTTTTTCCAAATTGATAGATCAATTAAGGAGGAAAGTTCCTCAAAGATCTCTATTGGAAGCCAGGATGGTAAGACACATTTGAAAGTTGTCTTTGAGATCGTAGCGAGACTGCACCAAGCTTTAATGGAAGCTTTAAGTATGGGTGAGTGTGGTAAAGTTTTCTTGGGGTTTATAATATAAGACACAACAAATACATATGGATTAGATGACTTCATCTGAGATTTCTCAATGTTAACCCATGTAGAAGTATTTGATTTTTCTCACCATTTCCTTCTATTGGTAATTAATGTAGTCAGGTAATACACTTTTATGTTAGGTACATTTAAACCCCCTCTTTTCCTATGTCTCAAAACTACTTGTCTGGCAATCCTAGGAGATCTATTTCCCAAATAAATTTAAACTGTTGGGTTTGAATTTTTTGTAGATATCTCTGTTGGATCCAGAGGGGGAGGGATCTAAAAATAAAGAAAAGCTTTTGGAAAATAATAATCTTATAAGATTCAATCCGACCTATCCATGAAATGTCTAATTTGGATAAGAAGTTAATATCTACAGATATTCTTTTAATAATCTCTTTCATGTTTTCGTCCATGATGTCGCAAATAGGGTTAATAATTATTATGCCCAAGTAAGAAAGTTTTTTAGATGACCATGCCAATTGAAATTCTTTTTTTAGTTTGTTTAATAAAGTTTGGTCTATATTAAAGGGGAGAGTTTCAGTGTCTTGGGAATTTAGTTTATAGTAGGATGCGTAAGGCTGCCTTCACACTGTGGTCAGGTCCGATCCGAGGCTATCAGGGGTGACAGCCCCGGACCGGATTTTGGCCCCATAGTATTCTATGGGACCAGATGGAGCCGGAGGGCAGCTATCTGCCACCCAGCTTCCATCTCTCCGGAAGAATCCGGGAGAATTTGGATTTTACTCCCAGACACAAAGTTTTTGTGTCCTGGGAGAACAATCTTCCCAAAATTGGCATCTCCCAGATCCTCCCGGATTTCCCCGGATCCTCCCGGATCCTCCCGGGGCAATTCGGCGCTCCCTTAACATGGGAGCCTATGGGGCCGGATTGCCCCGATCCGGGAGGATCCGGGAACCGGACACCTGTGGCTGCACACCGCTGTTATTTCAGGACTGCGGCTAGTTCCCTGCAAGCCGCGGTCCAGAATCATCAGCAGCGGCAGCTGCATCCGGCTGCACACCGGTTCACCCCTGACAGCCCCGGATCGGACCTGACCACAGTGTGAAGGCAGCCTTAGAAAAAATTGTAGTCAGATCCAAAAGTTTCTTAAGAGAGTTTATCGGATCCGAAATCATGCAAAAAGGGAAATTATGTTGTCTCCCACCGATTGCCATATCTATTTCAGTTCTGATTTTTTTCAATGAATGATTCAAGGAAAAAATTAAATAAGATCGGCGATAGTGGACAGCCTTAACATGTGCCATTAGATAAAGAGAAAGGACTGGAGACAAAGTTGTTGGCAAGAACCCTTACTGTGGGTGATGAATATAAGGCATGTATAATGTTTAAAAGTTCACCTGAAATGCTGAATCGTTGGAGGGTGGAGAACAGGAAACCCCGGTGCACCCTATCAAATGCCTTTTCGGTGTCCATAGTTATGGTAGGCACCAGGGCTCCCGTCCTTTCCACATGAGTGATGATATCGAGAATCCTTCGCGTAGAATCTACAGTGCCTCTACTTTTGCTAAAACCTGCTTGGTCCGAATGTATTAGTTTATGAAGGATGCCCGAGAATCTATTTACTATTATCTTGGCAATTATCTTAACATCTATATTGATGAGAGATGGGTCTATAGTTACCGTATATACTCGTGTATAAGCCGACCCGTGTATAAGCCGACCCCCCTACTTTTGCCCCCAAAACCTGGGAAAACCTATTGACTCGTGTATAAGCCGAGGGTGGACCCCAGCACAGGTATACAGCCCCCAGCAGTGTGGTATACAGGCCCTCCCAGTGGTAGTATACAGCAGCTTCCCCAGTGGTAGTATACAGGGCCCCAGCAGTGGTATATACAGGGCCCCAACAGTGGTAGTATATACAGAGCCCCAGCAGTGGTAGTATATACAGGGCCCCAGCAGTGGTGGTATATACAGGGCCCCAGCAGTGGTAGTATATACAGGGCCCCAGCAGTGGTAGTATATACAGGGCCCCAGCAGTGGTGGTATATACAGGGCCCCAGCAGTGGTGGTATATACAGGGCCCCAGCAGTGGTGGTATATACAGGGCGCCAGCAGTGGTGGTATATACAGGGCCCCAGCAAGGCCCCCCTCATAGTTTGGCGCCAGCACCTCAGGATGGCCCCCCCCGCATGCAGCACTGTGCATATACATTACCAGGATATCAGCTGTCACCCTCCGGTGGCGGATCGCGGCTCCTGGGCTCCGGGCTCCATCTTCCTCTGTGTCTTCCTGCTTTGTGGCCGGGGCTCATCGCGACGCCGGCCGGTCACGTGACAAGCAGGAAGACACAGAGGAAGATGGAGCCCAGAGCCCAGGAGTCGCGATCCGCCACCGGAGGGTGACAGCTGATATCCTGGTAATGTATGTGCGCAGCACTGCATGCGGGGAGGGGGGGGCATCCTGTGAGGTGGGGGCGCCAAACTATGAGGGGGGCCTGTATGACTCGCGTATAAGCCGAGGGGGGGACTTTTCAGCCCAATATTTGGGCTGAAAAACTCGGCTTATACGCGAGTATGTATGGTAGTTACTTTGTGAGGGTCTCTGCCATCTTTAGGAATTACGGTTATTATCGCTTCCTGCATTTCTGCAGGAAGATTTGAATTCTTTGAAGCCGAATTAGCTAGTTTAGTAATATAGGGAGATAAAAGTGATTCAAAGTTTTTAAAATATTCATTAGATGTCCCATGTAGTCCAGGCGATTTTCCTGATTTTAAGGCATTTATAGCTTGTATTGTTTCTGAATCAGTAAAAGGCAGATTTAAAAAATTGGTCTCTTCTGAGTTTAGTGAGGGTAATTGAACAGAGTCTAAAAATTTATTGATTATGAGACTATTGGGTTGAGGAATTCAGCTATCATTTTCAGATTATATAGCTCCTCATAGTATTTCTTAAATTCGTTTGTTATATCTCTGGGGTTTTTGAGTGAGAGGCCATTGTTGTTGCTGATTTGTAGAATTCTTTTTTTCATTCCTTCCCTTTTTAGACAGGCTGCAAAAACTTAGAATTTTTGTTATGGCAATTATAAAATTTTGTTTTAGCTAGTTGGACCATTCTATCATAGTCTTGTATACATAAAAATGTCAGCTCTAATCTTAATTTCATAATCTTTTGATGAATGTCTGCGGACGGATTGAAGGCTATGCTATTTCCAAGCTAACAGATTTTTGATTGTATCTCTACAATTTTAGTGTTGCTTTTTCTAGTGTGTCTGAATTTAATTTCTATAAGAACACCCCTTATAACGGCCTTGTGCACAGTCCATAGTGTCTCTAAAGAGACTTCTCCATTATCATTGTCTTTGAAATACCTAGCAATTGAATCAAAGATCTCTGCTTTATAACTAGGGTGGCGATAGAAAAAAGTGTTACCTCTCCACAGAGTATGAGCATTATCATGGTATTTATTATTCAGTTTAAGTAATAAAGGAGAGTGATCCGACCAAGTCTTCTGCAATATTTCCATGCTTTGAATACATTGGAGTGAGCGTATATCAGTCAAGATCAGATCTATTCTAGAAAAGGAGAGATGTGAACCAGAACAATAAGTGTATTCTCTAAATGTTGAATTGAGGCAACGAAAAATATCAAAGAACCCTTCTCTCTCTATCCAGGGTTCAACATTAGACCTTTATGTTTCTGTCTACTCGTAGTGTCCATAGAGTCACAGAGAATGACATTAAAGTCCCTAAATAATAATAATAAGCCTCTCTGGTATGTGTGAATCCATCATCCCATTTAAAAAGCCCATCTGTCCTTTGTTCGGAGCATACAAATTAACTAATGTGTATACTCTCCTTCTATTTTACAAATTAGCAAAATATACCTACCCTCATGATCCACAATAGTCTTTATCTCTTCGAATTGTAATGTATCTTTAATCAGAAATGCAACTCCTGTTTTTGAAACATTTGAGACCAGGTTCACCCTAGAAAACTTTTTATTTTCAAATTTAGGAAGTTTATTGCGAGCAAACTAAGGGCCATGTCACACACACAGATATCTGTGCAGATATTGTTCGCAGATCTCTGGTTGCAGTGAAATCATGGACACCTTGTTACATTTGTTCACAGCCACAAAATAGAACAATGTGTCCATGATTTCACTGCAACCAGAGATCTGCGAACAATATCTGCACAGATATCTGCGTGTGTGACGTGGCACTTAGTCTCCTGAATTGCTGCTATTTTCGTGTTGTATTTGTTTAAGTCATGCCACAACAGATAGCGCTTTTGTGGGGAATTCAACCCATTTACATTGTAAGATAAAATATTAATAGACATTTATTGAGAAAAGTGCTTTCGATTTGTTGTTAGCAAAATTATTTTTGTACAGCTCGCATGCATAGAACCACTTTAAGGGTAATACAATTGAAACCACCATGTCCAATAGACAAAAAGGAAAAGGGAAAACAAATATAAGGGCCTTTATGAAAACTGTTCTGTTGGTAAACTCTGACAATCTTGACTGTCTAGGTCAACTGTAAAAAATTGGCTCCATATGGAACTTTTTTAAAATTGATGGACTGTAGGTGAACATTGCCTATCTTGGCTGTGTTGGTCAACTGTGAAAGCAAGCTCTGTAGGGGTTAATGTAGCGTCATTTGCGCATAAGATGAAAAGTATTTTGCCGAATGTCTTACCACCCCCATGGATTGCTGGATGTTTTTCTGTCCATGTTGCCGTCTCCTAATACTGGATTTCCTCCAACTCCTCCTTTTGTGGTCAGAATAACACTTGCCCGACAAACTTAAAGGGACACTGTCAGGTCATTTTTCAGTATTATACTAATATTACTTTTGAATAGGGTCTGGGCAGACCTTTAAAAACATGTAAAATCATTATTATACTGTTTGTAGTTTCCATTTTATCACTATTGTCAGACCCTGCAGAGAGCTGCTGAATTAGTACCGTCCCATTATAAGCAGAGATGATTAGCTCTGTGCTGTATAAACTGTCATTTAATTATGCACTCCTTCTCAGCAGCTCTTCCCTCCCTTCTCTGTACTCCCTTTGCTAACAGTGAAGTGTCAGGTTTCACTTACAGGTCTCTTCAGTTGATATCACCACGGAGGGCGAGAGCTACTGCAGGTCTGCCTTATGTAGACTTCATTTGTTTCTGTAAAGCAGATACCCTGATGTACTGTGACAGTTTCTGTGTTGTAGTTCACCTCTCGTGATGCTGCAAACACAGAGAGCATAGAGGACAATGAACCCCCCCCCACTAATCTCCTTTGCTGTGATGTGACATGCATATTCATGCATGGGGAGTGGATAGCAGAGAACTTAGTGGATCACTCACTGTGAGTGACAGATGGAATGATTCTCTTTATTTGAAGTTTACAGAAGATAGGAGGGGAATATACATAAAAGAAATACAAAAATAGAGAAAGTTTAGAGGGAGGAATTAGAAAATGATATCAGTTACATGTGGATTGCTTACCTGACACATTTTCCTTTAAGGACAGCTACTGGAAAATGATAGCTGGCTGTTCTGAGAATCATTTATTTGGAGGTAAAAGCTCACACCGCACAGGAGCTGTGGATGGGATCCATATTGTCCTTTTTACAATTATTCTGTATGCAAACTTTTTCAATTTTGGCTGTGAAGGCGAACTTGGAAAACAGCTCTGTAGGGGCATTTTTTAAATTATTGCTCTTTGGGGGAACTTTTCCAAGCCTTGAGGTGGACCTCCAGCTCCATCACAAATCCAAATAAGAGATTTTTGTTAGTTAAATCAGCGTTTATTAAAGAAGTTTTAACAGTGGTTAGAAACATTGTAAGAAAATGTCTAGAACCCAAGTATAAAGGCACCAGGCATGTTGCATTCAAAACATGAACCAATCAAAATGATGGAAGTATTATTGGTAAACAACCTGGAGAGATACAAGACTGTCTCCAAAGGGATTATTATAACTTTCTCCAATACTAATGGTGCTGTCACACAGCATGATCTGGCCAGCGATGTCAGAAGCGATGCGCGGGTGCCCGCTCGCTTCCGACATCGCTGGCCAGCTGTCACACACCATCGCTGCGGCCGGCGACACCGCAGCGATGCGGGCGGTGACATCGCTTGCTGGGCTGGGCTCAGCCCAGCGAGCGATTCGCAGCGACGCTGCGGTATAGGCTGGATCGCCACTGACATCGCTCTGGCGATGTCACACGGCGCGATCCAGCCTTATCGCAGGTCGCCGGTTGACAGGTTTATGGTTCCTCCCGTAAACCTGTCAACCTGCGACCAGCGATAAAACGCGGTCGCGCCGCTCGTTTACACAGCGCGACGTCGCTAGCGACATCGCTGATACGTCACTTTTTCGGCGATGTCGCTAGCGGCGTCGCCAGGTGTGACAGCACCATAAGAGTTAAAGAATGCTAAAAGTCCCAACATTGAAAACCTCGTAATGGGAGAGACCAAAACAAGAATAAATTAGGATGTAGCGTTTACCATTTTAGGAAGACAGGATCCAACCATTGTGGATTAAATACTTTGTAAGAAAAATAAAGAAAAAAGAAAAGAAGCAACAAGAAAGAAAAAGAAAATTAAGAGATAGAGAGAAAGACTGAGTGGGAAGTCATGACACACAAATAAAAAATAATCTGTAACGAGATACCCTTTAGATTAGAACAAAGGACGTCGGTGCTAAGCAGACGTGAAGGTGTACAGTATTTCCATACGCCACTACTCCTCTTGGGACAACCAGTGGTTACAATCTAGGGATTCTCTGTACATAATCCAGGGTGCCCACATACTATAATCCCTCTCCATGTTATTGACATGAAGAAGATTTTGACATGCTAGTTCTTCCAATCTGCAAATGTCTTTAAGCTTGGCGACAAGTTCAGAGCGAGTCGGATGCCTGGTCTGTTTCCAATATCTGAGGATCAACCTACTGGCTGCTGTCAAAAAGTAGCGCAATACATTTTTCTTAAATTTAGAGATGGACATATGAAGATTTAAGAGTGCGAGTTCTTCCGATAGTTCTATTGGATGGGATGTGGCTTTACAATATAAGTCATCCATCTCCTTCCAGAACAGAACAATTAAGGGGCAACTCCAAATATATAGGTAGGAGCATCTGTGGATCAAACATCTCCAGCATCTATCTGAAGCTGAAGGAAAGATGGCATGTATATCCACCGGGCATCTATACCATCTCGCCACCACCTTATAGTTTCTCTCCTGTGATATTGCCGTGAGGGAAGCTTTGTACGTGGATAGGAAGATTGTATTCCAAAGTAAAACAGATATGTATTTGCCCAGATCAATTTCTCATCTCTTCATAAATCTGGGGGAACAAGATGAATCAGTGGCAAGGTGGTCCTGGAAGATGTTATACAGTACCAAAATAGCATGCGGAACATGAACCCTCTCACTGCATTTTTGCTCAAACCTGGTTAAAGGCCTAATAATGGCTGAAGAATGTAAGGTCTTAAGATAGCTGCAGAGCCTTGCATGTGCAAACCAGGCATTTGGTGATGGAGGGACGGTTGAGTAAAGAGCTGATATTGGGTTTAACTCCTGTTGGAGAGATATAATCACATAAGGTGGGATAGGAGGATTTTGGTATGTTTAAGAAAGAGGGACTGCCCACATCCACTGGGAAGAATGAGTTTCCATAAATAGGAGTCAGTGGTCCTGGGTTTGTTGTCAATTGAAGAGTTTGATTTTGGCATATGAAAGAGGTGTGTAATTGGCTTGTAATGAATGGGGATTGTTTGACCCTGAAAAATTGGGAGACCAGATCATCATTAGGGGGTTTTGGCCAGCATTACCAGATTCCATATCCACCCACCTCTTCCTCTCCTCCAGTTGAAAAGTTTCTAAAAAGGTCAGGTAGACCAATTCCTCCATTCTTGATTCCTCTGTTTAATAAATAGAGAGAGAGTCTGGGCCGTTCATGAGACCAAATAAAACAAGTGATCAGGGTTTTCAGCGTGGAGAAGAAGGAAGCTGGAAGATGAATGAGTATAGTTTGATATACATACAGAAGGCGGGGGAGCAGATCCATGCGGATTGAGTGAATTCTGACCAACCAAGTAAGAGATAATTTGTGCCATTTAGTGAGGTCCGTATCAACCTGGGAGAGGAGATCAGTGAAGTTGATCTCGTATAGAGAAGAGAGCTCTCACGGTAGTCTAATCACCAGATAATTCAACAATTCCTTCCTCCATTCAAAGGGGAAATTTTGTTTAAGCAAAGTGATAAATACTCTGGAAAGGGATATACCGTATTCAGTATTTCAGACTTTGAGGTGTTAATTTTGAAGTTGATAAGGTGACAAAATTTAAGTAGTTCTGATAATATGTTGGGAGTACTAATCAAAGGATTAGATATGAATAAAAGTCATCAGCAAGGAGAAATAAGGACACCCCGTAATAAACTCTTTAAGGCTTCCCACTTCACCGGGGGAGGGTCAGATGTATGATCTGATATGAAGTGTTTAATTGTAGATAGAAGATCTGCATAGCAGGTGGGGTCTTTTAATAAATTTTCATTTAGCGTCCATGTGAATTCTTTTTTAAGGTCTGGGCCCAAAGACAGCGAGTGGTATTCGTGAGCATGATCTGACCATATAATAGAACCAATGTCTGCCTCGAACCCCAAATCAAGAAGAGAATGGGAAATATGGAGGCAATCTATTCTGCTATATCAGGAGTATACAGGAGAGTAAAAAGTGAAGTTGTTAATGAATAGGTGCAATATGCGCCAAACATCCACTAGGTGTAATTCCTCTCACTTCTTCTTAAGGTGGTGGAGAGACGGCACAGAGTGGTAAGACTTATTCGCGGATACGTCAATAGCAGGGTTGATGGAAAAATTGAAGTCTCCTCCCAAAATGATTGGCGCAGAACCAGCAAATGCCTTAAGTTGCCTATGGAAACTAGCACCAAACTGTGTTGTTTCCTGTTGGGATAATAGATGTTAGCCAGCACACATGTACGAGAGAGCCAAGTTATTTTCAGGAATACAAATTGACCCTGTGGGTCAATTAGTTGTTCTAAAACTGTTGGGGAACACGATAATGAAATACAACACAGACGCCTTTTGATTTAGTATCTGGATTTGTGCTATGAAACCAAATGGGTCTCTTGTAACATTAACACCTGTACTTTGCCTCTATAGAAGGGTTGGAAGATCCGACGTTGCTTCTCAGGCTTATTCAGCCCCTTGACATTAAAGATACAACATTAAAAATTAGTCATAGAGAAGTTGAAATGTGTCCCTAAAGCCCCCGTCACAAGGGGCGACATCGCCGCCCATTACGGAGGCAACGTGGGGGGCGTGGCCTATAGGTGGTGCCAGCCGGTCGCCTGGTTTCAGAGCAGTGCTGTGAAACCAGACGATCGATATGGGGCGATGTGCACACATCGCCCTATGTAACCGGCCGACGGCGACCTGTCAGGCGATGGGAGCCATAGTGTAAACTGGGGACGGCGACGCTGGCGGGGTGTCAAAAACGTGTGCGCACCCGCCAGTCGCCGCTGACATCCCCAGCCCCGTCGCCAGGTGTGACGGGGGCTTAAGAGTATTGAAAATAGTGAGCCCACTTAGCTGGACAGAAAAGAAAGAGAAAAGGATAGAGGAAAAGATAAAAAAGACTATATAGTTGAAAATACTACAGGGAAAGTTGAAGCTAAAGTGTACCATCAGGTGTGGTGTGTTGTGCATTCATGGATAACCATATTTATCCAGCACATGAGGGCATGCGTAAAAGCTCAGAGGGTAGACCCTCTACTACGTCAGCACCTTACCACTTTAGTAACATATTAATAATACAAGATCGTCGCATTAAGGGAATAAACAACCGAACAAACAACAGAAACAAAAAAAAAAAAATGGGGAGGGGGGAAAAGCGGGAAAGGGATGAAAGAGGAAGGGGGTGATGGAAAATGAGGGAGGAGAGGTAAAAAAAGGGGAGGGGAAATAGTGGCAGCGGAGGGAATGAGGGAAGGGGAGCAAAGGATAGGGGGTCAGGAAAATGGGGGAAAAAAGGGGGTGGCAATCTTGGTCCAAATAGAAAGCTGATGTCCTTTAGGCATTTGCTGGTATGCTCATTTAGAGATTTCAGTCCTAGGTGTACACTTCCCGGATGGAAGGAGAAACATCGACAATGAAAGATAGTTCATCTCAGGAGGGGGATCCTCTGGGTGACTTCTTATGGAGCACTCCCTGCCATCTAGGAGGTGGAGGTGATAGATGAAGGATCCTGGGCCAACCTCGGAGGGCAATTTCAGGGAGATTAAAAACTCAGCAGAAAGCTGGAAGGTCTCCTAGTCTCCTGAAGGATGCAGATTTTCCTTCTCTGGCAGCTACGAGTTGAAAGAGGAAACCCCATCGATATGTAATGTCTCTTTCCTTGAGGATAGTCAAGAGGGGTCTGAGGCCCCTTCGCTGTTGTATAGTATGCCTAGCAAGGTCAGGCATTAGTAAAATAGGAGTGTCCATGAAATTATCTGATTTTGTTGCCTGGCAGCTAATAAAATGGCCTCCTTAACAGTTAAAAAATGAACCCTGCATATTACATCACGGGGTTTGGCATCAGATGGCGGTCTCGGTGCCAAGGCTCTGTGGACCCTCCCTGTCTAATTCCATATGAGGTCCTTGGTCATCTCCCAGAATCTGTTTGAACAGTGCCTGAACTGTTTTCCCAAGTTCTTAGGGAGAGACCTTTTCTGGGAGCCCTCTGATTTGTTGCGGCGATTACAGTTTTCAATATCTTCCTGGTTGTATAGGTCCTCAAGGATGGAAGAGTGTGATTCTAGAAGAGTTCTGTGTGCTTGCAGCTAATCTAATACCCCTTCTTGTGCCCTCTACATTTCCTCTATTCATGATGTAAATTCAGTTTTAAGGGCATGCATTTCTTTTTTATATGTAGCTTCTAGGCAACAGGCAAACTGCTCCAGATCTCTTTTAGTAGGTAGGTTTTTGAGGTAGGCACTTATCTTAACTCCTCATGTGTCCTCTGTCCAGTCGACAGGTCTGAATATTCCTCCTGCAGGTCCCGGAGGTCTTCATAGCAGTTTCCTCCCTCCCTCCTGTCCCACCCTGCAGCTCCGGAAGGTGCGGGATCTGAGGGGGAAAACGTTCCGGAGCGGAGAAAGTGATCAATTCCGCTTTGGGAACCGGATTCGTCCCCTCCGGGGTCTCCAGTAAGTCTCCTGGTCTTTCCCATCTGTAAATGTTGGCAATCAGCTTAGTGATATATGTGGATCAGGGGCTTAGTAGAGAAGAGCAGTGGTAACCAGCGTCCTACTCTTCCATGAGCAAACTAAGAGCTTTTTAACTGCAGCAGATGGGTGCAAGTTACTGGAGCTGACATTTTTGTTCTGCGGGGGAACTCTTAAAACAGGATATATGATAAGATGCTAGGCACTTGTGTGGCCCACTGGGACTCGGTACTCGGTACTGGACCGGTGGTAGCACTGGGGATGATCATGGTGGTCTTGGTCCGGACCGTGTCCCGAGCCCACAAGTAAAAGGGGGAATATTTACAGGGGATATTGTCGTGACGCCACCCACGGGTTGTGGTCAATGAGGGGACCACCGCTGTAGTGTACTTCTGTCAGGAGGATGGATGGATGCTGCAGCAAGGTGGATGAGCCCCCCACAGGTCGTGGAAGCTCCTGACAGGATGGAAAGATGTAATAAAGAGTTCTGTATGCAGGGAATCACACACAAGAGACTGAAGCAGGGTTTACCGGATTTACTTGCAGGTTCTAAGTGCAATTCAAACAGTTCACGGCACAGTTCACACAATTAACTCTAGACAGTCTCTGAACCCTCTGCAGTCAGGCTTCCTCTCTGAGACCCTTCACTTGCTCTGTAACCTTTTCAGCTTTTCTCTCATCTGTTCTTCCCTGTGGGCTGTATGGGACAGCTCAGTCCCTTGTCTGACTTCCCCCTAAGTGCGTGGGTGGCAAGCCGGGTCTTATGGTGCTGCTGAGCCTCCAACCCGTGTGGTAGGAACTCTGACCTGGAATCAGAGTCCCTCGTCGATTTGTCTGGAATCCGGCGTATAGCTGCGGTCCCCCTCAGCGCCGACACTCTGGTCCCAGCCTAGCCTTGGGTGTCCCTATCTTGCAAGGGATCACCGGGTTCTCTCCGACCCAAGTGACTACCTGAGTACGTCCAGGGAAACCTGTCCTGCCTGTAGTCGGTCAATGCTGCCGTACTCCTAAACAGGCTATGAAATAACATGCTGGTCTCTCTCTATATATATACAGGCTGAGTAATGCTCGGCACTTTTTTTGGTGGGCAAATAATGTGGAGAGCATCAAATTGTGTCTATGATGCTGCTGCTGGAGCAGTTTCAGGGTGAGGCATCATTATAATGGGATTTTGTTTTATTTCATCGCTGGAGTGGTTCTTTAAATTTAAATCCCCAGCCTTTAGTCACACTCACCCCCCACCATCTTCATCTATTAGTACTGTTCCCATTAGTCTTCTGCAGTTTGTGACCTGTCATTTGCTCTAATGATTTACAGAGGGAACCAGAGGTTACAACTCAATTCACCTGTATGAGAGCCCCATTCTGGCTCTCGCAGACTTGCTCTGAGAGCTTGTGATGTAACTTTTGACTTTCTGTTGCAAATTTATATCTGCAAGTTTTAATACTGCTCTTGTCCTTTAAATGAATGAATTGCTACTACAGGAATTAGTCTGGCCACTAGGGTTCATCAGACAACAAGATATGATTGGATGTAACCATGGATATCGAATCAGCTGCTATACCCTGCACATGAGGAGATGGTTGAAGGAGACGATTGGAGAGAGTCTAGAGTCAGCAAGAGGGACCCTGAGGTGCTGGAATCAGGTATATAATTTCCCTCTTCCATGAAGATGACACTTGGGATGTCCCAGGATGTTTAACTTATACTTTATAGTTTGTGGCTGTTGTGGCCCATATCTTGCCTGAAATCCAACTTTGTTAAGAAGTTATAAAAAGAAATGTTGGTTTACTATCACATTGTGGTTGACTTCGTCCATAGCACCACCATATTCCACATTCACAGCGATACTTGGCAAACATTACATTTCAGCCAGTCAGAAGTTATGGTCACAAAATGATGCTTTGGGGCCTGAGTGATGCCATAAAGATGAAGACATTAAAGGCTGATAATAAAAACTGGAGGCTGGATTTATATTTAAAGCACCATTCCAGCGGTGAAAAATAAAAGAATGCTGTAGCGGTGCTTTAAGCACTTTAGGAGTGTCAAAGTGCTTCTCAAGCCCCTATGGCTGTATTCTCCACTTAGCCCTACCTTTCTCTTCTTTACCAACAGTTCACTGATATGACTACACATCCATTAAATTGTCAGACAAACAGAGGAAGATGGATCTGGGTAGGCAATAAAGCCAGGTAGGCAGAGAGCTGGGACTTTGTCAGCACAGAATAACTGTTGAAACCAAGTACAGGAGCTTGGTGCACCATGACATGACCAAACATTTAAGTGCAATTTTTCACATGATTGTTTTCCATGTATCAATGCCCTTTTTTGGCTCTATGAAGTCAGAGATATCAGTTACAGAATCCAGAGCTGTCAATCAATGAAGAGGGAGGGCTGGAGATTGGAGGAAAAAAAGCAGGTGGGAAGGCATTTTTTACTGATTTGCCACAACCATGACGCACAGAGCTCTAGTACTTGGTTTGAACAGTTATTTTGTGCTAATAGAGTCCCTTTAACCATATGAACAGTTTGGGGTCAGTGTTACAGTTTGACAAATTCTCTTTAAAGTCATACAAACACAAATTTTGACTGTTGCCTATTGTCAACACTTTCTACCCTTTCCCGACAAATGTCATCGGGGAAAAGAAGGTTAGGGCAACTTTAATACAAACGCCTGATACTTTTGTTCTCCAGATTGATTTTACTCTGATCTCAAAATAATTCAGTTAGGACTATCTGTGTGGGGAATAGTTTAGTGAAGATTATTGGACCACCAACATGCCATCTTAAGTTTAGTTATAGGTCAACCTATGTACTCTTACACGAGGTCATACATACTAAATGACTTATCTGCACCAGTCATTTCAGGTGGACTGTACAATCAAAAATGTGTATTAAAGTGTTTTGACTCTCTTTGAATGCCATAAGTTGGGAAAAAGAATTGTCATCTGGAGTTTAAAATTCCCAATCTTTTTGTTTCTGATGTTGTAAACTGCTTCCAGATGTTTGTGACAAGTGGTTTATTCCCCTTTACTCACTAGAGATACAAGCATGTTCAGGTTATCCAAGAGCATACGTGTATGCAAGCTCAAAATGCTCTAAAGGCCCAGTCACACATGTCAATGTCGCCAGCGATCTGATCACTGGTGACATTGATGGCTGATCGCTGGTGAGCTGTCACACAGGCAGACTCACAGCGATCATTTTACTTGCGACATCGTGGAAACAATTTAAATATATTTCCACAATGTCTGCAGCTGGTATCCAGGATAAACTGCAGGTAACTGGGTCAGGCGCGCTGCCTAGTTACCCAATGTATACCTTATTACCAGCCATCTACGCTCACAGGCTGGTATCTAAGGTACACAGCGGGTAACTAGGGTCCCTAGTTACCCATTGTGTACCTTAGATACCAGCCCGTGAGCAGAGAAGGCTGGTAACTAAGGTATACATCGGGTATCTAGGCAGCGCGCGCTGCCTAGTTACCTGCAGTTTACCCTGGATACCAGCTCCCAACGCTTCCTGAGAGGCACTGGGAGCTGGCTGATCGCGTCTCCCGGTGTCACACGCAGCGATGCTGTGTGTACACCGGGCGACCATTGCCAAGTTTTCATTCCAGTCCTGGCGATGATCAACCTCGCTGCAACGTCACGCGCAGCAGTGATATTGACAGCGATATTGACGATGTGACATCCCCTTTAGGGTACCTTTACAAGTCGCAACATTGCATGCAATTTCACTTGCAACTTACTGGTGGCAGTGAAATCATGGACACATTGCTCTATTTTGTTGCTGTGTACAAATGTAACAATTTGTCCTTGATTTCACTGCAACCAGTAAGTTGCAAGTGAAATGAGCAATTTGCGACGTGTAAAGGTACCCTTAGCTGAATTAACTAATGTGTATGGTGGGCTTTTACCATAAAGGTAGCAACTAATGTGAATAGACTTTGATTATCTCAGTGTGCCCATTACTATCCTTGGTTAGCTACTTATACATCACCAGAAAAGAATCAAGGTTTGTGATAAAAATAAGCAATTTTATTGAATGTAAGCATTTCAGATTCATTTTAATTACCCATCATTTTCCCCAATACGGGGAAGAAAACAATTTTACATAAAATAGAATGTATAGGTAATGCTTACTTCTCTTTCTTGTACAATTTTTCTCAGTGGTTTCTGTTTATGTCTATGATGAAGTCTTCAGTCTTGGATTAAATTCATTGTGGAGTGTGAAGACATTGTTACATGCCTGATGTGCTTCACCCCACTGAAATCTGGTTATGTATGAGACAGACTCCGGTGGAATGAAGGACAGCAGAACATGTGGATGTTAAACAAACCAAGAAACTGCATCTGTTGCCTTAAAATTAAGGAAAGTAACAAAATACAACACAAAATAATTCCATCTAGTATGAAGTTTCAACATGGGTTTCCTATATACAAACCTGCAATGGGTGATTTTTTGATTTATTGAGTTTTGATAGTATGAATCAAGTAGTCTGTATCAACTTGCTGCAAAAGTATAATCTTAAAGTGTCTAAAGGACAAGTGTTTATTATGGTTGATCAAAGTTGATGAAAATGGACAATTTCAACCATAACAAACACTTGCCGAGTTAACCTGCCAAGGACACACCTTCATAATCTGATACTTAGGGACCATGCATCAAAGTATTTATAGCAGAAATATGTTATAAAATAAAAATTGAAAAAAAAATATGCCACATTGTTACACTTTTGAATAACTATTTTTGGGATTTTTACAGCAGTTTCAAGCATCCCATAAAGATGGACAGTTTGGGGAAGAAGCCATGGCAGGATGGAGTGTGGCCACCCATCAAATTCATGGAAATTGGGGAAATTTCTAATGCCTTAACTCATACTACACACCATGACTAGAGTTACATTTTGAGAGAGGTGTGCTGATACCTGTGCCAGATCCATCAAGTGGCATGTTCTTCTCATTGACTATGATATCTGCACTCCCCTCTTTAGGACTGTTATATGAAATACTAGCCTTAATAACCTGAGTTTATCGCGTTTGATGTTTATAATTTATGTCCTTTACCTTGGAAAGAATCATATAGTTTGGCCTTGAATCAGTGTTGCCTAACCTGTACGATTAGTGTGAATAACTGTAACAACCAAAATTGACTAAAACATGAATGAAGGCATCTGCAAATTAGAAATGTGTTCTATCAAGACTTGTTCAACTATCAGCTTTTTTCTATATTATATGAAATTACCACTTTAAGGACCAGTCTTGATGAGGGGGAGTGGTGGAGCCAAACGCTCCTGATTCATGAAGAAGCTAATCATGAATCAGAGTTATACATAAATGTTGTGACCCTTCAAGGTTTTTACACCAGAATTGTAAACTTCGATTAACCGGGCCTTTGACTTCCCTAACAAACAGGCTACTTTAGTTATTTGTCCAAATGTTGTTTCTATAATAAAACTACTTTAAGATCTTCTTACACATATTTGCCATCTTTATAAGCAATGTGAAATAATGGTTGAAATCCATAATATAGACCTGCAGGCATGATGTTAACAACTAATAGTTTTCAACAATGTGTGGCGTTAAGATAATGAAAGTAGACTGGTCTTCAGTGGGGACAGAACTATATTTGTACAGCATTGTAGCATATGTTGATATTATGTAGGCAATGGAAAACAAAGAAATGACTACTCCAATGTCACAAGATAGTCCAATGTAAATTTGTCTTCTATGACTATACATAAAAATGTGGTACAGGTAAAAATATATATATATATATTTATTATTAGCACTTTATGGTTAGATTTAACTTTCTTCTCCATGTTTCTGGTCACTATGGAATAGATGAGATAGAGAATTTGTTTTGTAGAGCTTGTGTAACTCAAGCCTTGTTCCTGGGATCATTTGCTGCCTTGCCCTTTTATCTGTCAGGGCTTGTTTTAGCTGAGTGCATTCGACTCATCACCTTATAAGGAGGAGAACACACCTGAGAGCTGAATTCCACCGCACAGTCTGCTGGGTCTATCTGAAATGTTTCCATCTTCTGGACATGTCTTAACCAGTCTTCACACAGCAAACAGTTTCCATCACGAGATCACACAGTGGTCTGGTAATGAGCAAAGATAGCTGGAGGCAAAAGTTAACTTTTTAAAGGCTATGGAATGGACAGCACAGAAATTGAGATAATAAGGAACCTGTATATGAAGAGAAGATTATCATCAGTTTAGAAACATTCATTAAAGAAGTATTGGTCATATTCCTCATTTAGTACATGACCTTAGGAGAATACGGTACAGATTGTTGGCTTTATGGGTATATTTATCATGTAGTTTTAGATTGCATCAAATAGTAAATTATTTGTAAGCCTACAAAAAAAACGTTAATGAAGGAGTAGGTTCATTAAAGCAATTTCCATAGAGAATAGACAAACATTTAAGCGATGAA
Organism: Allobates femoralis; assembly: GCA_033576535.1. Classification (NCBI taxonomy): domain Eukaryota; kingdom Metazoa; phylum Chordata; class Amphibia; order Anura; family Aromobatidae; genus Allobates; species Allobates femoralis. The sequence continues at coordinate 241,790,182 of JARQOC010000002.1, read as the reverse complement.
AAATTCAATCAGCTGAATAATACACATTTACCTACAATAAAATAGTATCACAAAGAGAATTTTACAACAAAGATATTAAATTTATTAAAACACTACGGTATATGAGTTAATGAAAGTCATTATTATGAACTCCCATGTAGCAAGTCTGACAATTTATATGATAAATGGCATTCTATAAACCTACATAGATTTAGGTGGTCTCCTTACATGTTACTCCATTTATTGTCTTAACTAATGGAAATGATGTGTATACAATAATGGAGATTAAAGTAATGGTTTGGGGAATCATTCCCTGAATTTCACATTAAAAATGCATACATTATTTGCTATAGCTTTTAGATCTAAGGAGACCGATGTACTTACTTTAAAAATCTGATAGACTGGATGTATAACCATTTCCACATGATATAGAAATTATCATCTAATAAGAGCAGTTTCATACTGAAAAATTCTCAAAAAAGGATAAAAACAGCCATTCTGACATGTTTTCAAAGTACATTCACCGATGCATTGGGTTTAAGGGTACCGTTACACGTCGCAACATTGCATGCAATTTCACTTGCAACTTACTGGTTGCAGTGAAATCATGGACACATTGTTCAATTTGTACACGGCAACATAATAGAACAATGTGTCCATGATTTCACTGCAACCAGTAAGTTGCAAGTGAAATTGCATGCAATGTTGCGACGTGTAACGTACCCTAAGAGACCTATACAATGTATGCAGCTTAAGTTATACAGATCCCCTCTAAGAATTTCATTTTTCTAGTATAAGTAACTATATGTTGAGTCTATTATATAAATCCTTTACCTAAAGTTATACAATCTTAGCTTTGATTTTTATTGAAATTCATTTCATCAGCAAAAATTTTATAAACTATTTTCTTAATAACAAGCTTGATAGACTTTATTTCCAAGGTACGATGAAAAGAGTTACTTCATTGACTATGGCAAGTATAGTAATATTTCATCTGGGATACAATATCCAATTCTTAGATTATTGGATTGGTTTTACTACACAGCTATGCAGAAATAATATAGCGGATAATATTCAGTTTTGATTTAATTAAATGTTATTTGCAATTTATTCCAGAATAAAGAAGGTAGAATCTGGCAGGACATATACTGCTTGGTAGCATTGTAAAATGTTTTATATAATGTTTTAGCATGAAAGGCTGAAAAGAGCTCTGATCTGATCTGATCCCCAAATTGGTATATGAATTCTGATGCAAATCTTGGATTTTTTGACAGGTTGGTAAGTAAATTTTACCCATTCCATAATTCTCTATTACTGAGGCGGTGATGTCTTTCTATCATACTGATGAGCAGTGATGTCAGTCTATCATACTTTTCTGTTGATTGTTCCACTCCTGGGTTTGGCTTGTAACTGCTGATGTAAAATACTGACCAACTACTCAATGTGTGCACGTGGCCTAATAGAAAGACATCACCACTTCTGTATTTTTCATCCACTCCTGGTTTTGGCTACAAATACTGATGTGAAAAACTGACCAGAAACTGAACATGTGAACGTAGCCTAAATAATTACAAGGAAACTCTACAACATGGGCTACTTTGCTGCTATGGCAACATTTCCAATTCATGCACACGGAGACGCTGCTCTTATTAAAAACCCAAGAGGAATTGCACCTCTCAATATAGGAGCTATAACTATATGTGGATTTAAAATAAATTTATATTTTAGAAAGAATAAACCGTATTTTAAACTCTCAACTCTAAATATATTTTTTAAATTGGATGAACGCTGTTAAGGCCACTTTACACACACCAACTTATCTGTCCAACTTCTGAACAATCTACTGGTTGCAGTGAAATCATGGACACATTGCTCCATTTTGTGGCGTGTACAAATATAACAATGTGTCCATGATTTCACTGCAACCAGTAAGTTGTTCAGAAGTTGGACAGATAAGTTGGTGTGTGTAAAGTGGCCATTATATAAAGGGAGTAAACTGTTCTACAAATCAATCTCCTGCTACAAACATCATATTCAGAAGCTTTACTGTTGGAGTATGTTTGGCATATTACTATAGATCTATAAATGTAATCAGTTAATAAATTATCTGAATATGATTACACTAGAAAAACAGTTATTGTAAATGCCCTACAGGGCTATGTTCCTGTTTTATACATATGTGGGTTTTTATCATGAATGCCTATGGTAATATTTGCTTTCATTCATCAGAAACCTTCCAGAAAAAAAAAACCATCAGACAGCATTCCTTTACTCACCTTTCCATTGAGACAAAGGATCCAGGAGCCCAGCCTCCATTCCCTACTAAGTAGATAAAGTGCTAAGATAAGAGACACAAGCATGGAGGAATACACAGCACATAAAGTTTCACAGCAGCCAAGTGTAAATCAGCCTATTTAGTACAGAAAAAAAAAAAGTTCACTTGGAAAGACTTTGAAGGAAGATTTTACCAAGGTACAAACTGTTCCTTTTACTGGAAGAAAATAAAGATCTGGATGTAGAAAGCAAAGGAACACGTCTAATGTGATAAGGAAATTAAAGAGAGGTGAAAGGAACCAAAAGGAGGGAAAAAAAACAACTGCGTATGTTCTCTGCTGGAATGATCGGCCCATTTTAGGATCAAGGCTTTTTGTATTCCCCTTAATTTAAAGCAAAGTTGACAGACAGGGTGTGGAAGCCTATCAGAAGACGTGTGGTTCAGAAAGGGGGAGTATCCAGGTGCTACTTACCTGAGGGCGTGTAACTGAAGCACTCCAAGGACCACACCTTAGTAAGACACTGGGAAGATTTTTGCAGATGTCTTTAAGAATTTGAATGGCTGTAAGATTTTTTTTTTCAGAAGGGAGCAGAGATAGAATTTGTAGATATGAAGTATATGATATTACTTCTAATCATCTACTTGTATAACACATCACTGTCTAATGTTACTTACAAACTTTGCTTCATGTGGTTAGATTACACAATATTTAGTGTAAATACAGACAGATCATAAAATATGATATTGTTACATTATTCTTCTCCATTTTATCTTATTCCTGATTTTCTAAAGCCGAGCAACCAAGAGAAAATAGTGTCTCAATTAGATGGAGCTGATATAGAACATTAGGTTTCTGCCATCGTTCTCCATTCCAATGTTTAACTCTTCTAAAGTAATAACACTTTTGTGCCATACTATATATGTTGCCATATACACTTCTGTATGGTGGTATAATATGGAGTAAAACTACAATCATTGCTTATGTAATAAGGCATTGAATTGGACATGGGCTCTGTATGCAATTGTGTCGGTTGCAAGGGCCAAGTTACTCAGCAACTGGGCTAAAGTTTAGTGCATGGTAGCCATGCCCAGCAGCTGTGGTCCTAACTGCATATATGAAGGGTGGTAGAAGTAGGGATAAAGTTTTATTTGTGACGCCAGTTGGGATAATCAGCCTGATGTGGCTGGCACTGCAAATGATACCTGGGGTTAGATGGTATAACAGCGCTGATGGATAACCCTTTCCAACTAGGGCGGGCCCCAGGAAGATGATTATGAACTTTTTGATATTCAGTTATCTTTCAGTGTTCCAATCTGTGTCTAATTGGCTGGATACAGTTTTAGGGCTTAGAACTCCTATTTCCATGTCAATGGGGGGTATACCTGGCTGTGCACGCCTTAATCCTGTCAAACTGGTTGAGATATGATTGTACATCTAGATCAAATCAGGTAATTTCTTAGGCCTTCAATCTTTTTTCCAGTGGTAGGATCTGCAATAGGTTGATAACCAGATTATTCAATTTGTCGGAAAAAAATGTTGCCTTGGGAGTGGTATGGCATTGTTACGATCTTTTTGCAGCCATATATTGAGCAAAATTCTTGGAAGACTTCTGACTCAAAGGCCGGACCTCTATCTGTCAATTAGGGATGGGCGAGTACCGTACTATTCGGAATCGCTATACCCGCAACGAGTAGGTCTCGGTACTCGCTACTCGTTGCGAGTATAGCGATTCCGAGTACTTTTGCAGTGTATCAATAGATACACTGCAAAAGTCCTGTAAAAGAGAGGAAAAGTGGTTAAGAAATAAAAAAAAACGGATACTCACCTTAACCGACGGCTGTACCGGGACCGGCCGATGCACATCTATTCATGTTAAAGGACCTTTCACTCTCTCAGCCAATCAGATGGCTGGGAGAGATCTGGCCAATCAGATGCTGCCACGTCACAATCACGTGATCGCTAGCGCCACCTGATTGGCCAGATGGAAAGGTCCTCGGTGTACCTGAGAGGACCTTTCCAACTGGCCAATCAGGTGGCTGCTAGAGATCACGTGATTGTGATGTGGCGGCATCTGATTGGCCAGATCTCTCCCAGCCATCTGATTGGCTGAGAGAGTGAAAGGTCCTTTAACATGAATAGATGTGCATAGGCCGGTCCCGGTACAGCCGTCGGTTAAGGTGAATATCCGTTTTTTATTTTTTAACCACTTTTCCTCTCTTTTACAGGACTTTTGCAGTGTATCTACTGATACACTGCAAAAGTACTCGGTACTTGCTACTCCCGAGTAATCCTAATTTACTCGGTGAGTAGCGAGTACACGAATACCGCTACTATTCGGCGAGTTCCGAATAGTAGCGAGTATACTCGCCCATCCCTACTGTCAATACTTTATCTGGGTATCTATGAGGTCTACTGAAGTACTCTTAAGGCCCAGTTACACACACAGATAATTGTGCAGAGATTGTTCGCAGATCTCTGGTTGCAGTGAAATCATGTGCACATTGTTCCATTTGTACACTGCCACGAAATGGAACAATGTGTCCATGATTTCACTGCAACCAGAGATCTGACAACAATATCTGCACAATTATCTGTGTGTGTAACTGGGCCTTTAGAATGCCTTTTCAACTGTACTTGCTGTTTGGTCTTTTACTGTAACAACCACTAAAAAGCAGGAGGTGATCCACTATGGTTAAGGCATAGGTTTACCCGGCTTGGAAATAATTAGATATGGTCGAGGGCCAATAGCTCAAGAGGTTGCTTAGTGACGATGGGCTGCAAGGGACCATCTCGATGGACCATCTCATATCTATCCAGAAGAAGCGTTCGTGGATGACAACTTCCAGCTTTTTCCAACCAAGTTGTCCCGCTTGATTGTGGTATGCTTCGAGGACCATAGGCACGTCTTTTTTTGGGTCCATGGTCTGCAATACCAGCTCATGCATACATGGGTTAATAGATCTTTAAAACAGTTTGCCTTCAAAATTGAACACATTTTTCTCTCAGCAACTGTTGGACATATGTAGGTGCATCAGGAACTGCAGATGAATTTGCTGCGCTAAGAAGTGCCTTGACCTTGCATACAACTGAGTCACTGATCTGCATCTCTGCCCAACCATGGTGGGGTAGTGGATTAAGGGAAACTTCTTGGACAGCTCTCCCTGCCATGAAGTTGGAGTATTGGGAGACACCTTGGCTGTGGAATGCCGGCATCTCTTTGTCTGCCTGGCTTGCCAGATCTTCTTCAGGATCAGGAAGATTCGGCATGCAGAACAAGGTGTCTGCATTTTTGATGCCAGCTCAGTATTTAATGAAGAACTTGTAGCTGGATAACCAAGCCATTCACCTTTGTTCCAAGGCGCCAAGCCTGGCAGTTTTCAGGTAAATGATAAACTTGGAAGAGGTTCGATAGTGTTTAATCCTCTCAGTCACTGCAAAGACGATAGCCAAGAATTCTAGTTTGAAGAAGCTTCTGACTCTCATAGGCAATTAATTATTTTTTACCATGCTGTCCTTGAGATAGGACAGCTACTAGCCCAGTGTTGCTGGCATTTGTGTGGAGGATAAATGGGCAATCATAGTCTGGATAAGCCAAAATCTCCTCTTCGGTGAGCGCTTGCCTAAGGTATTGGAATGACTCATCCAGTCTAGCATCCCACTCTATCAAGGCACTCCTATTTATGGCCTTTTTGGTCTGGTCCAATACGAGATCTTAAAGGGGGATGTCAATTTAGTAAAACCCTTAATAAAGTGTCTGTAGTAGCCCACTAGCCCTAACAATTGTCGGACCTTTCACACTTCTCCGATGGTGATGTGTACATGTCAGTTTCTGATGACAGTCAGTTTGACTGGGTCTGGTGTTACTCCCTCAGCATTCATGACATGAACTAAATACTGTACTTTGAGCTTTAGTAGATAACATGTAAATGGCTTTACATTTAGGCCAAAGTTGGGGAATGCCTCAAAGGCTTCTGCCAGGTGGTTCAGGTGTCCTTCGTAGGTCCTGGAATATACAATCACATTGTCCAAGTACAATAGCACTGTTTCAAAGTTCTTAGGTCCAAGGCAACATTCCATATGTCTGCAGAAGGTTCCAGGTGATTGCACAATCCGAATAGCATGCAATTAAATTCACATAGCCCCACAGGAGTGGTGAAAGCAGCCTTTTTATGTCAGCCTCAGCATTGGAAATTTGCCAGTACCCACTGGTTAAGTCTAGAGTAGAGAAGTACCTAGCTGACTTTAATGCCGCAAGAGACTCCCCTATGTGCAGCAGAGGGCAAACATCTTTGTGAGTGATTTTTTTTAAATTTGTCTGTAATCTACATACATGCACATTGTATCATCCTTCTTTTTAACTAACATTAATGGAGTTGTCCAATGATTGCAGCTGTTCCTGATTACCCTGCTTGTTTCATTTCTTTTAACATACTTTTATCACACTGATAATGAATAAGAGATATGGGACCATACCTTTATTTGATAGGTGGATGGTCTCCTGTGAGTATATTATTTTGGATCCCCTTTATCTGTTCAAAATCCAAGGTGTGTTTACTAGGGATGGGTGAGTATGCTTGTCACTACTCGGTACTCGCACGAATATCTCGGTACTCGGGGTACTCGGCAAGTACCGAGTAATCTCGTGATACTCTTGCTATGCTCAGGGTCCACCTCCCTGCATGTTGGCTCTCTTTATAGAGCCCGCATGCAGGGATTGGCTAACAGGGTCCATAAAGTCTATCGAAACGCTCTGACCGGGTTGCACCCGCAAGATGTTGCTTTTAAATATTTTTTTATATGAGCACTAAATAAAGGAATATCCATTTTGAAGAAATATGGACCCAGTGTGCTGAACTTTCTTTGAAATTTGTCTATGGACCTGGTGGATACCAGCCACTCTGCACACCTGGGATCGGATCATTGGAGGCGAGGGCAGCTGCCTGTTTTGCATTTATTCACTCAATTGGCTAACAGCCACTGTAAAGCCACAGACCTGTTGGTTGTGGCTTTACAGTGATTGATTGTCCGCACAGCGTGATCAAATCTTTTAAAGACCTGACCGCGCTGTGCTCGTCACTCTGCTACACAGACAGTCAGTGTAGGGAGAGGTGCTGCTGATTGAGGGACAGATTTGTGGCCTTTTAGCTAGTGTAGGCGCAGGGCTGACAATCTAATTACCACAACAGTCCTTCTGAGGACTAATAGAGCTGTATACAGGCAGGTAGGGAGGCAGGGTATATAGCAAACTTCGTTGTGCCAGTATACCAGCCTGCATCACATCTGGGGCTGGTGGACAGGCTGAAAATCTCATCCATCCCAAAACAGTGCTTTCAGGGATTAATTTAGCTCTCTATAGGCAGGAGTGGGTTGTAGTGGAAATTAGGATACGCCAAAACACTCGGTATTCTCGTCATCGTTTGTGTCTGACCGGTCCACCTGCTGGGATTTAACCTCTAATCTGTAATCTCAGTGTCCAGCTAAAAACCAACTCTTGTCTGCATTCATTTACCATTTGTGTGCGCCAGGAGTGGGTTGCAGTGGAAATTAGGATATGCCAAAACACTCGGTATTCTCGTCAGCATTTGTTTCTGACCGGTACACCTGCTGGGATTTAACCTCTAATCTCTAATCTCTGTGTCCAGCTAAAAACCAACTCTTGTCTGCATTCATTTAGCATCTTGGTGTGGCAAAAGTGGCTTGTAGCTCCAAGTAGTATACGCCAAAACACGGTATACGCGTCAGCATTTGTGTCTGACTGTTCCAGCTGCCGGGATTAAACTGCTCTAATCTGTAATCTCAGGGTACAGCTAAAAACCATCTTTTGGACACCTTCATTTAGCTGTGTACAGGCAGCACAACATTGAAAATGCGCAAGGCCGGTGGCAAGGGACAAGGAACTGGACGTGATGGTGGTGCAGGCAGAGGAAGGGCCGTGTGCAAGCTCGAATTGCGCCACGACAAACGCCCACATCATCTCGCTTGACCTTCCTGTCCCAATTTCTAGGGGACCGCAGCAGTACATCACTATTAAACCAAGACCAGTGTCAACAGGTTGTTAGTTGGATAGCGGATAATGCTTCCAGTCAGTTTGGCACCACCACAAATACCCTGTCTTCCACATGGTGAAGTGTCAGTAGCCGTGAGACTGGACCGCACATTCCACACCCTGATCCTCCTTCCTCCCACCATCCCGAGTGCCTGGCCCCGGACATAACTAATCCCACACTTGGACACTCTGAAGAGCTGTTCACTTATCCACTCGTAGATTATGGCCTCTCGCCAGCTCCAGTTGAAGTGGATCATGAGGAGATCGTATGTACCGATGCACAAATATTTGAGCAGCCATGGTCTCACAAAGGCAACGGTGGAAACATGTCTCAACAAGAGGTGGACGATGATGAGACACAATTGCCAGAAAGTCAGGAGGAGGACCAGGGTGCGGAAGTGGAAGACAACGTGGTGAATGATCCAGTAACTAACCCAATATGGCAGGAGGACATGCAGAGCGAAGACAGCAGTGCACAGGGGGAGTTACGCGTAGCATCACAACAGGCCGGAAGAAGCAGGGTGGTGGTCACATGCAGAAGGCAGGCAACCGTTCCCCAGAACAACAACACGACAGAAGTTGCCAGTACAACTGTTAGGTCTTCCCGAGTCTGGCTGTTTTGTAAGGTGTCTGCAGATAATTCCAAAAAGGCCATTTGCAACACCTGCCATGCCAGCATCAGCAGGGGTAGCAAAACTAGCAGCCTGACCACCACCAGCATGATCAGGCACATGTCAGCAAAGCATGCGAGTTTGTGGGATGTACATCAGAGTCCAGGAGCAGTGTCTGCAGGTGACACCGCTGCGTCTTCCACTGTTGTGCGAGCAAGACAATCCCCTGTCCACACTACATGGTATGATGCCTCCTGTCCTTCACCTGCAGTTGCACAAGCAGAAATAGCACCATCATCAACCACGTCCTTGTCCCAGCGCAGCAGTTATCCATACACCAATCATTGGAATGCAGGCGCAAATACGCTGCCAACGCCCCACATGCCACAGTTCTAAATGCACACATTTCGCAACTGCTTGCGCTGGAAATGTTGCCATTTAGGGTAATGGAGACGGAAGCATTCCGCAACCTGATGGCGGCGGCTATCCCACGTTACTCGGTCCTCAGCTGCCACTATTTTTCCCGGTGTGCCGTCCCCGCATTACATAATCAAGTGTCACAAAACATCATATGTGCCCTTAACAACACAGTTTCAGGCAAAGTCCACCTAACCACGGACACGTGGACAAGTGCTTGTGGGCAGGGCCGGTACATCTCGCTGACGGTACACTGGGTTAATATTCTGGAAGCCTGGACCCAGTCTGAGCTTAGGACGGAACACGTCCTTCCGACACCAAGGATTGCAGGCCCTAACTTAGTCAGGGTTTCACCCACAGTGCACAGCTCTGGAACATCATGCTCCTCAGCCTCCTCCTCCTCCTCCACTTCACCTTCCACACCAGTCCCAAGCTAGACGCACTGCAGCACTGCCTCGGCTAAGCTGCAACAGGCTGTGCTGAGGCTAATATGCGTAGGTGACAAACCCCACAATGCTGAAGAGTTGTGGACAGCTCTGAAACAGCAGGCAGATCACTGGCTCACACCGCTGAACCTACATCCAGGCATGGTCGTGTGTGACAATGGCCGTAACCTGGTGGCGGCTCTGAGGCGAGCTGACACATGTCCATGCGTGGCCCATGTGCTCAACCTCGTGGTTCATCGGTTTCTTAAATCCTACACAGAGCTGTCGGATCTGCTCATCAAAGTACGCCGCCTGTATGCCCATTTTAGAAAGTCACCTACTGCTTCTGCCGCCCTTGCCGGCTTTCAGCAGCGTTTGCAGCTTCCGGCTCACACACTGGTGTGTGATCCCCCCATGCGTTGGAATTCCACACTGCACATGTTGGTCAGGATTTGTGAGCAGAAGAGGGCAGTTGTTGAGTACCAGCATTAACTAGGCCGTTGGTATACGGTTCAAACTCCACACATAAGACCTCAGGAGTGGACATGGATGTCCGACATATGTACCGTCCTCCAAAACTTTGAAGACTCCACCAAGATGGTGAGCGGCGATGACGCCATCATTAGCGTCACCATCCCGCTTCTCTGTCTTCTAAAACGCTCTCTGCTCAAAATCAAAGACTATGCATTGCAGGCGGACCACGATGTGTTGGCGCAAGACACCGTACTGGGTGATTACACACAGCCCAGCCTCATCTCATCCAGCGTGCATTGGAGGACTATGATGAGGAGGATGAAGAAATAGAGCTACTTTCATGCAGAATTGACGGTAATACATGCACAACCGCCAGACCGTTGGTTCAGCGTGGATGGCCAGAGAACAGGGGAGAGGAGGAGGATGATGAGGCCAGCATGGACAGTCATGCTGTTGGTGAGGACCCTTAAGCCTTGCCTGTTAACAGTCTGGCGCACATGGCTGACTTTATGTTACGCTGCCTGTCTCGTGACCCTCGCGTTATCAACATCTTGGCGGACACTCATTACTGGTTGGTGACACTTTTAGACCCACGCTACAAGGAGAACTTTATTTCTCTTATTCCCAAGGTGGAGAGGTCTACAAAAATGCTGCAGTAAAAGAAGGCCATAGTCGCGGAATTAGTAAAAAAATTCCCTTCTGAAAACGCTAGTGGCAGAGGTCATGATTCGGTGGACAACCAAGGTGTCCGGACGAGAGAGGCACAAGTCCAATCCAGCAGAGGTAGGGGAACACTCTCAAAGATCTGGGACACTTTCTCAGCACCTCCCGTACCACAGGCCCTGGGGTGCGGGGTAGTGTCACAAGGACTGCAAAGTTTGTGAAGATGCTGAGGGAGTACCTTGCCGATCGTACAAAAGTGCTCCTAGACTCCTCTGTGCCTTATAATTATTGGGTATCCATGCTGGACACGTGGCAGGAATTGGCTCTCTACGCCTTGGAAGTTCTGGCCTGCCCTGCCGCTAGCGTTTTGTCAGAGCGTGTTTTTAGTGCCGCAGGTGGAATCATTACTGATAAATGCACCCGCCTGTCAACTGAAAATGCTGACAGGCTGACTCTGATCAAGATGAACAAGGGTTGGATTGGGCCTGACTTCACCACACCAGCACTAAATGATAGCGGAATTTAAATTTTGTGCCGGTAAATTGCCATGCACCTCTGCACACCCACACATGGGTACACACTTCATTACTTTGGCTACTTGCTGTACTGCTCCTCCTTCTCCTCATCCGCCACCATCATATGATGAGTGCGACCGTGGTTCATGATACCACGAAAACATAATTTTTTTACATCATATTTAAGTTAGGCAGTAGTTTCATGTATACCCCCCAGGAGTAAATGTTTTAGTCCATGCTTACAGAATGGGCATTACAAGTACAGGAGACTCACTGCTATGCAGTGGGAGCAATATTTAGAGGCTCTCCCCATGTTTCTTTCCAGGGGCATTGAAGTGCCTCACAATTTTTTAGCTGCCCTGCCTAGGGCAATACTACAAAAGACCCACTTCCTTAAAATGGGCACAATATTTAAAGTGCACCTGTCACTCCTCCCCCTCCCCAGGCATCTAAAGATAACATAGCCGCCTTCTGCAGCACTAAGGCTGTATTCTAACAAGGTGTCTATAGCATTTATGCTCCCTTGATTCACTGAAATAAAGACTTTTATAAAATCTGTTTCAAACCTGACCCAAGATCGGGAGGCGGGTTTTCAAGCATCTATCTCCCTCCTCTGTGGTGTCAGTCATCCCTCTCTGCTCCGCCTCCAGGGCCACCTCTCTGCACTACAGAGCTTGGTCAGCTCTGCTACAACATAGAGCTCCTGTTATAGGAGACCCCACAGTAGTAAATCTAGCAGGAGGACCCTGAGCAGACAAAGCACTGCCTGCTACATAGCAGCCCTTGAGCTGAGCAGGTTTCACTTTCATGTTCTTGTACCCACCAGCATTGCTCCTCAGCCCCTGATCTAAAGCACAAACTCAACTCTGCTGCACTGCTGACAGCTGATAGTCTCTGACAGTGCCCTGCGTTTTCTGTCTGCAGCTTAAGAATCACATCTTTATCTCAGAAGCAATGCGGGTGTCAATAGTGTCTCTGAGTTTAATAAAAATGTATTTTACAGTCCTTTTATCAGCATCTGACTAAGATTTAATGTCTCTCCATATAATGGTCTTATTACAGCTCAGTACATTTTAGAGGATTTATCAAGATAGTCATATACTAGTTTTCTGTGTTGTTGTATATAAGATCACAACTACAGGGTGGACCATTTACCGTATATACTCGCGTATAAGCCGAGTTTTTCAGCCCAAAAATTGGGCTGAAAAGTACCCCCCTCGGCTTATACGCGAGTCAGTGCTGTATACCGATGTATACATCGGTACATACCGATGTATACATCGGTATACAGCAGCCCCCGCATCCCCAGTAATCCAGGGCCCCCCCCAGCGTCTCTCCGGTCACCTGAAAAGCAAACTATACTTATCAGTGTCCGCTGTCCGCGCCCGCTCGCCTCTGCCGTCTGCGATCCTCCATCTTCATGCGGCGTCTTCCGGTTTCCTGTGCTCGTCGCAGGGAATGACGTCATTCCCTGCGACGAGCACAGGAAACCGGAAGACGCCGCATGAAGATGGAGGATCGCAGACGGCAGAGGCGAGCGGGCGCGGACAGCGGACACTGATAAGTATAGTTTGCTTTTCAGGTGACCGGAGAGACGCTGGGGGGCCCCTGGATTACTGGGGCCCTGTATACTACCGCTGGGGCTGCAATCTACTACCACTGGGGCTGTATATACTACCACTGGGGCTGTATATACTACCACTGGGGCTGTATATACTACCACTGGGGCCCTGTATACTACCGCTGGGGCTGCAATCTACTACCACTGGGGCTGTATATACTACCACTGGGGCTGTATATACCACTGGGGCTGTATATACTGCTGGGGCCCTGTATACTACCACTGGGGCTGCAATCTACTATCACTGGGCCTGTATATACTACCACTGGGGCTGTATATACTACCACTGGGGCTGTATATACCTGTGGGGCTGCTGTATACTACACTGGGGCTGTATATACCTGTGGGGCTGCTGTATACTACCACTGGGGCTGTATATACCTGTGGGGCTGCTGTATACTATACTGGGGCTATATATACCTCTGGGGCTGCTGTATACTACCACTGGGGCTGTATATACCTGTGGGGCTGCTGTATACTACACTGGGGCTATATATACCTCTGGGGCTGCTGTATACTACCACTGGGGCTGCTGTATACTACCACTGGGGCTGCTGTATATACCTTTGGGGCTGCTGTATACTACCTCTGGGGCTGCTGTATATACCTTTGGGGCTGCTGTATACTACCTCTGGGGCTGCTGTATACTACCTCTGGGGCTGCTGTATACTAACTACTAGAGCTGCTGCTGTATATACCACTGGGGCTGCTGCTGTATACTACCACTGGGGAGGCTGCTGTATACTACCATTGGGGAGCCTGTATACCACACTGCTGGGGGCTGTATACCTGTGCTGGAGTCCACCCTCGGCTTATACACGAGTCAATAGGTTTTCCCAGGTTTTGGGGGCAAAAGTAGGGGGGTCGGCTTATACACGGGTCAGCTTATACACGAGTATATACGGTATATGGATGCACCTAAATAAAATAAGAATAGTTGGTGATATCAACTTCCTTTTTGTGGCACATTAGTATATGGGAGGTGAAAAACATTTCCAGATGGTTGGTGACCATGGCGGCCATTTTGATGTTGGCCATTTTGGATCCAACTTTATTTTTTTCAATGGGAAGAGGGTCATGTGACACATCAAACGTAATGAGAATTTCATAAGAAAAACAATGGTGTGGTTGGTTTTAACATTACTTTATTCTTTCATTAGTTATTTACAAGTTTATGACCACTTATAAAATGAGTTCAAAATGCTGCCAATTGTCAATGCAACCCTCTTCTCCCACTCTTGACACACTTATAGCAACACCGCAGAAGAAATGCTAGCACAGGCTTCCAGTATCTGTTGTTTCAGATGCTGCACATCTCGTATCTTCACAGCATAGACAATTGCCTTCAGATGAGTGATGAAGCAATCTTTTTTGTGAATGGTGAAGTTAACAAACAAAACCACCGCTATTGGTCTGACACTAACCCACAGTGGATAGATCCCTCCAAGACTATTGGAACACAAAAATTGATAGTATGGTGTGATATATGGGGTACAAAGATAGTGAGGCCATTCTTCATCAATGGAAACCTCAATGCCACTGGATATCTGAAATTGCTACATGATTCAGGAAGTTGATATCACCAACCATTCCCATTTTATACAGGTGAATCCATGTAAATTGCCCGCCCTTTAGATTTAAAATTGAATAACCATTTGATGTTGATATGTGTATCCAAAAACAGGAAATAGTAAAATTCTGCTTTTTTATTTTTATGTGTTGAATTGAACTAACCCCTTAACAACTGCCAATACACATTAAAAGAGTGACAGTTAAAGGGAATCTATCACCCCATTTGGGCATTTTAAACTATGCCCACCAGCATTTACATGATGTAAATGGGGTTCTTGTAAACCCTGTATGTGCCCAGACTGACTCCTCATACCTGAAATATGAACTTTTATTATGTCCAGAGCTGGCCTCCTACTGAGACAGGGTGGCTGCTGTTTATACCTGGGGTGTGATGTTATCGCCACCCCTCCAGGCTGCTAAACCCGCCCTGCAGTTTTTAAATTTCCCGCCCCTCCACTGGCCAGCGCTTGAGTGACAGCTGCACTTGCATAATGTAAATGCAGGTGGTTTTAAAATGCCCAAAGGGGTGACAGGTTCCCTTTAAGGGCCCTTATTCCCTCATTGGCATTTTAAAATGGCAATTGGAAATAAACATATGGTACCCCCATGGCCAAAAATCCAGCATGTGACAACTATACATGACAGTTGACACTTGCAAACATCGGTTAGACCAGTTTTGTAACTGATTAGGGCTAATTAACATCTTAAATACCACTGCTAATCATGATAGCGGAATCCATGTGATTAAAAGGTGGTACAAGACCCAATCTTGGGTGCCGATTGATGTCATGTTACCCTGAGGACATCTGCTAACTTCAGGTAAAAGTGACCTGTTGGATATTGCCAGGTCCAGACTGGGACCAAAAAAAAGGCCTGGCATGCAAATACCAGCAGCGCACATACTATAACACCCAAATCAGTGAATGTTGCTTTTACATAGTCATGCCCCTCATCACTGGAGAAGAGCGAATCTTTTGAAGTTCGGGTTCGGTTCGATTTGCCGAACAGGCATATATATATGTTCATAGAATAGACCAGCGAACAGTTTGCTAAACTTTCTAACCTAACTTAGAAAATACCATTAAAGGGGCCCAAAAGCTGCTAAGCACAGCTCAAACCATTTTACAGTGTAGCCCTACTGTTTTGGCACAGACATTATCTTCCTACACTATTACTTATCAAGCTTCAGCGCTGCTGTCACACTCACCACACTTCTGGGCCCGCTCATGAACTTCAAGCATCCTCATGACTTCCCTGAGGTTGTCTCAGGTTACACAATGGGTATCATGCAGCAGGGAATCCTGCTGTGTGACCTGAGATAACCTGTGCTCGTAACACTAGTTGTCTCATGTGAGCTGCAATATCACGTCATACGTAACGGATACATCTCGCCTGTATAGTGAGACAGCGTATTTGAGAAGCGGAGATGTCAGTGACTGCAGCACAGTTCAAACTTGCGGGATAGCCCCAGTGTGACCCCTTGAGTATGAACTTCAGTAATCTTTGTGATGGCACCACTTGTC
Organism: Allobates femoralis; assembly: GCA_033576535.1. Taxonomy (NCBI): domain Eukaryota; kingdom Metazoa; phylum Chordata; class Amphibia; order Anura; family Aromobatidae; genus Allobates; species Allobates femoralis. The sequence continues at coordinate 241,774,060 of JARQOC010000002.1, read as the reverse complement.
ACCCTCTCACTAGTGCCTACAGCACATGGGGGATGCTTTCTGTGAAGGTGTCCCCACCATACTGTTTTAAGGCCCCGTGCCCACGGTACGTTGTTTGGTGTTTCTTTTGCAGCAGATTTGGAGAATCTGAAGCAAAATCTGCATGTCTGTCCTGAATTCAGTCATTTCTAAGAAAGTTCAGAAGTGCTGTGCCGTGCTTTTTTTTTCCTTTCAGATTTGGTGCATATCCTCAAAGTCTGCGTAAAAAAAAAAACAATCAATGCACCATGGGTACAATGCTAAGAGGGCCTAGGGAGAGCCACAGTTGTGGTGACAGGGCTCGAGGATTCCTCTTTCTCCTTGGCTACTTCCACAGAGACTTCTAGGGCAGGGGTTGCCAACTACAGTTCTCAAGGTCTGAAAACAATGCAAGTTTTCAGGATTTCCTTAACACTGCACAGGTCCTAGTTTCAGATTCCAGCACATTGTGCAATGCTAAGGAAATCCTGAAAGCAAAAACATTTTTTGGCCCTTGAGATCTGCACTTGATGAGACCTGTTCTACAGAAGTGTGAGTAGCGTGTGTAGTGTCTGGCATTACCATACCTCAGACCATTAGGCCAGAGGCCTGCAGCTTGTTCACCAGTCTCTGTATGGCAGTATCAAAGCACCTATTTTCAGAAGTAGCCCAGCACACAAGGAGTAAAGTGCAAACTACTTTACTGTAGTACAGTCTATTATAAGTCTCAAACACACATATGTACATATGAATATACATAGTATATATATGGAACATCCAACAGGGATCAGCAGACTATTAAAAAGTTGGAAAGTCCATGGAGGGCAGAGTCCACTAAGGGCTTTGAGTCCAGCAAGGGGAATCGTAAACAGCACAAAACTTGGGAAGAAGAAAAATAAAATTAACAAAGAAATAGGCCTTGGCCAATAAAGAACTGAAAAATAACTAAGAAAAGTCCTTATCTGGATAAAATGCCATGTAAGAGATTGGTCAGTTCCCTAACAACATTCCTTTTTGTTACTGTTACGGGGGACAGGTTTGCTTGCTCAGCTCGCTTATGCTCACATGCCATCAGGCCAATAGCAACTTGGAGTGTGCAACCCAGGTGGCACTACTATGTGGACCCACTGGACCATGGGGGGACCCAGGCCTGCCCAGAATAGGGAAGCATGTGGGCAAGGTGGTAACATGCAGGATTAGATGACACCGCACAACTTCAGGAATAAAGAAACAAAGTTTAATAAACATAGGCACAGTACAAGGTACACGCTAACAAGACATTAAGACAGGCACCTTATTACACACATAAAGCAAGGGGAACATTTCAGGAAGCAGACGTCAGGCGATGGCAAGAGGTCATCATGGGTTGATGCAGTCCAGGGTCGTTTGGAACGGGTATATCAGGAGAACCTCACTCAGGCCTCAAGCGTATTACTGGCAAAGCAGGAGAACATCAGACACCTATCTCAGACAGACGTCATCACAGGATGGACCCCAGAGAACATACCAGACATTGGGACAAAGGCGAAAAACGGAGAACACAGGTCAAGGAACACCGACATGTAAGAAATAAAGGGAGAAGGGGCGCATGTGTAGGATCCCTATAGCTAAGTTAATATGGCATTAAAACTGGTGGCCACTCACCTATTTGGGTTGTGCATGACCTGCACAACCTGTTGTAATAGCCTCTAATATACGGGGGACCCCCGGCAATGTACACGTTCCACTCCTTCATCCTCGCCAGTCACCAGCTGTCCGTATAGGATCTTTCCGGTAATGTGGCGCCGGTCCCAGATGTGCGTCACTGCTTGTTATCTAGGGAACGCCAGGTCCTTCACCGCTGTGCCCTTGCTGTGCTGCTCCAGCCGCTGATCCCTCAAGGGGAATGGATGCTTGCAAGGTAATAAAATGACGGTCTTGTATAAGCGCTACCAAAGCTCAGGCACCAGGATGATAATGTTTATAAATCGCAACCTTTTATTTTCCCCTCACAGCGCCACAACATGTTTCAACTGCGCAAGGCAGTCTTCCTCAGGTAGTGTAAGGGGTGAACTGTGACATCACATTATATAGATAACAAAAAAACTTTGATTGGTTTCCCAATTAACTATACATAGGTTCTAATTGACTATGTTTAACTCCTCATGCACTTCTACAAATATTGTCAATGAAAAAGCTACACAATTACTACTATTTATACAAATCCCCTAATTCCATATTGAATATAAAAACTGTATATCTATATGAACCAGCCGTGGTTCATTAATAAAATCAAAAATATACATAAAAAATTATTAAAATTACTATACAAATTCACAGGCCTGCGATGAAAAAAATACAAAAGATGTTTTCACTGATATTGATGTAATTTGGTGTGCGGATTACGAAAATGACCTCCATTTTTTTCCATCACGTAAGGATTTTTTGTAAAACCAAGATCGATATTTTTGCTAAAATCCTATTTAAAAAGGAATTCTGTCGAACAATTGTACATGTAAGGGCCGCTTTACACACACCAACTTCTGTGTCCAACTTCTGAACAGATCTCTGGTTGCAGTGAAATCATGGACACATTGTTACATTTGTACACAGCCACAAAATGGAACAATATGTCCATGATTTCACTGTAACCAGAGATCTGTTCAGAAGTTGGACACAGAAGTTGGTGTGTGTAAAGCAGCCCTAATATCTGTCAACAGTGGTTTTTATCCATTTAAATTTATGTATAAATATACAGAGGCCCCCCCTGCTGGCACACGGCCCCCCCATCGGTATACAGAGGCCCCCCTGCTGGCACATGACCCCTCATCGGTATACAGAGGCCCCCTGCTAGCACACGGCCCCCCTTCAGTATACAGAGGCCCCCTGCCTCCGCATTGATCTCACCCTCTGATGTCCGTAGGCACACGGGGTCCTCCGTCAACTCTCCTCGCTGTATGCCGGCGGGCTCTACATGTGACCGCCGGGCGCAGTAATGACGTCATCCCTACTGCGCCACTCTCAGCAAACACGGCATAAAGCGAGGAGAGTGGACGGAGGACCCTGGTTGCCTGCTGATATCGGAGGGTGAGATCAATGCGGAGGCAGGGGGCCTCTGTATACTGAAGGGAGGGCCGTGTGCCAGCAGGGGGCCTCTGTATACTGAAAGGGGGCCGTGTGCCAGCAGGGGGGGCCTCTGTATATTTATACATAAATTTAAATGGATAAAAACCACTGTTGCCAGATATTACATGTACAATTGTTCGACAGAATTCCTTTTTAAATAGGATTTTAGCAAAAGTATCGATCTTGGTTTTACAAAAAATCCTTATGTGATGGAAAAAAATGGAGGTTGTTTTCGTAATCAGCACACCAAATTACATAAAAATCTGTGAAAACTTCTCTTGTATTTTTCAAAAAATTCTATTTTGCAGAGTTGTGTTATATAAAAAATTATTAAAATAAAATTATAATAAAAAATTATTATATGCTAGTGTGTTTGCTTCTTTATATATATACTAAAACATGGAATTTTTTTTTTCAGTGCACATATATGGGCATGGTAATACCTTAGTAATATTTTTTACAACTTTAAAGAGGATCAATATTGGCAATGGAAGTAAGAGCAAAAAAAAAATTCTCTTTTCCTTTTTTTCTTTTCCTATCCTTTCCTTCTCTCCTTTTTTTCTACAATCACCCAACTGAATATTTGGTTATTAGCAGAACATTTCTGGAAAGAAAATATAATTAGTATATTAATTGAAAATTTTTTAAATAACGATCAAGAATTTCTAAAAGAACAAAGAGAGTTCCTATTGATAGCAATAAAATTCTATTCATACAACAATATATTTTCCTTCAATGGGTCCATATACCAACAGAAAAGGGGCTGCGCAATCGGGACCAGATTCACACCTAGCTACACAAATTTGTACATGTGCACATATGAATCGGTCTCCATTGCGCAGCCTAGGTGGACAGCTGAGAAAATTATTTATTATAGGCGATATATTGATGATCTTTTCATCATCTGGAGAGGAACAGAAAAAGAAGTAACTAACTTTGTCACGGAAATAAATGAAAACGAATGGGGTCTAAAATTCACTGGAATGGTGTCTAACTCAGCCCTTCAGTATCTGGACCTTGGGTGCGCTTGGACCTCCTGGGGAGTGTGTACACCTCGACCTTCTTCAATCAGGTTGATGTTAACAGCTACTTGGATTACGGGAGTGGGTACCCCCCCAGGTCGTTAACCAGCGTACCCTATAGTCAATACTGGAGGTTGAGAAAAAAGTGCACCGAGGATAGTGATTTTAGACAGGAATCAAAAATCCTAAAAAAGAGGTTCCTAGCGAAGGGATACCCCAAACGTTTGTTGCAAGACGCGTTCAGGAAAACGAAAGACCTATCTCAGGAATCCTGTGTAGAGAAGATGTCATCCAAAACAAACTATAAGTGATGAGAAACTATAAATAGGACAAAATGTACTCTTGTTACAACATACTGCCGAGCAAGGAAAATGATTCTAGATTTAATGGACAAATATTGGTTCGTATTAAAGGGATCCTGTCACCCCCCAAACACCTCAAAAGCTATTAAAAGCTGTCCCTAGAGCATGCGCAGTGCGGGGCTTGAAGCAAACAGAGCGGCGGGTGTAATACGTCACCCGGCGCCGGAAATGACGCGATTAGCGTCACACAGCCCCACTGCAGCACGGCCGACGCATAACAGAGCGGGGAGGCGGCGCATTTGAATCAGAGATAAAGATCACGCCTATTGAGGCGTGTTATCATGAAGAGGGAGAGCCTGGCTGGGTGACTATGCATACAATAGTCACTAATTATAATCACTAATGAGGTACTGTAATAACGTTTATCTTCATTCTCAGTAGATGCTTTTAGGAGCTAAAAGGAGTGTAGGGTAAGTGTTACTATGCTCTAGGACTGCTTTTAATAGCTTTAGAGGTGTTTTGGGGGTGACAGGATCCCTTTAAAGAGTGACCCAGTTCTCGCTGATCATTTGCCTGCTAAACCTAATATGATATGCAGGAGAAACAAGAACCTGAGAGAAACGTTGGCTCCTAGTAATGCGTGCCAAAAAATGAAAGATCGGGCACTAATAAAAGGGGATGATATGAACAATGGATGCTATGCATGCGAGACCCCCAAATGTCTATGCTGCAAGTTCATTAAGAATGGGGAAAAAACTTTCATGTCAGCCACAACAAAGCAAAGTTTCCCTATCAAACATAGGGTATCATGCCAATCTACCTATGTGATTTATTTAATCGAATGTCCGAGTGGTACTCAATATATAGGGCGGCCCATACAGACCATGCATGCTAGGCTTAATAAGCATAGATACAACATCAAGAATGGATATCAATGCCACAGTCTATCAAGGCATTATACCATCTGCCACCAAAAAGATGCCACGAAAATTAAGCTCACAATTATTGATAATGTAAGTGATCGTCTAGGGGCCCTTATTAAAACAGAATGCTACTGGATCTTTAAGTTGGGAACTTTAACTCCAGAGGGATATAATTTAACCTTGGAAAATGTAACAAAACATTAATATACTAATTATATTTTCTTTCCAAATATTCAGTTGGGTGATTGTATTAAAGTAGAAGAAGAGGAGAGAAGGGAAGGAAAGGAAAAGAAAAAAAGGAAAAGAGAAAATATTTTTTTTTGCTCTTACGTCCATTGCTAATATTGATCATCTTTAAAGTTCTAAAAAATATTACTAAAGTGTTACCAAGTCCATATATATGCACAGAAAAAAAATTCCATGTTTTAGTACATATATAAAGAAGCAAACACACTTGCATATAATAATTTTTTGAAATAATTTTATTTTAATAATTTTTTATACAATAATTTGTATAGTAATTTTAATAATTTTTTAAGTATATTTTTGATTTTATTAATGAACCACGGCTGGTTCATAGAGATATATAGTTTTTATATTCAATATGGAATTAGGGGATTTGTATAAATTGTAGTTTAATTGTGTAGCTTTTTCATTGACAATATTTGTAGAAGTGCATGAGGAGTTAAACATAGTCAATTAGAACCTATGTTTTGGGAAACCAATCAAAGTTTTTTTGTTATCTATATATAATGTAATGTCACAGTTCACCGCCTTACACTACCTGAGGAAGACTGCCTTGAGCAGTTGAAACATGTTGTGGTGCTGTGAGGGGAAAATAAAAGGTTGCGATTTATAAACATTATCATCCTGGTGCCTGAGCTTTGGTAGCACTTCTACAAGACCGTCATTTTATTATCTTGAAAGGAACACCGACATGGCAGCATAGGACATCTGCTAGTCAGATTCAGGTTACAGAGGCAGAGCCTTCACCTGGAAACAAGGTTGGAGACTTCCCAGGAACACGGAAGAGGAGCCCATCCAGAAACATGAACAAGACCGACTCTGAAATACGGGTTTGACCACCAGGACCACGGACTGGGCATCTGGACACAGGCTGCACATCCAGAACCAAGACAGGACAACTGGACTCCGGACAGGGAATGTTAGGATATGGGCAGGAGATCAGAGACATTGGCAGGACAGCAGAGACAATGGCAGGACATCAGAGAGACTGACAAAACATCGGGCTCTAGGCACCACATAGCAGTTATCAGGCTCCAGACATCGGGCATGAGCTCCAGGCACCAGGGAGCGGTTATCAGACTTCGGATATCGGACACAAGCTCCAGGCATAAGGCAGCGGTCATCAGGCTCTGGACATCGGACACGAGCTCCAGACATTAGGCAGCAGTCATCTGGCTCGGACGACATTATGCACATTGGTAGGACATCACATTCCAGGGCTGGGACTTTGGTACCAACACATAGACAAGACATGTCCAAGGACAAGAACAAGCAGATATCAGCTATCCCAGAACTGGTTGAAGGCACGACTGGAGCTGAAGACACAGGGAGACCAGAAGCAGCATGCTGGACCAAGCACACATGGCTAGGTTCTGCAACCCATTGAGAAGCTTTGGCGATGCCCAACTGGGAAGAGGAACTTTAAATAGGAGCTGCACCTCAGTAATAGGCTGGGGATAGCGATTCAGCAATTCAGGCACACACACTTCCCCTAATAAAAGCAGCAAAGGTGTGGCTGCACACCCTAGGCACAGACAGGAATAAGAATATACAACACAGGATCTGAGACCTAGGTCTCCCGGCAGCGACTGCAAGTGTGGTGCCCCAGGGTCTGGTTATCACAATACTAAGCTTGGAAGCAAGGGAAGGTACCCACATCAGGTGAAACACACACACACACAACAAAATAGTGAAAATTCACCAGAGACCACTTTCTTCTCTTTATGATCCTTTATTCAGTGATGTATAAAAGCATGACAGAAATGGACTAACGCTGAACATGTTTCAAGGGGTATCTGACGCGGGCAGGGCCTCACCCAGGGCTATGGGGTACTTGGCCCTCGGGACTCTCGGTTAGTCTGGGAAGTCATGGGCGGCCATCCCGAGGCCGTTGCCTTGGGGGTCAACTGGCAATAAGGTGGGAATATTTACAAGGGATTATTTACAAGTCTGTCTTTGTCGTGACGCCACTTGCTGAGTCTGGTGATGCTCACCAGCGCCGCTCCGGTCCTCCGGTGGTCGATGGTATGGCGGTTTAGATGGAATCATCCCGCAGGCTTGACGGGACCACCGGGGCAGGATTGCGGTAATAAAACAGTTTACATTGGAAGAATGCAGCAGAGTCAAAGCTTCACTTCACCGGGTTATTTCACTTGAGCTCCTTCTCTCAACTTACAGTTCAACAGTTCAATTGTGGGTATTCTGGCAAATGCTTTAGGCTGCAATTAGGATTTTGGCTTGAGATGAAACCCTCCTTCATGTTCCTTTCCTTTTCCTTCTATTCTGTTCCCTTTGTGAAGCCTGATCTCCTATAGATAATCTGGCCTCCTGCTGCTTCTTACTTTCTTCGGCTCCCTTGTACCCGTCGGGTCAACCTTCTGTCTGGACTGCAGCTCCTTGCTAGTCCTGGCTTCCCTCTCATGGGATCTGTGGGAGTCAGGACTGTTTTTGTAATATCCCTGTTGTACAGATTTTGTATGAGTCTTAAAGAACTCACAGGTGCGGGCTCCGATACCCAGTTTCTTTTCTTTCGGGCCAACTCTACTGTTACTCGATTCCCCTTTCTAGAGTAAACTCTGCTTCTGAGTTGTTGCTCTCTTTCTTTCTCCTTTCTTTGGGATCTGCTCCTCTTGGACCTCTCAGCCTAGATGGCCCCTCTGTCTCCTTCAGGCTGGCTGCCTGGTTCCCTCTGCTCTCCTCTCTCTGACTGCCTCTCCCCGACTGCCTAACTAGTTCCCCCTAGAGGCCACTATATCCTCCTAGGGTTCCCTTCCCAACTACTATCATAGTGTGTGGGTGTCAGCTCTAGGGCTCCATCTTGTGACCATTGTCCCAATTGCAGTGGAGTTCTACACCGCTTTTCTGGGTGCAGTACCACTTCTGTGCCACCTATGTAGTGGGGCGCCACATATCCTCTTAGTCCTCAGTATGCTAATGGAGGCTGAGGACTAAGAGGTTACCCCTCGAAACGCGTTCAGCGTTAGTCCATTTCTGTCATGCTTTTAAACATCACTGAATAAAGGATCATAAAGAGAGGAAAGTGGTCTCTGGTGAATTTTCACTATTTCATTATACCTTGGATGGACGCCAGCCATCTCACCGGAGCCTGCATCCATAAGCAGTGGCGTAACTACCGCGGGTCGCAGTGGTCGCGACTGCAACCGGGCCCGCCCCCAGGGGGGGCCCGCACCCCCTGGGGGGCCCCGTGACCCGAGCTAACAGCCGGCCGCCGCGACCGCGATAGCGCCGGCCGGAGAGGAGGGAGGACGGGAAGTGAGAGAAAGCTCACTTCCTGCTGCTGTGCTCGCCCCTCCTCTCCTCCTCACTGCGGACCGCGGGACAGTGGAACCGCGCAGGGGACAAACACCGCTTACCGCTAGCACCCCCGGTCCTCTGGCACTAGCGGCAGCTGCTTGTTGTGAGCAGCCGAGAGCAGGGCCGTGTCCGCGCCTCCTCCTGCAGTGCTGAGCGCTGCTGGGCAAGTACAGCCTGGCTCCCGGAGACGGCAGTGAGTGCCGGATGTTGGAGGTGCACAGACAGGCAGGAGCTAATCTGTCTGCTGCTGCACCAAGCTGAAGCGGCTGGACATAACCGTGGTGTGCACGGTGGAGCAGGTGCAGGTGCTGGGGGCTGCAAGCTGATCACCAGGAGGGACTTACAGATGCTGTAACAGGTCAGACAGTGTTCTGTGCCCCTGCCCCATATACTGTGTTCCCTCTCCATATACTGTACCCCCCCTAAATTGTGTGCCCCCTCCCACTATACTGTATGCCCCCCTTACTGTGCCCTCCCCATATACTTTGTGCCCCCTCCCCATACTGTGCATGCCCACCCCATATACTGTACCCCTATACTGTGTGCACCCTCCCCAATGGCGTAGCATCCACGGTCGCAGCTGCGACCAGGCCTGAAGGTACAGGGGTCCGCCGACCCCTGGCGCATCCGCTTTACATGGATGTGTATCCCTGAGGACGCACATCCATGTCCCCAGGCGGCTGATCACAGCACCGTTCTCTCTCTTCCCCCACCACTGTCCTGGCCAATCACAAGCCAGTCGGCGCATGACCTCAGCTACTGGCCTGTGATTGGCTGCCCAGACGGCTCGTGGCATGTAATTGCCCAGAACAGTGGCACTGCAGTCATCTCCTTGACTCAGATGCCGTTAGTCCTGGCTCCTCCGAGTTTCTGCAGGCTGAGAGAGGCGCCGGTGGGGTGGACCGGTGAGTAGTGTCCCTGTGTGTGTGTGTCCCTGTGTGTGTGTGTCCCTGTGTGTGTCCCTGTGTGTGTGTGTGTCCCTGTGTGTGTGTGTGTCCGTGTCCCCGTGTGCGTGACCGTGTTCCCGTGTGTGTGACCGTGTCCCTGTGTGCGTGTCCGTGTCCCTGTGTGTGCATATGTGTCCCTGTGTGTGCATGTGTGTTGCGAGGATGTATGCTATATGGAGGGTTCTGAGGCTGCACTATTGCATTATACTATATGAAGGGCTGTGACGCTGCAGTATATTATGTGAAGGGCTGTGATGCAGCTTTATACTATATGGAGGGCTGGGACGCTGCATTATACTTTATGGAGGACTGTGAGGCTGCATTTTACTATAATGGAGGACCATACATACCAGGATAAAGGCATATTGCAGGAGGAGGACCATACATACAGTGGCGTACCACCCACGGTCGCAGAGGTCGCAAGTGTGACCAGGCCCGGAAGTACAGGGCCGGCACCCTCCGACCCCTGCGACTGCTTTACATGGATGTGCATCCCTAGGACGCACATCCATGTCTCTGCACAGTGCTCTGCCAGGCCGGTCCCCAGGCGTTTGATTCCGGCTGCCGGAGGACAGGAAGGCGGGGTGGCGCAGCAGCTTTCAAACTCCTGCAGCTGCTTTTCACGTGCTGCATCTCAGGATGGAGCCGTGAGCTTCTGGAGGTCCGGAGAGTCTGGTGGCAGCCTCCTCAGTCTCCCGCCGTGTGTCTAGTCCTGGCCGCTCATCCAGAAAGTGAGGACACACTGTTGCTGAATACTCACAGAAGAGAAGAAGAGAGGTGAGAGGAGGAAAGCGCTGGGGGACACAGGAGGAGGAAAGCGGGGGAGACAGAAAAAGGGGACTTAGGAGAAGAAGAGCAGGGGACACAGGAGGACGGGGGATAGAGGAGGAGCAAAAAGAGGGATACAGGGAGACGGAGGAGGAGAGTGAGGGACACAGGAGAGCGGGGACCCAGGAGGAAGAGAGTGGGGATCACAGGAGAACTGGGGACAGAGGAGGAGGAGAGTGGGGGACACAGGAGAATGGAGGGCAGAGGAGGAGGAGAGTGGGGGACACAGGAGAATGGAGGGCAGAGGAGGAGGAGAGCGAGGGACATAGTAGGAGGAGAGCAGGGGACAGAGGAGAAAGAGAGCAGGGGACAGAGGAGAAAGAGAGCAGGGGACAGAGGAGGAGGAGAGTGGGAGACATAGGAGAACGGGGGAAAGAGGAGGAGGAGAGTGGGGGACACACAGGAGGAGGAGGATAGCGAGGATAGATGAGAACGGGGGATAGAACAGGAGGAGAACAAGGGACACAGGACGATGGGAGGAGGAGGAGAGCGAGAGACACAGGAGAGTAAGGACACAGGAGGAAGAGAGTGGGGATCACAGGAGAACTGGGGACAGATGAGGAGGAGAGTTGGGGACACAGGAGAATGGAGGACACTGGAGGAGGAGGCGGGCGACACAGGAGGAGGAGAGTGGGGGACACAGGTTAATGGGGGACAGAGGAGGAGGAGAGCAGGGGACCGAGGAGGAGAGCGGGGGACAGAGGGGAACGGGGGCAGAGTAGGAGAGCGGGGAACACAGGAGGACGGGGGATAGAGGAGGAGAACGGGGGACACAGGAGGACAGGGGACGGAGGAGGAGAGCGAGGGACACAGGAGAGCGGGGACACAGGAGGAAGAGAGTGGGTATCACAGGAGAACTGGGGACAGAGGAGAAGGAGAGTGGGGGACGCAGGTGAATGGAGGACACAGGAGGAGGAGTGCAGGGGACACAGGAGGAAGAGAGCGGGAGATACAGAAGAACGGGGAATAGAGGAGGAGGAGAGCATGGGACACAGGAGAATGGGGGACAGAGGAGGACACAGGAGGAGGTGGAGAGTGGGGCACAGAGGTGAAGAGCGGGGGACAGAGGAGAGCAGAAGACTCCACTACTGGAATAAGCTTGGGGGGTGACACTGGGTTTTGGAGTGAGTCTACTGTTTTGTGCAGTTGTCACTAATCCTATTTTTCAGATCTTGGTGGGGCTGCATATATAACACACTATATAGAGGGATATAAGGCTGCACTAATGGAGAGCTATGAGGCTGCATATATAAGGCTGTACTATAGGGGCTGCACTACCTGGAGGACGGAGCCTGTATTATACTGTATAGAGGGCTGTGAGGCTACTATATGTAGGATGGTTGGGGTGCATTCTAATAACTGGATGATTATTGGGGCTACCTTATGAATGGGGGACTATGGGATGCATTATAATACATGGAGGACTATGGGGATATATTGTAATATATGGAGGAATATGGGATGTGTTATAATAATAATTGGACGCCTATCATGGCGGGAGGAGGAAGACCATATATACCAGAAAGGGGAACATATATACCATGATAAGGGCCACATTCCAGGAGGAGGACCATATATAGCAGGTTGAGGGACATTAATACATAGAGGGGTCAATTTGTGAGTCTTTATAGAACTTTGAACGTTACACGGGGCCCAAGCATCCGACCAACGTGTGCCCGTGGGTGGGGGGGGCCCGGTCTGAATTTCGCACCGGGGCCCACCAGACTCTAGTTACGCCACTGTCCATAAGTATATATTTGAGTTGCTAAACTTTCCTCCGCCACCTCCTTTTACTATTATTCACACAGAACACCATCACAGCTCCAGGCCAGAAGGGAGAAGTCTGATACCCAAGTTCAGGGGAGGTCCCCTATAAATTCTAGTCTGGGAGCAGGGTTAGGCAGTTCAGTTCCTAGGAGGAAGGTAGAAAATATCCTGAGGACAGGAGCCGCTTCAGGCTCATCCGAGGATACTGACTAGCCAGTGTGAGTGACCCGTAGGTGAGGATCTGAGGAGGTGGAGGAGTAGGTGTGGGGAGTGGAGCCAGTGCCAGCTCGCCTCAGCACCGAACGCAGGACGGACACCGGAGTCCGAGGTCACAAGGGACTTTATGCCCAGAAACCAACACCGGAGGGCGGGTGATTCCAAGTCGCTCGCCGGCCAAAAGGGCCGGAGACACAGCAACACCAAAGAGCTCAGGGAGACGTAGTGAGAAGAGAGTAGCATAAAAAGGGTTCAAGCTGCCTGTCATATGGGCCAAGACAGAAGGAAGAGGAGAAGGTCGCATCATAGCTTCAAGCAGCCAGGACCCATCAAGAGCAGCGTAGTTGGGAGGCCCTTGATAAACATGCTACTTTCTTCAGTAAAGGTAAAGGAGACTGTCACCCTTGTGTCTGTCGGTCATTTCGTACACTGAGTCCTGCATCCCCAATGAACTATCACCTCTACAGACTTTTCGGTTGCCCTGGGGAGCCACTCTTCCCATGGAGAGCCAAGCCATCACAACTGCAACTCCCATCATCCCCAGAGGTCCCGACTGCAGCAGCAGCTACACTGGTCGCCTTCCACGGTTGGTATCACGACACAAACTCTTTTATTTTATTTTTCTTTTCATCCCTTTTTCAAACTTTACTCTTTTTACTGATCACCCGACGAGGGATCATGGGCCGGGTCACGTCACCTTGACACCCCACAGCCCCGACGACATCGGGAGGGCCCAGCTCTGAGTACCTCACGGTCCTCACTGGAGCAAGTTACATGCCTGGACACACGTCGGAAGTTATGCACCTGCAGCACAGGACCTCACGACCCCCGTACAGCTTTCACAATGGCAGCCATGGACCGCACACGTGGATGGTCTTGCAGCTCAGCAGTGACCTTACAACACGTGCATGGCTATGCCGCGAAGCAGGGAACTGAGCAGCATCCTTTCAGGTAACAAGCAAAAGTATTCCAGCTAGTTAGGGGGGAAAGAGCATTGGGTAAGAACACAGACATGCACAGTAATGCCGGGGAAACAAAGTACAAACAGACCGGCGTTACACTTTTCTTTAGAAAAGTTCACTAAACTTGGTGTTAATACTTTCTGCCACTTTACTCAGTGCTGCTCAGGCTGAAGGCTGCTGTTGGTCATGGTACTCTGCCGCCAGACAGTCAGGCTACTCCTTCAGGGATACTTTCTGCCACAACCTGCTTCCCCCCAGAACACTCCATCATAGCCACCGCTGGAGAAGACGATGTCTCTGAACTATGGCGTGGTAGTAGCAATATGCTCTCATGGTCTCTAAAATGAGTACCTTTCATTTAAGGAGGAGACATGGGCCATGGTAATGCCATAGTTCCAACAAAGAACCTAATGTTCCCAGTTGCTGCCGAAGGTTTCAGGCAGAATGGTGGATCACTGCAGTTCATGAGTTGTTTTTTATCACTTCCAAAAAGGGTCAGAGGCCGGGCCAGCAGAATGTCTACTAGCTCAGTCTCTAATATTGGGGCCATTAGTCAGTAGCTAGCCCTAAAGGTACACGCGTCAATTTTGCTAGGCAGTTTCACTGCCAATTTGCTGGTTGCAGTAAAATCATGGACACTTTTCTCTTTTGTTGCAGTGTACAAATTCAACAATGTGTCCATGATTTCACTGCAACCAGCAAATTGCCAATGAAATTGCTAGCAAAATTACCCCATGTGATGGTACCTTAAGTTCTCCTATCTGAAGTTCCGGTCTTTAGTATAGGTCACCATGAATATGTTTGACTACCTGGCAGCAAGCCATGTAGTCCTCTAATAATAATCTCCTGCTGATTAAGCAGCAATTTTACCAAAACTACAGTACGTGGCCCACTAAGTGACACCTCACTGGATAAAAATAAAAATACTCTGTTTTAACTGTAATAAATACTATAGCCACTACTACTTGTACTATAATTCATAGTTATAGCACTAATACTACTAGTAAGAAATGTGCTACTTGTTCTGACAACTCATTTTACTACTGTAATGATAAGCATCTTATAACGATTCGTGTGTTTGACCTTGTTCATGTGTTGAAGCGGTGCCTGCCATAGGAAACCATTCTTCAGATTAAGTAGTAAGAATAAAAGAATGAATAATTAAAAAAAAAACATTTAGCTTAATTCAGTGGCGGACCTTGACCCCAGGGGCCCTGGTGCAGCCATGGTGAGGAGCGGCGGGGGAGGGGGGCTGGTGGCCGCCGGCGCGGTCGGGGGGGGGGTGCAGTGCTGGTGGCCGTCGGCGCGGTCCGTTGGGGGGGGGGGTGCTTGTAGCAGTCGGCGCGGTCTAGGGGGGGATGGGTGTCGCTGGCGGCAGTCGGAGAGGTGTTTGCGGCAGCTCTCCTACCTGCTGAGCCGCGCCGAGTGCCCTCCTGGGAGCCGGAGGGCAAAGGAGAGGCGGGGCGGGATCAGGTAAGGGAAGCAGGAAGCTTTCTGCTTCCCTTGCCTGACCCTCCTCACCTCTGACAGCGGCTTACGGACGTCGGCTGGGGGCCCCCCTGCAGGCTTGAAGGGGCCCCCTAGCCGGTCGGGGCCCTGGTGTAGCTGAACCAGCTGCACCACGGTAGTTCCGCCCCTGGCTTAATTGAACATCAGCATGTGCGTATAAGAGGTGAATAGTCTCTATATAGTGACAACATTTTTGAACGGTACATAAAATAGAAAACATAGTTGTTAATAATATAAACAACTGTTTAAAACTGTTTAAAAAGCCAAACTACTTTACAAAAATGCATGTACTCCAATGACTGTACAGTATACTTAAAAAAATGGTGTCTAAAGTGTTTCTATCTGCCTCAATAGAGTGAGTGGATCAGTCCAGAGTTTCGTCTGAATCACATATTTGTGGGATGTAAACGCAAACCGTGATGTAAGTGCTCAGCGTAGACCACAAGAATTTGATTCCAGCTTCCAGTGATCTAAAAATATTCTGTAACAGTTATAACACTACTTAACTTATAACTCTTCACAAAACCAGCCAACATTCTGGTACATCATCTCTCACTGCAAATATTGTGAGTTATCTTACCGCTAGTGCAAAGGCTCTGGAAAAAGAATGCCTCGCACCCTTCAAAATCCAGTGAAATCTGCAAACCCATATCCAAATACCTCCCTCTTTCTGAGCTACCCCATTAATTCATCTCTGTAAACAGCCTCATGTAGAGCATTAACATAACAAGGAGAGCCCAATCAACAATTTACAAGATGTGTGTCTCCATAAGCACAAGCTGGGCACCATGTAAGTACTCTAGGCAGGCATGTTTGCTATTCTCCAGAAAAAAATGACAGAGTGGATGTCCAAAATATTCACTGCAGCCATAGGCCTGGTTCACATATACCATCCGTTTTTGCCTTAAATCCGTTTTTGGAAAAAACATTTTTTCGATGTCCAAAAACGCATATGCGTCAACGCATTTGCGTGCTTTTTTTAAAAAAACGCATGCGTTTTTATGCAGCAGCCCAAAAACGCTGCTAGCTGCGTTTTTGGGGTGCTTCAAAAAAGCGAATGCGTTTTTTTTAACATGGGGCCCTATGGGAGATGCATGCATTAACGCATGATACATATAGGCCCCTGCGTTAACACATATGCGTTTTTAATGAAAAAATGACTAAGTCTTAAAATTTTCCAAAAACGTCCAAGACATCAGGGGACACTATTGGCACCCTTAGAAAAAGGATCCATTTTTCTAAGGGCTTAAAAAACGGATTTGTATGTGTGAACCTGGCCTTTGGGTGCAGTGACAAAACGCATGCGTTTTTTACAAATGCATGTCACACTTAAGTCCAGTATTCGTTTTTAGCATCAGATTTTGGACTTAGGAAAGAAAGTGAAAAAACTGATGCCAATAACGGATCAAGGGCTTATGTGTAACCCTAGTCAAAGAATAATTCATTGAGAGGTGCACTTCATAGAGTGGGGTCACTTTTAAGGGTTGTCTGCTGTTCTGCCACCTCATGTCACTAGCAAAGTATTCTACCAAAACCTGTGCTCCAAAAGTCAAATAGCACTTCTTCGTGCTCAGCCCTGCCATATGGCCAAGAAGTAGTTTCTGAGATTATATAGGGCATTACCATGTTCTGGAAAAATTATGCAATAAATTGTGGGGTCCATTTTCATCTTTTAACCCATTTGTAACTGAGAAATTAGCAGCTATTAAAAAATGTACATTCTTACCAACTAAATTGTTGTATTTACACATCTCAATGTTAAAACTTTCTCTGAGGCACCTGTGGGTTTAAAATATTTTCTACACCCCTACATAAATTCCTTCAGGGGTCTAGAATCATACAATCATAGAATCATGAAAGGTAAAGTTGGAAAGGACCTCTCTGGTCCAACTACTGCTCAAAATAGAATTCACTAAATCATCTCAGGCAGATGTCAGTCCACCTCTCGTGGCAGCCTGTTCTGCCCGTTGATCACCCTCAATGCCAAAAAGTTTTTTCTACTATTTAATATGTTTCTCCTCCCATTCAGTTTCATTCCATTGCTTCTAGTATTTCCATGTGCTAATAAGATTAAAGCTGATCCCTCTACAGAGATATTTGACAGGTAGGTTCTAGGTTCCTAAATGGGGTCACTTGTGGGGAGTGTGACAACACCGCCTTGTACAATGTGTGGCATGGGTTAATTTTTCTTAATTTGACTAGACATATTAGTCTTTTGTTTGCTATCTCATGTTTATTAAATCATTGTTTCTACCCAGTCTGCTTGGAGCCCCATTGTCCTCATTTGTGGATTCTTAATTGAATGTAAATTACCTCACCCCTCTGTCTAAATTACTCAGAGGAGACTTATTCAAATACCGGATTGAAATGCCAACCAATAAGAGAACAGCCTTATTCCACCATTCCTAGGAAGACGACAATAATTTAAGATTAGGGATGAGAGTATATTCGCAAGTATTCGGTATTTGGCGAGTAATGTGGTACTCAAAGCATAGCGAGTATTTCACTACTCGCCTCGCAATATTGGGATCTCCCGTCCAGCATTAGACAATCACAGTAATGCCACAGCCTTCTTGGTTGCGGCATTACTATTATTTCTGGCCGCCCAACGTTATACATAAGTCATAGCCTATGACTCATAGGCTTATATAAGCCCTGCCACCGACGTTTTCTGCACATTGCTTGCAGAACACCGCTAGTGTACAGAGAGTGTGAGCAGCTGCTAGAGAGAGTTGTTTTTGTGCATATTGTACAGAAATCCTCTGTAAAACCCAAAAGCTCTTGTTGTCCAAATATCTTTATTGAAATTTCAAGGGAGGGGGGAGGGGAGGGAATTAGATACATAAATAAAGAGGGAGGGGGAGGGGGGAGGGGAAGGGTAATAAACGTAACAAGTAAACAAACCAACAAATAACATGAACGGTACAAGTCGTAAGTACATATGCAAATTCAAATACAGCGCTCGTACAAAAAGAGAGAAAATTGGAAAGGTACAAATGAATATCCGAATACTGAATAGTCCAAACACACTCCGTGCATTTTGTCGCAAATCGTAATGCAAGCTTGAAAGCATTGTGGGGAAGAAACAGTCAAATCATCAATTTTTACGTCAGCGGCCTATTGCAGGAGGGATGGGGAAAAAATTGTCAACCATGTCTCCCAACGCCCTATGAATTTTGGGAACCTGTTTGCGCGTATAGCGAAGTTGTACTCGAAAGTACAGTGAGTCGACACTCTTTCAATCAGGTCATCCACTGTGGGGGGTTCTGGTTTGTTCCACCTCGAGGCTATCAGGACTCTAGTAGTCAAAATAATGTGGGATGTTAAGAAGCGTATGTGGTGAGGGAGGTCCTCTGTGCCAATCAGTAGTAATACTAATTCTGGGGTGAAGTTTATTTGAATCCCAGTGACGTTTGTAATTAGAGATTTGACATCTCTCCAATAATTGGTCAGGACAGGACAGTGCCAGAAAATATGTGAGAGGGTTCCCAGGTTTCCACAGCCTCTCCAGCAAGATGGGTCGTGATTGGGGTTCATATGATATAGTTTGATAGGGGTATAGTACCATCGTGAGAGGACCTTATAGTAAGACTCGTGGAGGGTGGCACAAGATGAGCTGGAATACACTGTCTTAATAGTTTTAGCCATTTTCCCCAGGTCCACGCGGATACCCAACTCCTCCTCCCAAGCTCCAAAGAATGAGAGGTTTAGTAATTCGACTTCTTCGTTGAAGATTCTATAGAGAGAGCTCGTTTCCCAAAGGGAGGCTTTCCGCGGGGTGTTTATAAGTTCGTCAATTACTTGCGGAGCTGTGAGTTTGAGATTGTGAGTGCTGAGGTAATTGGCTATGACTCTCCAGTTAGTTCGGTCATCCCTGGTGAGGGGGAATTTGTCTTGGAGGATGTGGAAGGGGATGATAGAGTTTCCTGAAAGCAGATCATTAACATAAAGAATCTCCTTATCCCTCCAGAGAGAGAGGTCCAGGTTCGGCATCAGAATTTCAAGAGTTTCTAGAGGGATTTTGTTGAGAATGGAAGAAGTATAGTATTTGGCTGCCTTTTTGACAAGATCTCTCCAGGCTAGAATAGTTGCTCTATTAATTGGGTGAGTAGGAGGAGGTTTGGAGGGATTTATTAAATAAGCCATGATTAGAGCTTTTTGATTATTGTTATTGATCGTTCCTTCTATAGAGATCCAGGGCGAATCGTTCGGGCCTATAAGCCATTTTTGTGAGAGTTTGGCGATGGATGCCAAGTAGTAGTTGTGCAAGTTGGGAACTCCTAGGCCTGCTACTCTCTTGTGCCTCTCGAGGGATAGTCTGGCCACTCTTGGGCGCTTATTGAGCCAAATGAACGCACGGAGTTGTGATTGGAGTTTAATGAACCATCTCTTCGGGATGAACAAAGGGATGGATCTAATTATGTACAAGAATTTCGGGAGCAGTGTCATTTTAAAAGCTTCAATCCTGCTCAGCCAGGACAGTTCAACTTTTGAAAGACGTAAGTAGGCCTGATGGAACGAGTTAAATAGGTTTGTTAGGTTCGTCTGTACCGTGGCTGAACAGGGTTTGGTCAAAGTAATCCCTAAATAAGAAATCTCCTTTTCCGTCCATGTATAGTTAAACTCTTCTTTGAGGTACTTGAGTAGTGTTTCCTCTATATTAAAGTCCAGGATCTGGGATTTTGTTTCATTTATTTTGTAGAAGGAGAGCTGGGAGAATCTCTCAATGACCCTTGACAGGTGCCTGAGAGATTTGAGGGGATTGGTAATTGAAAGGAGGATGTCATCTGCAAACAGAGATATTTTGTGTTGGCGTTGATTTAACGGGATTCCTCTAATATTGTCATTGTCTCTGATGCTAGATGCAAGTGGCTCAATGAATAGGGCAAAGAGGATAGGGGAGAGTGGGCACCCCTGCCTCGTGCCATTTGTCAAGGGGAATTTTTGAGACAGGAAATTGTTAGAGTATACTCTTGCTGTGGGATTGGCATACATTGATGATATGAAACGAAGGATATTGCCTTGGAACCCAAACCTTCGCAGGGTGCGAAATAAGAAGTTCCACTGGACCCTATCAAAGGCCTTCTCGGCATCTAAGGCCAAGAAGGCTGAGGGTTGTTTTGAATTCTCTATAGAGGTGATTAGATCCAGGGCTCTCCTAGTGGCGTCAGCCGTATTACGGCCTGGGATGAACCCTGCCTGATCAGGGTGGATTAATTTGGTGATGTAATTTTTGATTCTATTAGCTGCTATTTTAGCTAAGAATTTCGTGTCCGAATTCAGGAGGGAGATCGGCCTATAGTTCTTGGTATCTGCCGGGTCTCCCTTTCCTTTGGGTATCACCGTAATAACAGCTTCGAGCATTTCAGGTGGTAGGTGTCCGTGGGTAGCAGAGTAATTGGCCAATCTGGTAACATACGGGGACAATAAATCTGTGAAGGTTTTGTAGAGCTCATTTTGGAATCCGTCAGGACCGGGTGATTTGCCCACTTTCGATTGTCCTATGACTTCTGAAATCTCAGATGTCGTGAACGGTAAGTTGAGGTCCAATAAGTCACGATCTGTAAGTGAGGGCAGGTCAAGGTTGGTTAGGTAGTCAGTGATATCTTGATCCGAGGGTTCCAAAGTGGAGGGGTTATTTTTCAAATTGTACAGGGAGGTGTAGAAGTGAGCAAAGGTATCGGCTATATCCTTCGGGTGTTTAAGAGTTTGGCCAAGTGGGTTCCTAATCTCTTTAATTCTGGATTTCAGCTTCTGGTGTTTAATTTTTGCTGCTAGGAGTTTGGAGGGTCTATCATCAGAAAAGTAATGGTTGGTTTTGAGAATTTGGGAGATCCTGTCATATTCGGAGGATAAGAGGGATTTTAATTCTGACCTGAGTTTCAAAATGTCCAAGGAGAGATCGGGACTAGGACTAGATGTTTGCTTTTGTTCCAGATTGTGTATCTGGTTCACCAAGGTTTGTGTTTTTTCTCTGTTTTTCCTGTTATGCTGTGCGTTCAGTTGTATCATTTTGCCTCTAAGAACAGCTTTGAAAGCGGACCAGAGTATAGGGGTTGAAACATCCTCCGTATCATTTACCTTGAAGTAGTCTACTATGGTTTTTTCGATTTCCTTTTTATATGCTGGGTGAGTGTATAGTAGACTGTTGTTTCTCCAAAGTCTTTGAGAGGTTACTATCGGGCCAATCTTGAGTTCGAAAGTAACAGGTGAATGGTCGGACCAAGTTCTAGTACCAATTGAGACCTTGAGAAACTTGGAAAGGGTGAAAATGTTGGTGAGGATAAGGTCAATTCTAGAGTAAGATTGGTGGCGTTTGGAAAAATATGTGAATTCTAAAGACGTGGAATTGAGACATCGAAAGGTGTCGTATAGATCGTTCTTAATCAGCCATGGATCCAGTGACTCCAAATGCTGTCTGGATTTGGTAGAGGAGTCAAGTGATCCATTGGGAACTATGTTGAAGTCCCCGAAGATCACCAGCTCTCCTTTTTGGTTAGTGTTGACAATCCTCATAAGCTTGTTTAGGAATGTTACGTGCCCTTTGTTTGGGGCGTAGACATTGACTAGGGTAAAAATATGGTCATTTAGTTTGCATATTAGAATCAAATATCTGCCGTTCGGGTCCTCAAATGTGGAGATTTCCTCGAAGGAGATAGTGTTCTTGATCATTAGAGCTACTCCCCATTTCTTTTTCGAGTTGTTTGCACAACGAATGTTTTGGAAGTTTTTGTTGCTGAATTTCGGTGGCTTAAGGGAAGAGAACTTAGTCTCCTGCAGACCTACTACATCTGCCCCGGTCTCTCTAAGAAGTTTCCACAGAAAATATCTCCTCTGGGGAGAATTAAGGCCGTTAACGTTCTGTGACAAGAATTTAAGTGACATACCCTACAATTGTCGTGACGAAGAAAGGGCTCAGAGTGTGAGATCGACTAGATAAGGGGATCCTTTCCATTGTTAGCGCAAACAATACATTGGTGGTAGAACTGAAAACTTTCTCTAAATCTATTTTAGTGCCAGGTGAAAAGTGTAAACTTGTGACCACAACTTGACCCATAACGGAGGGAATCTAATTAAGATTACGCTGAACTACCTCCTTGGGTGGCTAAAGTTATGGCTATTCTCTTCAGCCTTTCTGTTATGGATATGATCCAATTAAGATATGATGATTCCTAGATCCCTAAGAACCCTCATTCCCTCTTCTACTTCAAGTATAGTTGTGGATTTCCCCTGATGGTGGAGAATAACTTTGGTGGGATTGAATTCCCATCTGTATTGGACACGGTTGTTTTGGAGCAGGTTAGTGATTGGGGTAAGTCTCCTCCTCTGGAGCATGGTTTCTCTGGAGAGGTCCGCAAAGACCTTGATATTGTCGTAGGGTCCAGGGAGAGTTTTTTTTAATCGAAGATAGTCCAGAAGTTGTTCTTTGACATGGAAGAAATGAAATTTCATTATAACGTCCCTGGGGGTCTCAGGTTTCAGGGATTTAGGCTTGGGTAGGCGGTGGATCCTGACCACCGTTGTGTCGAGATCCGTCAGGGTAGGGATCGTGCGTTTTAGGAGATCCTTAATGTACGGTCCCAGTTGGTCGCTTTTTACAGACTCTGGGATTCCCCTAAACTTAAGGTTCTGTCTCCTGTCCCTATCCTCTAGGTCCGTCATTTTATTTTTCACCGTTCTAAGTTCTTCTTTGAGGAGATGGTGCTCTTTTTCCAGTTTGTCATGTTTATTCTTCAAGTCAAAGATGTCTGACTCGTTTTTGTCAGTCCTGTGGGAGACCGAATCTAGAGAAATCTGGAGTTGATCGAATCTGGAGTCTAACTTCTGACTGAATGCGGAGAAAATACCTTTGAAGAAATTCTGGTCGATGGGTTGGGTCCAGTCGAATGTGTCCAACGGATTGGATCCCGATATGGGTGGGCCTTCCTTCCTCATACGCTGCTTAGCGGGACTTGCGCTGGGAGAAGCCTCAGCCTCCTCATCTGAGCCGTCCAGAACTGCCAGTTTCTGCAAGGAGGTCTTCTTTGTGGCCATTTCCTTCCTTTTTTGTTTCAGAGTTTGCGGGTCGTCGGATTTACAATCGTCCATTTGTTCCTGTACCTGGGCCAAGGGTCCTTTTGTTGTGGCCTGGGGGACCTTGATCGGTGTTTCTGCGTCGAGCGCATTACCTTGGATTCTGAGAGAATGGGTTTGGATTTTCCAGTGTTTGTTTTAGGAGTGGTCGTATTAAAGTAGGTAAGCTTAAGAGGAGGAGCGGGCACCCACGTGTACTAGATTGCTTACTGACTGGTATAAGGTCAGTCAGGGGTTTGAGAGATCAAAATGGAGGTGTTATAATGGTTAAAGGGGTGGTTCAGTTCTGGGTAAGAATGTTTAAGCTAGATACAAGTGAGAACAGGTGATTGGACTGCTAGAATCCCGAGCCTAGGGGTGTAGGGTTGTATGTGTATCCTTAATCCCCTGTTGTCCAAAGTGGTGTCCCTGTGCTCAGAGTGAAGTCAGAGTACTTCGAGTGAGAGGGAGTATCAGGGATTACCTAGTCAGCCGAAAGGCTGAGTCAAAGGGTCTGATAATCTTGTAGGTTCACTGACAATGGAGGTTATATGATGGTGTTGTAGAGGTTGGGGTTAAGGCAGGTTGACCAGTGGACACTAGCTGGCTATAATCTCAACTAATAATCCAAATTCCCCAGGTGATTGAACAGGTGGAATATCGCCTTTCCCAAATGCAATAGGGAGCCCACAATCTATCCCCACGTATTACGGAGCGATTAATTATACACCACTATAGCTGTGCACACGGCAGAAAATCAGGTTGAGAAATTCTGTAATGCTAGTATTTCAATAAATTGTTAAGACAATAGTTTCATCAGGGGGAAAGGGCTGTCATATATTATGCTTACAAATTGTAGATTGGTTCAAGTAACAGCGAGCCAGAGGTAGGTAGTGGTATCTTAGTACAGAGTATGTTTCAGACTTATAAAGGCTGTTTCTCACTAGTTAACAGAGGTATAATTAATGATTTGAATGGTTAAGGTGTGACAGTGGGCACTCCATATACTAAGTGTGAGAGGGCAGAATGTTCCTAAGGAAACAGAGGCACACTGTCCTTTGTAGGGGAAGGACCCTCGTTGGAGTATGACGTGTTTCTATGTGAGAGGTGATCAAGAAGTAGGCAAATAAGATATAACTTATCTATTACAATACCAATGCAGACAAAGATGTACCTCAGCCGTTTCAGTAGTGGAGAAAAGTAGTATATAACAAAGAGGTTAGCCAATAGTCGTGCAGTTAGAAGCAATTAAAGGGTAGATTAAAGTAGAAGTAGTGAAACAATCCAGTCTGCTGAAGTATGAAGTGAGCCAGTAAAAGTAAAGGAGGGGGGGTAGTAGTAGTGTGGAGAAGCAAGATAAGATAAGAAGAGAGAAAGCAATAGTCGTGGGGTTGGGGATATGGGGTTTAAAAGATGTGTTAGGAGTGAGTTAAAATAGTACTAGTGTAGTACTTCGTCTCCAGGTAAGAGGTGAAGCACAGAAGTGAGGAATCAAGGAGAATTAGTGTTGAGTTAGAATGAGGGGAGAAAGGGAGGAGAGAAGACGTTTGCAGAAAGTAATAAGGTAGAGAGGTCTAAAACATTCAGGAGAACCACAAATTAGAAACCAGCCTTACATGTACGAACTTATACCATAAGAGGAGACGGTGAGGATGAATGATCCCAAATGAGGACCTCACAAAGGTCCCCTTCTAGAGGTGTACAGAGAGTAGGTCCCGACGTCGTCCAGTGATCTTTGCAGTGAGTAACAGTCTCAAAAGCAGGGTGGAAGTAGATCCAGATGTGTCCAGGTGTACTTCAAGGGTCTCCACCAATTAACCCAAGTCGCAGAAGGTGATGCTGGGGTTCAGATGAAGAAGGGTCTCAGGGAAGTGTCTCACTGGTTGGACCCCATCGACCGTGATGTCAGATGGACAGACTCCAGATGTCGTCCAGTTAGGTGTACAGTACTAGGTAGGCTCCAGAGCGTAAACTAGGTGAGTCGTGGTGGGAGCAGTGGGTCTTCTCGAGCTGTTCTGTGGTACAGAAAGGAGGGGGCTGGGTGCAGTTGGGAGATAGGTATCCCTGTCACAATGTGCTGCACTGTGAATGATGAGCCGCTGTCACATTGAAAGTCACAGCAGTGCTGCAGATGGGAGGGGGGGCTCCAGAGGCACAGAGATCCTCGGAACAGTTCAGCTCAGGGCACTCACCGCAACCCGCGCCGCCAATAGTCAGAATCTCAAATGCAGGGAACAGGCATCGGGTGCTCAGGTATAGCCCACCCATGGCACCAGTCTCTGAGGGTGCAGGGTCCACAGCTGAGGCAAGGGGGAATATACCACCTCCTCTGCTGCAATTAAGGGTTATGATGGAGGTGAACAGCTTTGCAGGGGAGCCTCGAAACAGACATGTGCAGTTACAGACCAGAGACGGTTACCATGACAACCCCTCAGGCCAGGCCTCTGGGAGCAGCAGTAATGGAGGGAAACCGAGATTGCTTGCTTACCAGCTCCTCTGGGCCCCGGAGGTCCAATCCAGTTGTAAAATAGGAATCAAACAGTTTCAATAAAGAGTCAGGTCCTGAAGATCCCTACATGATCACACAGAAGTGGGATCCAGCGTTGTATTCCACATGGGGGTTCCAAACTCGGTAATCCAGAGAGAAATGAAGCTGGAAATAATCCAAAGGGATCCAGAAGGGTTCAGAGGTGTAATCCAAGTGGATCTAGTTGATTTGATGAGAATTCTGGCCCAGGATCAGGCCAGATTCCTGTAGATTTAGGCTGGAGAGCAGGAGCCTCACCTAAGTGTGTCTGCTCAGCATGAGGTCCCAAGCCACGCCCCCCCAAAAGCTCTTGTGAGAGCTACTAGTATTGTAGTACTACATGACTGTAGTGCAGTGAGACACGCAGGAGCGTTACAGTACCACATAGTACAGTCAGCAATATTTCAGCTCTTCTCAGGGTCAGGGAGTAGTGACAGTTTTCCCAGCTATGTTTGGGGTCACATTTACCCCTGCAGGCCAATTTTTGTGCCATTGTGGTGCTGTGTTCACACCGAATAGCATGCACAGTACTGCACAAGTGACACGCAACAAGCACTGCTGTCTTGTGTGGTGACTGGTTTTGCATATTATTTAGCCTTAAACCTCAGGGAACTTTGACATCACACTAACAGCAGAGCAGGCCAACACCTCCAAGGCATATAAGGAGAATCTGGCCAACTATGCAGCTTGGATACCCTGTAGTTAAAAGGAACAGAAGAGTCAGGAAGGACGCAGGTATGGTCACTTAGATAGTCGTTAACCATCTTGTGCAACTTCTCCCTCCTTGACATTGTGACTGGTCCAGCTAGCCCTTGCTGATGAGCTGGTTAATTGAAGATGGCCCAGTTTGTTGACATTTTACCACCACCTCTTTGGACCTGCTGGGTGTGCCTCTCACCATTAATGCATGCTGTTGCACAGAGCTGGTACCTCTGCTAGCAGCAGTGTATGAGGGTGATGTTGCCATCAAATGATCGACAATGACCCTCTTGACAGATTCAATTGTGAAATATCTTGATGACTGCAACAGTAGCAAAGGAAATTTGTCCTTGTACTGTGGGTCTAGAAAGGTGGCCAACCAGTATAGGTTGCTGTTGAAAATGTGGATCACACGATGGTCTTGGCACAGACAATTAGATATGAAGTGTGCTATGTGTGCCAAGCTGCAAAGAGGCAAATGTTCTGTGACTTCAGAAGGAGGAACAATACCTATGCTCTCCTCACACTGACTTTCCTCCTCCTTCTCCTCCTCTCCAGCCCACCTATGCTGGACTGACATGAAGCTGGGGTTGGAAGTCCCCTTTGTAGCATGAGGGGTCCCCTCGGTACCACTGAAAAAGAAGTCCTCTCCCTTTTCGCCTTCCTCATCATCTTCATCCCCAATCTTGCCTGATGAGATTGTCTGGGCTGGGTAGCATCGCCCATTGTGAAATATTACTCCATACCCAGCTGCTGGGCACTCAAAGATTCCAATTTTAGATTTTGCAGCGATTCTTTCAGCAGACATAGCATAATAGCCTGATCACCACTCACAAGCTTGTTGCACTACTCAAAGTTATCAAGCACCTCACAAATGTCTCTCCTCCTGTATCTGTCCTTGTTCTCCCCTCTTCATATGTAAAGCGCCATGAAATCTAATGGCGCTATATAAATAAATAATAATAATAAGAAGAAGAAGAATAAATGTCAGCGATCCACACCCACTCGACAGTTGTTATGTGTCTTGGCTGAGTCCAGGTCGGATCGGTGGTCTCATCATCTGATGATCACCTGCTTTGTGCCCAGCAGATTGGGAAGAACGGATCACAGGCGACATGGCAGAGGTTTGACCCACAGACACCGATTTGGTACCCTGGTGTTCTGCCCACCGACTAGGGTGCTTGGCTGCCATGTGTTTCCGCATACTGGTGGTGCTTTGTTTGCCTTTGCCCTGGCCTCTGCTCAGCTTCGTATGGCAGATGCTACAGATGACAACATTTGGTTTAGAAGGACTATCTGAAAAACATTTCCAGACAGCGGCTGAATGCACCCTTGCCTTGACTTGGGCACAGAGGGATTGCTCTTAGCAACAGTTGACACACTTTGCATTCTGATCAAACCGGTAGCTCTTGGTGCCTTTTGTTTGTGCTACGTATTCACTTTCTTTGTCTGTGCTGCTGTGCTTTGCTATGCATGCCAGCCGTCCAGGTCGGATCGGTGGTCTCATCATCGACCACCTCGTCGTCCATGTCATCCTCCTTCCGTGTTAATATTGTCAGCTGGTCAGATGGCAACTGTGTGTCATCAACATCAGTCTCCACCTCTTCTTCCTGTATGTCATATGGATGAAAGTGGATTTATTCTGGCCGTGGGCTTTCAAATATTTGGGCATAAACAGACAATACCTCCTCACGTTCCTCTTTAATATCGCGTGGTGAGAGGCCAGATGCAACTAAAGGATATGGACCAAACAGATTCTCGGAGTGGCCATAGTTGGAGTCAAATGTTTCCTGTGACACCTGACGGGGTGATGAACTAGGAACAGGTTGAGAATAGAATGACACAGCGCTCTCTATCCATGCATGGGCTACTTTTTGGAGACACAATGGCTATGCCTGGACATTGGGCACTGCAACTACTGTGCTAGTAGTCCTAGCATCATAATTGTTTGGCCCTGGAGGCCTGCTTCCTTCATTAACCATAATACAGCCCCTTGGGCTCCTTTTTGGAGACATATGGCTATGCCTGCACATTGGGCACTGCAAGAACTATGCTACTAGTCCTAGTAGTCCTAGCTTCATAATTGTTTGGCCCTTGAGGCCTGCATCTTTCATCAACCATGGCATAGCCCCTTGAGCTACTTTTTGGAGACACTGTGGCTGCACATTGTGCAGTGGCAGTGGAACAACAATGACAGTAGTCCAAGCTTTACAATTGTGAAGCCCTTGTGATGATGATGATGGGTGGCTTCTTGCTGCGTTAACCATCACACAGCCCCTAGAGAAGATTTCTCTCTTTACACCACTTACACACTGAGCTGTCAGAATATCTCCATCATAACACGCTCTTACGACAATCATGCACCCATTTCAGCTTTTCCTTCAGTCCCCAGGCCGTTTTTTGGGTTCCAGCAGACAATTACTCGCATTTTCCTTTGACTAACATTAGACTCGCTAATCACACCAAATACCCGAGTATTACGATGTACTTGGCACGAGTATAGCAAGTCCAAGTATTTGACTACTCGCTCATCCCTACTTGAGATGTGTGCTTGGGCTATATAAAAGGACTTGCTTCAGTCACCAGTAGTTCATATGCTGCATGGCTTCCTTTGCTTTGCTCGGTTAGCTTCCTAAGATTGTTTTTCAGTACTTCCTTGACTGAGGCTTGGTTTCTGTTAATGTTATATTTCCCCTTTCCACATCTTGTGGTGTTTGCACTTCCCCTTGCTGGATGCAGTCCTTTGGGTATAACTCAAAACCTGTAATGGACACTGCCCTTCAAGGACTTACCACCATTTTAACAGTATGCTGATCCCTGTGGTACGTTTGTTATATAGATATACCATGTATAGTCATCTATTTGTTTTTGAAACTTATAGTATAGTCATCTGTGTTACAGTAAAGTTTTTTTACTTCACGCCTTGTGTGCTGCACAGTTTCTGCAAAGAGGTGCTTTGATACTGCCCTACAAAGACTAGTGAACAAGCTACAGGCCTCTAGCCTAATGGCCTGAAGTATGGAAATACAAGACACAACACACTCCTGTACAACAGGGCTGCAAACAGTGCATGTGTTCTGCATTTACTTAGAATTACACTAGGTGCTGGAATCATCACCAATGCAGGTGATGAAATTAGCACCTGTGCAATGCTAAGGAAATCATGAAAACTTAAGCTCCTGTCACAAACAATGACGCTCCAGCGATCCCGACAGCAATAACGACCTGCCAGGATCGCTGGAGTGTCGTTACCTGGGAGCTGTCAAACAGGCAGATCTCCCCGGCGATCAGGGACCTGGGAGCCACCTCCCACATCGCTGAAAGCTATGTTACCAGCGTCTTCCCTGCTTAGCTCAGCCTGTAAGCAGGGAGGAAGTTGGTAAATATGATAAACAGCGGGTATCCAGGCAGCGCGCGCTGCCTAGATACCCACTGTTTATCATAGTTACCAGCGTCCTCCCTGCTTACAGCAGCGCTAGGCAGGGAGGAAGCTGGTAACTATGACAAACAGCAGGTATCCAGGCAGCACGCACTGCCTAGATACCCGCTGTTTATCTTAGTTACCAGTGTCTTCCCTGCTTACAGGCAGCGCTAAGCAGGGAGGAAGCTGGTAACTATGATAAACAGTGGGTATCCAGGCAGCGCGCGCTGCCTAGATACCCGCTGTTTATCATAGTTACCAGCGTCCTCCCTGCTTAGCGCTGGTAGCCATGATAAACACCGGGTATCTAGGCAGCATGCGCTGCCTAGATACCTGGTGTTTACCATGGTTACCAGCCCTGTAAGGTCACTGATCGCTGGTCTCTTGCTGTCACACGCAGCGATGCGTGCTGACCAGCGGGAGACCAACGACCTAAAAATGGTTCTGAGTCCTTTGCAGCGATCAACGACCTCCCAGCAGGGGCCTGATCACTGCTAGATGTCACACATAGCAACATCTCTGGGGAGATCATTGTAACGTCACAGTTACAATGATCTCGCTAACGATCTCGTTATGTGTGACTGGGGCTTTACACTGTTTTCAGACCTTGAGGACTGTAGTTGGCCACCTCTGCCCTAGAAGTCTCTGTAGAAGTAGCCAGGGGGCAAGAGGAATCCTTGCGCCTTTTCATAGCAACTGCGGCTCTCCCTGCACTCTCTTAGGCCATGTGCCTGTCGTGCATTGTTTGATGCTTTTCTTTTGGTGCAGATTTTGAGACTCTGCATCAAAGTCTGCATGTCTATCCTGAGGCCAGCAAAATCTAGGGCAAATCAGAAGTGCTGTATCCACTTTGCTTTTTTTTTTCTTGCGCATGTGGATCAGATTTCTATTTTTTGCCCCAAAATCTGCACCAAATCAGCAAGGAAAGAAAAAATATATTGGCACTGCACGTCTGAACTCTCATTGACTTTGCTGGCTTCAGGATAGACATGTATATTTTGATGTAGATTCTCAAAATCTGCTTTAAAAGAAGCATCAAACTGCGTACCATGAACACTGTGCCCTACAACAATATGGTGGGGTCACGTTGACTAAAATCAGCCCCCATATGCTGTGATAGCAGGCACCCAGGCACTGGTGAGAGTAGAACAAGCCATGCCATCACAAAAATAACTGTAGTTCAGACTTGTAGGGGTCACATAGGGGCTATCCCGCAAGTTTCAACTGTGTTGCTCCCTGACATCACCACTCCTCAAACACGCTATCTCACGATACCAGCAAGATATCATCTCGCAACATCTAAAGATGTCTGAAGTTCATGAGCAGGCCCAGAAGCAGGGTGACAGTGGTACTGACACTTGCTAAGTAATAGTGTAGGAAGATAACATCTGTGCCAAAACAGCAGGACTCCACTGTAAAACATTTTGAGCTGTGTTTGACAGCTTTTGGACCTCTTTGTAGGTGTTTTCTAGGCCATTGATTTTGCCTTCTATTGATTTGATTGAGGTTTGGGAACTGTTCGCTGACCTAGTCAACCAATGTGTGCCCACCGGCCAACTCTGCTGAACCAGAACTTCAAAAGTTTTGCTTATCTCTACTCATAGAGGCCTGACATTATCAATCTAGAGCTTAATGACAAGCTGTCAGTACTCAGCTGTCAATGTCCCTTTCATCACCCTGCACCAGGGCATCGGGAAGAGCTAGGTAAAGCACCAGGAATTGGCACTTCTAATGAATACATCATTTTCTACAGCACCTGCAAGCTGCTATTTTTTAGTCTTGGGCCCAATAAGTATGGGCCCCACCATGTTGAGAATACTAGTCTCGAGCTGCCTGGGTTTTACCTTGGTTGGCAATCAAAAGCATGGTGAAGCCCATACATTTTTTTTTAATTATTTATTTAAATAATTAAAAACATTA
This sequence comes from Allobates femoralis, assembly GCA_033576535.1. Taxonomy (NCBI): domain Eukaryota; kingdom Metazoa; phylum Chordata; class Amphibia; order Anura; family Aromobatidae; genus Allobates; species Allobates femoralis. The sequence continues at coordinate 241,742,302 of JARQOC010000002.1, read as the reverse complement.
ATGGGCTCCCCTGTAATTTTGATTGCCAGCCAAGGTAAAGTCAAGTAGCTAGTGGTGGCAGCCCATAACTGTCCACTTTATCTGTGCTGAAAATAAAAAAGATGGCAAAGCTCTTAATCATTTTATTTTATTATTTATTTAATTTTACAGTACTATAACATCAGGTACAAATCACAGATGCTGCCACAATTGTGAGGGGCCCAACAGGCAATCACAGGTGCTGTCACAGAGTCTGTGATTGGCTGTTGAAATAAATGCAGTTACCTGGAAGCTGCCTATACATTCTATCATCTACCTGCTGAGAATAGCCAGGAAATTAATAAGTGACCCCAGAAGTTCAAGCGCACGGACTCTGTAAGTAATCAAGCTGATCATTAATCACTGTTTTGTTCATTTTTACAGCCCTCAGCAGAACCTGAACACAATAAGTAGCACAGACTTCTCAGGCAAGTCTGTGTTCGGGGTCCATGGATGAACATTAGGTGTTCGGTACAGAACCCTAACTTTTACAGTTTGGGTTCTCCTATCACTAATGGTTAGCAGTATCCTCTCTTTTCTAGACTTTAAGCTCTTATGGACAACTCTCTCTCTCACCTGAAAAGTGTGAGCTCTTATGGTGCTGTCCCACCTGGCGACGTCGCTAGCGACATCGCCTAAAAAGTGACGTAACAGCGATGTCGCTAGCGACGTCGCGCTGTGCGACAGCGCGACGCGACCGCGAATTATCACTGGTCGCAGGTTGACAGGTTTACGAGGAGGACCGTAAACCTGTCAACCTGCGACCAGCGATTAGGCTGGGTCGCGCCGTCTGACACCGCCATAGCGATGTTGGCGGTGATCCAGCCTATACTGCAGCATTGCTGCGGATCGCTCGCTGGGTTGATCCCAGCCCAGTGAGCGATGGCTCCGCCCACATCGCTGCGGCGTCACCGGCAACGTCCTGCCATGTGACAGCTGGCCTGCGATGTCAGAAGCGAGCGTGCACCCGCGCATCGCTTACGACATCGCAGGCCAGATCGTGCTGTGTGACAGCACCATTAGGGTCAGTGGATTCTCTCTTTCTTCTCTCTCTTATATGTACTTTCTGAGCATTTACAAGCTTTCCAGTATTGAACTTCGTGAAAAAGTACTCACTGCAAAATAATTTTTTTCTTAAAATTCATCAAAGTTGTCAATTTGAATTTCAAAAGATCCACTCATGTCTAGAAGTGATACAGTGGTTACAGAACATGTTCAGACCTCTTTACATTTTTCACTCGCTGTTTCACAGCCATTTGGTAAATTCAAAAGAGTTTTATTTTCTCATTAATGTACACTCTGCACCCCATCTTGACTAAAAAAAACAGAAATGTATATCTTTGAGCAAATTTATTACCCACCTATATACCCACTGTACTGAATATATTTGCCAATCAAACCATTTTATTTATACATGTACTGTATATACTCGTGTATAAGCCGACCCGTGTATAAGCCGACCCCCCTACTTTTGCCCCCAAAACCTGGGAAAACCTATTGACTCGTGTATAAGCTGAGGGTGGACCCCAGCACAGGTATACAGCCCCCAGCAGTGTGGTATACAGGCCCCCTCAGTGGTATACAGCAGCATCCCCAGTGGTAGTATACAGCAGCCTCCCCAGTGGTAGTATACAGTAGCCTCCCCAGTGGTATATACAGCAGCCCCAGAGGGGTATACAGCAGCCCCAGAGCTGTATACAGCAGCCCCAGAGCTGTATACAGCAGCCCCAGAGGGGTATACAGCAGCCCCAGAGGGGTATATAGCAGCCCCAGAGGGGTATATAGCAGCCCCAGAGCTGTATACAGCAGCCCCAGAGCTGTATACAGCAGCCCCAGAGGGGTATACAGCAGCCCCAGAGGGGTATATAGCAGCCCCAGAGGGGTATATAGCAGCCCCAGAGGGGTATACAGCAGCCCTAGAGCTGTATACAGCAGCCCCAGAGCTGTATACAGCAGCCCCAGAGGGGTATACAGCAGCCCCAGAGCAGTATACAGCAGCCCCAGAGCTGTATACAGCAGCCCCAGAGGGGTATACAGCAGCCCCAGAGGGGTATATAGCAGCCCCAGAGGGGTATACAGCAGCCCCAGAGCTGTATACAGCAGCCCCAGAGCTGTATACAGCAGCCCCAGAGGGGTATACAGCAGCCCCAGAGGGGTATACAGCAGCCCCAGAGGGATATATAGCAGCCCCAGAGGGGTATATAGCAGCCCCAGAGGGGTATACAGCAGCCCCAGAGGGGTATACAGCAGCCCCGGAGGGGTATTTAGCAGCCCCAGAGGGGTATACAGCAGCCCCCGCTGTATACAGCAGCTCCCGCTGTATACAGCGGTACCCGGCTGTATACAGCCCTCCCCCCTGGTATACCGGGCCCCCCCTGTGGCAACCTGTAAAGGAAGCGATGATTATACTTATCGGGTCGCTGTCGCCGCCGCCGCCGCCGCCGCTCTGTCACCGTCCGTCACCGCGCTCCTTCCCGTCTTCATGCTTCCTTCACCGGCGCACAGAAAATGACGTCATTTCCTGTGCGACGGTGAAGGAAGCATGAAGACCAGGAGGAGCGCGGTGACGGACGGTGACAGAGCGGCGGCGTCGGCGACAGCGACCCGATAAGTATAATCATCGCTTCCTTTACAGGTTGCCACAGGGGGGCCCGGTATACCACGGGGGAGGCTGTATACAGCCGGGTATATATATATATTTTTTTTTACTATTACCGTATATACTCGTGTATAAGCCGAGGGGGGACTTTTCAGCACATTTTTTGTGCTGAAAAACTCGGCTTATACACGAGTATATACGGTAATTATTGATTGAATGTGAAAACTATGTAAATAGAAAAATAATTGTTTAGTGTATTGAAAATATATAAAAGGGAGTTTGTCATATAGGATATGCCATTATTTCTGTCCAGTGGATGCACCTGTGGCACCCCTGCGGGGGATTGCCACAGGACCCACCTGTGCAGGGAGGGATGTACACCTTGACACACACAGCATACAACACCTTCCACCCCCAGACCTGGAGGGGGAGCCCAACTGGCTGTCCTTAAGCCGGATCCCCTATAAAGATCCAGGCCTCAGGGGAGGAGTGAGTTAGTTCCAGTCAGTCAGTCAGTCAGTCTGCAGTCTGCAGTGAAGAGAACAGTTAGTTCCAGCTTCACAGTAAAGTTGAAGGACTGGAAGGAGCTGGTTGCTAGGACCAAGCCAGGCCCAGGACCTGACCCCCGCAGTCACCATCCACTAGGGCTTTCAAGAACCTCAGAGCGAAAGGTCAGTATGTTTGCTGTTCTGCTGCATAGAACTTTCCTGCACAGTGATGCTCTTGGCTTCCAAATCTGAAGGGAAATGCAGCATGGCACCACTCACAGAAAATGTATAAAGAAGATAACTAAGCTACTTTATTGTAAACTTTACATATACATGTTTACTGCATAGTTTCCAAAATTGACACCATTCCTTTATACATGTCAATGCAGCTAAGAAATGCAAACATGCCAACACTGTTAACTATTTCATTCTAAAGCTCCATATATCAATGCTTCTTAAGAGTTTTACTGTTCTTGCTTGCTTGCTATAGAAGGTTAACCTAAGAATAAAACTGGGTGTGTCGTCATTATGGTTTGTCTTTTTGGCTGCTATATATTGAGAGCATTTACCTTTGTAGCCGTATGTAAATAATTACACTCTAGCCAGAATTATCTGCAATTTTGCCAAAGCATTAAAATAATAAAGTGGTTAATTTTAGATAATTATTCACTATAGTAACAGCAATAATATTTGATACAATACAATGCCAGATACACAACACCTACAGTATCTCTACCACTATGTTTATTTCGCCAAATCTCTTCAATTATAAACAACTTCTTTGCTCAGTTATTCTTGTGATCTTGAAAGAAAAAATAGTGAGGTAATAAAGCAATACAATTTACCAATATATTTTTTTATGAAAGGAGATGGCACTCACCTAGTCTTCCTGCGTGCAGACTTTATTGATAGACCGGGTTTACATTGGTGCAGGAAGGGGGAAGGGAGGTAGCGGACAACGGTTTGCCATTTTGCGCAGTGTGCGCGTCAATGGGTCTTGTGCTGTTGAAACTGTAAACCGTTGTCCACTGCCTCCACTCCCCCTCCCTGCACCAATGTAACCCCAGCCTCTCAATAAAGTCTGCACACAATATGACTCGGTAAGTGCCACCTCCTTTCATCACAATTGAAATATTGTTTCTCATTTGAAGATGTGCAACGCTAACCAAGGCGTCCCTAAAGGCAGTCATGAAGTGAACCTGGAAAGTTCTTATTAAGTCCGCTGAAGCTGCCCTGACCAAAATTACTAACGATTTACTCACAGCCAAAGATAACAGAAAATTCGCCAACAGAAAATTCACCATCCTCCTCCTTCTACCCGTCCTCTGCCTTCGACACAGTCGACCACTTCCTACTGCTACAAATTCTCTCTTTCATCAAAGACCTTGTCCTATCCTAGATTGCCTCATACCTTTCCAACCACACATTTAGCATTCCCACTCCCACATACCTCCTCATCCCACCCTCTCTCTGTTGGAGTACCACAAGGCTGTGTCCAGGGTGCTCTACTTTTCTCCATCTGTACACTTGACCTAGAAAACTCATAAAGTCACATGGCTTCCAGTACCACCTTTACGCAGATGACACTCAGATTTACCTCTCAGGCCCAGATGTCAACTCTTTGCTGTCCAGAATCCCAGATTGTCTGCCAGTCATATCCTCCTTCTTCACTTCTTGCTTCCTAAATCTTAATGTAGACAAAACCGAATTCGTCATCTTTTCTTCATCTTACGCACCTTCCTTACCTGATTATTCTATTATGGTAAATGGCACCATGCCTCTCGCCGCGCCTGAAATCCACTGCCTCGGAGTAATTCTCTACGCTGCCCTCTCCTTCAAACCACACATTCAAACTCTTGCCACTTCCTGTCGCCTCCAGCTCAAAAATATTTTCAGAATCCATCCTTTCCGTGGCCCTCAATTTATTAAAACACTTGCACATGCCCTCATCATCTCCAACCTTGATTACTGCAACATCCTCTCTGTGACCTCCCTGCTAACACTTTTGCACCTTTCCAGTCTGTCCTCAACTTTGCTGCTTGACTAATCAGTCCTCTCTCCTCAGTACTCCCCTGTTTCTCCCATCTTCCAAATCCCTTCACTGGCTCCCAATTCCCCAATGAATCCAGTTCAAACTACTAATACTGACTTACACAGCTGTCCATAACCTGTCCCCTTCCTATATCTCCCAATATCTTCCCCTCACGTAATCTTCAATCCTCCCAAAACCTCCTCCTCTTCTCCACACTTATTCGTTCTCACACAACCGCTTCCAAGACTTCTCCCGAATATCTCCCATCCTCTGGAATTCCGTGCCTCAACACGTCTAATTATCCACCACGCTTGGATCCTTCAGCCGGAACCTGAAAACCCATCTGTTCAGGAAAGCTTACAGCCTGCAATGACCAATCTGCTACCTCACCACCACCAGAGCTGCCGCCTCACCACCACCAGAGCTGCCGCACTTCCAACCTTCTGTCTCCTCACAATTATCCGTAAACTGTAAAGGCCCCGTCACACACTTCAACATCCAAGGATCCGATCAATGATCCGACTTGACCTAAATCGCTGGAATGAGGTTCAGTGATCGCTAGTGGGTGTCACACGTACTGATATCAAGAACGACGAGCAATGATTCCGCGACAAGCGAACGATACTTGCGGTGTTTGGTCGCCTACGTCCTTCAGTTCTGAATAGGCGAAGTCGTAAGCGATATCGTTATCAAGGTGTCACACACACCGATGCTGCAGGTTGGATGAACACTCATCGTTTGGTTTAAGGTCCTGTTCACAAACCTCTGATGAACGATCTGCCCGATTATCTTGATTTGGGTGTACATGTCACACTGAACAACGTTGTTACAATGTCTTTGAATGACTGAAAACCTGTGACGTTTCAACGATATCGTTAATGATTTCGTAGTGTGTGATGGGGCCTTAAGTGTGCATGGGCAGGGTCCTCTCCCCTCTGTACCAGTCTTTCATTATTAATTTTGTGGAGCCCCTCGGGACGGGGCACTCGGTGCCGGACCGGGGCTGCTGGGGGATGTCACGGCGGTCCTGATCCGGACCGTGTCCCGGGCCCGCACAATAAAATGAGGGGTTATTTACAGGGGATTTGTCACTCGTGACGCCACCCACTATATAGCGGCCTGTAATGGGGGCCGCCGCTGCTGCAGAACCTCCGGGGATGATGGGTTAGCAGCTGGGATGGAACAGTTCCTGTGGGCAGAACTGGGTTCCCCGGGGCAGTGGTAGTAGTAGTTAAAGTCTGTGAGGATGTTATTGATGCTGCAGGAGAGTAGGGGTAGCAGTAGAGATGATAAGAGTAGAGGCAATGGCAGTCTATGAGGGCAAGTGGGGCTTCAGCATAAGGATGACACACACACTCACGGTTTCTGTTGTTCTTCAAGTCTTTACTGGCAGATGGTATTACACAGTATTGTCCACGGAGTCTGTACCAGGTTGCTCTCACCCTGACCGGGTCCTTGGCTTCCTACTTAAACGCTGTGTGTGGACCTGCTGCTGCTTGTAGCTATACTGCTGGCCCTGTCTCTGCTCACGGGTACCAATATGCTGGGCAACTTGAGTCCTCTGTGTCACTGACTCCTTCGTGTTGCTTTGCTATGGTGTGGTGAAGATGGTGGACCTTCACTATGCCGGTGTTTACTGTCCTGTCTGTCTCAGGCACAGCCTCGGATCCGTATCCGTCTTAAGCGTCTCCCCGGGATCAAGCTTTTGGGGTAACTCTTTATCCGGGTATGTTCCTCTGTTAATCTGTCTCCTTTCCTCAGACCTCTCAGGACCTCCACTGCTACTTGGCTCAGCTCCTGAGGTAAACTCCACTGCAGACTGACTAAAACTGAACTAACTGTCACTCTTGTTTTGTGGTAAACAACTTTAGCTCCTCCCACTAGTGCAGGTGCCAGCTAAGCTCCTCCCACTTTCTAGTGTAGTGTTGTGTGGGGATTAAACCTGTGTTGTTTCTGTGGCATATTAACCCTTGGGGTGCCACAATTTATTTACTCTAAACTACATCTATAATTTTGCATGTAACCCCTTTTCATGTACAGCACCATGGAATTAATGTTGCTGTATAAATAATAATAATAATAATAATAATAATGGCACGGTGAATGACATAAAAAAAAAAAGAAAAAGAAAGCAATTCCAGATGTGCTTTTGCTTCTTGATTCTGTTTTAGAAAAAGTGGAATAAAAAGCGAACAAAATGGTAGCAATAAAAACTCCAAGTCATCCTGCAGAAAACAATACATCACATGACTCTGTTGGCAGAAAAATAAAAAAAAGCTATAGCTTTCAAAATTCAGTGATGCAAAAAAATATTATTTTGTAAAAAGGGTTTTTAGTGTGATAGTACCCAAATGTAAAAAAGCTACGTAAGACCCTTTCACATCAGAGTTTTTTCCTGATTGCGGCAGATCCGGCAGATTCTACCGCATCTGCCGCCTAATGGTCGCACTTCCGGCATTCTTGCGGCATGCCCCATGCATTTCTATGGGGCTTGCAGCATGTGCGGCAAGTGCAGTATTGCCGCGATCCAGCACTTGTGGCAGTTGCGGCAGGGAAAAAAAACGCAGTCAGCTGCATTTTTTTGTGCTGCCACAAATGCTGGATCGCGGCAATACCTCACTTGCCGCACCTGCTGCAAGCCCCATAGACAATGCATGGGGCTTGCTACAAGTGTGCGCAAGTGCGATCGTCAAGCGGCAGATGCAGTAAATCTGCTGGATCTGCCGCAATCAGCGAAAAATGCTGATGTTAAAGGGGTCTAAATAAATCGAATCTTGCTGTAATTGTACTGACCTGAGAAATAAAGCTGCTCTATCACTTACTGTATATCACAAGGTGAAAAGCATAAAAATTAAATAAATAAAGCCAATTCTTTAACTGCTGTTTATTTGTTCATTCTGTCTTCCAAAGACAGAAGTAAGGTGCATCTTATATTTACTCTGCGGTATGCTGAGTGCTTACATTGGCGAGTTCATGTAAATTGCTAAAAAACATTATTCAGACAAAATTCCCAATGTAAAATTCACTGTAATGAAGCAGCTGAAGTCACTTTGAATTCTTGTCTAGCTTGTGATACAGCGGTCTCCATCTTTTTATGTATCTTTTTAGGCGTGCACAAAAGTGCGATCAGTATTAGTTTTGCAGTTGTGTTCTTTTTTGAAAGACAGACACAGATAAAGAAATGCCAGCTAGAGTCTGGAGTAACTCTGCATCCTCATTACAGTGAATGGATCCATCGGGGTTTCATCCGAGTCACATATTTTAGAGATGTACAGGGTGGGCCATTTATGTGGATACACCTAAATAAAATGGGAATGGTTGGTATATCAACTTCCTGTTTGTGGCACATGACTATATGGGAGGAGGAAAACTTTCCAGATGGGTGGTCATTTTGAAGTCAGGCATTTTGGATCTAACTTTATTTTTTTCAGTGGGAAGAGAGTCATGTGACACATCAAACGTATTGAGCATTTCATAAGAAAAACAATAAGTGCTTGGTTTTAACGTAGCTTTATTCTTTCATGAGTTATTTACAAGTTTATGACCACTTATAAAATGTGTTCAAAGTGCTGACTATTGTGTTGGATTGTTCAATGCAACCCTCTTTTCCCACTCTTGACACACTAATAGCAATGCCGCAGAAGAAATGCTAGCACAGGACTTCTGATGCACCCCCATGGCCGTGGGATTCTCGGAACTGGGCTTTGGGTACTTTTGGGGAGTCACAGGGGTAGAGGCCCGACTCTGTGACCCTGGGTATCAACTCAAAAGTTCAGTATTGGAGGTCGTGATGCCACTCATGGTATTTGGCTATTGGAGCCGACGCTGCGTTGCGGCACCTCTGGGGATGATGGGAATGCAGCTATGGTGATATCGCTCCCCATGGATGCACCGCTTCTCCAGGGCCACCAGTAAACTCTGCAGTGATGGTAGGGCATTGGGGTGCACGGACTGAGGCACAAAATAACAGACAGATACACATTTTGTAGTCTCTTTTACCTTTACTGATGGTAGCAGGTCCAGAGTAGGGTACTATCCACAAGAGATGTTAGGAATCCGGGTGCCTGAAAGGAAGTTGGGGATCTCCTCACCCGGTGAGTTCTGAGGCCTCCCTGCTGTGCGTCTCTGTGCTGGTCTGAGCTGCCTGTAGCTAGGCTGCGACCCTCTCTCTCTGCTGTTAAGTCTTTCACCTACATGACAGGCAGCTTGAGCTCCTCCTGTACTCCATTCCTCTGGTACTGGCCTGAACTCTCTGATGCTGCTTTGTCTCCAGGTGCTGCGGCCGGGAGACTTGGAATCTCCCGTCCTCCAGATTTGGCTGCTGGGTCTGGAATCTCTCACAACCTTGGACTCCGGTGTCCGCTGCTGATGCTCTGCACTGGGGTGAGTCGGATTTCTGGCTCCACTTCCCAGGCCTTCTTCTCTCCCTCTTCAGACCCTCTGCTACAGGTCCCTCATGCTAGCTAGTCTCTTTCCTGGGACGAGCCTTACACTGCTCTAGTCCACAGAACATCTTCACAGCCCTCCTAGGAGCTGAACTGATTAACCCTGCCTCTGGGCCAAAATTTATAGGGAAGCTTCCCTGAACCTCGGTTTTAGAGCTCCCCCTTCTGGTCTGGGGCTAGGAAATATATTGTATGCAGTGGGCTTACCTGCTGTGGATACCCCTTCTTGCTTCCAAGCATAACATTACCCCTCGAGGGAGGCAATGACATTGTGGCTACCAGGCTCTGGGGTGCAACACTTCCAGTATCCGTTGTTTCAGATGCTGCACATGACTTTTTATTGCAAACAGAAGCAATCACTGATATGAGGCCAAACATAGCCTTTCTAGGGTAAACTGAACAATTTTGCAATCACTAGTTGGAGCAAATCAATTGTCTTTTTAGTACAAACTGAAGGATTTGACAATCACTCGTTAGAAGCCAAACACAGCCTTTTAAAGGGAAACCAATTACTGCTTTGAGGCCAAGCACAGACATTTTAGGGGACACTGAATGATTTCCAAATTACTGGTCAGAGTCCCAAAAATGCCTGTTTTTACTACAAACTGAAGGATTTCACAATCACTGTTTCGAGCAGCACAGCCTTTTTAGTGTAAGCTGAATGATTTTGCAATTACTGCTTAGAGGCCAAAAGCAGGCTTTTTGGGGAAACTGAAGGACTTGACCTTCCTGATATGAGGCAAAAAATACCAAAATACCTTCTTAGGGGAAACACTGAGATCTGTCAATCACGTGCTGTATGAAAAAATTGCGGGTTTGGAAGCTCACACTGATTTAAAAATCACGCTTGTTCTTAGCAAAAAATGCCTATATCCGGATGGACCCTCTCGCTCTCCTATTCTATCTGAAAAGCAATCAAGTAGCTAGATATCTATTTGTGTAATATGGACTGAGCATCACAGAGCAGTGGCAGCACTGTCCCTAACCAGAAACACTCTGAAAATGGTGACGACGGCAAATGGCCACTTCTTATATCCTGATGGACATGTGACTAAGGCCCACGTCACACACACAGAAATCTGTGCAGATATTGTTCACAGATCTCTAGTTGCAGTGAAATTATGGACACATTAATCCATTTATATACAGCCACAAAATGGAACAATGTGTCCATGATTTCACTGCAACCAGAGATCTGCCAACAATATCTCCACAGATATCTGTGTGTGTGACGTGGCCCTAAGGCAGACAATGAAAAAAGACAGCCAATGACACAAGTCCTTATGTCTTCAACTTGTGGATTTTTTTTTTTGTACTCTTATTTGCTGCCGACCAGATGCACACAGAAAATGCAGTGAAAAAAATGGAGTCTGATGCTACTCTGATCTCTTCTACCCCCTCCCCTCCTCAAAAATGTCCCACTCTCTGTCTTACACTGTCAAAAGGTAGAACAAAACATCATTTCAACATAGTAATGCTTTTTTTTATCCAATTAGTTCAAAAACAAAGCTGTGTTCGCCGATTTTTGTTTAAATTGCTCATGTGTCCGATCCCGATCAAAATCTCCAATGTTTGTGCCGAATTTGAAAATGACCAACATGCTCAGGGAGAGTTCGCTCATCTCTAGTTACTAATGAATTTTTAACCTTGAAGTGCTAGGACAGGCCCTGTTCCAGACCCTCTGCCATGCATGCAGGCTGCATCATTATACAATTTTTATTTTGGGTCAATTGATGCCACTTTCATGGTATTTGTCCCTCATTTTTTGAAATGTGGAGACACTTCTTAGGTACTCTTTGCCTGCTTTCTGAATTTACCAGAGCTCTCTGAGCACCATACCTACACCTGTCACTCATCAACCTGTTCCTGAACAATGTTGAAGCTTGAAATACTGGGCCACACCTTGTCCCATGCATCCATAATGCACCATGATAAAAAATTTAACTCAGGGCAACATATGACAATATCCTGGAGTCTGCCCCTAATTTTAGCTGTTTTGTCAGCTTTTAGGCCCCTTTGAAGGTGTTTTCTAGGCCCTTGATTTTGCCTCCCATTGATTTCAATGGGGTTCTGAAGTATGGCGAATTGTTCTATTCACTGAACATATGCCAATTCGGCGGAGAGAATTAAGCCCGAATTTCAAAAGATTGGCTGTGACACCCTTTACAACATCTCATCTATCAAATATCTGGGCCAGATCAGGAAAAACCACATATGCATGGTTATTCTGTACCACAACCTTTTCAGTGGCATCTTTCCCTCAAAGACGTTTCATGATCCAGTTGTCTAAGATTTTTATATATACTGTATTCTATTTATTTGAATGTTTTAAGTATGTGCTTTTGTTATATCATTTTTTTGTAACATTTTTTAAGCAATGTACTTCTTTTTGTATATTAAGTCTAAAATATAATAAGTTTGTTTTTTGTTGCTCTATAATCTCGAGAAGAAAAAATAGTTTGGTTGTATATTGACCCACTCAGTATTGGAAAACTGGGTGTGTATGTCTGCCAGTGTGTCTCCCAGTGTAGTCATCTAACTGGTCTGGTTAAATGGCATGTGGTGGTAACTAGTGATGAGCGAATATACTTGTTACTATTCGTCACTCGCACAGATAGAACAGTATTCACGGTACTTGTTACTTATTTACTGGTGCTCATGATTAACGTGTCGATCTAGAGCATTGTAATTAAAGTCAATCCCAGGCACCACATAAAGGAGAAACTTGAAAAGTTGTATCTTTGTGATGTGGTTTTTATTTGCAGTTGTGAAGACAAACAAAGAACATTTCGACCCTACAATGGGTCTTCATCAGGATTGGTCTAATAAAAGTATTTACAAAACTAAAATCAAACATAAAATAAAATAAAAGAACAGTTTTATGTGGTGGTCTATGTGGGTATCGTGCTGTGCGTTAAATATAGTGTGTTACAATAAATAACAAACTTGTGCAATTGGTGTCACTGGAGGGATATAGATGTGGTGTACTTAGTGTGTGGGAGACCTGATTGTTGGGCTGTCGTGGTTGGAGGTGAGAAAGTGAACATACAGAGTGTCAAGTAACCATTTAGGAACGTGAAAATAACACTGAGAGCTTTCAGGTGAACGGGATCAAGTGGGTGGATGTGTTGGGAGGATTTATGTCAATGGGGTGGTGATCTAATCAAGGTGGGTCAGCATGTGGGAGAAAGGGGGGGCCTATCAATACCTTCTAATGGTCCTATGTCTGTTCAGGACATATTATTTATGGCATAACTTTTATGCCTATGCCTAGGGAGGAGAGAACAGGATTTATTGTAGATATAGATGCAGAAGCACCAATGTTCTGCATTGAATTTTAAATTCGGTAATGTGGAAGCTAGCTGTTAGCTAGAAGGATAAGTATCCCTGTAATAGTGCCAGTAAATGAGAAAATTATATATACCTGTTTAATCAACCACCTAGGTTGCAAGGTTTGAGGAGAGAAGTTTTTTGTGAAGTCCTGGGTGTTAAACGCAAGAACTGTGAAATAGATAAATGTCCATTAGTATTGATATAGTATTAGTATAAGTATTAAAGGGTAGACAGGGTACATACCTCCAAGGGTTACTTGGTATGTGACTCCTGCCTGTAAGTTAGGGACAGCAGTAAGTAGGATTATAATCTTACTTAGTTTACAATTATTGTCTATATGGTATCTAATTATCTTTATTTCCAAGCGTCTGGTCCAGGCGGTGAATGGAGGACAGGAGTAGATGTCAGCGGTGTTTTACCGCTTTTTATTTACAATCGGAGGGCAGTCTTGTTAGAGGGCGAATGCCATTTTATCTGTGGTATATGAAATACTATGGGCGACATGCTTACAGAGTATGTGCGCCACTCAGGATGCAGGGCGCATGCGCTGATAGCGTTTTTCTTATGGTGGAAACTGCACATAAGGTGATGGTGAAATAAAGCTAAATGGTAGTGCTAGTGTAAAGCATCATTAGCGGCTGCAAGTAGGATGGTCGGGCACAATCACACTGTATCACTTGATCTAACCCACAGAGCGTGCGACTCCCGTAACTGGTGGTGCGCGTGTGCGCATTGAGAAAAAAGTCTTATACTGTAACAATAGAAAGAACACGGCAACTCACCACGGAAGGCTCTTCATGATTTTATTCCATGCGATTCAACACGGACAAGCAGGAAGGGAGGGAGTGCTGAGAATCGATTCTCAGCACTCCCTCCCTTCCTGCTTGTCCGTGTTGAATCGCATGGAATAAAATCATGAAGAGCCTTCCGTGGTGAGTTGCCGTGTTCTTTCTATTGTTAAAGCATCATTAGGTGTGAGTATTGTGATATCTTGTAGTGATTTGGCCGGAATCTATGTGCCAATCTGTGCTGGTAGCAGTGCCACCATTCGGTGGCAGTATCCTGTGCAGGACCTGGTCAAGTTATAATGGTGGTGCCCATTTAGTAGGTGACACAGATCTTGAGCATTGTCACACAAATTGCTAGCTCCCTTCAGTACACAAAGGGAGTTGGCACCCCAATGAGAGCAGCTTGAATGGAAGACTCTCCCTGGGGGGGATCCACAAGGTGTTATATGCAGTGAAAACTCAAAAAGAGCCCGGAAATGCTTGTTTTGTAGGCGGCTGTGTGTGGGTGGAGCCTATCACTAATTATCTAACATTGGACTCACTATTCGAACGAATACACGAGTATTAAAAACTACTCACTACGAATCTCCTGAAGCTAAACATTTCACTACTCGCTCATCACTAATGGTAGCGCAACATGTTATGTAGATATAGGGACTATATGGAGTGGGCTGAGCTCTTTGTTGTTCTGTTGAGATAGATGACTGGACGGGTGAGTGAGAAGACACCCTTTATGGCCACATCTGAGGCTCATGTGTCAAGAGAGGAGGAAACATATTGCTGTGTTGAAATAAAGCCAAAAGTAGAGATAAAATAAGTATTAAGGTACCTTTGCACGTGGCAACTTTTCTAGGAATTTCACTGGCAACTTACTGGTTGCAGTGAAATCATGGACACATTGTTCCATTTGTACACAGCAACAAGATAGAACAATGTGTCCATGATTTCACTGCAACCAGTAAGATGCCAGTGAAATTCCTAGAAAAGTTGCTGTGTGTACCCTTAAGTGCAGTATGTGTATATATGATGATAACTGTTTTGTAGAGAAATGAGACAGGGAGTGGCTGCCAGGGACCATCCTCTTGAGCTAATCATGTGAGATGCATAGTCCCCTTTCTAGTTTTTCAAAGTGTTTTTTTCTCTGAAAGAGAGCTGATTTGGACTGCAGGAATCTCCTGTTAGGTTCCCTTTAGTAAATGTGTCACAATTAGTAAACTTCCAAACTTTTCTAGAAGACCACCAAAATATGGACAGTTTGTACCTATTCATCACATTTTATATCATTGTAAAATATGGTAATATGTATTATAATATATTATAATCTAATGTATAAAGTACAAAAGGGACTAAACTAAGTAGAATGTTAACTTTTCACAGAGTCAAGCTGCTTCATTTTTTTGCTTTTAAAAACAGGGTAATTTCTACTTCTAAAAGGAATATGGAGCAGCGAGTTGGGACCTGTCAGTTTTAACAACAGACATCCTAGGCGTTCACTTTTCTTGTTCGTACAGAGACCTGCGGGCAAAGTAAGTTATTAGGACCTGCAGACTTAATGGAGCTGAATTGAATTCCCACCAGTGTTTGCGTGAACACATAGTTTTATAGGACAGTTTTTTCTAGCTTTACTTTATGTTACTGGCCCTAGCCAGATAAATCATTTTACAATGCTTCTTTCTGCATCGTGTACTTTTACAAAAAAGTAAAACATAAATTACGTTACAATGCTAGCTATAGGTAAAATACAACTAAATGCTGGTCAATAATACAAAATGAAACCATATATTAATTTTCTACAACTCATGTAAACTTTAGATTTAACCAGGAACTGTCCAAAAACTAGAGTTTGACATTTATCACAAAATCGGGAAAGAAGGACTGTCATGTGTTCTGTAAACATGCCCTATTTATGTCACTGGTGCTTGATAAAACACAATGAAAGATGCTCACTTTCTCAAAGATTTCATTTTTTTCATCCTTTTTATCTTATTTGACACAAAGTTGTGATTGGGTAACTTTGTATTAAAAAAAACCGTTTCCACCCACAGTATAATTCACAGTATGTAAAACATACTTTAGGAAGGCTACAATGACAATTCCCTAATGTATAATTATCAGAAATGCAACTTTAGCTTTGGGAGTGACACAATAATATCATCAAAGAGATCAGGGGCTTAAAAATTGGATCATACAAAAACACAAAGAAGACAATTAAGCTTTGGGCTAACAAAGTACAGCTTCATTATCATAATAACTACAGATGAGTGAATTCACTTTGGCATTGATTAAGCAAAGTGTCGGCGTCTGGCATTAATTTTTTTGAACTGAAAGGGTCCATGAAAGGGTTAAAAAATAAAAAATTACTTTTACTCATCTTACTGCTCACCTCTCCGACCCCTCTGCTTCTCATCAACACTTTGTCTGATCATTGTCATTTGTCTTTTGTGTCCCACTGCTAGTGCTGAACTCCTCAGGCCTCTCACACTGAGCCAGGATTTCTAGATCTAATGAGACAATGGTTAGTTTTGCACATGTGCATTCATACTCATGGTGTACATCATGACATCATGACCTTGTGACCTTTATCCCCTTGCAAGAAACTTGCGATCCTCATCTATGTGAATTCAATTTGCTGAGAATAGCCATACGAAGAGGTAAATTAAAATTTTGCATGAGTTGCCCATTTCTAAATAATACCAATGATGGGGTGTCAATGAATACATAGTAACATAGTAACATAGTTTTTAAGGTTGAAGGAAGACTTTAAGTCCATCTAGTTCCACCCATAGCCTAACATGTTGATCCAGAGGAAGGCAAAAAAAACCCATGTGGCAACACTAAGCTCCACATTGGGGGAAAAAAATTCCTTCCTGACTCCAGATATGGCAATCAGACTAATTCCCTGGATCAACGCCCTATCAAAGAATCTAGTATGTATAACTGGTAATATTATAGTTTTCAAGAAAGGCATCCAGGCCCTTCTTAAATGTTAGTAGTGAGTCACTCATTACAACATCATGTGGCAGAGAGTTCCATAGTCTCACTGCTCTTACAGTAAAGAATCCGCGTCTGTGATTATGATTAAACCTTCTTTCCTCCAGATGTAGAGGATGCCCCCTTGTACCAGTCTCAGGCCTAAGAGTAAAGATATCATTAGAAAGGTCTCTGTACTGTCCCCTCATATATTTATACATTAATATAAGATCACCCCTAAGCCTTCGTTTCTCCAAGCTAAATAACCCCAAGTTTAATAACCTGCCTTGGTATTGCAGACCCCTTAGTCCTCTAATGACTTTTGTCGCTCTTCTCTGGACCCGCTCTAGTTCAGCTATGTCTTTCTTATACACCGGAGACCAGAATTGTACACAGTATTCTAAGTGTGGTCGCACTAGTGACTTGTATAGAGGTAAAATTATGTTCTCCTCATGAGCATCTATGCCTCTTTTAATGCATCCCATTATTTTATTTGCCTTTGCAGCAGCTGCCTGACACTGGCCACTAAATGTGAGTTTGTCATCTACCCATACACCCAGGTCTTTTTCAATGACAGTTTTGCCCAGTGTTTTACAATTAAGCACATAATTATTCATTTTGTTTCCTCTGCCCAAGTGCATGACTTTACATTTATCCCCATTAAAGCGCATTTGCCATTTAGCAGCCCAAGCTTCTAGTTTACATAAATCCTCCTGTAATATAAAATTGTCCTCCTCTGTATTGATTACCCTGCAGAGTTTAGTGTCATCTGCAAATATTGAGATTCTACTCTGTATGCCCCCTACAAGGTCATTAATAAATACATTCATAGTAAAATTTTAGACCCCAATTCATCAAAGCTTTTTTGAAAGATATCTAGCATGAGAAGTGTTAAAAAGTAGCAATATTTTTACCCAAATTTAGCAATTTTGTCATTTTCATGCTATGCCACTTATCTCACTTGACGGGAGTAAGATTGTGATGAGGTGCACATGGAGACTCATGCCATTTCACACTTTGCCTGGCTCATTAAGAGGCATGTCTCTCACTAAATCAGGATTCTCATACTCCTCATCACCCCCTCATCAAGACTTGCATGAAAAACGTCAGTCTTGATGAATTGGAGCTAAACTCTTTATTAATGTTTACTCCATGAATATATTTTATGTTCACATTTTCTACCTCCTGTATGAATTTTTATTTAGGATTTAATTATGGTATGCTTCCACTAGTATCACACATACAGTCATGGCCAAAAGTGTTGGCATCCTTGAATTTGTTAAATTAGTCTGGATGGAGGATAAGCAACCCCAATCAAGTTACACAGAATTTCAAGCTGGCTTGCAAGTTCAGGGTGCATCAGACTAAGCGTGAACTATCTGTCAACATTTAAGTTAAATCAAATACTATGGCAGGAGACCAAGGAAGATCACATTGCTAACACAAAATTTACATTGAGTAAGCCAAAATCCTTCTGGCAAAGCATCTTGGGCACAGATTAGACCAAGACAGAATTTTTAGTCAAGCACATCTTTCTACTGTTTACTAAAGCCCTAAAAAAAAAGAACACAGTACCTTCAGTCAAATATGGTGGAGGCTCAAAGATAAAATAGAAAATAATCCATCTTAGCCAGGATGAAATTTTAATTAGTTTGCAGCTTTATAAGAACAATACATGGCAGTTGGTTTTCACCATAGCATTGAGCACAGCACACAGCTACGCATTTCAGGTGTTACACAGCCTTATCATGATTAAGGGTGTATGACACCTGAAACACATTGAAGTATGCTGTGCTCAATGCTTTCATGGAAACCAATTGCCCTGTTATGCTCTTATGAAGCTGAAAATGAATTAAAATTTAATCTTGGCAAAGCTAGATTCCATTCTATGCTGTTCATGAAGCGTGGGCCAAAGCAGTGCCCGCATCCTTGCTCCAGACAGTTTTACATGAAGATTGACCTAAACAGTTAGTTGGACTTTCTTTATCATAGAGGTTCAAAGATGTTCTCAGATTGTCTTGCTGCCTCTGACACTGGGTGTCTTGACTGTGTTCAAAATATTATGTACTCCTAAGATTACCAAAGATTTTGGGTCGCAATGTAGTGTCCAGTGTCAGAAAGCTGGGTTTGTGTCCGAGGTCATGGGTCTTCCAGCAGGACAATGACCCCAAGCATACTTCAAGAAGCACCCAGAAATAGATGGAAACAAAGTGCTGGAGAGATCTGAAGAGGCCAGCAATGAGTCCAGACCTTAATCCAACTGTGCAGAGAACTTAAAATTGCTGTTGGGAGAAGGCACCTTTCAAGTATGAGAGAACTTCAACAGTTTGCAAAAGAAGAGTGGTTCAATATTCTAATTGAGAGGTGTAAGAAGCTTGTTGATGGTTATAGGAAGTGATTGGTGGACTCTTGTGTGTATCTAAAATAGTGGATTTTACCAAATGTCTGAAAGTGTCTATATAGTTGTTCAAGTGTGAGTTACGCTTAAGATCAGGTGTCCAGTCTGACCTTTTCTTTTTGGTTGTTGGGATCCTTGTTCCTTCGGCCCAGTTGAGTTCGGAATCCTCTTTTTCACTGAAAAATTCCCTTAGGCGTAATCTCCTGAAGTAATCCTCCATGTCGTTGCACAGTTCAATTTTATCCAGAGCTTTAGTAGGACAAAACTAGAGTCCCCTAGAAAGCACAGAAAGTTCCAACTTGTTGGGTTTGTAATCCGAAAGGTTGATAACACAATTAGATACAATCGGATATGTTCCAACCCTACAGATAGAGACAATCACCTTGAGGGCCTCAGAAAGACAAGAGCCACCAGAATATCAAGGAATACATAGTAACATAGTAACATAGTTTTTAAGGTTGAAGGAAGACTTTAAGTCCATCTAGTTCAACCCATAGCCTAACATGTTGATCCAGAGGAAGGCAAAAAAAAAAACCCATGTGGCAACACTAAGCTCCACATTGGGGAAAAAATTCCTTCCTGACTCCAGGTACGGCAATCAGACTAATTCCCTGGATCAACGCCCTATCAAAGAATCTAGTATGTATAACTGGTAATATTATAGTTTTCAAGAAAGGCGTCCAGGCCCTTCTTAAATGTTAGTAGTGAGTCACTCATTACAACAGCATGTGGCAGAGAGTTCCATAATCTCACTGCTCTTACAGTAAAGAATCCGCGTCTGTGATTATGATTAAACCTTCTTTCCTCCAGACGTAGAGGATGCCCCCTTGTCCCAGTCTCAGGCCTAAGAGTAAAGAGATCATTAGAAAGGTCTCTGTACTGTCTCCTCATATATTTATACATTATTATAAGATCACCCCTAAGCCTTCGTTTTTCCAAGCTAAATAACCCCAAGTTTAATAACCTGTCTTGGTATTGCAGACCCCTTAGTCCTCTAATGACTTTTGTCGCTCTTCTCTGGACCCGCTCTAGTTCAGCTATGTCTTTCTTATACACCGGAGACCAGAATTGTACACAGTATTCTAAGTGTGGTCGCACTAGTGACTTGTATAGAGGTAAAATTATGTTCTCCTCATGAGCATCTATGCCTCTTTTAATGCATCCCATTATTTTATTTGCCTTTGCAGCAGCTGCCTGACACTGGCCACTAAATGTGAGTTTGTCATCTACCCATACACCCAGGTCTTTTTCAGTGACAGTTTTGCCCAGTGTTTTACAATTAAGCACATCTCCTACGTCTCCTACATTACAAAACTAGAGAAGAAAACAACAGAGTTCCTCTTGTAGTCACCTACAATCCAAGTCTGGAGGTGCTAAGAGGAGCTGCACGGAAACTGCAACCACTCCTACAAAAAGATGCCTGACTAAAATCAATATTTCCGGATCCCCCACTCTTGTGTTTTAGACAACCTCCGAATCTAAAAAACATCATTGTGAGAAGCGCCCTGTCATCTCCAGCAACAACAGGAACCTTTCCCTGCAACCAGAAAAAAAGTGCAAAACCTGTCCATCTATAATGACAACGGACAAAATAAGGATTCCTGGGACATATCAGGACTACAAGATCCCAGGTAACTTTAGCTGCACCACAAGCAATGTGGTGTATTTAATCATATGTACCAAATGCCCAACAGGTGGCACGTAGGTGAGACCGGATTACAATTCAGAACAAGAATGAATTCTCATCGCCAATCAATAAAAGAAAAGCGTATGGAATGAGGCTGCTCATTTTAAAGAGTAACTTCAAATCTCAGAGAGAGAGAAGAATTTGGGAATACAAATTGATAACAACCTTCAACACACTCAAAACCGGATTAAATATTTCACATGAATTTATGGGATTTTATGTAAAATGAACGGACATTTGGGGATAGCAGATTCATGCATTTTTTATATAAAATTAAAGTGCATTTGGAGACAGCTTGCTACACACTGAAACCATAGGACAATGAACTCCTGACACTTCTGTGAACTCTGTCACTTAGTCTGCTCTCCACAACTTAACTAAGTATTTTCAGGTTTCCATGGGTTACTAACCATCTACCTAATACAATTGGTTCCGCTTATCTTAGAAACCTGCTTTCTCTGTCCGTGCTCCTCCACCCCTCCCTACCCGACTCTACTTTGCGTCACCTGTCATATCCACCAGAGCATATAACACTGTTTTGCCTTTTTTTTTCTGTTCTCTTCTTTCCCTTTTTTTTTTTTTTCTATTGCTTATGTATAAATGTATGTGTCTTCAGAATTTGTGTCATTATTAGCCTGAAGAAGGGAACTCGGCGTCCCGAAATGTTGCTATGTTTACCATCTTTTCAGTTAGCCATTAAAAGGTATCAACCACTGAGGACTCTCAGATTGCAATATATTTTTCATTTTCAGGAGCAATTTTAAGGGTGATATCAAAAGTCACAGCTGTGAACAATCTTGTCCGAGTTTCACACCAATTTTACGGAGTCACCAGAAAACCTTCCAAAATGACACCAAAATGAATATTCAGGGTGGAAATGTTAAGGGCACATACCCAATAGTGAGATACAGCTGGTGTATGTTACTTTTTGTGATTACATGAAAGATTTTACGTGAAAACATTGTGCGGCACTCCGATGTCCCTGAGAAGAGACGTACATGAAGCCCTGTCTTGACATATTGTGCCCATTTTGAGGAACTGGGTCTATTCTAGTATTTTCCTTTGCCAGGGCAGTCTAAAATTGGGAGGCTCACCAATGCCCCTGGATAGAGACGTGCATGAGGGCCTGTAAACCTGAAGTGCCCATTGTAAGGAAGTGGGTGTATTGTAGTATAGCCCTTTGGCAGGGCAGCCAAAAATTGGGAGGCTCCACATTGTCTCTGGATAGAGACGTGCAGGAGGGCCTCAAAACATTTTTCTCATTGAAAAGGAGCGGGTCTCCTGTTGTTGTAATGCCCATTCTAAAAGAATGGGTGTAAAAGTTTACCACTGGGGGTATACCTGAAACAACAGCCTAACTATTGTAACGGTCATCATGGTGGCACATGAGGAGAAGGAGGAGCAGTCCAGCGATTATCCAAGGAAGAGGAAGACGACGTAGTGGATGATCCAGTAGCTGACCCAATCTGGCAGGAGGATATGCAGAGCGAGGACAGCAGTGCCCAGGGGGAGGGAGGTGTAGCATCCCAACAGGCAGTACGAAGCAGGGTCGTGTCCGCAGGCAGAAGGCAGGCAACCGTTCCCCGGAACAACAACACGACACAAGGTGCCAGTGCAAATGTTAGGCCTTCCCGAGTCTGGCAGTTTTTTAAGTTGGCTCCAGATGACTCTAAAAAGGCTATTTGCAACACCTGCCATGCCAGCATCAGCAGGGGTACGAAAACTAGCAGCCTGACCACCAGCAGCATGATCAGGCACATGTCAGCCAAGCACCTGACTTTGTGGGAAGTACAACAAAGTCGAGGAGCGGTGCTTGCTGATGTCACTGCTACGTCTTCGCGTGTTGTGCGTGCGAGCCAATCCCCTGTCCATGCTGGCCACGAACAAGCCTCCGGCCCTGCACCTGAAGTTGCCCACGCACAAATAACACCACCATCAAGCACGTCCTTGTCCCAGCGCAGCGTTCAATTATCCATTCAGCAAACCTTTGAACGCAGGCGCAAATACGCTGCCAATGCCCCACATGCCACAGTCCTAAATTGTCACATTTCGCTACTCATAGCGCTAGAAATGTTGCCTTTCCAGCTGGTGGAGACGGAAGCATTCCGCGACCTGATGGCGGTTGCTGTGCCACGTTACTCGGTCCCCAGCCGCCACTATTTCTCCAGATGTGCCGTCCCCGCATTGCATAACCACGTGTCCCAAAGCATCACACGTGCCCTTAACAACGCTGTTTCAGCCAAAGTCCACCTAACCACAGACACGTGGACAAGTGCTTGTGGGCAAGGCCGCTACATCTCCTTGACGGAACACTGGGTTAATATTGTGGAACCTGGGACCCAGTCTGAGCGAGGGACGGAACACGTCCTTCCCACACCAAGGATTGCAGGCCCTACCTCTGTCAGGGTTTCACCGACACTCTACAGCTCCGGAATGTCATGCTCCTCAGCCTCCTCCTCCTCCTGCGCATCCTCATCCACTGTACCCTCCACACCAGTCACAAGCTGGAAGCACTGCAGCACTGCTTCTGCAAAGCGGCAACAGGCTGTGCTGAAGCTAGTCTGCATAGGTCACAAACCCCACAATGCAGAAGAGGTGTGGACAGGTCTGAAACAGCAGGCAGAACACTGGCTCACACCTCTGAATCTAAAGCCAGGAAAGGTCGTGTGTGACAATGGCCGGAACCTGGTGGCAGCTTTGAGGCGAGGCCAGCTGAAGCATGTTCCATGCGTGTCCCATGTGCTCAACCTGGTGGTTCAGCGGTTTCTTACATCATACCCAGAGCTGTCTGATCTGCTGGTAAAAGTTTGCCGCCTGTCTGCGCATTTTCGCAAGTCACCTGCTGCTTCAGCCGGCCTTGCCGGCTTTCAGCGCCGTTTGTGTCTTCCGGCCCACAGACTGGTGTGCGATGTCCCCACGCGTTGGAATTCAACTCTGCACATGTTGGTCAGGATATGTGAGCAGAAGAGGGCAGTTGTTGACTACCTGCATCACCTAAGCCGTCGGGAAATGGGTCAAACTCCACACATAACACCTCCGGAGTGGAGATGGATGTCAGACCTATGTACCGTCCTCCAAAACTTTGAGGACTCCACCAAGATGGTGAGCGGCGATGACGCCATTATTAGCGTCACCATACCGCTACTCTGCCTTCTAAAACGGTCTCTGCTGAAAAACAAAGATGATGCATTGCAGGCGGAGCGCGATGACTTGGAGCAAGAAACTGTAGTGGGTGTGGGTGATAACACACAGCCCAGCCTCATGTCATCACAACGTGCAGTGGAGGACTATGACGAGGAGGAAGAGGATGAAGACATGGAGCAACTCTCTGGCCAAATTGAGGATATGACATGCACACCAGTCATACCCTCTGTGGAGACCCGGGGTCAGTGGGTGCTCTCGTCCGCAGGCCCAGCCGCCTTTACAAAGACAGCGTGGACCAGGGCTCATCCCCAACTGAGCGCCCGAGCTCCTTAACCGTGGGCGGAACACTACTCAGACAACACAGGGTCAGGAATCACAATATTAAGGCTTTATTGGATCCCCCAACAGTTAACAGCATATAACGCATAACCAAGCACAACACATAAATGTAACAGGCAACAGAGTCTCACCCTTCCGCTGGCTCACCAGGAATTAGAATGCAGCACCGCAAAGTCTATAGCCAGGTGACTGTATCGTCCCAACCTGGGTTGCTTCCGTGTCCTTAAGCAGTCTATCACAGCCGAATGCGATGCTGAAGTCCTTGTGGTTCTTTAGTCCGTGTTCTGATCCCCTTGGTCGGCACCGAAATGCCTAGGCCTGGGGTTATGGCTAGCTAATCGGATCCGAAGACCCTAGATTCGCTGCCTGTCTCCAATCTTCAATCTCCAATCTTCTGGTCAAAGTGAACAGTCCTCCTTATATACCCTCAGCCCTCATTGTAGGATATTGGGGACGTCATGATTGGTGCAATAACATAGTCTTTTCATTGGCTGAACTCCAATCCTCAATTAACATATTTTAGTCCTATCTCAATCCAAATGCTAGCAGTGATACAATGGAATGTTAGTCTGAGACATTGAGTCTGCAATCAATGACACTTAAACAATCGTGGCTGGGGCCCCTGGACATGGAATCAACATTCACAGGGTACTAGACAATGGACGATTAGCATAATTAAGTTCTCTGGCCTTCAATGACAAACAGGTTAGATAATTACATTACCAAGCTAAACTTTAACCACAGAAATCTATGACAATACTGTAAGAAATTCTCTTTGACCATTACAAGTTTACAAACCAAAATGCAATATGATATGTCTGGATGAATAAGAAATCCTCCTACATTATATATTAAAGGGTCCATTTCGTCACATTCCTCCCCCTTCTAATTTAGCCAGACAGGATAGGCTTCCGATCATCCTTCTCCACCTGTCGGGGCAGCCCATCCGCATTTCCATGGTTCTTGCCCTGTTTATGTGAGATGGAGAAATTGTAAGATTGTAACGCCAAACTCCACCTAAGCAATCGTCCGTTGTCCCCCGCGGTTCGATTTAGCCAACTCAATGGATTGTGGTCAGTGAGGACTGTGAACTCATTGCCATAGAGGTAAGGCTGCAATTTTTTTAGGGACCAGACTATGGCCAGGCATTCTTTTCCTATGGTGGCGTAGGCCCTCTCTCGGTCCAACAGTTTCCGGGAGAGATAAGCGATAGGATGTTCCTCACCGTCAGCCCCCACTTGGCTAAGTACCGCTCCTAGTCCTGTGTCTGATGCATCTGTTTGGACAATGAACCTTCGTCGGAAGTCAGGAGCAGTCAGAACTGGGCTCTGGGCTAGCCGGTCTTTCAACTGGAGGAACTCAGCTTCACATTCTGGGGTCCAGATAAGGTTGCGGGCATATTTTTTGGTTGTGAGGTCAGTGAGTGGTTTTGCTACGGTGCTGTAATTGGGGATAAATTTTCTATAATAATTTGCGGTGCCCAAAAACGCGCGGACCTGTTTTTGGTTGACAGGGCGCGGCCACTGGGTAATTGCTTCTACTTTTGCCGGTTCTGGACGAATGCACCCACTTCCCACTCGATGAACCAGGTATAGCACCTCGGCCATTCCCATTTGGCATTTGTCAGGTCGGATGGTGAGCTGGGCTTTGGCTACCCTTTGCAGCACCTGGGACACATGCTGAAGGTGCTCTTCCCAGGTGTCGCTGAAGATAGCGATGTCATCCAAATAGGCCTGGGCATACCCCTGACATCCCTCTAGTAAATGGTCCACCATCCTCTGGAAGGTAGCTGGGGCATTCTTCATCCCAAAAGGCATGCTGGTGAACTCATATAGGCCAAAAGGGGTTATGAAAGCTGATTTCTCTTGAGCCTCTTTTGTGAGTGGGATCTGCCAGTATCCCTTGCTCAGATCGAGAGTGGATATAAACCGAGATCCCCCCAACCGATCTAGTAGCTCATCCACCCGGGGCATGGGGTAGGCATCCGTAACTGTGATCTCATTGAGCCGTCTATAGTCCACACAGAAACGAGTACTCTTGTCCTTTTTTGGCACCAGCACAACACTGGCAGCCCATGGGCTTTGGGAGGGAACTATGACTCCCATATGTAACATGTCATCCACCTCGGCCTTCATCATTGCCAATACCGGGGGTGTCACTCGGTATGCGGGTTGGCGTTGTGGAGTGGATGCCCCTGTGTTGACATGATGCCGGACCAGAGGCGTTCGACCAGGTAAACTCGTGAACAGGGATTCATATGGTCTGAGTACGTCTGATAACTGTTGCTTCTGTGATGGACAAAGCTGTTCCCCCAGTGATACATCTTTTACCCCCATTTCCCTTTTGGAGTCCACTAATAGGTCTGGGATCTGGTCTGTTTCAGGGTCATCTAAATCGGGACAACAAACTGCTAAGTTGGTGACCTCTCTTTCCTCATAAACTTTTAGCCTGTTAACATGGTAGGTACGCTCACGAACACCTGCTTGGTCCAGAGCCACAGTGTAGTCAGTATTGCCACATTTCCTGGTAATGGTAAATGGACCCGCCCACATGGCTTGAAGCTTGTTTTTGCGTACCGGTACAAGTACCAGGACCTTCTGTCCACAGGCAAATTCTCGGAGTCGGGCAGCGCGGTCATAACATCGTTTTTGCCTTTCCTGAGCCACTTCTAAGTTCCCGTGGGCTAATGCCATGAGGTGCCTCATTCTTTCCCTAAACTTTTGAACATAGTCCAATATGGGAACCTCTTCTGTGGGGAAGGTGCCCTCCCAACTTTCTCGTACCAGCTCTAAGGGCCCCCGTACTTTTCGGCCATACAATAATTCAAAGGGGGAGAACCCAGTAGAGTCCTGTGGCACCTCCCGGTAAGCAAAAAGGAGCTGCTGCAGGTTTTTCTCCCAGTCCCCCCCCTCGGCCTCTACATAACGGCTAATGAGCTGTTTCAGGGTTGCATTGAAGCGCTCACACAATCCATTCGTTTCAGGATGGTAGGGCGTTGTGCGCATGGGGCGGACTCCATGTTTCTCCCAGAGGGTCTGAATCAGTTCGCTTTGGAACTGTGCCCCCTGGTCAGTTAATACTTCCTGTGGAAATCCTACCCGGCTAAAGATGTCCAGTAAAGCTTGAGCCACATGCTCTGCATCTATGGAAGTCAAGGCAGTGGCTTCTGGGTAGCGGGTGGCAAAGTCTACCAGGGTGAGGATGAATCTTTTCCCGCTGCGGCTGGGGATGGCTAAGGGGCCTACTAAATCAATGGCAACTCTCTGAAATGGTTCCCCTATCAAAGGCATGGGTTGGAGTGGGGCACGACATGGGGCTCCGCCCATACGTTGACACACTGGACAAGAGGCTCTGTATTTCTTTACTTCTTGAGTGACCCTTGGCCAAAAAAAACTACGCAACAGGCGGGTCCGGGTCTTTTTGGTCCCCATGTGCCCAGCTGCAGGAACATCATGAGCTAAGCGCAATAGTTGTGATCGATATTGCTGGGGTACTACAAGCTGATGTACACGGGTCCAAGGTTTTTCTGGGCAGGACGCGGGCTTCTCTCGATATAATAGGCCTCTTTCCCATCTATACACCTCCCCCGGATTTCCTCCCCCAGGTTGGGCAGCCGCACTACGGATAAGCTCTAGGGTGGGGTCTGTCAGTTGGGCTTCCCTGAACTCCTTACGATCTATCTCCCCCCAGTCAATGGTCACAGTTTGGTTTGATGTACTCACATTGGTCGGCTCAGAAAAGGAGGCTGAAGATTGAAGAGGAGGGTTATCCTCAGTTGGTTTGGTAGAAAGATCTGCACAAGGGTGATGCTTGGCTTGGCTGCGGGTGATGGCGGTGACAAACTGGCTGGATAATCCTTGTCCTAGGTCATTTCCCAAAAGAACAGGGGTTGGGAGGCCGTCCATGAGCCCAACTTCAACCTCTCCCTGGTCAGTTCCCCAGTCCAACTGCACGCGTGCCAGAGGAATGTTCGAGCGCTGGCCCCCAGCAAGGGTGATGGTCACTTGGCGGCCCGGTAAATGATGCTCGGTGGGAACAATATCTGGGCTAACCAGGGTGATTGAAGATCCAGTATCTCGAAGTCCCTGAGCCTGTATACCACCGACCTTGACCGTCTGGATGTGGCGATTGAGGTTGGCTGGTGTACGGTGTCCGGCCTGCCGTAGGGTGTGGACCGGGTAAATCACTTCCTCAGCTACTGGCGTATCTTGGGGGTAGTATCCTCCAGGCATCGCTGGTTCATCTCTGCATATGTTGACTGATTGGGCTGGCAGCCGGGCTCCAGGCATAGGGCCCCGATGTTGAAGACACTCTTTGCTTTGTGTCCAAGGCGCCCACACGTATAACAGCGCTGTGGGTTAGGCAAGTCACGGGCCCTGTTGGTAAACCTTTGCCCTATTGGGGTTTCTGCGGCATAGCGAGTTAGTCCAGCACGGGAGTCTGGAGGTTGCTGGTATCCATGGTTGATGAACCTCCTCGGATCGGTGGGCCTATTGGGTCTCCAGCTGGGTCGGTTGGCTGTAAATTCGTCAGCCAATCGGGCTGCCTGCTCTGGGGTGTCGGGCTTCCGGTCCGCCACCCATTCTCGTATTTCCGGGTCCATCTTCTCCATAAGCTGTTCGAGTACTATCATATCCCGGTGGGCAGCAGCGGAGTGGGCAGCACGACCATCAAGCCAGCGGTTACAGTGTCGTCGAAGTTGACTTCCAAATTCGACATAGGAGACACCCTGGCGAGACATAGTCCGGAACTTAATGCGATATCTCTCAGGGGTTATGGTAGAAAAGGCCAACAAAGTGTCCTTAATAATTCCATAGTCCAAGCAATCCTGAGGCCCAAGTGATCGGACAGCTTCCTGGGCCCGACCAGGCAAACTTCTCCACAGGTATCTGGGCCACTCAGCTGTGTGCACCTGGTGCATTCTCATCATCATCTCAAAGTTTTGCAAGTGTTCATCGATCTCAGTGTTGGATTCATTCATCATTGGCACGTCACTGTAGCGAAGGTGAATTCCTTGGAGGCGGTCTGTCGTGGAGGTGGGCGCTGGTGGTAAGGAAATTGGAGCTCCCAACACTACTTGCAGAACACCAGCCCTTTCTTCTCTTGAAGCTTCAGGCCCCAAGGCAGCCAAGCACTCCTTGATTTGGACTGTTTTGGACCTGGTGATTTCACGATATTCACGGGATCCATGATGTGGTGCACAACTTACATCCTCTGGTACCACGTCGGCGGGGTCCTCATCATCCTCACCATCAATCTGGGTATCCCAATCGACCAATTTCTGAATCAAAGCCGACCGAGTATCAGCGTTCCGGTATTCAATATTTCGCCTCTGGCACAGATCCTGTAGCATCCATTTACTGCTGTTGCCGTATCTCCTCTCCAGACCTTGTTCCATGGCTGAGCTGGTGGGGTTGGACATGGCAACGTCCGAAACCTGAATGCCTCACCTATGGCCTGCTGGGTATGCTTATATGCTTCCCTGGTTGTTGAGCCCTTGGACGGTGTCCACGAACACCAGTCCCCTGCAGCTCCCCTGGATAAACCAGGCTGAGTAGTATCCCACCAATGCCACCAATTGTGGAGACCCGGGGGTCAGTGGGTACTCTCGTCCGCAGGCCCAGCCGCCTTTACAAAGACAGCGTGGACCAGGGCTCATCCCCAACTGAGCGCCCGAGCTCCTTAACCGTGGGCGGAACACTACTCAGACAACACAGGGTCAGGGAATCACAATATTAAGGCTTTATTGGATCCCCCAACAGTTAACAGCATATAACGCATAACCAAGCACAACACATAAATGTAACAGGCGACAGAGTCTCACCCTTCCGCTGGCTCACCAGGAATTAGAATGCAGCACCGCAAAGTCTATAGCCAGGTGACTGTATCGTCCCAACCTGGGTTGCTTCCGTGTCCTTAAGCAGTCTATCACAGCCGAATGCGATGCTGAAGTCCTTGTGGTTCTTTAGTCCGTGTTCTGATCCCCTTGGTCGGCACCTAAATGCCTAGGCCTGGGGTTATGGCTAGCTAATCGGATCCGAAGACCCTAGATTCGCTGCCTGTCTCCAATCTTCAATCTCCAATCTTCTGGTCAAAGTGAACAGTCCTCCTTATATACCCTCAGCCCTCATTGTAGGATATTGGGGACGTCATGATTGGTGCAATAACATAGTCTTTTCATTGGCTGAACTCCAATCCTCAATTAACATATTTTAGTCCTATCTCAATCCAAATGCTAGCAGTGATACAATGGAATGTTAGTCTGAGACATTGAGTCTGCAATCAATGACACTTAAACAATCGTGGCTGGGGCCCCTGGACATGGAATCAACATTCACAGGGTACTAGACAATGGACGATTAGCATAATTAAGTTCTCTGGCCTTCAATGACAAACAGGTTAGATAATTACATTACCAAGCTAAACTTTAACCACAGAAATCTATGACAATACTGTAAGAAATTCTCTTTGACCATTACAAGTTTACAAACCAAAATGCAATATGATATGTCTGGATGAATAAGAAATCCTCCTACATTATATATTAAAGGGTCCATTTCGTCACACCCTCGATTCAGCGTGGCTGGCCAGAGGACAGGGGAGATGAGGAGGAGGAGGAGGACAGTATGTTCAGTCATCGTGTTGGTCAGGATACTGAAGTGATGGCTGTTAAGAGTCTGGCGCACATGGCTGACTTTATGGTAAGCTGCCTGGCTCATGACCCTCGCGTTCAGAACATTTTGGCCGACAATCAGTACTGATTGGCAACACTCTTAGACCCACGCTACAAGGAGAACTTTATGTCTCTCATTCCTGAGGCGGAGAGGTCAGCCAAAATGCAGCAGTTCCAGAAGGCCATAGCAACGGAAGTAGGCAAAGCATTCCCCTCACAAAACGCTAGCGATATAGGTCAGGAATCGGTGGACAACCAAGGCGTACGGCCGAGAGGGGCACAAGTCCAATCCGCCAAAGGTAGGGGAACAGTCTTTACGATGTGGGACAGTTTTCTCAGCCCCTCACGTACCACAGCCCGTGAGGTGTGGGGTAGTGCCACAAGAAATGCTAAGTTTGGCCACATGCTGAAGGAGTACCTTGCAGATCGAACAACTGTACTGCGAGATTCCTCTGTGCCTTACAATGATTGGGTCTCCAAGCTGGACACGTGACATGAATTGGCTCTCTACGCCTTGGAAGTCCTGGCCTGCCCTGCCGCTAGCGTTTTGTCAGAGCGTGTTTTCAGTGCCACAGGTGGAATCATTACTGATAAACGCACCCGCCTGTCAACTGAAAATGCTGACAGGCTGACTCAGATCAAGATAAATAAGGGTTGGATTGGGCCAGACTTCACCACACCACACACAAATGACAGCGGAATTTAAGTTTTGTTATGGGAATTTGCCATGTACCTCCACTCACCCATGGGTACACACTTCTGGACTTCAGAGTGTCCAAGTGTGGGATCAGTATTGTCCGTGGACGTGTACTCGGCCTGGTGATAGGAAGGAGGATCAGGTTGGGAAATGTGCGGTGCAGTATCACGGCTACTGACACTTGACCGTGTGGAAGACAGGGTGTTTGTGGAGGTGCCAATTTGACTTGAAGCATTATCCGCTATCCAAGTAACAACCTGTTGACACTGGTCTTGGTTCAAGAGTGGTGTACTGCTGTGTGCCCCAATAATTTGGGACAGGACGTGTGTGCGAGTAGATGTGCCCCTTTGTTGTTGCGAAATTAGTGATTGCACACGACCTCGGCCTCTGCCTGCACCACCATCACGTTCACTTCCTTGTTCCTTGCCAACGCCCTGCGCATTTTGCCTGTATACAGCGACAACAGTCTGGTGACTGTTCAGCTCACAGGAGAGTAGGATTTTAGTCCCTAACCTGTATCAAGGTAGTAAGTACAACAGTCTGGTGACTGTTATGGTCACAGGAGAGTAGGATTTTAGTCCCTAACCTGTATCAAGGTAGTAAGAACACCAGTCTGGTGACTGTTCAGCTCACAGGAGAGTAGGATTTTAGTCCCTAACCTGTATCAAAGTAGTAAGTACACCAGTCTGGTAACTGTTCAGCTCACTGGAGAGTAGGATTTTAGTCCTTAACCTGTATCAAGGTAGTAAGTACAACAGTCTGGTAACTGTTATGGTCACAGGAGAGTAGGATTTTAGTCCCTAACCTGTATCAAGGTAGTAAGTACAACAGTCTTGTGACTGTTATGGTCACAGGAGAGTAGGATTTTAGTCCCTAACCTGTATCAAGGTAGTAAGTACAACAGTCTGGTGACTGTTATGGTCACAGGAGTGTAGGATTTTAGTCCCTAACCTGTATCAAGGTAGTAAGTACACCAGTCTGGTAACTGTTCAGCTCACAGGAGAGTAGGATTTTAGTCCCTAACCTGTATCAAGGTAGTAAGTACAACAGTCTGGTGACTGTTATGGTCACAGGAGAGTAGGATTTTAGTCCCTAACCTGTATCAAGGTAGTAAGTACACCAGTCTGGTAACTGTTCAGCTCACAGGAGAGTAGGATTTTAGTCCCTAACCTCTATCAAGGTAGTAAGTACAACAGTCTGGTGACTGTTATGATACAAAAAGATGGAAGCGTGATGTATGTTTGGGCGCTGAAGTAAGGAAGATCTCTGATGCTGGCTTCTTTTCCGGACTTTATTAAAATAATTGCAGTTATAATTATTCAAGCTTAAGGCTCTCAAAACC
Organism: Allobates femoralis; assembly: GCA_033576535.1. NCBI lineage: Eukaryota > Metazoa > Chordata > Amphibia > Anura > Aromobatidae > Allobates > Allobates femoralis. The sequence continues at coordinate 241,709,349 of JARQOC010000002.1, read as the reverse complement.
CACGATGCATTTCGACGTACACACACGTCTTTCTCAAGTGAATCACTAAAATCCTACTCTCCTATGACCACTTGAGAAAGTGATTCACTTGAGAAAGACGTGTGTGTACGTCGAAATGCATCGTGGGTTTTGAGAGCCTTAAGCTTGAATAATTATAACTGCAATTATTTTAATAAAGTCCGGAAAAGAAGCCAGCATCAGAGATCTTCCTTACCTCAGCGCCCAAACATACATCACGCTTCCATCTTTTTGTATCATTCTGACTCCCTATGGGGAGAGTGGTGGAGTGAGCTGCAGAGGAGGGAGAGGACCTGAAAAGACGCCAGCTGGATCGGCCCCTTTACTAGACACGTGACGCCGCCCGGCACTAGTGTTTCCCCGGAGAAGACCTCGTAGGAAGCACGAGGACGGAACCGGAGGATTCTGCTGCTTCAAATTAATAAGCTTATCTACGGGCTGTGGTTTATAACCAGACCAGGTGAGTTTAAATTCAAAAGAACCGCCCGCTAACAGCCCCATGTGTATAGGCGCACTACAAGCTGTTGTTGTTTTTTCTTTTACATGGTGACTGTTATGGTCATAGAAGAGTAGGATTTTAGTCCCTAACCTGTATCAAGGTAGTAAGTACACCAGTCTGGTGACTGTTCAGCTCACAGGAGAGTAGGATTTTAGTCCCTAACCTGTATCAAGCTAGTAAGTACTGTTATGGTCACAGAAAAGCTTGGATTCCGATCTGGATCACCCTGCCTATATCCTCCTAGATTAGTCCTGAGAAGGACTGTTGTGGTCAGCAGCAGTTTGCAGCCCTGCTCCGGATCTACCTATGAGGGCCGCAAATCTGTCCCTAAGCAGCAGCAGACACTGTCCCTACACTCACTGTCTGGATGGCTGTGTGCAGAGCACAGCGCGGCCGGGTCTTATAAAGGCTCGGTCACGCTGTGCAGGCCGGCCAATCACTGCAATGCCACAACTAACAGGGCTGTGGCATTGCAGTGGTCTGCCAGCCAATCCCTGCATGTGGGCTGGCTCTCAAAAGAGCGCCAACATGCAGAGATGACGACCACGAGCACAGCACGAGTATCGTGAGATTACTCGGTGCTCGCCGAGTATAGCCCGAGTACAGTGATACTCGTGCGAGTACCGAGCAGCGCAGAGCATACTCGCTCATCACTAGTGATAACACTTTTGGCCATGACTGTAAACTGTAGAAAGTACTTGATATTTTATTTTTTATCTCATAAAAAGTATATATCAGAGGAATTTGCTTTTTTCACCACATGGATTAATCCTTGACTTTAAACCATGGGTAAAATTGCATTCAGAGAATATAGGTTTTCCCATTATTAAAGCGAACCTGTCACCCCCTCCAGGCATCTAAAGATAACATAGCCACCTTCTGCAGCACTAAGGCTGCATTCTGAGAAGGTGGCTATAGCATTTATGCTCCCTTGATTCACTGAAATAAAGACTTATATAAAATCTGTTTCAAACCAGACCCAAGACCGGGAGGCGGGTTTTCATGTGTCTATCTCCCTCCTCTGTGGTGTCAGTCATCCCTCTCTGCTCTCTGTGCACCGCCTCCAGGGCCGTCTCCCTGCATTACAGAGCTGTGTCAGCTCTGCTACAACATAGAGCTGCTGTTATAAGAGACCCCACAGTAGTAAATCTACCGGTAGCAGGAGAATCCTGAGCAGGCAAAGCACTGCCTGCTACGTAGCAGCCCTTGAGCTGTCAGCAGTGCAGCAGAGTTGAGTTTGTGCTTTAGATCAGGGGCTGAGGACGGAGCAATGCTGCTGGGTACAAGAAACTGAAAGTGAAACCTGCTCAGCTCAAGGGCTGCTAAGTAGCAGGCAGTGTTTTGTCTGCTCGTCCTCCTGCTAGATTTACTACTGTGGGGTCTCCTATAACAGCAGCTCTATGTTGTAGCAGAGCTGACACAGCTCTGTAATGCAGGGAGATGGCCCTGGAGGAGGTGCACAGAGAGCAGAGAGGGATGACTGACACCACAGAGGAGGGAGATAGACACTTGAAAACCCGCCTCCCGGTCTTGGATCAGGTTTGAAACAGATTTTATATAAGTCTTTATTTCAGTGAATCAAGGGAGCATAAATGCTATAGACACCTTGTCAGAATGCAGCCTTAGTGCTGCAGAAGGTGGCTATGTTATCTTTAGATGCCTGGAGGGGGTGACAGGTTCGCTTTAAGGGGAAGACAATTGGTTTAACATGTATATGAAGAAGGTGCGGTCGAAGTGTGAAAAGGGAGGATGCACTAAAGGACGTCACAGACATCCTTCTGCAGAGATTGGGACAATATTCAGAATAAATAAGAATTTATAAAAGCAAGTAAGTGAACAAACACAGCATGATTTTTTACGAGTGGGAAAAATCTATAAAGGTACCTTTACACGCCGCTACAACAGGATGGATACAACCCGCTACAGGCTACAAATGTAGCTTGTAGCGCCAATATAGCCCGTAGTAGCGGCGTGTGAAGACGGGACGCGACAGCCGGCAACAGATAAATCTGTTTCCGAGCACTGCTCGAAAACAGATGGCTACAAAGCAGATTGTAGCGAGCTGTATCGGCGTGTAAAGAAGGAACAGAAGGGTTGTTCCTACACCATGCTATGTAGCTGGGGCGTGACACAGGCTTCGGGTTTCCGCGCCCCCTTCAGCGATCATTGGAGGAATCTCCTGCGTTGCGATTGGTTGTCGCCGCACAGGGCGGCATATTTAAGGAGCTGACGAGTCACACTACACAATTGCTCGAGCGTCAAGTATTAATCAGCCTCCTGCGATGCCTGGACAATCATGGTATTATTGCTTTGTCCTATCAGCGTACGGACGTCTCGTAATCCACAATTGTAGCACGCCTATGTGCTGTCCCTGCTGCACCAGGTACGCCCATAGTAGCTGGTTGTAGCGGTGTGTAAATGAGCTACAGATGGCTACTTGAGACACCCGGCGATGTAGCTAGTTACAGATGTAGCGTAGCGTAGCGCACCTTGTGGCGGCGTGTGAAGAGGGTGCGTTGACCGTTTGTAACCGTTTGGGCGTGCTCGTGCACGCGAAGTAGCGGATTGTATCCATCCTGTTGTAGCGGCGTGTAAAGGTACCTTAACAGCTAATATTTTTTAGGCTGTGGTCACACTTATTTTCCAATACAACTGATGTAAATAGAAAAAATTATTTCAAAGTACAGTATAAGTTTTTTTTCTTAGAAATATGCCGGACAGGTTTATGATGGCATACTAATGTTGTTATTTTACTGAATCGTTTAACCTGATCAAGAATGCAGACTTGCAAAAAGGTGAAAACTTGTATTCACAATAGAAATTATTAAGCAGACTGGTCCGAATGATAATGTGTGCATGTGTAAAGATTCCCATTGGCAACAATAGAAACACAAATTAAAATACTGAAAATAAAACAAGTCCACATATATAACAAATGTAAAATGTATACTTTTTATCATGGTGGAATACAGAAGTGTAAAAATGAATAAATATAAAACTTAAACTAAAATTTAGATTTAAATATCCATACAAAGCCTTATAGAGATTTCTACATTTCTGTAAAAAGGTATGCAATGAAATATTTATAGCATGCATCAAGTCACCAATGCACTACAGGTCCCACCACCTGGGCGTTTCTCTGAATGTTTTAGAAGGAGAAATGTGGAATGTCTAAGAAGAAAGGAATGCAAATGTGTTTGGAATCTGACCAGGCACATACAGTCTTATAGTTTATGGTGAGTCTCAACAAGAGTTATACTGTGAAAATTGGAGTTATGCCACAGGAGTCGCTCATTGCATCCATGTTTCAGCACCTGAGTGCCCATTTACAACGAACCAGCAGTAACACTTATGTTCCATGTCCATTCATAAACCTATCCATTCATGTCTATCAGACACTCTGTAAAAGTATGGTTAAAATAAAATGTTCATATACATTTGCAATCAAGAGTATTCAATCCCATTTCAAATTTGAGCTCAGAAACCAAATCTATAAACTTTCTGCTTTTCGTAATAAAAAATTGAAACAAGGACTATTTAAATAGATTATAGCAGCTAATATAAAAAATGGTTTCCCTAACCACACAAAATGCCACTTTTAATGACTATTGGAGACTCAAAAAGGCAAGTGTATCTTCTCTCATCTGAGAGAATTGGGCTGACACTCGCCCTCAAATTGTAATCACAGTTTAAGCCGAGTTTTATTTACTGTCATTTGATTATCGCGCATATGTAACGTGATGTAGGGCAGTAACCATGGGCGAGGCGAGTCATCTGTAGTGCATTACATGACAGTAGGGGTCTTGGATGGGTTTGTGGACTTGTGCTATTGAGGCAATATTCCTTTACAGACTGCATACTGCATGGACCAATTGTTAACTGTTCATCGAGAGAGACTACCAGTTCTTCAAAAACAAAGTTTTATGCAACAGCAATTTGATAACAATTTTGTACATTAGATAGTGGGCACAAGTATTCTGGTATTTTTATTAGCAGAGACCATTTCTAAATTTTAGAAAATATATGCAGTTGAGAGTCTCAGTCTGTATACCTTTTAATAGCTAACTGAATGATGGAACATAGCAAGTCAGGACTGTGGCCTCGCAGGATAATGCAATTCTGAAGACACATACTATATACATAAGAGATAGACTGATAATACGACAGTGATGTAAGCAGATCAAAGAAGTGTCAAAGTCATAGTCCTCTAACTGGTCTGTGCAAAATTGATACTCCAAATCCTTTATTTTATGCTAAAACAATGAATCTGATATTCAATATATAAAATGAAGCTTTCGGGATATCACTCTTGCAAGATCATGTTGGGCCCTTTCATCAGTGTTGTTTTAATCGCGCAGATGCGGTGAAAAATACATCTGCCGCAATTACGCATACAGGCTGCATTGCGTAACGCTATACAAAGTATAGGCGGACTTGCGGCAGTGGTAAAAGTGCGGTTTGCACTTGCGGCAGGTCGGCGCGAAAATAACGCGGTGATGCGTTCATTTTCGCGCGCACTGCGCAAGTGCAAAACGACTTGCCGCACTGCCGCAAGTCCACCTATTATTTGCATAGCGTTTACGCAAACCGCGATCGCAAGTGCAGCCAGTATGCAGGTAACGGGAGATGTGGTTTTTCACCGATCTGCAGCGATTTGAAAAAAAAGCTGATGTGAAAGGGCCCTTAGAGGACTATGAACGTTTGACACTTCTTCCTCTTACCTTAGAATTTTGGTTTCACTTTCCCAGCTCCTTTCCCCCCTCCCAGCCTGACTCTGCTTTACATCACCTGTCATATTTACTGCACCATCTCATCCTGTTTAAGTATAGTATATATGTATGTGTCTTCAGAATCTGTGTCATTATCAGGCTGACGAAGGGCCCACAGTGTCCCAAAGCTTGCTATGCTTACCATCTTTTCAGTTAGCCATTAAAAGGTATCAGCCACTGAGGACTCTCAGATTGTAATATAGTTTTCTGTCTACTGGCTAACACAGTATAAATATTTTTTACCTAATCATTTCTAGACACACACTCTTTACGTCCTCTGCTTCACCTGTTCCAGCCTACATTAATCTTGTTTGCTCCACATTGACTCCCTCTTAGGCGGCCGTCACACGCTGAGATATCTTGCCAGATATCGTTTAAGCGATCTCCTTTTTGATCGCTTAAGCGATATCGGGCAAGATATCGTTGCATGTAATCAAGCGATTTACGATGGTAAATCGCTTGATCGTGACATCGCTGATCTGAGGTTCGGTTCTCAGATCTGCATGAAAGCATTGCAGTTTCCTCTCAGTTGATAAAGTATCATTCCAGCTGAGGCTCTCATGTGGCAGATGTAGTTCTGTACTACTGGTCTAAGCGAGCAGCCTATAGATTGTTGTTACCATATAACACAATCTGGACACACGGATCTTTAGTCCTCCAGCTGTCATCTGTTGCCATTGCCTACATGTTAATTGTTTGTTCCACAGTGTGACTCCGCTCTTAATGGGATAAATTTGCCTTGCAGAGGCATCCTTCTCCCTGGACTCATCTGCAGTCAGTCCCTTCATCCTACGGTAAAACTTGTGACTCAATAACAGCAGATCACTCGTTTAACTCCAACACTCTATCTCTTCTCGGTACTCTGAATCTCACTGAATCATAATGTGGTTTGCCACTAGCTGGACCTTAGGTGTGTCTCATGCCAAATTGCATGAGAAAAATAATCACTGGTTTGCACTGCTGTAAATATTCCATTAGTCTGATGGCTATGAAATAAGAGATTGGATAGCCCTCATGTTGGATAGTCTCATGTTATATGCTTATGTGAGTGAGTCCTTATTAAATATTTAAGGCACATATCACTGCATCTTTGCAGAGGACCCTTTGTCTGCTATGACCTGCGCCATATATCTAACATGTTGTTTGTTTGTAAGGCTGACTGTTGGCATAAAATGGCTGAAATTGAGGAATCAAAAGCGCAATAGGTCTTATCCTTTTTTAAAAACAATGCAGAAATTGCAACAGTTACTGCTCACCTGGTTTGGTTGTGGGACCCACACCAGTATATGTGTATAAACAGCTACCGCTTGATCCACACTTCACGTTATCTATGTGGCTTGTTGACATAAATTCAAATAGATGGTGCTCTTCGATATGCGCAAGCTCTATGTGGAAAAAAACCTCAGTGGATCAAAGAATAATGGTGCTTTTATTCAACGCGTTTAAGAGCGTGTCCCGCACCTTAATCAGGAAGCAACCACCGTCCTGTTGGCAAAAAAATGACTGTTCAAACCAAGCAAAACATCTTAAAGTGGGCAGAGCCCAAAAATAAATTTCTTATGTCAATCTTTGTTTTCTTTGCAAGGAATCATTTGTTTACAAATACTAATGAGGTGTCAAATGCAGATACAGAGTTGGACACTGAAGGAATGATTTTTAATATGACTAAGTCCCCTACAAAGTGCTTGATTAGTTTGAAAAGTCATTTTTTTGTGACATATGGAGATGACGTTGTTCAATTGAAATGTTAACCAATCTCAAATTCGAGCTGTTTTGGGTGGTGTTCGAGTCATTCGACGAATGCGGACAATTAGCTTCAAATTGGCAGTTCGAGGTTATGTTCGATAACAGTTCGATCACCAAATCGTAACTGGCTTTTCACAGTAATACTATTAATGAATGTTAATATCAGTTTCAGTGTATAGTGTGCGGGGAAGGGGGGGGCGGGGTTTAGTTCAGTGCTGCAAAAATTATGCCGTCTTCATTTTTTTTTTCTCCTAACTGCAAATACAGTGGAGCGGTGCAGGCTGTCAGCCAATCACACACACACAACCAGCACAGTGCATTTTTTGCTCACAAGCAAGTGCATGTGTCATTGGCTATGTATTTCACCAGTCCTTGCCCTATAAGACCCGGCCATTTTCCCCATCGCCACTATTTCCTCAGTGCTGCAGTTGTGTGTCAGGCACCGCTACTGCTGCTGTGGGCGGTACAAAGTTTTAATTAGATAGATAGTGAGCGAATCTCAAGTTAGATAGACAGATAGGTTTAGGGAGTAGGGACTAGTTAGAATCTTAGTCCTTTTGAGGGCTACTTCAGACAAGTAGGGAGTAGGGATTAGTTGTAAATATCAGCCCTTTTCAGGACTACTTCATAGAATTAGGGACTAGTTATAATATCAGACCTTTTGAGGGCTAGCTTAGAGCAGTTCCTATTAGTTTTTGCCAGGCAGGTGTGTGCCAGTGCTAAGCAAGTGTTTTTCACAGCATCTGGCCAAATCTAGCTCAGGCAATCCTTTAGGGCAGGTAGTGTAGCACTGCTATTAAGAAAGCTACAGCACCTGTCTTCAGTAGCAAATTTTTACTGCAGCTAGTTCAGGCAATTATTTTGGGCTAGTAGTAGTGGTAGTCAGAGGTGTAGCCCAGCTGTAAAGTAAGCTACACCGCCTGTCTATCCAGTAGCCAATTTTTTACGGCAGTTAGTCCAGGCACCTAGCCCAGGTAATAGTTTGGGCCTAGTAGCAGTGTCATTTAGACAGTGGTGTTTAGCCCACTTGTGAAACACACTACACTGCCTGTCTAGTTCAGACTAATTTTTAACTGTACCTAGTCCAGGTAATAGTTTGGGCCTAGTAGCAGTGTCATTTAAACAGTGGTGTGTAGCCCACTTGGGAACCAAGCTACACCTCCTGTCTAGTTTAGACTCATTTTTATCTGCACCTAGCACAGGTACTAGTTTGGGCCTAGTAGCACTGCTTGGCCACTCAGCTCTGCTCGATTTCCATCCGAATTTTTTTTTTACAACAACTGCAGAGTTGCCAATTTGTTTACATACAAAATGAGTGGCAAAAGGCCTGCTGCTGGTGGAAAGGGGAATAGGCGTGGTGGAAAGGGAAAAAAAGTTTGTGTCCGTGGGGTAGGTGGTAGAGCAACAGTAACATCTGCTGAAGAAATACCATCTTCCAGCCAAAGTAAGATGTCTACTTCTTTCCGTGGACAATCTGATATGATCCCTTTCCTACAGACACGAGTCACACAACGATCTCTACCAATTGTAGATGAGGCACAAAAAGAGCAGGTGCTCGAATGGATAGCAAGTGCTTCATCAAGTGGGCTCTCCTCCACCTCAACTTCAACATCACAAATACACCAGTGCTCAGAGGTGTCACTCCAATCGCACTTGCTTCCTCACAGCTCCCAAGTCTCCAGCCACCGGTCTGAGTATGGGGTAAGACAGATGGTTGAGTATGCAGAGCTGTTCACTCATACTATAGCATGGGAATAAGAGGTCTGCTCCAAAGCTTCTGTGAGTCCAGATGAGGAAGTGATCTGCACTCATACTCAAAAGCTTTGTGAGTCGGATCCAGGCCCAGATGAAAAAGGTTCTGAGCAAGCATAACGTAGACCCTCATTCCCAAACTGTAAGTCATGTTGTTGGGAGCAATGAGGAAGATGCTGATGAGACTGAGATACCTGATTGGAACGACATTTTGACTTTTCGGTCAGGGTGGGAAGAGGTTGGCTCTGAGGATGACGGGTGTGAGAGCACACAGGGTGATTATGAGGTTGGAGATCCCACTTACTGTCAACCCACAGTCAGCCAGTCGATGAGGGGCAGCAGAGGAGGTGGAGGAGGATGCTAGTGATGAAGAGGTTAGGTTGCGCCTTCGTGGACAGAGACAGAGTACTGGAAGCACATCAACAAATGCATCCTTAACTACAATTCTGCTTCCAAGCAGAAGTCATGGTGGCTCTTCTTCAGGTCGCATGGGCTCTAAGCCTTGCCTAGCCTGGGACTTTTTTGAGCTCGCAAAGGATGAGCCAACTCAGGATGACACAGGGGTAGAAAAGTCCTTGCAGATCCATGACTTGTTCATCTTGATGAATGTTAGTCTGTCTACATTGTCACTGGACACAGCCGCGTGCGCTTATCTGTCAGCACACCATCAGCAGCGCTGAAGACACGTTCAGAGAGAACGCTGGCTGCAGAGCATGACAAGATTTCCAAGGCGTGAGTGGCAAGCTCAGGCCATTTTTCCTGCTTGGAAGCCCAAAATGAGCAAGGGTCCAGTTCCAAAGTCATGGCATCGATGTTCACTTGGAGATACTCCTGTGAGATTCACTATGTGGACCACTGTTTTTTTGTGGAAAAGCAGATCAAAAATTTTGTAACAGATTCTGCTGATACTCCTTCATGCATGAATCCCTTTCTATGGCAGGAATTATTTCGCCAAATTTACTCTTGTACCGGGGATTTAAGAGTGTGGCAACCCAGTAGTCGGCATTACTTCGAATTCTGACAATCCGAGGGTCATGTTGCAGGTAGTGCAGCAAGAAGGCACTCATGTGTCTTGCGCATCCAGGAGGCCCAAGTCCTTGTTGTTGGTGGCAGTGAGGTAAGAATCATGCTTCCTTCCTCTGCGCTCTTCCCCCCAACCTCGCACAACAGAAATGTGATCAAGGTCTCCCTCATCTGATGAGCCTTCCATGCCCATCGCCAGTTTGTCCTCCATTTGTTCCTCGACTCCTGCACCTTCCTCAACAGTTTGGCTGCTACCATGCGCCCTCGTTAATCTCTCTCTCCCCCACCATCCCATGCCTGCCACCTTGGTGCTGCCGACCGTCTGGAACTTGGAGATCTTGTTATCCCTTCCGCATACGACTCCTCCTGTACTTCCTCTCTCTCCTCTTATCCCACCACCTGACTCTGAATACTGTTTAAAGTGTGCTGCAGCATGTAAATGATCAGAATTGTCATACAGATAATGGCATTGTTAGTACTATACACCTTCGTCACAATTTCAAAACTGTGCAGAAGGGTGCATAGGTCCTTGATCTGAGACCACTCCAGCAGCGTGATTTGCCCCACCCATGGATCTCATTGGCCCAGGTTATACGTCATAGCGTATTGCACCAGGGCTCGTCAGTGCTGCAACAGTTGCTGCAATATGTGCAAAGTTGAATTCCATCTGTCGGCACATCGCATTTCAGCCGGTGAACCGGCAGGCCGAACAACTTCTGTAGAGATGCAAGTCGTTGAGCTGCGGGATGCAAAAGCCAGAAGTGAGAACACAGTGACCATGCCCTCTGCAGAAGCCCATCTAGGTCAGGAGAGTGGTCTAAAAATTGCTGGACAACCAGGTTCAAGACGTGAGCAATACCAGGCACGTGTGTCATATTGTCCCGGCGAAGGGCCGCACCCAGCATTGCAGCATTGTCGCACACGGCCTTCCCTGGCTGCAGGTTCAGTGGAGACAACCATTGATGAAACTTGGTCTCCACAGCTGACCACAACTCCTCAGCTGTGTGACTCACATTTTCCAGACATTTCAAAGTAAACACCGCCTGATGCCTTTTAGCCCTGTTGCCAGCATAGTAAGGAGGTATGCAGGATTCCTTCTGCACAGTTAGAATGCGGGTGGCATTACCAGACAGTCTTTGGGTGCAGGTTGAGGACCGAGACGAGGTTGAGGAGGCAGAAGCAGTGGAGGAACTTCTACATACAGAGGATTGACGCACGACTCATGGGGACGGTAAGACTTGGACAGCAGTCCCTTCTCTTGCTGTCACTATAGTTACCCAGTGCCCAGTCACCGACATGTAACGCCCCTGCCCATGCTTACTGGTCCAAGTTTCTGTGGTGAAATACACCCTGTTATACACAGTGTTTCTCAAGGAAGCGATGATGTTGTGTGCGACATGCTGGAGTAGCGCAGGCACAGCTTTCTTTGAGAAGTAGTGGCGACTGGGCATCTAGTACTGGGGCACTGAGACGGACATAAGGTCTTGAAAATCCTCTGTGTCCACCAGGCGGAATGGCAGCATTTCTGTAGCCAACAGCTTGCAGATGGTGAAATTCAACCTCTTAGCTTCGTCATGGCTAGGAGGAAATGGTCTTTTTCTTGTCCACATCTGAGGGACCGAGAGCTGGCTGCTGTACTGAGATGGGGTTGAGCAGGGTGTCCTAGGCAAACTGCTGGTCTGTGGGGAAGGTACAGGCAGAGATATTATGTTGCCTTCATCCAAAGGTGGTGCTCTTGATGTCTGACAGTGCTCAACACCAGCAGGTGTTTCCACTTCCAAAAGAACTGACGACCTGCCAATCACACTGGCTTTTGTGGGTAAAGAGGTGGAAGGTCTATGTCCAAAAGCATGTGTGACTGCTGTCCCCACAGTCATAGAGGATAAAAAGGCTGCAGATGCACTTGATGGGGCAGACGGTGGTTTGGCTCGGCCCGCTAGGCTGCTTTGTAGCACAGTGAGCTTCCCACTGCGACTTGTGCTTCATATCCATGTGACGGTTCATGCATGAAGTACTCAAATTAATGATTTTTTGGCCTCTACTTAGATTTTGGTGGCAAATCTTACAGATAACATGGGGAGACTAAAGGCTTGTGGATTTTGGAATGTGCTTCATGAAAGTCACCTCACCAACCATTTTAAGCTTGCAACTCTGGGGCAACTAATGCCACTTAAGTGGTGTCTGTGCCCAAATTTTTGAAAAAAATGGAGACTCTTGTTTGGAGTCCCCTTGCTGTGTTTTACATGATTTTAAAAGGGCATGACATGCCTATATCTGTGTCTCCTACTCCTTTTACACATCCAGTTTTTTTCTTTTCGCATTTATATAATGTACTTGTCACTTTTCCATTTTGTGTTTGTTGTGTCTTCTGAGTAGTTTGTCACCTTTTGGACACCTTTGAAGGTGTTTTCTATGTGTTTTCTATGTGTTTGTACGTGTTTGTGTTTGACTGCCATTTTTTTCAATGGTATTTGACTGTGTCGACAAACATTCAATGAGCATTCGACGAACACCCCCCAATTCGATAATTTGAATCGTAATCGAACACTAGGGTGGTGGCTCATCTCTACTGACAAAAACAACTCAAACCATTTAACAGTGGAGCCCCCACTGTCTTGGCACAGCCATTAGCTTTATAGACTATTACCTACCAAGCTTCTGCACCGCTGTTACCCTGCTTCCGAGCCTGCTCATGAACCTCATTGCTTTTGCACCGTTGATTAGTTAAAGTCAGACTTAGCTCCACCTACCCTCTGTCAGCATCTGTGATTGGTTGCCAGTTTGGCAACTAAACTGATGTCAGATTACAGTAAAAATAAATAAATACTTGAAAAAATGGTCATGCAATCAGCCAGCCAATGTAACTCAGACAGCTGGGGGCAGCAACTCTCAGCGTGGTAAGCATTCTGAGCCCTCACACTAAACATTGCAGCCCACAGCCACCCCAGAATTAACGCCTCCATGAGAGATGACCAAAACTGGATGTTACTATTCGCCTCCAGTTGTCCTGGTGTTAATGGCAGACTGGGTAATAAGGGGTTAATGTCAGTTGAGGATTAGCCTGCTGACACACACCTTGTCAGGCCATTAAACCCAGCTGTTAATATATAACTAAGTAGCAGAAACACACAACACAGAAAAAAAACATTTATTTGGAATAAAGCACACAGACATCACTGTTTCCCATCTTTACTATCACTAAACATGACCTCCAACAGTAATCCACAGCCAGCACGAGTTGTCCCATGATAAACTATCTTAGCATTGCTACATCTCAATGAGCAGAAAGTCCAGTGAGCCTACTTCGCCAGGTGCACAGACATGTGTCTGCCCACAGGGATGTAGCAGAGCTACAGATCTTCAAGGGACCTTGCTATGGATTATCATTGGAGGGTAGGTTTGGGCTTAATAAATGGGTGACAGATGGTTGTTTGTGTGTTTTACTTACAATAAAATGATGATGGGAGTGCTGGCGTGTCACGGTCCGCGCTGCTGTGGTATGAAAAACTCACCAAAGAACCAAGATAGTTTTCATCCTTTATTTCCTCCTCTCTCCTAAAGGATGAAAACTATCTTGGTTCTTTGGTGAGTTTTTCATACCACAGCAGCGCGGACCGTGACACACCAGCACTCCCATCATCATTTTGGATTATAACCACTATCCAGTGGTCGGTGGAGGTCCTGCAGCAGCTGGAACATTGTTTTCCAAAACGCCTTCAAACCAGTTGTGGGGATCACAACTGGACCAGGTGAGCGGCTTCACAGCACCACCAGCACACTAAGTGTCACTAGTGATAGGGCACTATTGCGCGTCTTGTCCCCCTCCCTATTTTCTTTTCACAGTTTACTTACAATAAAGGGGTTTTCTCCTTGTGTTTTTTTGTAATAAAGAATGTTAATGTTTTTAACTATTTAGTCACTTTTTTGGTATTGTGGGGGTATCATAAACACCTTTACAGTACTAATTGAGGGGTTGTTTACAGCTGACAATACTCATCTGTCATTAACCCCTTCTATTACCTAGAATGCCACCGCACCAGGCCAGCGGGAACAGCTTGGTGGAGGCATCAGGATTGGCGCATCTTATGAAGGCGCCAGTTCTGGAGCAGCTGTGGCCTGCTATTTTAAGGGTACCTTTACACGCCGCTACTGGAGGATGGATACAACCTGGTACAGGCTACAAATGTAGCTTGTAGCGGCAAAATACCCCGTAGTAGCGGCGTGTAAAGACAGTAGGAGGCCCCCGGCAACAGATACATCTGTTTCCGAGCACTGCCCGGAAACAGGTGGCTACACAGGCGATTGTAGCGAGCTGTATCGGCGTGTAAAGAAGCAACAGAAGGGATGTGTCGACACCAGGCAATGTACCTGGTATGTAGCTGGGGCGTGACACAGGCTCCGGGATACCGCCCCCCTTCAGCGATCATTGGTGGAAGCTCCTGCGTTACGATTGGTAGACGCTGCATAGGGCAGCATATTTAAGGAGCTGACCAGTCACACTACACAATTGCTCGAGCGTCATGTATTAAACAGCCTCCTGCGATGCCTGGCCAATCATGGGTTTCTTGCTTTGTCCTATCAGCGTACGGACGTCTCGTAATCCACAATTGTGGCACGCCTATGTGCTGTCCCTGCTGCACCAGGTCCGCCCATATTAGCTGCTTGTAGCGGTGTGTAAATGAGGTAAGATGAGCTACAGAAGGTGACTTGAGGCACCCGGCGGTGTATCCAGAGATAGATGTAACGTAGCGTAGCGTAGCTTGTGGCGGCGTGTAAAGATGGTGCGTTTACCGTTTGTAACCGTTTGTGCGTGCTCGTGCACGTGAAGTAGCTGGTTGTATCCATCCTCCAGTAGCGGCGTGTAAAGGTACCCTTAGGGTGGTAAAGGACCCTCCCATCCTTAGAATACTAGACCCCAGCTGTTGGCTTTTCCTTTGCTGGTAATCCAAAATGAGGGGGATCTATGCTGTTTTTTTCTTCAAATTATTTTATTATTAACCCTCTTACCCCAAGCGTTTTTTGACCCTAATGACCAGGCCATGTTTTGCAATTCTGACCAGTGTCATTTTATAAGATAATAATTCTCGAACGCTTCAACCAATTTTAGTGATGCTGAGACTGTTTATTTGTGACTTATTGGACTTTATGTTAGTGATAAATTCAGGGTGAGAATTTTTGCGTTTATTTGTTAAAAAGGTGGAAAACAATGAAAAGGAGATTATTAATTGTTCAGGTGCTTCACAGGAACTAAAGCAATGTGGAAGGAAAAATTTAACATTTTACAGAAATATTTAACAAAAATGTTACTTTAGCCTCAAATATTGCATTTTCATAAGAATAACAGAAAATGGACCCTAAAATTTTTTATTCAATTTCTCCCGAGTGCGAGGATATTCCATATGCAGCAGAAAAACATTGTTTGGACGCAGAGTAGGTGTTGAAAGGGAAGGAGCGACGTGACGTTTCAAGCGGAAAATTAGTTGCATTCGTTAGCTGACACGATATTGTGTGTGGAGAGGCTCTGTGTGCTGAAACAGTGGAAACCCCCCACAACTGACCCCATTTTAGAAAGTAGACCATCAAATAATTTATCTAGATGTGTGGTGAGAATTTTAAACTCTCAGGTGCTTCATGCATTGAGCCGTAAAAATGAAAAAGTACTTGTTTTTCTATAAAAAAAAATTTTAGCCT
Organism: Allobates femoralis; assembly: GCA_033576535.1. NCBI lineage: Eukaryota > Metazoa > Chordata > Amphibia > Anura > Aromobatidae > Allobates > Allobates femoralis. The sequence goes on along the minus strand of JARQOC010000002.1, from coordinate 241,693,851 downwards.
CAATTTTTTTATTTTTACAGGCTCAAGAAGATAAAATGGATCCTAAAATTTGTTAGGAAATTTATACTGAGTACGTCGATATCTCATATATAGCATAAAATGTCTTTTTGAGGGCACAGCAAGGGTTGAAAGGGAAGGAGTGACATTTGAAGTTTTAAGCGGAAAACTAGCTGCAATCATTAGCTGGCACCATGTTGGATTTAGAGGCCCCTGTGTGCTGAAACAGTAGAAACCTGCCAAAAGGGACCCCAATTTGGAAACTAGGCCCCTCAAGGAATTTATTTGGATTTGTGGTGAGCACCTTAAATCCCCACATGCTTCATAGATTTTTATAACGTTGAGCAGTGAAAATGAAAATATGGAGGCTAAAAGAACATTTTTGTGGAAAAAAAAAGATTTTTTTCATTTTCACACAAGCAACATAATAAAATAGTCTCTAATATATGTTGGGCAATTTCTCCTGAGTATTCTTATACACTGTATGTGGTGGAAAAACAATTTTTGGGTGCACGGCCAGGTTCAGAAGGGAAGGGGTGACTTTTTGAGCGGGGACTTATTATGTGAATTTTAGGTTATTTTTCCAACACTGCGGACTTCCTGCGCTTTTTGCCCAAATTTTCCCATATTTTTCAGCATATTTCTGACAGTTCCACAGTACAGCACCTCTCCTGCAAAGTAAATGGGAAAGTAGAACAGTTGTGCCCATGCTGTGGATTTTCCCACAGCGGAAATGGTGCTCATTTTCCCAGAAAAATCTGCAGCAAGGCAATTCTTCCAGTGTATTTCGCCACAATTTTCATCCATAGAAGTCAATTGCAGCTCCAAAATACTCATCAAATATACAGCACTGTTCACACAGTGAATATTTGTTGTGTATTTAGCGGAGATTTTGTGCTGATAACGTGGGGCTCCACTGTACTTTTGGTAACCAGCACAGGTACACCAGGCAGGTACGGGCTGCCACCCATCCCCAGATACCTAATTTTACCTGGCTGGCAACGAAAAATACAGCGAGGGGCTTCACTGTATTTTTTGGTGCCAGCCAGTAGAACTGGACAGCTGTGGGCTGGAATCCTCAGCATGGGGAGACCAAGCGTTCTGCCCGAGAAAGTGGTGCATTCATTAAAAGTGGGATAGCGCTGACGTAATTCACTGAGTCACCAGGGCCCCACGCCACAGTGAACTCATGTAACTCCGCTAAACATGAGTTCACTACCGCGGATGACATCATTCATTGGTGTCAGTATGTTTGCAGATTCTGCAGGGAGAGAACACTTGTTTTCTCCCTGCAAATTATGGAAGAAATATCATGGAGGGGTATGAGGAAGTAATAAAATGGAGTTAAAACACAGTGCAGACCAAAAGTTTGGACACACCTTCTCATTCAAAGAGTTTTCTTTATTTTCATGACTATGAAAATTGTAGATTCACACTCAAGGCATCAAAACTATGAATTAACACATGTGGAATTATATACTTAACAAAAAAGTGTGAAACAACTGAAAATATGTCTTATATTCTAGGTTCTTCAAAGTAGCCACATTTTGCTTTGATTACTGCTTTGCACACTCTTGGCATTCTCTTGATGAGCTTCAAGAGGTAGTCACTGGCAATGGTTTTCACTTCACAGGTGTGCTATGTCAGGTTTAATAAGTGGGATTTCTTGCCCTATAAATGGGGTTGAGGCCATCAGTTTGTGTTGTGCAGAAGTCTGCCTGATGCACAGTTGATAGTCCTACTGAATAGACTGTTAGAATTTGTATTATGGCAAGAAAAAAGCAGCTAAGTAAAGAAAAACAAGTGGCCATCATTACATTAAGAAATGAAGGTTAGTCAGTTCGAAAAATTGGGAAAACTTTGAAAGTGTTCCCAAGTACAACCAAGATGCAAAAACCATCAAGTGCTACAAAGAAACTGGCTCACATGAGGACCGTCCCAGGAAAGGAAGACCAAGAGTCACCTCTGCTGTGGAGGATAAGTTCATCCAAGTCACCAGCCTCAAAAATCGCAGGTTAATAGCAGCTCAGATTAGAGACCAGTAGGGATGAGCGAGTACTAAAATACTCTGACTCTCTAGACTCGTAACGAGTAGGTCCCGATACTAGGTACTCGTTGCGAATCTAGCGAGTCCAATGTAAGTCAATGGGGAAGCGAGTAATTGCGAGTAATTCCTCTGCTTCTGGACCCGGATTCTCCCGGATTTTACCCATCAGGTGCAATCCAGCGCCCCATAACATGGGGCTCTATGGTCCCGGATTGCTCCAGACCGGGGCAATCCAGGAGAATCCGGTTTTCACTTCATGCAGTGATAGCGGCAGTGCTTTGTGGCTGCCGCCGTCCTATGCGGCTGCTGTCGCAAAGACATAGAGAAGAAGATGGCGGGTCGCGAAAGACGGTGAGTGAACCAACTTTCCCCCCCGCTCCCGAACAATAGTGACAGCCACTGCTGACAGCTGGATCCTCCTCACCCCCCGCAGCCTCCCCACCTGATCCTAAGTTAGGATAGGAGGCGGTGGGGGGAGCGGAGGATCCTGCTGTCAGCGGCAGGGAAGCTGTCAGCAGCTGTCAGCATTGTTTAAAAGCCGGAGGCTTTTTACCGCTGGCTTTTAAACAATGAAATGGGGAGTTGCAGGTTTTTCCTCTGCTGCAAGACCTCTTTATAGTGTCCACAGCAGAGGAATTGAATTTCCCTTAATTTACATTGGACTCGTTACTGTGCGAGTAATCGCAAGGATACTCGCAGAGTAACGAGTAAAGCGAGTACCCTACTATTCGCCGAGTAACGAATAGTAACGAGTAGACTCGCTCATCCCTACAGACCAGGTCAATGCCACAGAGTTCTAGCAGCAAACACATCTCTACAACAACTGTTAAAAGGAGACTCTGCAGCAGTCCTTCATGGTAAAAAAGCTGCTAGGAAACCACTACTAAGGACAAACAACAAGCAGAAGAGACTTGTTTGGGCTAAAGAACACAAGGAATGGACATTAGACCAGTGGAAATCTGTGCTATGGTCTGATGAGTACAAATTTGAGCTCTTTGGTTCCAACCACGGTGTGTTTGTGCAACGCTGAAAAGGTGAACGGATGGACTCTACATGCCTGGTTAAGGGGTAAATAGGAATCACTCTCACATAGGTAGGCCTCTCTTACCTATCCTAGGCGGAGGAGTTTTCCAACCTCTTGGGACATCAGAGGTGAAAATGGGTGGCACTCCCACAGTATAGACACTACTTCTTGGCAAACCTCTCCACACGCTCTTGATCACTCAGCTTGAGACGGTCAACCTCCATGGGCTTATAGACTGGAGTTGGAGCAGGTACCGCTTAACTGAGGGATCTTTGAAATGATGGAGCCAAATGAGGAAGATGCTTCTCAAGGGTCCTCCCCTTGGATCGCTCTTGTAGGCAGAGATCGATCCGGATGGCGAGAGAGATAAAATCATCCAGGGTATTGGGTAGGTCTCGAACTGCAAATTCATCTTTGAGCCTCCCAGATAGCCCACATCTGAAGACACCGATCAAGGGCTCGTCAGACCACTGTAACTCACAAGCCAGATTATGGAACTGAATGGCATACTGTCCGACAGAGAGAGTACTTTGCAGTAAGTTGAAGAGAGCCTCCATTGATGTCACAACTAGACTGGTTTGTCAAAGATCTTGCGGAAGGGGTCCAAGAAGTTCTGGAGATTGGATATGATGGTATCGTTCCTTTCCAGGAGTGTATTGAACCATGCTAGGGCCTCTCCCTTCAGATTTGAAGCCAGAAATGCCACTTTGGCTATTTTGATGGGGTACTGCTGAGGCAATAACCAGAAATGCAGCTAGCATTGATTAACAATACCCCTGTACAATTTGAGATCCTGGAGTATCTTTGCAGAGATGAGTAGAGTGTCCTGGAGCTACTGCGGCCACTGTCTCGAGCACTAGGATCTGTACAGGAGGAGTGGATGCCATCTGCATGTTGGTTAAGTGTTCGTCCACTGATGTCATGTATAGTTAGCATCCAGGACTGCATCTCTCATTGACAATCAAGCTCCTGATGTAGATCTGTGAATTGAGTGGCATTCGTGGGCTCGGCCACCTGAAGAGAGCTGAGACAGGCATCCAGGATCTGCATAAAAGTAACAAGTTGATCCTGACTTTGTTGAAGACCGGCTAGCTCTCTCTGAGCAGAGAATCTGGTATCAGTGGGGTCCATGGCCTGGGCAAAATCTGTCACGCCTCCACAGTCATAGCTGAATAGTGAACCCACTGACCATGCGATATACCGTGGAGGCTGGTACCATAAACGAGCCGGACAAGAATGTCAGATAAGTGAACAGGGTTTATTAACAACAATAGTACTGGATCCCCAAGGTAGGTTCACAGGGCCAGAGTAGTGGGGTTCCCCTAAGGGAGCAACAAGGAGTTGAACCCCAAAGACAGGGACTGTCTGAGCGCAGCCAGAGATGATCCATTGAACAAGGAAGCTGTGGGTCCAACCCAAGGCAGAACAGGACGCAGAAACTAGGGAACCAGAGGAAAGGCTAAGATGGGATTTGACGTTGGAGGAAGGATCTGGGTGGTTGCTAGGCATTGGTTAGAACTGTATTGATCTGCGGGTAAGTTAAGCAGGAGTAGGGATCCAGCACAGAAAGCAAAGATACAATGTGTTAGACAGTCAAAGACACAAGAACATGCAAGCACTTCTTAAGGACTTGAGCTCGCAACTAAGCTAATAAAAAGTTGCCCATGCACCTCCTGCAGGAAGTGAGGGCCTTAAGAACTCACCAGCCTCTCAGCGATTGGTTCAGAGGTGGTGTCGGAAAAAGGGTGTACTGGCCCTTTAAATTTACTGTGTGCAGCGCGCCTATGCATATTTCCCCCATAACCAGGAAGTGAGTAGGTGGGAGAGAAGTGCCGAGGAGCTGCTGCTGCTGAGGAGGGAGTCATTGGAGCACAGGCCTGGTAAGTATGCTGGCGGGGCAAAGAAGGATATCGCAGCCGGATGGGATTTAACCCCCCTGCACCCCAAAGGGGGGGTGTCCTGTCAGCTGCAGGGTTACATAATTAAAAAAAAAAGAACATGGGGTTTCATTGCATTTTTGTTTGCAAGACAGGTAAAACTAGGCAGCTACGGGCTGCCACCCACCCCAGCTGTCTAGTTGAACTAGGCAGGCAACCAAAAATATGGTAAAGCACAACATTGTATGTTTTTTAATTAATTCCAGAAGCAATTTAAAAAAAACAATGTGGAACTTTGCTATATTTTTGGTTTCCAGCCAGGTACAACTAGACAGCTGTGGGCTGGAATCTTCAGCATTGGTAGGCCCAAGTGTTCTGGTCCCCCACTCTACAAATTGTGACTCGCAGCCACCTCAGTAAATGGCGCATTCATTGAAGCCCCATTTTCTGCTGTGTACCCCGACTCTTCCAGTTGCCCTAGTGTCAGTGGCAAACTGGGTAATAAAGGGTTTAATGCCAGTTTTGTATTGGTAGCTGGCACATAAGATCCATAATGTCGGGCTTATGTTAGACCTGGCTATTAGGAATCTCTAGTAAATAGTAAATAATACACAACACACATAGAATAAACATTTTATTAGAACAAAAAAAACACAAAACATATTTAGACTTTATTTTTTACATGTGAGGTTGACCCTCACATGTAGTTCAGTCAGAAGTTTGTGTTCTACAACCTGCATACATCCTGGCAATTCTAAAAAGAGATCTCTGTTCCGGTGAAGCAACTCCTGACATTGTTTTTTCTGAGGCCAACACATTGTCTCCGCCATTGTTACATCCTTGATGTCAGCTTCCGTCTTGGCTATCAGACATGGGGTTGCCACAGCTTCCCTTTCTCACCACAGCTTAATCAGGATGAGGTGGTACACCGTGTCTTACTTTATTCTACCCAGTTGTGAATCTTGTAGTTCACCTCATCCAGTTTTTCGACAGCTTCATTGGGTCCTTGCCACTTGGTGACAAATTTACTTTTGACAGTACAATCAACCCCGCATGCGAACGCCTGGGCTGAACTGCCTACCCTTGCAGAGTGATTATACACTCTTGCCTGTGCTTCTTACGCTCAGACCAGACTTTTTTTCACGATGGGCTTACCTCTGCCATTCTTTCCTGCATCAGGGCAGCATGCTCAATAATGTTCTGGTGGGGGGGTCACTTCTGCTTCCCAGGTCTCCTTTGCTATGTCCAAAAGACCTCAAGGATGTTGACCATATAAGAGTTCAAAAGGAGAGAACCCTGTAGTGGCTTGATGAACTTCTCTGAAAAAGAACAGCAAATAGGGAAGAAGACAGTCCCATTCTTGGTGATCTTCCTCCACCTTTTTTATAAGCTTTGACTTTACAGATATACAGATGTACTTTGCAGATACAAATGTGATACATACATGTTTGACACAATGACACTTAAAGAGGACCTGTCACCAACCATACATGGTGATCTAATTACAGGCAAGGGGTCCCCCAGCCATTGAGCCTCCTCTGTACCCCGAGATAATACACTTTGAAAACTTACATAGTGGAGCCAAATAGGAGGTGGCTTGTGGCTGGAGCCAAAGGGCAGTTTCACACCCCCTGTATGTTTAATCCACCCACCGCCGCCTCCCTGATGCCAATCATTGTCTCCCTCGCCTGCTGCATAGTACACAGAGCTTATTGCAGTGCTGGCCGTTTGCCCCGCCTCCTGCGGTGATGTCACCACCTTTCCCTGCCCTGCTCCATGGATAACGTGTTATTGGCTACAGCAGAACAAAGTGAAGGTTCTGGAGTGGCCATCTCAGTCTCCTGACCTCAATATCATTGAGCCTCTCTGGGAAGAACTCAAGCGTGCAGTTCATGCAAGAAAGCCCAGGAATTTACTTGACGCTTTTTGCCAAGAAGAATGGGCAGCTTTATCATCTGAGAAAATAAAAAGCCTCATCCACAACTACCACAAAAGACTTCAAGCTGTCATTGATGTTAGAGGTCGCAATACGCGGTATTGAGAACTGGGGTATGTGAACTTTTGATCAGGGTCATTTGGATGTTTTTGGTTGCCATTATGATTTAAAAATAGAAAACACAGTAGTTGGACAATAAATGGCTTCACTAGGGATGAGCGAGTATACTCGCTACTATTCGGTACTCGCCGAATAGTATGGGTATTCAGCTACTCGCTACTCTACGAGTATCTTATGTGTACCCGGGAGTAGCGAGTAATCCAAATACTTTCGCAGTGTATCTATAGATACACTGCGAAAGTAGCCTAAAAGTGAGTAAAAGTTGTTAAAAATAATAAACTTACATACTCACATGTCCGACGCCTGCACCGGGATCGTCCCAGAAGACATCTGATCACTGGACAAGGACCTGTGACTACCAGCCAATCAGATGGCCGGTAGCGATCTGGCCAATCAGATGGCGCCACGTCACAAACACGTGAGCGCTAACTGCCACCTGATTGGGCAGATTGCAAGGTCCTGACAGTACACCTAGGACCTTGTAATCTGGTGAATCAGGTGGCCGCTAGCGATCACGTGGTTGTGACGTGGTGCCATCTGATTGGCCAGATCGCTACCGGCCATCTGATTGGCTGGTAGCCACAAGTCCTTGTCCAGTGATCGGATGTCTTCTGGGACGGTCCCGGAGCAGGCGTCGGACAGGTGAGTATGTAATTTTATTATTTTTAACAACTTTTAATCACTTTTAGGCTTCTTTCGCAGTGTATCTATAGATACACTGCAAAAGTATTCGTACTCGCTATACTGGCAATGAGTAGCGAGTACTGGTACCTACTCGTTGCGAGTATAACAGTACGAATATTACAGTACTCGCTATCCTTAGGCTTAGCCCAACCACTAACCATGAATGAAAAAAAAATATTTTGTGTTATTATTCATATTTTCTGAAAAGATGCCAAGAAAGCAAAAAATCTGCTGGGTATGTAAACTTTTGAGCACAACTGTATACTGTGATTGTGGTCAATCACAAAATAAAGAGTACACTGGGGTTTAAAACTTCACAGAGTGCCTTAAAAAACTGTTTAGTTTTTTTACTACATTTTTTGATGAAAGTTTAATCCATTCTTGTCAAGCATTGTATACACATGATGCAGACTACGAGACTACAGTAAAAATATGGGATTTGGAAATTACATCATTCCTCCTGCTCTAAAAATGGCATCAGAGGTATCAGCTGTTTAATCCTGGTATCTATGGAAGTAACAGATTCAAAGTGGATGTTTTAGTCTTACTACTGTCAACCCTTGCACCATTATCTCCATAGGTCGACAGTTTTTTATACGCAGTCTATGGTCCAAACAGGGCTGACAGGGCCAAACTGTGTGGGTGCACGTTAGGGCATACCTAGGGTTTGTCCTAGCAGATACATGTACTGGCATAATGTATTGGAATAAATAGATATTCTGATAAAAATCCAGTTTAAAAATATTATCTAAAGTACAGTATTCTCCCTGCAATTCACAATAAAGTTGCAAACATATAATACCTGAAGCCAGGGGTCTCAAACTGCAGGCGTCGAGGGCCGCACACAATGCAGGTTTTCAGGATTTCCTTAGAAATCATTTGATTACCAACTGTCAAATGCTATGGAAATCCTGAAAACCTGCACTGTATGCGGCCCTCGACGCCTGTAGTTTGAGATCCCTGCCTTAAGCCATAGCATTTTACGGGGGTATTTTTTCATGTTTGTACAATATCGAGCTGATCAATACGGCATGCTCTGTAGCAAATGTAGCAGAATGTATAATTTGTTTCCAGCAATTCTTCTACCAGAATGTGCCACAACACGCCTGGCTATAGTTCATCTCCTCTTAAGCCTCAGCTGACTCAGTTAGGCTATAAGAGCCAAACCCTTTGCCTTCAAACAGATTCCTTCTCAGGCAAGAACACACATGCTATGCTATCTGCCCATTATTTCCCCGCAAAACCTCAATAAAGCCCCTGGCAGAATCTTTTTCTTTCTATCTCCTTTCATCCTAGTGAACATTTCGCTGCTCCAGCATGCCTGCTGACAACCTTTCAGTGTGTAATCCACACCCTACTTTGGATGTGCATATTAAATCACTTCTGAATCGAATTGCCTTTTTACATTTTTGACCAATAAGTATTTAATGATTTACCTATGGTAATGGTACTGTACAGTTGATACATGGATTTATTAAAAATGTATGCATTTCTTCATCCTTATACATTTTATTAATAATTATGTTAATAAAGAATTCTCAATTATTGTCCTATTGAAATATAAACCTCTAAAAACCTCTATTATTTATATTAATAACTAGCTGTGGTCCCCGGCGTTACCAGGGATAGTAACTACCGTAACTGTTCTTAGCTATAACACAATAGAATGCTTTAACAGAAAAAATATTTTGCACATAAAGGTCACAAAGTAAATAGAAAATGTATTGTTAAAAATCTAAAAGTAAAGAAATAGAAGCATTTTACATGATTTATTCACACACACATATTTTGCAACGCGGATTAAGTACATGATTACCCAGTTACATGAAGTACTTTATCTGCAACTCCTTATTCAAGAGTCTTTTAATAAACAACATTCTTGGTTTTTCCTTCCTGTACAAAGACAAACAGATTTTTGGCAGTTCCACATCTTGCATGTACAGCTGACCATGAGAAAAGCATGGAGATTGCAAATCAATTCCTGCTTCTTAATGGACATTGCAAATGGCAGTCAAAATGGAAACTGGAAGCATTTAAAGGGAGCCTGTCAACTACTTTAAACCCCCTAAGCTATCACTACCTGTCCCTGCAGCTTCCTAGTACCTCCCTAAGTGACACGCCCACTCCAGGGCAGGGGTTATTTGGGAACCGGGCAGCAGTTATTCTTCACTCTCGGCTCTTTTCACGGAGACAGAGAGGGGCCGAGACCCGGGCCCGTGATCCTCATGGTGTAAATTTAATAAAAGGGGGAAGATGACAGGGTAAAAGGGTATTGCACGGGCAAGGATGGCTGCCGCTGCTTTAGAACCTCTGGGGATGGTGACCGGCAGCTTGAATGGTTTCGCTCCCTCCCATCAGGTGGCAGGTGGAGCACAGTCCCCAGGCCAGTAGGATGGAGGAGTCAGTTCGTGCCTTGGAAGATGTTTATTAGGTCATCAGCACCCCCGGTATCTCATGTGGCCTCTGCAGATGGTGGTCACTGCTAAGAAAAGTCTCACACACCACAGCTGGAGCTCTGTTACTTTTACTCATTTGTTTCAGCATGGCACGCCGGGTGCTTCCCTTGCCAACGTCTGGTTCAGCGGTGTCTCCGAGACGAGGACAGTGTAGTCGAGCCTCTGTTGGTGTTCCTTTCTCTCTCTTAATAGGTGTTTCTTTCTCTGGTGGTCCCTCAATGCTATAAGCTAGTGTCTCCGCTCCACTCAGCGCTTCCTCACACAAAGCTCAGGTACCAACAGCCATGGGTGGTTAGATGTAGCCCTTTCGGGTACTGCTCCCCAGTTCGGCCACCTTCTCCAAGTTATGTCGGGTGTTCGGCCGCAGCTTCCTTTAGAAACTCGGGGGCCTCCAGTTCAATGGTTCGGCCCTGCAGCATCCGTGCCGTGTTCAGGGCCGGTTCCCTGTGTGGTCCACCAACCCCTCTGTGCCAGATACAGGCCTACGGGGATCTACGTCTTGTTCCGTACCCCAAGGGCTCCGTTCTTCCTCCACACTTGTCGGTCTTTTCCTCCTGGGGCGAGCGTGGTCATGCTTCAGCCAACGGAGTCAACACCACTCCGCTCTTTCACTCCCGACCTCTACTCCTCCACCTCTTTCACACACTAACTCTCTTTTTCCCTACCGGCTTCGCCTGGGTCCTCCCTCTGGGTCCACCCACAGTCCCGGGGTCTTAAGTGTTGTTGTGTGTGTGTGTGTGAAGCTCAACTGCGCCAACCCAGCACCCGGAGGGCAGAGGCACAACTCTCCTTCTAATAGAGGAGTGCAGTACCTCTGGTGGCGGCCTACCAGGTGGGGCGTCACATTCCCCCTTGGAAAAGGTTAGCTCGTCCCCGAGCAACCCGGTAACACAGAAACTCACAAAAAAATTTTTAAGTGAACAATAACAATATTCATAATTTTTCTACCCTTTTTGGGAGGCACTTATGCTTGAACATTGCAAAACGGAACAGTCCTGTCCTTCAAGGTCGTCATGAAGGAAAAAGCCAAAAATATAAAGTGCTCATAAAAACAAGGTAATCAAAAAGTGCTCATAAAACATAAAGTCCACAGTCTTGTTGAGCAGTATCCCTACCGGGGTTCAAAAACAGTTCTTGTTCAAAGTCCTCCGCCAGACTATACAGCGACCATTGTGGGTTCACTATGTACAATTTACAATTAGAGATGAGCCACCACCCTAGTGTTCGAATTCAATTTGATTAATCGAATTGGGGGTGTGTTCGTCGAATGTTTGTCGAACACCGTCCAACACCATTGAAAACAATGGCAGGCAAACACAAACACATAGAAAACAACTTCTAAGGTGTCCAAAAGGTGACAAACTACTCAGAAGACACAACTAACACATGCAAAAGTGATAATTACATATAAAAATGGAAAAAGAAAAGAACTGGACGAGTAAAAGGAGGAGGAGACACAGATATAGGCATGTTATGCCCTTCTAAAATCATGTCAAACACATTTTCGGGACTCCAACAAGAGTCTCCATTTTTTCCAAAAATTTGGGCACAGATACCACTTAAGTGACATCAATTGCCCCACAGTTGCAAACTTTAAATGGTTACTGTCATGAAGCACAATTAAAAATCTACAAGCCTTTAGTCTCCCCAGGATGACACAGGGGTAGAAAAGTCATTGCAAATCCATGACTTGTTCATCTTTATGAACGTTAGTCTGTCCACATTCCGGCTGGACAGATGCGTGCACTTATCTGTCAGCAGCGCTGAAGACACGTTCAGAGAGAATGCTGGCTGCGGGGCACGACAGGATCTCCAAGGTGTGAGTGGCGAGCTCAGGCCATTTTTCCAGCTTGGAAGACCAAAATGAGCAAGGCTCCAGTTCCACAGTCATGGCATCGATGTTCACTTGGAGATACTCCTGTGAGATTCACTCTGTGTACCACTGGTGTTTTGTGGAAAAGCCAATCTGAGATTGTGTAACAGCTTCTGCTGATATTCTTGCATGCGTGTGTCCCTTTCTATGGCAGGAATTATTTCACCAAATTTTGTCTTGTACCGGGCATCTAAGAGTGTAGCAACCCAGTAGTCGGCATTACTTCTAATTCGGACAATCCGAGGGTCATGCTGCAGGTAGTGCAGCAAGAAGGTGCTCATGTGTCTTGCGCATCCAGGAGGTCCAAGTCCTTGTTGTGTTGGTGGCGGCGAGGTGAGAATCATGCTTCCTTCCTCTGCCCTTTCCCCCCAACCTTGCACAACAGAAATGTGATCAAGGTCTCCCTCATCTGATGAGTCTTCCATGCCCATCACCAGTTCGTCCTCCATTTCTTCTTGGGCTCCTGCACCTTCCTCAACAGATTGGCTGCTACCATGCGCCCTCGTTAAACCCTCTTTCCCACCCTCCCATGCCTGCCGTCTTGGTGCTGCCAACAGTGAGGACCTTGGTGATCTTCTTATCCCTTCCACATAGGACTCCTCCTGTACATCCTCCACCTCCTCTTGTCCCACCACCTGACTCCGAATACTGTTTAGAGTGTGCTACAGCATGTAGATGAACGGAATAGTCATGGTGATAATGGCTTCATCAGGCTAAACATCTTCATCGCCATTTCAAAACTGTGCAGATGGGTGCATAAGTCCTTGATCTGAAACCACTCCAGCAGCATGATCTGCCCCACCTCTGGAACACGTTGGCCCAGGCTATACATCATAATGTATTGCACCGGGGCTCGGCGGTGCTGCCACAGTCACTCCAGCATGTGCAAAGTGGAATTCCAGCATGTCGGCACATCACATTTCAGCCGATGAATCGGCAGGCCGAAAGACTTGTGACGCAAAGCAAGCTGTGGGATGCGAACGCCAGAAGTGAGCACACAGCGACCATGCCCTCTGCAGAAGCCCATCTAGGCCGGGATAGTGTGCTAAAATTTGCTGGACATCCTGGTTCAACACATGAGCCATACAAGGCACGTGTGTAACATTGCCCCGGTGAAGGTCCGTGCCCAGGTTTGCAACATTGTCGCACACAGCCTTCCCTGGCTGCAGGTTCAGTGGAGACAACCATTGCTGAAACTCAGTCTCCAGAGCTGACCACAACTCCTCAGCTGTGTGACTCACATTTCCCAGACATTTCAAGGTAAACACCGCCTGATGGCATTGAGCCTTGCTGCCAACATTGTAAGGAAGTGTGCTGGATTCCTTGTGCGCAGTTACAAAGTGGGTGGCATTACCAGACAGGCTTTGGGCACAGGTGGAGGACTGAGATGAGGTTGAGGAGGCATAAACAGTGGAGGAACAGCTATGTACCGAGTATTGACGCACAACTCGTGGGGACGGCAAAACTTGTACAGCAGACCCTTCTCCAGCTCTCACCATAGTTGCCCAGTGCCCAGTTACTGACATGTAACCCCCCTGTCCATGCTTAGTGGTCCAAGTGTCTGTGGTGAAATGCACCCTGTCACAGAGTTTCTCACAGAAGCAATGATGTTGTCTGCGACATACTGGTATAGTAGTGGCGACTGAGCATCTGGTACTGGGGCACTGCGACGGACATAAGGTCTCTAAAATCCTCTGGGTGATCCTTGGCGATGTCAGAAAAGGCCCAGGCTAGGCAAGGCTTCGACCCCATGTGACCTGCAGAGCCACCACGACTTTTGCTCAGAGGCAGAGTTGTGGCTGCGGATGCTGTTGTTGACGTGCTTCCAGTACTCCGTCTCTGTCCAGGAAGGTGCAACCTAAACTCGTCGTCACTATCATCATCCTCCACCTCCTCTGCTGACCTCATCGATTGGTTGACTGTGGGTTGACAGTAAGTGGGATCTCTAACCTCATCATCACCCTGTGTGTTCTCACACCCTTCATCCTCAGAGACAACCTCATCCTGCCCTGACCGAAAAGTTAAGTTCAAGAAATAATGGGAGTGCTGGTGTGTCACGGTCCGCGCTGCTGTGGTATGGATAAACTCACCAAAGAGCCAAAAGTACTTTCATCCTTTATTCCTCCTCTCTCCTACGCGTTTCAGCGCCACACCCAGCGCCTTCCTCAGGGATATTACAATCATAGTTGCAGAGGGGGGTTTTATAGCCCCTTGCTATACAGACAAAGAGGTGTCATCTGTTTACTTGATGATGTCATCCTCATCATCAAAGTGGGTGGATCTGCCTATTTTGGCGCTATTTTTACAAAAACATTTGTTACATATCAAAAGTATTGAAAAAAGTGCTTGATGCTTTCATAAAAATGCATGTAATAATATCATAATTAAATTTCCTTAAAAATCAGCAAATAAAGGCTTAAAAAACTGCAAAAAATATATATGTATCATCTGGTGATGCACATAAGAAAACACACACATTTTACCCATATAGGACTAGAACCTGTGGTCTTTCATTTATATAAGCAAGACATCCATGTCTTGAGCTATGTGTCACCACTGGATTAGATGTAAAAAATGATTGTTCGTGGGATCTCATAGTCAAAAAGGTAGTGATGAGAGAATTTGTATAAAAGAGGAGATTAAAAGATATGAAGAAAAATTATAAACAACAAAAAAAAAAATTTTTTAAATATAAAGAACTTTTATCTATATATACACATTAAAAAAATATTTTATTTAAATATTTAAAAAAATTAAAAAACATGGACAAACCAATTTTGTTAAAAATATATATATATCCATCCCTGAGTGGTGGCGTAGCAGGAAGGTGATGCCCCCATACTTCAACACCCCAGGTTCTATTGTTTGATAGGGCATAAGGCCAAAACATCATATCTACATAAAAAATCCTAGATGTCTAAAATAATTTTAAAGCTGCTTACACAAAATGGACACAAGATGGCACAGTCTCTTAACAGTTCTTTAAGGCGCACAAGACCCGGTGTTACTGGGCCGCTCACATCCTGATCGTGATGCCAGGTTGACACGCGTACTCCAGGGCCAGGTTTTACTCGGGAACCGGGCATCAGTTGTTCTTCACCCTCGGTTCTTTCATTGGGACAGAGGGGGCCAAAACCCAGTCCTGTGACCCTGGTGGTGTCATTTAAGAAAAGGGGGAAAATGACAGGGATGACAGAGAAAAGTGGTATCCGTGATGGTGGGTGGCCGCTTCTGCTTCAGAACATCTGGTGACGGTGACCGGCAGCTTGGCAGGTTTCACTCCCCGCAGTTGGAGCACAGTCCCCAGAGCAGCGGGATGGAGGAATCAGTTCATACCTTGGCAGATGTTTATTAGGTCATCAGCACCCCGGTATTTCATGCGTCCTCTGCGGCCTGTGGTCACCGCTATGAAAAGTCTCACACACCACAGCTGGAGTTGTGTTACTTTTACTCAGTTGTTTCAGCATGGCTGCCGGGTGCTTCCCTTGCCATCCTCCAGTTCAGCATTGTCTCCAATTCTGGGATAGTGCAGTTGAGCCTCTGTTGGTGTTCCCTGCTCTTACTAGGTGTTTCTGTCTCTGGTGGTCCCTCAGCGCTATAAACTAGTCTTGCCACTTCATTCAGTGCCTCTGCTCACAGAGCTTGCGTACCGACAGCCACGAGTGCTCAGTTGTACCCCTTCCGGATACTGCAACCTAGTTCGGCCACCTTCTCCGAGTTGTGTCGGGTGTTCGACCGCAGCTCCACTTAGGAACTCGGGGCCTCCTCTTCAACGATTCGGGCCTAAAGCATCTGCACAGTGTTCAGGGCCAGTTTCCTGTGTCCTCCACCATCCCCTTTGTCTCACCAGATATGGGCATACAGGGATCTACGTCTCGTTCTGTACCCCAAGGGCTCTGTTCTTCCTTCACACCTGTCAGTCTCTTCCCCCGGGGCGAGCGTCAATTCCACACTGCTCCTTCACTCCCGACGTCCACTCCACTCCTTTCTCTCGCTGTTCTCTCTCCTCTCTCTTTTTTAACTCTACACTTTCCCTCCCGGCTATGCTTGGGTCCTCTTTCTGGGTCCACCCACCTTCACGGGGTCCTAAGACTCCACCCCTGTCGGTCTTTCCCTCCTGGGGCGAGCCTGGTCATGGTCCAGCCCACAGGAGTCAACACCACTCCGCTCCTTCACTCCCGACCACTACTCCTCCACCTCTTCCACACACTAACTCTCTTTTTCCCTCACAGCTACACCTTGGTACTCCCTCTGGGTCCACCCACCGTCCCGGGGTCCTAAGTGTTGGGTGTGTGTGAAGCTCAATTTTGCCATTCTAGCACATGGAAAGCAGAGGAACAACTCTCCCTCTAATGGAGGAGTACAGTACCTCTGGTGGCGGCCTACCCAGTGGGGCGCCACATAAGCATACCTGTTTGAGCTAAAAGTGAGGTTTAATACTTGCAAAAAGGCATTTTAAAACTTACATTTTCCCCTTGTAAGTGATCTCTAGTCTCTCTGGGTCCATGTCTGCCCTCATTTCATGGTTATGACACCATGGTGGGTGTGATAACCTAATGTACCAGTGCAGTTTTCTTCTTTGTAAATACTGAAATCTATGGGCTGCTTCCTGGTATGGCGCAATGTCTGCATCATTTCCGTTCCTGAGCATTGTGGGGGATCATTGAGTATACTAGCCAGCTCCAGAGCATGCGCAATGCTGATTCTGAAGCTGGATAAATAAACTCACTCACCCGCAATGCACATATTTATTTCCGGTCCTGTGCATTGTGGGTGAGTAATTGGGTGTACCTGTCCAGCTTCAGAATGCTATATTTCAGGGGCGATATGAGGCATAGGCTGCAAGTGTAATACAGCTATGTGTAGGCTCTTGGTGTAATATAGCAGCTACATGAGGGCACAGGCCGTAATACAAGGGCAATATGGCACATGGACTCTAATACAGGGTCTATATGAGGAACAGGATTCAAGTTTAATATAGGTACTATGTGTTGGCTCCTGGTGTAATATAGGGGCTACGTGTGGGCACAGGCTGTAATACAGGGGCTATGTGAGGCAAAGGGTGAAAGTGTAATACAGGGCTATGTGTGGGATCCTGGTATAATACAGGGAGTATGTGGGGCAATACAGGGGCTATGTGGGGCACAGACACTAATGCAGGAGCTATGTAAGACACAGGCTGCAAATGTAATACAAGGGCTATTTGTGGGCTCCTGGTGTAATATAGGGACTTTGTGTGGGCTATTGGTGTAATACACAGGCATTGTGTTGGCATAGGCTGAAAGTGTAATAGAGGGGCTATGTGTGGGCTCCTGGTGTAATACAGGGGCTATATAATAGCTCCTGGTTTAATATAAGGGTTATGTGTGGATGCATGCTCTAATACAGGGGCTATTGGAGGCATAGGCTGTATATGTAATAGTGGGCCTATATGTGGATTCCTGGTGTAATACAGGGGCCATGTGGGGTACAGGCTGTAATACAGGTAGCTTTGTGTACACTCCTGGTGTAATACAAGGGCCATTTGTGGGGTCCTAGTGTAATATAAGGGCTTTGAATGGAGGCTATGGGACAGCTTATTTTTGTACCCTGGGCTGAAGATTTTTTTATACTATTTTGAGGTCGATACAATTTATTGATTCCTTCGAATTACATTTTATTGCAATATTGCGGCGGCCAAATAACGTAATTCATTTTTATCTCGGTGTGCTATTTACCGATAAGATTATTTTATTTTACATTTCAATTGATCAAAATTGTATAAACACATTGATACCAGACATGTGTTTTTATTTATTTATTAATTGTTTTAAGACTCTACTGAAGAAGGAATGGTGAAATTAAGATCGGACTGTGGGGGGGTGCTGGCTTTCAGAGACCTGGGTGCATTTTGACCTACAAGGTAATATCTATTAGATTTTTCCTAAACACATAATTCATGCTCCCAGCTTTATGTGTGATGAGACATGCATACTTACATCTAAATTAGGGATCCACTATAATTTGAACTTGCACTTTATCAATTCTACCAACATTTGTCTTTGAACTTAGTTCTCTTTTTGCCTCTGTCTAAAATGTCTAAGGCACCATTTACTATTTTATGGTTTTATGTTTTTAATTAATTAGCAAACAAAATGTTATAAAAAGAGATTTTTTGTCAATTCCATTTACACCAAATTGACCCAAAATTTGGTTAAAGCAGCTATCATATTCACAGGAGTATCATTATGACAGACAAAGGAGTCATCAGCAGACCTCCAGATATCATGACAACCCATCGGCTTTCTGTGATTAGGTCACTGGTGTCCCAATAAGCTGGAGAAATGATGCGTTCCCTGCCCCCGGCCACCCTAAACCTCCTGTCTTCTTCCCATTATCCTGTAGAATTTAAGCTCTCAAGGACAGGATCCATTTCCTTCTTTACTAGTCTATTATTGTTCATTTGTTTGCTGTAATCTACACCTGTATTTTGTATGTAACTTCTTCTCCTATATAGCACAAAACAATTAATGGTGTTATATAAATAAGTAAATAATAATTAGTGATGAGAGAGCACTAAAATGCTCGAGTCGAGCATATCGAGATGCTCGGGTGCTCGACCCAAGCACCGAGCCCATTGTTAATTTATGTGGAACCGTAGCATTTTTCCGGTGGTGTTGACGCCGTAGCTTTAAACACCGCTGATCTGACAGCTGTTTAAATTTCCTGCGCCGACATCAGCTGCTCCGTGTCGGCACGGGTAATGTAAATAGCTGTCACATCATCTGTGTTTAAAGCTCCCGCACCGACGCCGCCGGGAGATCAACGGCGCCTGCCGCTGATCTTCCGGTGAATCAAGCCACTGATCTCCCAGCAGTCAGCGCCGCTCATCTCCCAGCGGTGTCGGAGCGGGAGCTTTAAACACAGCTGATCTGACAGCTGTTTCCACCATTGGTGCTGCTTCTGGTGGTTCAGGAAGCTCCAACACCTGCACTTGTTGTGCCAACTTTTGTAGCTAGGACCGCTTCCCGGACTTAACGGCCCACAACTGCGCACTGTTCAGTAACTGGCTCAGTTCTTTCATCACCTCTTTGAAGTTGTCAGAATCGGTAAACTATACCCAGTTTCTAGCCTCCCCAGTTGCATTGGGGGCTTTTTTGCTTTCTTGTCTGCCAGCCAGATTGTCTGTCCCGCTGTTCGCCATGATGCTTCCCGCTCCTTGCACCACGCAACTCTCTCTTTTTCTGCCTCAAGGTGGAGTCAGCAACCACACCCTAGCAGACCCCCTTGGCTGTTCTTTAGTACTCTGGGCGGTCCTTCTCTTTCGCGCCTTCACTAAGATCCTTCCCATGATGAGGGCCTAGACACACCCCAGACCTACCTCATTCTTTCTCACCACTATTTTTGCGAGATAGTTCTTACACAGTCTCTTTAAGGCGCACAAGACCCGGTGATACTGGGCCGCTCACATCCTGATCGTGATGCCAGGTTGAAACGCGTACTCCAGGGCCAGGTTCAAGGACCTGAATCAGCTGTCAGATCAGCTTTTAGTTTAAATTTCCCGCACTGACACCAATAGGTGATGTCGGAGCGGGAATTTTAAACAGCTGTCAGATCAGCTGTGTTTAAATCTCTCGTGCTGACATCAGCTGTTGGTGTCAGTGTGGGAAATTTAAACTAAAAGCTGATCTGACAGCTGATTCAGGTCCTTGAACCTGCATTGATCATCTGATCGGTTTGCCGACCAGCAAACCGATCAGATGATGTTGGATCTGGATTGGACGTCGCAGGACCCTTGACACTGGACTACGTCAGGGGAAGGGGGGAGAATTCTTTAATAAAGATGGAGTCTCTAAGTATTTTTTTGTTTTATTTCTAATAAATGTCATTTGAGCATACTAAATCTAAGATTTAAAAACAAACAAAAAATATTTAGTGCCCTCCTTCAGGATTCAGTCACATCTGCAAGTGAAATATTTTATGTGGCACTAAAGGGTGTTTAGCCTTATATTAACAACAAAATAAATAAACAACAAAAAAATTATGTTTAGCATTGAATTTAGCTAAAAATAATTATTTGATGAAAAAAAGACGGTGTTCCCCCTATTTTTGTTAGCCAGTTAAATAAATAAAATAATATTTATGTATATAGCACCAACATATTCCGCAGCGATTTACAATACAGTGGTTAATAAATGAAAAATACAATACAGTAAGCAATTCCAGTAGAGAAAGAATACAGTACAATAATAGGAAACAATGAAATAAGGATAGAATCAATGTAAAAAATTAGGGCCACTGTAAGGGTGCTTTCACATAACGATTTTTGTGCATCCGTGGCTGTCCGTTGTAAAACGGACAGCCACGGATCCGATTTGGCCCCCATGTTATCCTATGGGGGTCGGATCGGATTGGATTTGGCCTAATTGGCATCCGATTTTGTGGGATCCGATTTGTGTCTGACTTTTTCCTGGACCCAAAATCGGAGACTGCTCCTATTTTGGGCTCAGAAAAAAATCGGATCCCACAAAATCGGATGGCAAATAGGCCAAATCCATCCCGATCCATATTCCTCTAACATGGGGGCCTATGAGCGCGGGTCCGAGGAAACAGCTGATCGTTCCTCGGACCCAATGTTAGTGTACTGAGCATGCTCAGTACACTAAAATTGCTCCTAACTGTCAAATTAAGTAAAAGAAAGAGTTAAAAATAAAAAATCATTATGCTCACCTATCCTCGATCTAGCACTGCCTCCCAGCAAGGTCCGTGTGCTTACAGGACCTGTGATGATGTCACAGAGCATCATCGGGTCACATGACCGCAGTTACCGCAGTAACTGCGGTCATGTGACCCGATGATGCTCTGTGACATCATCACAGGTCCTGTAAGCACAAGGACTTTGCTGGGAGGCAGCGCTGGATCGAGGATAGGTGAGCATATAGTGATTTTTTATTTTTAACTCTTTCTTATATTTAATTTCTACAATGTATATTATACATTGCAGAAGTGAAAGTGCCCCACTGTATCCGGATTCGTGATAATCACGGACCCGGACACAGAATAGGTCACCCCCTGTGGTGTCCTTTCCTGTCCGTGGGATCCTACAAAAAGTAGGATCCCATGGACAGGGAAAAAAATCGTTATGTGATAGCAGCCTAAGAGTTTTAGTTGTTTCCATGGTAAGAAAGGGGCGAACTCTAGAGGTGTTCTTCAGGTGTAAGCGACAAGAGCGGACAAGAGATTGTGTATAGGAGGTGAAGGAGACATCGGTGTCAAACATAACACCCAGACAGAGAGCCCGCTGTCAAGGTGTTATCGTGGTGCCGCACACTGAGAGAGATGTCAGATTTAGGGGCGCTTAGTGGAGGGTAGGAGCAAAAGAAGTTCAGTTTTGGAAAGGTTGAGTTTTCAATGGAGAGCAAACATGATGTTAGAAACTGCAGCTGGACAGTCATTTGAGTTCTTTAAAATCGCAGGGTTAAGGTCAGGGGCTGAAGTGTATAATTGTGTGTCATCAGCATAGAGATGGTACTGGAAGCCAAATCTGCTGATCGTGTGTCCAATCGGGGCCGTGTAGAGAGAGAAGAGGTCCAAGGACTGAACCTTGACAGACCCCAATGGTGAGAGGAAGAGGGGAAGAAGTGGAGCCAGCGAATGATACACTAAAAGAGCGGTCAGAAAGATAGGAAGAGAGCCAGTAGAGAGCGGTGTCCTTTATACCAATGGAGTGCAGCATAGAGAGTAGGAGATGGTGGTCAACTGTGTCAAAGGCTGCAGAGAGATCAAGAAGAATAAGCAGAGAGTGGTCACCGTTACGTTTTGCTGTCAGAAGGTCGTTGGTCACTTTGGTGAGGGCAGTTTCTACACAGTGAAGGGGGCAGAAACCAGACTGTAATGGATCTATAAGATCTATAAGAGAGTGAGTGGCGGGAGTAGACCAGGCGCTTCAGGAATTTAGAGATGAAGGGGAGATTGGAGATTGGTTTGTAGTTATTTGTGCAGGATGGGTCGAGAGAAGTTTTCTTTAATAATGGAGTAATGATAATCTAAAAAAAAAGCAGACAGCGGAAACCTTCAGGCCACAGCTGGCAGCTTCACCTTGGCTTGTAATCCAAAATAGAGGTCACCCTATGCTGTTATTATATTATTTATTTATAAATAAATTATTTTTTTTAAATGTGAGTACCTCATAAAATTGAATAAATTGGATGACCAGCCAAGGTGAACCTGACAGGGGGAGTTGTATTCACAGGGAGAGAAGGGCAATAGTTTTTGGCCCATTACCAACCTAAAAATAGAAGGACACAGCCACCCAGGAAGTGGCACCTCCATTAGATGTGCCAATCCTGGCATTTCACCTTGACTCTTCCTGTTGTCCTGGTGTGGCGGCAAACAGGATAAGGGTTTGTGAGGTTGAAGTAAGCTGTTTAATGCACCATATAGAGGGAGTGATTCAGGGCTCATACTGTATATATAAGGCAAAAAAAAGGGTCTGGCTCAATACCCAGCATAGGTGCTCAGGAAAACATTAGCTTACAGAATGATAAATCCTGGCACACAATAACGTATAATGATGAATTCGAGACGTCAACTCAGAGTGTCTAAATTCTTTAATGTCATTCACCTAGGATAGAGCAAATCACTTGTACACCGTGTATACATAGGCTATGCGGGGCTCATACTGTATATAGGGCTTATATGGGGACCCATCCTGTATATCGAGAAGTGTGTGGGAGCTTATACTGCTTATAGGGAGTGCTTTGTGTGTATATAGGGGGTTTTGTGAGGGCTAATACTGTATTTAGGAACTATGTGGGGCTTATTACTGTATATAGAGGGTTATGTGAGGCTCATAATTTATATATTTTGGCTATGTGTGGGCACATGATCTTTATAGGGAGCTATGTGTTGGATCATATGGTATATAAGGGACTTGTGCATGCTCATACTGTTTATAGGGGGCTATGTTTAGGCTCATGTTTATAGGGGGCAATATGTGGGTTCATACTTTATATACAGAGGCTTTCTGAGGGGCTATGTGGGGACTCATGCTTTTTTTTAGAAAGTATTTTTGATCAATTAGCCTGGAAAAGGTTATAAAACCATTTTCTATAGCTTTGGACTCCAGTGAACCACAGTGAAAGCCAGTATCCACAAATTGCAAAAACATGTAACAGTAGTGAACCTTCCCAGGACTGGCCAACCATCCAAAAATGCCCAAAAAATGCATTGACAACTTATTCAGGAGGCATAAAAGAACCCTCAACAACATGCATAGGTCTGCAGGCCTCTCTTGCCTCAGTTAAAGGGACACTCTCAAGTCAATTTTCAGTAAGACACTAATATTACACTTGAATAGTGCCTGAGCAGTCCTTTTAAAAACATGTAAAATCATTATTGTGCCGTTTGTAGTTTCCATGTTATCAGCATTGTCAGACACTGCAGAGAGCTCTTAGTCCTTTCCATTAAAAGCAAACAGCAATAGTCCGCTGCTGTATAAACTGTCATATAATTATTCACTCCCTCTCTGCAGCTCCCTCCTCCCTCCTCTCTCCTCCCTTTGCTAACAGTGCAGTATCAGGTTTCACTTACAAGAGGTCTGTTCTGTTGAGCACACTAGAGAGAGAGCTCTTAAAGATCTGCCGTATCTAGACTCCATTCATTTCTGTAAGCAGGTATCCTGCTCTGCTGTGACAGTTTCTGTATTGTATTTGATGTCTTGCTTGGCTGTAGATACAGAAAGCAGAGAGGAGAACACAACCTCTCCCAGTGATCTCTGTGAAGTGATGTGATATGAATATGTGACATGCATATTCATCCTGTGGGGAGTGGACAGCAGAGAAGTAAGTGGATCATTCACTGTGAGTGACAGATGGAATGAATCTCTTTATTTGAAGTTTAAAGAAGATAGGAGGGAAATATAAGCAAAAGAAATACATGAATAGAGAGAGTTTAGAGTGTAGAATTAGAAAATGATAGCAGTTACATGTGGATTTTTGACCTGATGGTATTCCTTTAAGGTCAGTGTTCATGACTCCACCATAAGAGACTGGACAAAAATGGCCTGCACAACAGAGTTCCAAGACGAAACCGCTGCTGCACAGAAAGAACATAAATGCACACCTATTTTTTGCCAGAAAACATCTTGTCTCAGGACTTTTGTGACAATTATCTATGGGCTGATGAGACAAACTTTTAAATTTTTGGAAGGTCTCTGTCCCATTACATTTAGGGTAGAAGTAACAGAATATTTCAGAAAAGACACATTATGCAAATAGTAAAATATGGTGGTAGTAGTGTGATGGTCTCGTATCTTTTGTTGCTTCAGAGCCTGGAAGACGTGGTGTGGTAAATGGAACCATGAATTCTACTGTCTACCAAAAAACCATGAAGGAGAATGTTAAGCTATCTGTTTTTGAGTTGTGACCTCAAGTTGAAGCGCACATGGGTTATGCAGCAGGACTAAGATCCAAAACACATTAGCAAGTCCACCTCAGAATGGCTTAAGAAAACAAAAATAAGACTTTGGAGTACTATAAGTCCTGACTTTAATTTGATTAAGATATTATGGCATGACCTTAGAAAGGCGATTCATGCTTGGAAACTCTTCAATGTAGCTGAATTATAACAATTCTGCAAAGATGAGTGGGCCAAAATTCCTCCAGAGCATTGTAAAAGACTTATTACCTGTTATTGCAAATGCTTGATTGTTGATGTTGCTGCTAAGTTTGGCTCAACCAGTTATTAGGGTTAGGGGCAAACACTTTTTCACAGAGGGTGCTGTAGGTTTGTATTTATTTTTCTCCTATTAATAAAGACTTTCATTTTAAAGCTGCATTTTGAGTTTACTTATGTTATCTTTGTCTAATATTTAAATTTCTTTGGTGATCTGAAACATGTACTCTATTTTTCAGACTATAAGATGCACCGGACTATAAGACGCACCCAGATTTCAGAGGTGGAAAATAGGGAGAAAAATTAGGTAAAAAATGTGGTTATAATGAACTGTTATGGGGGTATCTGCTACTGACACTGTTATGGGGAAATGTCATCATCCTTGGCCACGTCTAGGTAATATATGTCCCCTGGATACAGCCTCCCATCCCAGACATAGTCTCCCATCCTTGTATATAGGAATTTCAGGGAAGGAAGGTGTACTGCGGTCCGCGCTGCCAGAAACATCAAGGAAGACCCAAGACGAAGTTTTGATCCAAACCTTCTTTATTCTCCTCCTACGCGTTTCAGTGCCCACCTGGCACCTTCATCAGGGATCAAAACTTCGTCTTGGGTCTTCCTTGATGTTTCTGGCAGCGCGGACCGCAGTACACCTTCCTTCCCTGAAATTCCTGGTCTAACCCCACGTGTGTGGAGTCGGTGGAGGTCCAGCGGCAGCCATCAGGATACTATCCTACATGCGCATAAGCCAGTTGTGGGTCACACAACTGGAGTAGGTGAGTGAATTACGTTTCTCACCGCTGAAACCTAGTGTCTAGTGATAAGGGCACAATTGCGCCTCTTGTCCCCCTCCCCTCTCTCTTTTATCCTTGTATATAGCCTCCCATACTGATATATAGCCTCCACATCCAGGGTTATTGCACCTACCCATCCTCAGATATTGCATGCCCTGTCCTGGGATATAGCATCCCCCAGCCTGGCATATTGCACCTCCCTGCCTGGGATATTGCACTCCCAGCCTGGGATATTTTACCCCCTATCACTGTATATGCCCCCCCATCCTGGCATATTCCACCCCTCCATCACTGTATATGCCCCCCATCCTGGGATATTGCAGCTCCCTATCACCGTATATGGACCCCATCCTGGGATATTGCAGCCCCTATCACTGTATATGCCCCCCATCCTGGCATATTGCAGCCCCCATCATTGTATATGGCCCCCATGCTGGGATATTGTAGTCCCCCATCATATTGTATATGGTCTCCCTGCTGCCGCATACACTAAAATAACGCCATCCCGTCCATCTGTGCATCTCCTCCTCTGCAGCCGCAGCAGCATCAATCTCTTCCTATCTGTGCATCCCCGGGGCATCCGATCATCTGACCAGGATGCACAGTGATGAAATCACTACGCTGTGCCGTGTCACATAACAAAATGTCTGCTTGCACAGACAGAAAGCGATCAATGTGGCTGCAGAGGGATAGATGGAGGGGAGAACCAGACAGGTATGTTACACTGTTTATTATTTTAGTGTGTGCAGCAGCAGGGAAACCATATATAGTGATGGAGGCCTGCAATATCCCACAATGGAGGCCATATACAGTGATGAAGGGCTGCAATATCCCAGGATAGATGGCATATACAGTGATGGGGGGTGCAATATCCCAGGATGGGGGCCATATACCGTGATGGGAGTTTGCCATATCTCATAATGGGGGCCATATCCAGTGATGGTGGGCTGCAATATCCCAGGATTTGGGGTATATCCAGTGATGGGGGCTGCAATATCCCAGGATGGTGGGGTGTACACTTAGTGTACTGTAATATGCACCGCACCCCCCACCACCGCTCAGTGCTAGCTTCAGATCTGAGAGATGGACAGTGGGATGCAGTGAATATTACAGTAGGATAATGAGCTTTCTGCAGTTCTTGCCAGCCTCCTCCAGCCACTCCAGAGCAGCTGCTTTCTCCAGCATAGCCACATAGCCAGCAGAGCCCCATATATTCAGACCATATGACACACAGCCCACTTCCCCCCACAATCTGGGGGAAAAAAAAGTGTCATTTATGGTTCGAAAAATACAATACGTCTGGCAAATATGCAAAAAAACAATAAATCAGGAATGGGGTCAACACTTTTTCATAATATTAATAATGAGAAGAAATAATTTTAGCCTAATTAGTTGAGTCTTCCACGATTCCACAATGTATGAGGTTGTCACCCATATTGCCTCGTCTTGTATTTCTCTAAGGGCTAGCTGTATTTATTTCTCTGGATTTAGATAGTATTTAGCTGGCTCTATGTGTGCACCTAACTAAGTTCATCACTAGTAAGTATTTCTATGTACCGTATTTATTGTATTGACAATACCTGGCTATCTGTGCAATATATTTCAGTTATAGATCTGATCCACTGTGATTATGGTGCTCTTAAAATGATTTCTCTACCTCTGATTTGCAGCTTGTGCTAGTGCGGATATTGCTGACACCATATTAGGGTCAGTATATATGGATTTATATACTAATGTGTGTTTTAATATCTGCTTTGTTGGCTCTATGAAATATGTTTATTGTCTAATAAATTTTAACTTTAAATGTGGAATTTCTCTACTCATACCGATCCAACAAATAAAGCTATCCTATCACTTTATGACAAAATGAAAAGCGTTAAAAAAAACTCAGTACCTGAATTATTGTTCGTTCTTGATTCTGCCTGACTAAATGTAAAATAGAAAGGAATCAAACGTATTATGTTGCCCAAAATGGGACCAATAAATCTATAACTCGTTATGCAAAAAGATAGGTGAATGGCCTAAAACTAGTAATGAAAGCAATTCATTAACAAATGTTGATTTGTTTTATTATGACTCCTAAATATAACAATACTAGCTGTGAGCCCGATGCAAATGCATCGGGATTCTAGAACGTGCGTTAATTAGATTATAGTAGCTATATTATTTTTTTATTTTATTTTTTATTTACATTTTTTTTGAATAACTTAATGTTATGAATATTTTATTTATTTGTTTTATTTTATTAGATTTAGTTAATGTTATGAATTTTTATATGGAATATTTTTTTTTATTATTTATTATTTTATTATTGTAATTATTTATTATTTAATATTTTTATAATATTTTTTTTTTTTTTATTTTAATTGAATTTTTTTTTATTTGAGTAATTTGATTTTCTTAGAATTAGTTAATGTTATTAATATTTTAATTATATATATTTTTATTTTATTTATTTATTTTTTTAATTTTGATTTATTTTATTATTTATTATTTTTATTATTTGTATATTAATTTTTTATTTTAATTAAATTTATTTGTATTATATTAATTTTTTTTATTTTAATTAGTTAATGTAATTAATATATTAATTTTATATATTACATTTTTTTTTTTTTATTATTATTTTTTAATTTTATTATTTATTATTTATATTATTTATTATTTATTTTTTTAGTATTTTTATTATTATTAAATTTATTTATTATTTGTTATTTTAAGTGAATTTATTTGTATTTTTAAATATTTTCATGTGTATTTATTTATTTTTATTGTCTTTAAATGTAGTGAATTTTTCCCATTGAGAAATATGGATGAATGAGGCGCGAATCTGATTGGCCGTAGTGGAATAGTAAAAGTGTTTTTTCCCATTGATAAAAATGTATGAATGAGCCTTGAATGTGATTGGTTGGTGTGTATTTGAATGTGATTGGTGCGATTTGGAAACGTGGGCGGGACTTCCAGAAACTCGCGGCGGCCATCTTTATTCCTCAGTCAGCGGAGCGGACCGAAGAGGGAACATCGAGGACCCGGAGCTCGCTGGAGGAAGAAAGTAGACCGCCGGATGGAAGACTCGTGGCCCGGGCTGAAGGAAGAGGATGCCTGGGCCGGAGGGAGGACTGGACCTGGACCTGACGAAGCAGATGTCATGAAGACAGGTAAGTGATCTACGGCGTCGGGGTTGGAGGGGGGGTGCGGACATATTGTGGGGGGGTGTGAGGACATATTGGGGGGTTTGGGGGTGTGCAGACATATTGTGGGGGGGTGTGAGGACATATTGGGGGGGTTTGGGAGGGAGAGGACATATTGTGGGGGGGTGTGAGGACATATTGGGGGGGTTTGGGGGGGTGAGGACATATGGGGGGGTGTGCGGTCATATTGTGGGGGGTGTGAGGACATATTGGGGTGGTTTGGGGGTGTGCGGACATATTGATATTGTGGGAGGTGTGAGGACATATTGGCGGGGTTTGGGGGTGTGAGGACATATTGTGGGGGGGTGTGAGGATTATTGTGGGGGTATGGGGGGTGTGTGGACATATTGTGGGGGGGTGTGAGGACATATTGGGGGGGTTTGGGGGTGTGCAGACATATTGTGGGGGGGGTGTGAGGACATATTGGGGGGGTTTGGGGGGGAGAGGGACATATTGTGGGGGGGTGTGAGGACATATTGGGGGGTTTGGGGGGGTGACAACATATGGGGGGGTGTGCGGACATATTGTGGGGGTGTGAGGACATATTGGGGTGGTTTTGGGGTGTGCGGACATATTGTGGGGAGGTGTGAGGACATATTGGGGGGTTTGAGGGTGTGAGGACATATTGTGGGGGGTGTGAGGAGATATTGTGGGGGTATGGGGGGTGTGGACATATTGTGGGGGGGTGTGAGGACATATTGGGGGGGTTTGGTGGGGTGAGGACATATGGGTGGTGTTCGGACATATTGTGGGGGTTTGGGGGGGTGCGGACATATGGGGGGGTGCGCGGACATATTGTGGGGGGGTGTGAGGACATATGGGGGGGGAGGGGTGTGAGCACATATGGGAGGGGTCTGCGGACATAATGGGGGTGTGTGCGGACATAATGTGGGGGTGTGCGGACATAATGGGGGGGGTGCGGACATATGTGGGGGTGGGTGCGGACATTGTGCTGCGCGGGCATTGCGAGTCGAGTTACAACGGCTCGCAATGGCCGCTTCGCGGCCAATGCTTCGCGCATATCCACATGAGGACGCCAGAAGTAGCGCCGGAAGGGGCAAAAAAGCTATTCGCGATTATATAATAGATGGCTCATCTCACATTTTAAGATGAGCACTCACACAGGTGATTATGTGTACATCTTTAAAAAACATGATTCAAACAAAATTCCCAATGGAAAATTCACTGTAATGAGGCAAATGTAGTCACTTTGACTTCCCATCTGGCCTGTGCTCTGGCAATGTCCATTTTTATAACCTTCTTTTTTTAGATGAGCACAAAAATACATTCATCAACAGTTTTGTGCACCTTTGAAAAGAAGGACACCACTGAACAGAAGGCAAACAGAGTCCAGAGTAACTCTGCTGCCTTATTAATGAATGGATTTATTCAGGGTATCACCTCAATCATCTATTTTAAACATGTAGATGGAAACCTAAATGTAAGTGCACAGAAGAGAGGTCAAGATAAATGTGAACTGATTTAAATGTTCTGTACCAGTCTGTTCTGTACTCATATTGCCAGTGGAGAAATATTTAAATTACTGCTGGGTGATGGCATACAATAAATATGAGAGACACGGAGCAGTTTGCAAAAGGAAACTAGTCCAAAATTCAAGTTTGCAGGTGTAAGAAGCTTGCTGATGTTTATAAAGAAGGTAATATTGTTGCACCACTCTGTAATTGTCATAGGGAGCAGGTTATTTGAATGGGAACCTCACCTGTGCTTGTTTGTGCTGTCTGCACAACAAGAGTTAGTGCATTGATGTTTATCTCCCTGTGTCCACGGCTAATAAGCGGCTGTCGATGATGAGGATTTTGCTGCGTCCTTAATCCCAGCACCTCACATGTGAGTCGTCACGTGGTGGGTCCGTGGGCGTGTTCAGGACGTCATCCAAGGTCCTATTGCCTGGAGCTGCTCCATACCTCACTCCGCATAGCGGAGGAACGAATGTATTTCAAAAGAGTAATAGGTATTTGTGTGAGCGCTGGGGAATCAACCGGCACCAACTTGAGGAAGACGCTTGGAGAGCGTAGAAACGCGTTGTGGCCTAAAGGACCCTGCCTTTTTATTGTACAAATAAAGCCGAGAGGTAACTATTCATAATAGCCTTGGTGCCGGTTGATTCCCCAGCGCTCACACAAATACCTATTACTCTTTTGAAATACATGCTGATGTTTATAGTAAATGATTAAATACAGTTTTTTATTCCAAAGGGAGTACAGCCAAATATTACTGTATTTTTCGGATTTAAGACAAACCTTTATATCCCTTAAACTGAGGAAAATGAGATGTGTTTTAAAATCTGAATCTAAAACAAAACAAACAAAAAAAAAGAAAACAAAAGAAGCTTACCAACGGGATGTGGGGGTTGTTGAGGTGGAGTGGGGGTGCATGAGCTGGTTTTCATGGGTCCAGAGAAGGTGGGAGCAAAGCCAGGAGCGGCGGGGAAGTCATGTCAGCCTCCGGTGGGTGTCACTATTATCGATGTCCTTAGCATACATTGGCGAGCTAAAATATATGCTCTAGTGTCCAAACTTTTAGAAAGTGGCTGTGGAGGTGGCACATGCTCAACTTGTGGTCCGCAGCCATTTTCTGTAAGTCTGGACACTAGAGCATGTATTGCAGCTCAGCAATGCATGCTGGGACATCGATAATGGCTGTGCACACCGGACACTGCTACGACCCTTCCCGCAGCTCCTGTCTTTGCCCCCAACCTCCATGGACCTGTGAAAACTGGCTCAGGCAACCCTACAACCCCCACTTGGTAAGCTATTGGGAGCTTTGTACAAGGAAGATTTATGCCCCAGAATGGGAGAGATATATATCAGGAGGGGGCATGGATACCAGGATGGGGGCATGGATACCAAGATAGGGGTATGAATAACAGAATGGGGGTATGGATACCAGGATGGGGGCATGGATACCAGGATGGGGCATGGGGACCATATTTATATATCAGGAGGGGGCATATATAGCAGGATGGGTGCATGGATACCAGGAAGAGGGGCCATATTTACCAGATTGTAGACAAATATACCAGGATGGGGAAAATATTTACCAGGATGAGGGACACATATACCAGGATGGGGGGGGTCATGTAAAGGGATATGGGCCATATATACTGATTATAAGATGGAAATTGGCATTATAAGATTAATCCTATTTAACATAAAAAAAATGTAATTCTCTTTTCCTTCACTAAATTTGGGGTGCATATTATCCAGTACATATTATAAAGCCAAAAATATGGAAGGTTGAGAGTACTAACAATTTTGTCTAGCCCATTTTTGGAGTTTTGTGTGAAATTATGTTAAAAGTGCCTTTTTTCTTAGCATTTTGTGTTGTTCTAATACACACAAAAGAAAATAAACACATGTCTCTGACAAAACATGTAACTGAAATAATTTTCTCAGAAAAATACATCATTTTCTGGAACAATTTCTAAGGTGCCAATGTTTTCAGCCATGACTGTATAAAAAGCTATGTGGAGGTTCATACTATAGATAGGGAGCTATGTAGTTGCTCAGAATGTATTTAGTGAGGCTTTTTGGG
This sequence comes from Allobates femoralis, assembly GCA_033576535.1. Classification (NCBI taxonomy): domain Eukaryota; kingdom Metazoa; phylum Chordata; class Amphibia; order Anura; family Aromobatidae; genus Allobates; species Allobates femoralis. The sequence goes on along the minus strand of JARQOC010000002.1, from coordinate 241,661,643 downwards.
GCTCACACTGTTTATAGGGAAGCAATGCGGGGGCTCATTCTACATATAAGGATTTTATGTTGGGGCACATTCTATATATTGGGGTTTAAGTAGGGGTTCATACTGTACATATGGGACTATGGGGGGCTTATACTATGTATAGCGGCTATGTGAGAGCTCCTCCTTAATATAGGCAGGCTATGTAAGGGCTGCTATTGTATAGCTCAATATTAAGTGAAACAATTAATATTAATATAATATTGATCATAATTAATATATAAATGTTAATTTTGAGCAGTATATACAGTGTATGTATATATATATATTGGGCAGAGTTTATTTCAGCCTATTGGTTCGAGAGTCACTGTCTCTCGTACAGCCCTCCGGGAAATTTAATTGCCCACCCCTGAACTATTATTATAAGGGAAAAAAATATGCGCCAGAGCACTTATGTGTTAATCACAGGAACTATCATTTTATCAAGGGAATAACACATGATACACATGGCGCCTAACTGCCCAGGCAACTCTGCCCCTGTTTACATTTATATATGTGCAATTAGAGACATTTAAAAATGGTCTGATGACCTTTGTCTCCAAAGTATAGCTCCTAAGTATATTGCAGAAATATACCAGAAATGTAATCCATGGTGTAATCCCCTTCATGCTATCATGTCTTGAGCCATCTGTTTCATTCACAGGTATGTCTGAGGCTAGGGTCACACATAAGCCCTTGGTCCGTTTTTGGCATCACTTTTTGCATTTTTTTTTCTAAGTCCAAAAAGTGATGCAAAAGCGGATTATATGTAATAAATACCCTATCTGCTTTTTCTGCACCCAAAACTGTTCCTAGGAGTTTTTTTAAACCCAAAAACGTTGGTAGGAACATTTTTGGGGCCAGTAAAAAAACGTATCCGTTTTTTTAACATGGGGCCCTATGGAATAACGGATCCATTTTTTAGAGCATTGTTTATGTAAAAAATGGCAAAGTCCCAAAAATGTTCAGGGGCACAGGAGGCACAAAATCAGCCTAGGAAAAACAGATTTGGCATTGAAAACACTTCCAAAAATGGATTGCTATGTGTGACCTTAGCCTTAATTAGGTACCTATTCTTGTCTGTGCATCCTGCTCTCTGTTTGCTGTTCTGCTGTGTAACATCCAAATGGCCATATTAATTCCAATCCTCCTGCTGACTCCTTAGCCAGCCTCAGCGCAGCTCCTCCCTTCCATTCCCACCTGGGGTCCATTTCATGTGCACTTAGAGACATTTAAAAATACTCATACAGGTCTTATGACCTTGGTCTGATTATGTCTCCAAAGTATGGCTCCTAAATATATTGAAGAAATATACCAGAAATAGTCCAGTTCATATTAATAGATACCACACCTATTGGATACCTATTGGACAATTTTTGCGTCTAAGAAGGCTGTGCTGCATAGACGTAGATTTTGAACAACAATCACTGCAACTGACCAGGAGGTTCCTTGAAAGAGAATACAGTAAGCAGTCAATTAAAAGAGCCTTAACAGGGCCAAATATACGAATTGGAACTCATTATTGTATTCTTCTAAACCATTAAAATCAGTGAGTTAGATTCGATTTGCTACGGAGTACAATTCCGCATTTGGCCAGTTTAGAAAAGCTCTGGAAAGGTCTTGGCACGTTCTGAGAGCAGACCCAGTTCTTGCAAAAATATTACCTGAACACCCTCAGATAACGACTAGAAGAAGCAAAAATCTCAGAGATTGTCTGGTAAGGAGTCACTACGACGGGGATATGAGTCAGAATTTTCTAAGTGGTTTTAAACCCAAAACAGGGTGTTCACCTTGCAGTAGATGTGTGGTGTGCTCCAATATAGACAGTGTTGATTCGTTCTCTGACTCGACTGGCAGTAAGGCTGCCTTCAGATTTGCAGATGCCTCCGCAGCGTTTTGCAGAGGCATCTGCAAGCATCTGCATGCAGACCGCAGCCCCTATGTTTATAATGGAGCGCACGGCGGTCTGCAGATGCTTGCAGACCGTCGTGCTCACCCATTCACTCCCATATGTGATCTGTGCGCAGGCGGATGCCTGCGCATAAATCACACACTCTCGCCCACACCAGGGACGCAAGATGTCGCGTCCCTGGTGCGGGCGGGAGTGTGTGATTTGTGCGCAGGCATCCGCCTGCGCACAGATCACCTATGGCGGGCAATGGGCAGCGCACGGCGGTCTGCAAGCATCTGCAGACCGCCGTGCGCTCCATTATAAACATAGGGACTGCGGTCTGCATGCAGATGCTTGCAGATGCCTCTGCAAAACGCTGCGGAGGCATCTGCAAATCTGAAGGCAGCCTAAGACATTCAAAATATTTTAAAAAATCAACTGCGAAACAACAGTGGTAATATGCTATGCCACATGTCCATGCCTTAAAATATATGTGGGAATGACCACAAGACATTTTAAAGTGAGATTTAGAGAATATGTCCTGGGTATTGAGGCAGCCAATGATGAGGTGGACGATACGACTCTGAAGACAATCCCCAAGCATTTTAAAATGAAACATGCAGGTGACAGTAGATGCCTATGTGTAAAAGGGATTGACTGTATAAATGTTGGGATCAGAGGTGGTGGCATTACCAGATGTCTTGGTCAATTAGAGACTGTTGGATTTGACAATAAAAAACATTTTCCCCCAGGGTCTAAATGAAAACAATAGTTTTGTCCCATTCTTGTGAGGTCGTAAAGGATTGTCTAGGGTTCTTTTCTTTTTGATTGTTTTTATTAGGCTAGGGTCACACATAAGCCCTTGGTCCGTTTTTGGCATCAGTTTTTGCTTTTTTTTTCTAAGTCCAAAAACTGATGCAAAAACGGATTACATGTAATCAATACCCTATCTGTTTTTTTCTGCACCCAGAAACGTTCCTAGGAGGTTTTTTAAACTCAAAAACGTTGGTAGGAACATTTTTGGGTGCAGTAAAAAAATGGATCAGTTTTTTTTAACATGGGGCCCTATGGAATAACAGATCCATTTTTTAGAGCATTGTTTATTAAAAAAAAAAAAAAAAAACGGATCTGTTTTTTAGAGCATTATTTATGTAAAAAATGGCAAATCCCAAAAACATTCAGGGGCACAGGAGGCACAAAAAGCAGCCTAGGAAAAACGGATTTGGCATAGAAAACACTTCCAAAAACGAATTGCTATGTGTGACCCTAGCTTTAATGTCATTTTCTTTCATCTAGTCCCATCTCCCATATATATCACGGAGTTATGTTGGAAAAGCATCAATACTGTATGGAGGTTCCCACACCCTGATAATGTATCACATTCTGGTGGATCAAGGCATATACAGTGTTGGCCAAAAGTATTGCAATTCTGTCACATAATACTCAGTTTCTTCCTGAAAATGATTGCAATCACAAATTCTTTGGTATTATTATCTTCATTTAATTTGTCTTAATTGAAAAAATACAAAAGAGAATGAAGCAGAAAGCAAAACATTGATCATTTCACACAAAACTCCAAAAATGGGCCAGAAAAGTATTGGCACCCTCAGCCTAATACTTGGTTGCACAACCTTTAGCCAAAATAACTGTGATCAACCGCTTCCAGTAACCATCAATGAGTTTCTTACAATGCTCTGCTGGAATTTTAGACCATTCTTCTTTGGCAAACTGCTCCAGGTCCCTGATATTTGAAGGGTGCCTTCTCCAAACTGCCATTTTTAGATCTCTCCACAGGTGTTCTATGGGATTCAGGTCTGGACTCATTGCTGGCCACCTTAGAAGTCTCCAGTGCTTTCTCTCAAACCATTTTCTAGTGCTTTTTCAAGTGTGTTTTGGGTCATTGTACTGCTGGAAGACCCATGACTTCTGCGGGAGACCCAGCGTTCTCCCACTGGGCCCTACATTATGATGCAAAATTTGTTGGTAGTCTTCAGACTTCATAATGCCATGGACACGGTCAAGCAGTCCAGTGCCAGAGGCAGCAAAGCAACCCCAAAACATCAGGGAACCTCCGCCATGTTTGACTGTAGGGACCGTGTTCTTTTCTTTGAATGCCTCTTTTTTTCTCCTGTAAACTCTATGTTGATGACTTTGCCCAAAAAGAGAGAACATTCTTCCAAAACGTTTTAGGCTTTCTCAGGTAAGTTTTGGCAAACTCCAGCCTGGCATTTTTATGTCTCGGGGTAAGAAGTGGGGTCTTCCTGAGTCTCCTACCATACAGTCCCTTTTCATTCAGACACCAACGGATAGTACAGGTTGACACTGTTGTACCCTCGGACTGCAGGGCAGCTTGAACTTGTTTGAATGCTAGTCGAGGTAATTTATCCACCATACTCACAATCTTGCGTTGAAATCTCTTGTCAATTTTTCTTTTCCATCCACATCTAGGGAGGTTAGCCACAGTGCCATGGGCTTAAATTTCTTGATGACACTGCGCACGGTAGACACAGGAACATTCAGGTCTTTGGAGATGGACTTTTAGCCTTGAGATTGCTCCTGCTTCCTCACTATTTGGTTTCTCAAGTCCTCAGACAGTTCTTTGGTCTTCTTTCTTTTCTCCATGCTCAATGTGGTACACACAAGGACACAGGACAGAGGTTGAGTCAACTTTAATCCATGTCAACTGGCTGCAAGTGTGATTTAGTTATTGCCAACACCTGTTAGGTGCCACAGGTAAGTTACAGGTGCTGTTAATTACACAAATTAGAGAAGCATCACATGATTTTTCTAACAGTGCCAATACTTTTGTCCACCCCCTTTTTTATGTTTGGTGTGGAATTAGATCCAATTTGGCTTTAGGACAATTCTTTTTGTGTTTTTTTTATTGAAGACAAATTAAATGAAGATAATAATACCAAAGAATTTGTGATTGCAATCATTTTCAGGAAGAAACTGAGTATTATCTGACAGAATTGCAGGGGTGTCAATACTTTTGGCCAACACTGTATGAACATGTAACCTACTATGGATAACTCAAGCACTACAAAAATATAGAATTATCTCTCATGTATTAATCATGCCTGTAAGCTATATCTATGTATTGTATATGAGAGGCTATGTTGTTTAATTGATTGTTATCTTTGTAGTGATTATGTATATACTAGATGGCGGCCCTATTCTAAAGAATCGGGTAGTCTAGAATCCATATATAGTTTATTTACTAATAGTTAGGGGAGTGCGGTGAAATGAATTGTGTGTATACAGGTGACTCAGTGGGTAGCAGAGTATACGGAGGCTCAGTGGTTAGCACTGCGCGGTGGCTCAGTGGTTAGCACTGCGCGGTGACTCAGTGGTTAGCACTGGGCGGTGGCTCAGTGGTTATCACTGCGCGGTGGCTCAGTGGTTAGCACTGCGTGGTGGCTCAGTGGTTAGCACTGCGCGGCGGCTCAGTGGTTAGCACTGCGCGGTGGCTCAGTGGTTAGCACTGCGCGGTGGCTCAGTGGTTAGCACTGCGCGGTGGCTCAGTGGTTAGCACTGGGCGGTAGCTTAGTGGTTAGCAGTGAGTGCGGTGACTCAGTGGTTAGCAGTGAGTGCGGTGGCTCAGTGGTTAGCAGTGAGTGCGGTGGCTCAGTGGTTAGCAGTGAGTGCGGTTGCCCAGTGGTTAGCAGTGAGTGCGGTGGCTCAGTGGTTAGCAGTGAGTGCGGTGAGATTGGTCAGCGCAGCGCCGTGGGCAGAGTGGGCAGCACAGCACCGTGGGCAGAGTGGTCAGCACAGCGCCGTGGGCAGAGTGGGCAGAGTGGTCAGCGCAGCGCCGTGGGCAGAGTGGTCAGCACACACACACACGTACACACACTCCGCTATACTTACCACCGACCCTGCGTGTTCCCCGCCGCCTGGATCCTGAGTCGACATGTTGCCGCCCCCGGACGACTGGATCCAATATGGCGTCCAGGAAGTTTGGCGAGACTTCTTGGACGCTACATTGGATCCAGTAGTTCGGGGGCGGCGACATGTCGACTTAGGATCCAGGCGGCGGACGCAGGGCCGGTGGTAAGTATAGCGGAGTGTGTGTGTGTGTATGTGTATGTGTGTGTACAAAGTGAGGGAAGTGCGACAAAGTGAGGGAAGTGTGGACAAAGTGACGGAAGTGCGGACAAAGTGACGGAAGTGCCTACATAGACACATATATACACATACTGTACATGGCAATAGGTGGAGGGGGTGTGAGGGGGAGAGCGCGGAGGCAGGGTGGAGGGGTGAGGAGGGGTGAGGAAGCGAGGCTGAAGGGGTGAAGGAGAGGCGGAGAGGCTGGAGGGTGAGAGGGAGTGAGGAGAGGGGAGGAAGGGAGGGGTGAGGGGCAGAGGACAGGGAGGCTGGAGGGCAGAGGACAGGGGAGGCTGGAGGGCAGAGGACTGAGGGAGGCTGGAGGGCAGAGGCTGGAGGGCAGAGGCTGGAGGGAGAGGCTGGAGGGCAGAGGCTGGAGGGCAGAGGCTGGAGGGAGAGCTGGAGGCAGAGGCTGGAGGGGAGAGGCTGGAGGGGAGAGGCTGGAGGGCAGAGGCTGGAGGGCAGGCTGGAGGAGAGGCTGGAGGGCAGAGGCTGGAGGGGAGAGGCTGGAGGGCAGAGGCTGGAGGGGAGAGGCTGGAGGGGAGAGGATGGAGGCAGAGGCTGGAGGCAGAGGAGCAGGGCGAGGTAGGAGCGGTCGGCGATCTCCGTGTCGGGCACATCCGCGGCTCAGCTCCGGGAGCCGCGAGCCAGCCGGTGATTTGGCCGATACCGCCGCCGCAATTCTGATTGGTGGCTCGCTTGCAAGCGACCAATCAGATTCAAGCCGCGGCACAGCGCCATGTTTAAAAATCTAAGAAGTAAAAAAAAAAAATTGTAAAGATGGCGCCGTGTTTCGCGGCGCTCTTCTCATTGGTTGGCGCCGGGCACGAGCGACCAATCAGAAAACCGCCGCGAAACATCGCGCCATATTTGAAATCCAGCGGGAACTTTGGATTTCAAATATGGCACCGTGCCCCGCCCCACTCTTCTCATTGGTCGCTCTCGCGTGGCGGCGACCAATGAGAAGAGTGCCGCGAAACACGCCGCCATCTTTAAATTTTTTTTTTTACTTCTCAGATTTTTAAACATGGAGCTATGCCGCGGCTTGAATCTGATTGGTCCTCGCAAGCGAGCGACCAATCAGAATTGCTGGGGCGGTACCGGCCAAACCCGGCTGGCTTGCGGCTCCCCGGAGCTGAGCTGCGGATATGCCCGGCATCGGAGATGACCAGCTCGCTCCGCCGGCGCGAGGTAGCCGGGAGGCGAGGTCGGCTCCCGGCTACCTCGCGGCGGCTCTGTCCGCCGGAGCTCGGCCCTAATCGCAGCGGACCTTCCTGAGGTCCGCTCCGCTTAGGGCCGCCATCTTGGTCTACCCTGAGTGGGCGTAGGTGATGCTGATGACGTCACTTATCTCCGGACATTTATCTCCGGACAGGACATTTACCTCCGGACAAAGCCACAGGAAGTTGGCTTTTGTCCGGAAGTAGAATTCTAGGCAATCATATAATAGATGTCACATTGATTGGTGTATATAGGCAGTGGGCCAAATATATATGCCTGCACAGATAGACATTGTGGAGCCCCAAGTACATCTAGGTTGATGCAGCCCCATACAACTCCTCTCTTGTCCACGACTGCGCTTTGTGCGGTAAGGCTGTGGGGCCAGCGTCATCAGTTGAGCATCTCTATGGGCGGCGGTGATGGGGATCATGTGATCATGGTCTCCACCCTCCATGACACTAGACGATGATCCGGCCTCAACATCCGTCCTCTAAGCAAAGTGCATTGCTATGGACACACGACAGAGAGCTCTGATTGGCCTATGGGCCTTTTGAAACTCTCCCCTTTGAAAAATTGGCATGCCCCCTGATGAAGGATTGATAGAAATGTGCATAGGGCATGCGACTTACAGGCAGTGAGGACGCCGAATGATTTTAAGCACTCATAGGAGGTAATTACTACCACTTTTGACTAGCAACAATCCTTAAATACCATCCATATCCTATTGAACCTTTTTGTGTGTGTAATATTCAGTGCATATAAATCATAGTCTTATTCCTAGTGCTCTGAGACAATTGTAATAGCACAATTAGGTGCTAGTCAGCACATTTATTTGATTTCCTGCAAGTGTATAGCCCCAGTCACACATAACGAGATCGTTAGTGAGATCGTTGTAACTGTGGCGTTACAACGATCTCTCCAGCGATGTCGCTATGTGTGACATCTAGCAGTGATCAGGCCCCTGCTGTGAGGTCACTCAGGACCATTTTTTGGTCGTTGGTCTACCGCTGGTCAGCACACTCGCTGCGTGTGTCAGCGAGAGACCAGCGATCAGCATTCTCACAGGCTGGTAACCATAGTAAACACCGGGTATCTAGGAAGCGCGTTATCACTGTCGGGATTGCTGAGCGTCGTTGTGTGTGAGGGGACCTTAACATTCACATAGTTTATATAAATCATAGCTTTATCCATAGTGCTGTGATGCTAGGGTCAGACCTGCATCTGCCCCTAGCCAGGCATATGCGTTGCAAACTTAGAAATTTGCAGGCTAAGCGCATAGCGTCACCAGTAGGTAACGCTATGCACCGCCTGTCTATTGATCCCTATGGCAAATCAATGTTTACCGCAACAACCGGCTCCACAGCGAATCCACAGATATGCGTTCTCCAAAAGCGCATATCCTGGAGATTTGTGTGGAGCCGATTGCTGCGGTAAACATCGAGTTGCCATAGGGATCAATAGACAGGCGGTGCATAGCATATAGCGTTACCTGCTGGTGACACTATGCGCTCAGCGTACAAATTTCTAAGTTTGCAGCGCGTTCGAAAGACTAGGGCCAGGCGTAAGTCCTACCCTAGCCTGATACAACTTTTTAAGCACAAATATGTGCTAGCCAGCATATTTACATCTACTTATATGCACTATAGGTACTGTAATGCCCAATCGATATGGAGTAGCGGAATTGTAATTGGAATTCAATCCCTACAGCAATACTTTGTAACTATAGGAGACTATATGGGTGTCTAACTACATAAATAAACTCTGTGTGCACTGTAACTGTGAACCTTGAGGTATATATATACTCCAATTGTATTAACCAAGTGCTATCTAGAATTCAACTGTTCAGCCTCTCTGTCTGTATAACTACCCTGTCCTGTTGGTTTGAGCATAGCCATGTACCTATCCGGATTATATATTAAAGTTTTTTCACTTTTGCATATGTGTCGCCCCAGGGTATGGGATACTCAGGTGTCAGGCGGCCGAAGGGGTTAATTGTGTCACGGGGAATGGCGGCCGAGTCTGATCCCGTATCCTGGGGACTATTCTCTTGAAAAAGGGGTATTTACAAAGGAGTATGTACAAGTTTGTCGTGACTCCACCTAGAGTACCTGGTGACAAGTCACCAGCGCCACCACAGTCCTCCGGAGGTCGGTGGTATTGCGGCTGAGATAGTACATTCCTCGCAGGCAGGACTGGGACTTCCGGGGCAGTGTAATGAGGTAGGACAGGTTGTAGTGGAGCTGAGATTGTAAAGGGAGAGTTAGAACAATCTATAAAGACATGGTGAGTGGAGAAGAAGGATGCACGCACACAGAAGGAGTCTCTTTTACCTTTTACTGATGTTTTACAGGTAAATATGTCCAGGGCACCGACGGGTGACAGGGTTGCACAGTGAGTCCCCACAGCAAGTGGGTATAAGGCCTCCTCTGCTCTGTAGTGATGGTTGAAGCACAGCCTGCTTGCAGCCATACTAGCCTCCTCTCTCTTCCTGACTGTAGTGTCTGCTTCCTTCCTGTTTGGTCTCGGGGATGACCCTCTCTGAACACTGCGGTGCTGTCTGCTGTGTCTGGCTCCCTCTTTTGACTCTCAGGGGGGAACAAACCAGGTAGCCGAAGCCTCCACGGTGCGACGGGGTTCTCTGTGGTCCTATTGTATCCCACAGGTGTGGATCCCCAATATCCGGTGAGTCTCTGGGTGCAACTCTTCTCCAAGTTCCTAGCTCCCTTTTAGCTCTCTCTTTGCTCCTCGCCTTCAGTCCCACTCAGGCTTGTGGGACGCTGAAGCGCCACTCGGGGTCACTGGCTCGGGCCTGTACGCAGCACCGAACACCAGGGCGTCCTTGCAGCTCTACTAGCGTCTGCACACACTCTGACTAACTCTTCCCACAGCAGCAGTATTTATAGTGGATCTTGCCTAAGGGCTACAAGTGAAGCGCCCCCTACTGTGTCGTGGGTGGAAGGTGTTGTATGTAGTAGGTACCTGCTGTGGAAACCCACAGGGAGATCTGGGTTACCTGAGTGGGCAGGGTGCGCACATACTGTATAACTGGACTTGCACTCTTTTCGTACTTTTCTTCCAGTTCTTACAGAAATAGTTCAGGAATAGGCCAGAAGGTTGGATCTATCACTGTTTAATAAACGTATTTGCCTTTTTTTTCTCACCCTTTCTCTTGCACCATGCTCACATTTGCACTCATAGTTTTTATCTACGAATCCTCACCCTCCTTTGCAATCCCCAAACCCCAGCACCCTCTAATGAATAACTTTCTCCCCCTCTTATCCCCCACCTCACCTCATCTGCAGACCTGCACCTCAAAATTGTTCTCTTCTTCTAAAATATAAAACAAACTAGCCACTCTCCTTCTTCCACCTGCTTGCCTTTTCTTTACTTCTTCCCACTGATGGTAACATGTCTCCCAATCCTGACTCCCTCACCCAATACTTCCCACTAATTCCCTCTCCTATTTCTCTTAAAGGGATTCTGTCACCTCCAGTATACCTCCTAAGCTACCAAAACATGTCTGTTCTGTTCTAACTAAATGGGCTGGGGGCTCATGAATTTAAACAAACAGCTAAACCTTTATACTGAGTCCAATGAGAAGACTGTGGTGAAGTCTGTGCTTTTATTGAACGTTGCAGTATATTTGTATATGGTAAAACTGGAAACAATCAGAATACAGAACAATCAGTACATAGTACAGCACAACACACATTATACATGGATATACAATATGCATGAACTAGTAACTAATCTAGACTATAACTGGATGAGCCAGGCTAAAACTAAAGCAGAAAACAACTAAAGAAGGCATGAATACATACCGGCAATGCAATCGCATGGGAACAGTAATGCTGAGTGTCTTCTTCCTTCCAGAAATGAAAGTAAAAATGGAGGCTGAGCTACCAAAATGCATTGCAAGAGGGAGGAGAATTAGACATAGAGATTAAATAGACTGCAAACATAGCATTGGCCGCTAGAGGGAGCCTGAAACACTGCATATGAGATAAAACTCATTAACAATCTACAGCTAAACTATTTAATATTATTACGCAAAACAAACATTGGAGATGAATTGGGCGTTGGAGACAGAACACTCCCCGTCTGGCATCACCGGATGTCACTATCCCTGTCTTCTGAGGGTAACAGCAGGACCAGTTCAGATACCGGTCTGAGAAATGTCTTAGGTTCATTTCCCTTAGTCATTCTTAGTCCGACCTTGCGGACATTACCGTCATTGCTCGGGAATGTTGAAGTAACTAGACCAAGTGGCCACTGGTTCCGGTGTACTTGAGAGTCTTTCACAAGAACAAGGTCACCTATGTTCAGATTGGGACAAGTAGATTGCCACTTTCTCCATGGCTGCAGGGTAGACAGATATTGTTTGCGCCATCTGTCCCAGAAAGTATTCGCAAGACTTTGTACCTGTCTCCATTGGCGCTTGTAGAGGTCCTTGGCATCGAATCCTCCTGGAGGAGCACTGGACAGTCCCGTTTTCTGGGTAAGGAGGGTAGCTGGAGTCAATAACAAGGGCTCCTCAGGGTCGTTGGAAACTAGAACTAAGGGTCTTGCATTGATTATGGCTGTGGCTTCTGCTATGAAGGTGATTAGGCTTTCGTGGGTAATCCTCGCTGCTCCTGCTTGGAGAAGAGTAGAGTCGAGGATTCTTCTGACTAGACCAATCATCTGTTCCCAAGATCCTCCCATATGCAAAGAGTGAGGTGGGTTGAATGACCATGTGCAACTTTCGTCACTGAGGAATCTCTCAAGGGTCTTGTAGTCCAGATTTGAAGGTATTCCCAATTCCTTTGCTGCACCGACGAAGTTGGTACCTCTGTCTGACCGTATATGCTTGATAGGACCACGGATAGCGATAAAACGTCTTAGAGCGTTGATGAAGCTTGACGTGTCGAGGGACTCGATGACCTCTATGTGGACGGCTCTGATTGTCATACAGGTGAACATGACAGCCCAACGCTTACTATTAGCTTGGCCGCCTCTCGTCTGTCATGTCACAACTGACCACGGGCCAAATACATCGAGACCAACACTGGTAAAGGGGGGGTCTGAGTTGAGTCTGTCTATGGGTAGGTCGGCCATCTTTTGAGTTTGAGCGGAACCACGAAGCCTACGACAGGTAACGCATTTAAAGATGACACTACTGATGACCTTCTTTGCACCGACGATCCACAGACTGGCAGTTCTGATGGCTCCTTCTGTAAACAGTCTGCCTTGGTGCTTCACCAAATTGTGGTAGTGTTGTACGATCAAGTAGGCAACATGACATTTTCCGGGAAGTATAAGAGGGAATTTCTCCACAAACTCCATTTTAGCTTCTTTCAGTCGGCCTTCTACACTCAGCAGGCCGCTGTTGTTGATGAATGGGTGACGTTTTCTCAATACGCTGCTCGCTGGTATTGGTACTTTGTTTGTAAGACATTGGATTTCTGTAAGGTAGGTTTCTCTTTGAACAGTAAGGATGATGTGATTTTTAGAGAAATCCAAGTCGAAGGTAATGTAGGTATTTTTACAAATATGCCGGCATTTACATTCTCCTGTATCATAAGTTCTGGGAGTTCTGAAGGAGCGAGCTATGTAGCTCAAGCAGGTAATGGCCCGAACGAGTGACTTCCACCTTGAGAATTTGACGAATCTGTGAGATCCAAGCTGGGTAGCAGAAGTCTTTGTATGAAGTGTAGAAACCTGAGGGTTGATTTCAGCATCTGTGTCCTCTCCTACTAGTTCAAAGGTGTCTGGAAGGTGTTCTTCAACATATAATAGTTTTGTTCCTGAAAGCCACGTTGTACTTTGTAGCTGACTTCTGCTAACTGCCCTGGTTGAATGTGCAAGCTTGGTCTTCCCCATAACAAACTGTGGCTCTGACATTTGGAGTCTTTAAGGTAGGCAACAGCAGCGATTGCTTTGACAGATGCATCCGCGAATATGTACAGTTTTTGGCTTTGTATTTCTGTTGACGGCACAGGGGTGTATGGTCTTGGCACGTTCAGGTTGGAGAGGGTAGCTAATGAGTTCTTCCATCCTTCCCACTGGATTCTCTTATTGGGTGGCAGAAGTGCATCCCAGTTAGATGTTTTCCTAGTTAAGTCTCTTGGCAAGGCTTTGCCTTGTATTGTGACAGGAGCTGCGAAACCCAGGGGATCGTACAGACTGTTGATGGTAGACAGAACACCTTTACGAGTAAAAGGCTTTTCTCCTTGGCTGACTTGAAAGGTGGAAGCATCTGATCGTAGATTCCAGAGAAGTCCGAGGCTACGTTGAATTGGTGCGGGGTCTGACCCCAAGTCCAGGTCTCTGAGGCTGAGGCTGTTACAAGGTTGAAACAGAGATGGGCATCCTTCTTCCAGCGTACTTGTCAGCATGCTTGACACAGAAGAGGGGGCGTGCATACGTTCCGGGCATACGCCTCCTATTATGACCCATCCTAGGTCTAGCCTTTGGGCATAGGGAGCATTGTGGTGTCCATTGATATGACGTCTCACTTTATGCACCTGCAGGATATCTCTTCCCAACAGCAGGATTATCTGAGCCTGATGGTCTAGTTCCGGTATGAGGTGAGCTATGCGTTTTAAGTGAGCGTGGTGGGTTGCTACATCTGGCAGTAGGAATTTCAGATCTGTTGTCTGGGATATGGTTGCATTCAATGATCGTGGGTAGTGGTAGGCAGAATTGTCCATCTAAGGACTCGATTTGATAGTCAGTAGCTTTCCTGCCTGCTGTTGTCACAGTACCTGCACACGTCTTTAATGCGTAGGGAGTGCTTGGCCCTTTGATGTTGAATAGGTCAAAGAATGTTGATCTAGCCAGGAATCGATTACTTTGATCATACAAGATAGCATACAGTTTTATAGCTTTGTCTCTGTGGCCCTTTGGGTATACTCTGACGAGGCATATCTTAGAACAGGACCTGCTGTCTATTGTTCCTTTGCAGACTTCTGTACATTGTGAAGTGATCTCTGGCGTAGGTGTAGCAGTGTTCCTTTCCTCCCCGTCATGCTCACTGTCAGCTGATGTGTTTTGTGTATTCCATGGAGCTGGGTCAGGGTGTAGAGCTGTGTTATGGTCTGTGGTGCCACACTCTGTGCATTTTACACTGACCTTGCAATCCTTGGAGAGATGAGCTGTGGACGAGCAGCACTTATAGCAGATCCCGTGTTCTTTCAGGAAGCTTCTGCGATCTGGCATAGATTTTCCTCTGAAGGTCCTGCATTCGAGAAGAGGATGAGGCTTCTGATGGAGCGGGCACTGCTTGTCAGGGTCCTGCATCTTTGTCTCTGATTGGGAGTAGTCAGCAGACCTGTGATTGGAATCTGAAGAAGAAACATTAGTCTTGTGTACTGTCACAGATGTTCTGCGTGGATTTGCTGCTGGTGGCGGTGTGGCATACGACATTGTAAAGTCGAAGCTGGGATCATTTCTAATTCTTGCTTGTTGGTGTATAAAGTCTACAAAAACAGAGAAGGGAGGGAATGGAACACTGTGCTTGTATTTGTATGTGGAACCATGTGTGAGCCACTTCTCCTGCAAATTGTAGGGTAACTTTTGGACTATAGGGTTCACACCTCTGGCTGTGTCGAGGAATGCAAGTCCCTGTAGATCATCTTCATAATTGGCAACTTGGGCTTCCCTCAGCAGGTCGCTAAGTTCTGTAAGTTTCTGTAGCTCTTTGTTAGATATTGTAGGGAAGCCATCGATTCTTTTGAACAAAGCGCTTTCTATTGCCTCTGCTGAGCCGTAACGCTCATCCAGCCTCTTCCAGATCTCTCTGAGGCCAATCTCAGGGTGGTTTATATTAGCGTCTCTGATCCTTATTACATGTTTGACTGACTCTTCTCCCAGGTACTTAACTAAGAGGTCTATCTCTTCCCTGTGTAGCAATCCCAAGTCTCTAGTAACATTTTGGAAAGAGGCTTTCCAAGCTCTGTAGCTTTCAACTTGGTCGGTGAATTTCATGAGTCCTTTGGCAACCAGCTCACGTCGCGTCAAGAACTTTGCAAATTCTGTTGTGAAAAGGTTGTCAGCAGAGTATACTAGTGATGGGTGCACCGGTAAGGGTAAGTGGTGTGAGGTATGTTCGTACCTGTTAGTATACTCTGGGTGGCGCCAGCCGGTGTCATGTTGCTTCGGTCTGACGTACGATGTGTCAGCAAGGTGGTCTACATTGGTTACCTGTTGAGGGGGAAGGTAGTCATTAGCAGAGTTGTTTTGTGCAACATTTTGAGTTTGCGTCTGTCCTGGAGTTGAGGCTCATGATGGCTCCTGCTTTCTTCACTGGAGGTGTCGTGTTCGCGTTTTGGGTCCAGATCAGGATTGTAGTTTGGATCGGGAGTTCATTAACGTACTGAGATGTGCGTTGTGGAGGATCTTGCAGTGGAAACTCCAGACTCAGCACACTATTTCGCCTATGCAGCTCTGGGTTTTGAGTGGCTTCTAGTGACTCTGCTTCTGCGATGGCGACTGCAGCTTCCCTTTTCGCTACTAGATTTTCTAAGGCGGCATCCAGGCATGCCTTCTCTAACTGTGACCTTCTCTCTTGATCAGGTAGGGTTGCTTCTAAGTGTGCCTTCTCTAACTTAAGTTGCATCTCTTGTTCAGCAAAGCTTGCTCACATTTTGGCAGCTTCAGCATTTGCGCGGGCAATGGCAACCGCTCTGCTGATGGATGTTGTCTTTGAGGAGGTAGAAGTAACAGATCTTGTCCTGTGTGATCTGTGGGACATGGTGTTCTGGGGAAATTCTTGGCTGTGCAGAGATTGCTGTAGCTGTACAAAGTCTCTGTGTAGCCGGTGACTTGTATCCTACTATCTGGATGGCTGCTGTATCACTGTTTCCCAGTAGGATGGTTGCCGTTTTACTGTTCTGTTCTCCCTAAATGGGCCGGGGGCTCATGAATTTAAACAGACAGCTAAACCTTTATACTGAGTCCAATGAGAAGACTGTGGTGAAGTCTGTGCTTTTATTGAACGTTGCAGTATATTTGTATATGGTAAAACTGGAAACAATCAGAATACAGAACAATCAGTACATAGTACAGCACAACACACATTATACATGGATATACAATATGCATGAACTAGTAACTAATCTAGACTATAACTGGATGAGCCAGGCTTAAACTAGAGCAGAAAACAACTAAAGAAGGCATGAATACATACCGGCAATGCAATCGCATGGGAACAGTAATGCTGAGTGTCTTCTTCCTTCCAGAAATGAAAGTAAAAATGGAGGCTGAGCTACCAAAATGCATTGCAAAAGGGAAGAGAATTAGACATAGAGATTAAATAGACTGCAAACATAGCATTGGCCGCTGGAGGGAGCCTGAAACACTGCATATGAGATAAAACTCATTAACAATCTACAGCTAAACTATTTAATAACATTACGCAAAACAAACATTGGAGATGAATTGGGCATTGGAGACAGAACAATGTCTCTGCAGCATATTATCACTAATCTCACACTTCTTTTGTCTCCTAAAAGCATCCTGTGAAAGTGCATAAAAACGTTTTAATACTTACTCATTGGTGATTATAATTAGCAGGGGCTATATTCTTTAGCCCTTAGGGCATGTTGTTTTACAGGCTCCAGGATACACCCTCTCTCTGTCTGTGTTCCTCTGCATGTACAGGCTTTACCCTCACCCCTCTCTATCACTCACAGAATGCAAATCATTAGTCCTGCCTTCAGCTCCACATCACAGCAGCACAGACAGAGAGAGGGTGGATCATTTGGGGGGTGAAAATGAGCACCTAGGGAGGGCTTAGAGTCTCACTGGGGACGCTCTGTGAGACTTATTCAGGGACAAGAAGTCTCAGATTTGTAAGTGTATATTGTTGATTATTCCAATGTTACAGAGCGTTTTTTTTTATAGAAAAGGAGCACTAATACTGATATGTTAGGGTGCAGGGACAGATATTAATAGGGTTGGGGGTGATTTGGAGGCATCAGGTTCCCTTTGAGCTTATACCAGCTACCAAAGTCTCACACATGTGAAACCTGTGCCCCAGGAATGCCCACTCCAACTGCAACAAACTCCACGCGATCCACAACCTCTTTACCTCCCAAAACCTTTCCTTCCTCTGCCTCACTGAGACCTGGCTGAGATCCTCTGACACTACCTTCCCTCCTGCACTAAGCTATGGCAGCCTCCTCTTTACCCACACTCCTTGCTCTGGAAACAGATATGGCAGAGGAGTGGGTTTCCTTCTTTCTACAAAATGTTCCTTCAACCCATTCCAACCCCATCCTTCCTTATACTCCCTTCTGTCGAAGTTTACTCTCTCCGCATCTACTGTCCCTCTAATCTCCAAATGGCCGTCATATACCGACCTCCAGGCCCAGCCACTGCTTTTATTGCATAATTCTACACCTGACTTCTTCACTTTCCCTCTGCTGACATTCCCACCATAATCATGGGTGACTTAAATATCCCTACAGACATCTACAAGTCAGCAGCCTTCAAACTCCTGTTGCTTATGGGGCGCCCCACTGGTCGGTGCACCACAAAAGGGTACTGCACCAAGACCAGCACGTGTGGTATCCCAGTGGCCTGTGAAAAGCAGAGGTTCGTATGTGGCTTTAATCCTGCATCCACACACCTAGCTCAGGGGGCCAATTGGTTAAACCGGTTACCAGGGTAACTGGTCCCTGGGGGAGATTATATAGATGGGTAGTGGAGGGCGGGAAGGAAGATTAAGAGAGTAAGAAGAGACAGAGAAGTTGAGGAGGACCCTTCAGAGGAATTTACAGGGAGGCCACCCAGAAAGAGCAGTGACCCAGATGAGAAGGGGAAGCCTGAGGGTGTACACTAACACCCGGTGTCAGAACATCACCTACCGGTCTGGGAGGATCACAATCCACGGAGTGGAGAACTGGCTCCGAGTGTGGTGCAGGCAAAGTTCATTTCTGAGCCGTCAATACCAGTTGGACCTAGTTGTAATCGTTACTAGTCAAAGAGCCGGGACCTGCAGAAAATCCCCAGAGGTAGCAGCAATCTGAAAGAAGGTTCTTACAAAGGTCCAAAAGTTACAGAGGATAGCGCAGGAGGTCAGGCCAGGCTTCAGGCAGGCCAGACTTCAACACAAGTGAGGACAGAGGATGAAGCCGAGGGAACATCTCTGAAAGCCACAGACGGACACTCCATTCATTGGTCACTAGCCAGGCCAGCTAACCATGACTGTAGACCTGTTTATCTGACTGTGAAAGTGACCAGTAAACCAGTATAAAGACTCAGATTGTGTGTGTGTCATTCCTTCCTGCCTGCAGAGCTGCTACGCTGTGCCTGTGACAACCAGTACTACAGAGATCTGCCCCAGGGACTCTGCTCCGCCTGGGGGAGCCATGTATCTGGCTGCCTATCCATCATCCCTAGAGGTCTGCAGCAGTGCTGGTGCCATCACTAGATTCCTCAGGTGGCGTCACGAACATTTGACTTTTATTGTTTTACTTCCACACTTATCAGTGACCACCAGGGCCACGGACCCAGGCATCGACCACCGGTGACAGGATCCAGCAGCAACACCTGGGATCCGAGTATCCCAGTCCTGGGCGAGTCACTTAATTAATCTTTTGGACTTACTCAATGATCCACCACAGCCACTCACACAGATGGACATACATTAGACCTCATCTTCACCCGCCTCTGGTCCCTATATAATCTCACAACCTCCCCCTTTCCCCTATCTGACCACCATCTACTTACTTTCCCATCCTTGTCCTCCTCACCTACCCCCCATGTCCATCCACTGGCACATCCATGCAGAAACCTCGCATATCTAGACATTCACAAACTCTCAGACCCTATTCTACCACTGTCATCCATATCGTCACTCCATGACACAGACAGAACCACCACTTTCTACAATGCCACCCTCACATCAGCCATTGACATGGTTGCCCCTCTTGATGTTGTGAAAGTGCAATAAATCTGGCACAACAACCTCAACAAAAAACTCTGCTGCCTCAGAATAACCTTGGACTCTGCACTGTCCTTTAAACCGCAGGATCAAACTCTTGCCACCTCCTCTCACCGCCAGATAAAAATTATTTCCAGAATCCATGCTTTCCTCAACCCTCAAACTACTAAAATTCTTGTACATGCCCTCATCATCTCCCGCCTTAATTACTGCAACATCCTCCTCTTTGGCCTCCCTGCTAACACTCTTGCACCTCTCCAATCTGTCCCTAACTCTGCTGCTCGACCAATCCACCCCTCTCCTTATTACTACCATATTTCTCCCCTCTGCAAGTTTCTTCACTGACTCCCAATACCCCAGCGAATCAAGTTCATAACCTGTCCCCTCCTTATATCTCCAAACTAATCTCCCACTATCTTCCCTCACATAATCTCTGGTCCTCCCAAGATCTCCTCCACTTCTCAGCACTTATTTGCTCCTCAGCCATTCATCTTCAAGACTTCTCCTGAATATCACCTATCCTCTGAAATTCTGTGCCCCAACAAGTCTGATTATCCACCAACCTTGGATCCTTCAGACGCAACCTGTAAAGCCATCTCTTCAGGAAAGCTTACAGCCTGCAATGACCCTACTGCTACCGGAGCTGGCATCCACCACCACTATCGAAGCAGCCACTTTACCACCACTACCACCACTCCTACACAGCTGCCTCACCACCACCAGAGCTGCCACAACGCCCAACCTACTGTCTCCTCCTCATTATCCTATAGAACGTAAGCCTGTGTGAGTAGGGTCCTTTCCTCTCTGTACCAGTCTGTCATTGTTAATTTATTCACTGTAACCTACATCTGTTTTTTTTTCATGAAACCACTTACATTTACAGCACCATAGAACTAATAGTGCTATATAAATAAATAATAATAATGATAATAAAAAGAAGAAGAATCTATCTGTCTGTCTAGCTATCTATCTACCTAGCTATCTATCTACTTATATACACTGCTCAAAAACAATAAAGGGAACACTTAAATATCACAATGTAACTCCAAGTCAATCACGCTTCTGTGAAATCAACCTGTCCAGTTATGAAGCAACACTGATTGTGGATTAATTTATCTTGCTGATTTGCAAATATACCAGACAACAGGTAGAAATGATAGGCAATTAGCAAGCCAACCCCTATAAAGGAGTGGTTCTGGTGGTATCCACAGACCATTTCTCTGTTCTCATCCTTTTCGGCTGTTGTTTTGGCCATTTTTGCAGTTTGTCAGTGCTCTCATCCCTAGAGGTAGCATGAAGCAGTGCTACAATCCACAGAAGATGCTCAGTTAATACAACTCATCTAGAATGGCACATCAATGTGAGTTGTGGCAAGAATGCTAGCTGTGTCTGTCAGCACATTGTCCAGAACATGGAGCTAGTGATGGGCGAATCCTAAATTACTCGGAATCGCTTGACTCTAGCGAGTTCAAGCCCGGGACTCGCTACTCGTTGCGAGTCTAGCGAGTCCAATGTTAATGAATGGGGAAGCGAGTAATAGCGAGTAGTGTGAGATTTACAAATCGCAGATGTGTCTCGGAAGCTTCAGCCTGAAGCAATCCTAGTTTTGCCATTTATTTGCATTGGACTCTTTACTTTACAACTGTAATCGCTGGGAAACTCGCACAGATAAGAGTCCTGTCTGCTCTGTGTGCTGGCTGCCAGCTCCAGGGTCCTAGAGCCCGCCTGCTGCCTGATGTAGCAGAGCTGAGATTGTTCTCAGTCTGCTCATTCCCTGTGTACAGACATGAATGTCTGTGCACAGACATGATGTAGCAGAGCTGAGATTGTTCTCAGTCTACTCATTCCCTGTGCATAGACATCTATATCTATGCACAGGGGATGTAGCAGAGAGGATATCGCGTTTTGGACTGCGTCGGACGGAAGAGGATTTTTTTAATTAAAGATGGAGTCTCTAATGGCTTTTTTTTTTTATTTCTAATAAAAAATTTTCTCTGTGTTGTGTTTTTTTTAAAACAATTTAATAGAAATTCATGGCGGTCATGTCTAATATTGGCGTGACCGCCATAAATTTCGGGCTTAGGGCCAGCTGATAATACAAAGCTGGCCCTAACCTCTTTATTACCCAGCGTGCCACCGCCACCAGGGCCGCTGGAAGAGCGGGGTTCAGCGCCAGAGGATGGCGCTTCAATGAACGCGCCATTTTCTGGGGCGGCTGCGGGCTGCAATTTGCAGCGGGGGGTGCCCAGAAAGCTTCGGCATCCCTGCGCTGCGGATTCCAGCCCCCAGCTGCTTAGCTGTACCTGGTTAGACATAGAAATTGCGCGGAGCCCCACACATTTTTTTAAATTATTTCATGAAATTCTGAGATTCTGACTCTGACTCTGACTCTGAGACTCTGACTCTGAGACTCTGACTCTGACTTGAACTCTGACTCTGAGACCTACTCTGACTCTGAGACTCTGACTCTGGACCATGACTCTGACTCTGAGACTCTGACTGACTCGACTCTGAGTTGACTCTGAGACTCTGATTGAGACTCTGAGACTCTGACTCTGACTCTGAGACTCTGACTCTGAGACTCTGAGACTCTGACTCTGAGAACCTGACTCTGACTCTGACTCTGAGACTCTGATCTAACTCTGAGACTCTGACTCTGACTCTGAGACTCTGACTTGACTCGACTCTGATGAGACTCTGACTCTGACTCTGAGACTCTGACTCTGAGACTCGACTCTGAGACTTGACTCTGACTCTGACTCTGACTCTGAGACTCTGACTCTGAGACTCTGACTCTGACTCTGAGAGTCTGACTCTGGACTCTGAGACTCTGACTCTGACTTGAGACTCTGACTCTGACTCTGAGACTCTGACTCTGACTCTGAGACTCTGACTCTGACTCTGAGACTCTGACTCTGAGACTCTGACTCTGAGACTCTGACTCGAGACTCTGACTCTGAGACTCTGACCTGACTCTGAGACTCTACTTGAGACTCTGACTCTGAGACTCTGACTCTGAGACTCTGACTCTGACTCTGAGTCTGAGACTCTGACTCTGAGACTCTGACTCTGAACTCTGACTCTGACTCTGAGACTCTGACTCTGGACCTGACTGACTCTGAGCTCTGACTCTGAGACTCTGACTCTGAGACCGACTCTGACTCTGATCTGAGACTCTGACTGAGACTCTGAACTCTGACTCAGAAATTCATGAAATAATTAAAAAAAAAAATGCGTGGGGCTCCGCGCAATTTCTATGTCTAGCCAGGTACAGCTAAGCAGCTGGGGGCTGGAATCCGCAGTGCAGGGATGCCCAAGCTTTCTGGGCACCCCCCGCTGCAAATTGCAGCCCGCAGCCGCCCCAGAAGATGGCGCATTCATTGAAGCGCCATCCTCTGGCGCTGAACCCCGCTCTTCCAGCGGCCTTGGTGGCAGTGGCACGCTGGGTAATAAAGGGGTTAATACCAGCTTTGTTATACAAGCTGGTATTAAGCCCGAGATTCCTAATGTCAGGCCACGTTTGACCC
Organism: Allobates femoralis; assembly: GCA_033576535.1. Taxonomy (NCBI): domain Eukaryota; kingdom Metazoa; phylum Chordata; class Amphibia; order Anura; family Aromobatidae; genus Allobates; species Allobates femoralis. The sequence goes on along the minus strand of JARQOC010000002.1, from coordinate 241,638,956 downwards.
AGCCACTAAGAATCTCCAATAAAGGGTTAAAAAAACACAGAGAAAATTTTTTATTTGAAATAAAAAAAAAGCCATTAGGGACTCCATCTTTAATTAAAAAATCCTCTTCCGTCCGACGTAGTCCAAAACGCGATGTCCTCTCTGCTACATCCCCTGTGCATAGATATAGATGTCTATGCACAGGGAATGAGCAGACTGAGAACAATCTCAACTCTGCTACATCATCTCTGTGAGCAGGCGGGCTCTAGGACCCTGGAGCTGCACAGAGAAGACAGCTGGACTCGGCTCGCAATGTAACAGCAGTTATTTGCGAGTTTCCCTGCTATCACTGGCACAGTAGCCGAGTCTAATGCAAACAATGGCAATCCTAGTTTTGTCAGCGTTTGACATTGATTTGCATTGGACTCGTGCGAGTAAACGCTGGGAAACTCGCAGAGTACCGAGTCCTGCGAGTCCCTTACTACTCGCCGAGTAACGAGTCCTAGCGAAATAGATTCGCCCATCCCTACATGGAGCAGATACAAGGAGACAGGCCAGTACACCAGGAGACATGGAGGGGGCCGTAGGAGAGCCACAACCCAGCAGCAGGGTGAAATCCTCCTCCTTTGTGAAAGAAGGAACAGGAGGAGTAGTGCCAGAGACATGCAAAATGACTAGAGCAGGCCCTAATATCCATTTGTCTGCTTGTCTGCTAGTAAATTATCATAAAAAGACTCCATGAGGGTGGTATGTGATCCACAAGTGGGTGTTGTTCTTACAGCCCAACACAATGCAGGGCAATTGGCATTTGTCAGAGAACACCAAAGTTGGCAGATACAACATTGCGCTCAGGTTCACATTGAGTATATATAATATCTGAGTCTGGAGATACCGTGGACAACATTCAGCTGCCTGCAACATCCTCCAGCATGACCAGTTTGGCAGTGGGTCAGTAATGGTGTGAGGAGGTATTTCTTTGAAGGGCCACAAGCCCTCCATGTGCTAGCCAGAGGTACCCTGTCTGCCATTAAGTGCTGGGATGAGATCCTCAGACACATTGTGAGACTATATGCAGATAGAATGGGCGCCGGGTTTCTTCTGATGCATTATAATTTTAAGCCTCATGTGGGTGAAATGTGTCAGCAGATCCTGCATGATTGAGGCAGGAGCATGCCCATGCATTGTAGTGAGGTCATACAGGCATGTGGAGGTCACACACACTACTGAGCCTCATTTCCTTGCTTTGAGTCATTTGCACAGAAGTTGGATCAGTCTGTAATTTTAATTTTTACTTTGACTTTGAGCATTATTCCAAATGGGATGATTAATTTTTATTTACATTGAACATTTTTATGTTTAATTGTTCTCAACACATTCCAATATATAATGAATAAAGAAGAATATTATTTCATTCATTGAGATCTAGGATGTGATATTTTAGTGTTCCCTTTATTTTTTGAGGAGCGTATATTAAGAGGTTGAAATCGAGGTTTGAAATTAGGATTCAGTTCTGAAAAGTGGACTATTGCATGTCATTTTAAAATAACCCTTAATTAAATTATGCTACGTTTCAGTGAAGTAAATTCTTGATAAAATTTTGAAGGTTTTATGATTCATATTCTCGACAGGACAACTGGCAACATGTTTACACGGGCTGACACAAGTGCAAATGCACTGGTGTGCATAGAAATTCCTAATTGGAACCCCCTAAACGTACCCCCCTCATTCAGCAAAATTAATGTGAGCGGGTGAGGTCATACCTTTTAGAATCTGGGATAGGGTCACATATTACTGCTCACATATATTATGATGACATCACAGTGCCTCGGGCATATTATAAACACACCACAGTAATCCTAATATAGAGTAATTCCTCCCACAGCAAGATGCCCCAAAGTGCCACTCACACAGTATGTTGGCCTCACAGCTCCTGTATTTATAGCATGGAGCATCACAGCTCCTATACACAGCATGTTTGATCTTTACACACAATATGATGTTTTCTACAACATCAACATGCAGTATGTGGGCCCCTACACACACTGGGATGCCCCCTTCAGATAATCTGGCTCTTTCATTGGCAGGTCAACCTATTAAGATGCATGATTATCATGAAACAAGTGTTACTAGGATTTTTTGTTCACAATAAGCATGCAGTATAATTTGACCTTTAGATAAAATGTAAAGTTTGACATATAGGCCACTATTGCTGTTGTCTAGACTAGTGATCAAAAGATAATGTGTTTGCAGAAGAAAAAACTTATGAAAGATCAGGTTGTCTAGGATTCACACTAACTGACCCTTATCTCAATTACTGGACAGGTTGCCACAAGCACTGTATATATGTATGGCAACTTAAAATGCCTTGCTCTGGGAATTGTGTAAAGTCAGGAACATTTCTTGCAACCAATGAAGCAAAACTAAAATACAATATAAAAGGACTTTGTGTTGAAGACCATCTAGCCTTTTAAATGCCCATCTGATGAAAGGATCCCAGGTAACAAGTATGTGCATGCTGGTATTTTACTCTGGAAATAATCTTACAAAGATACTTTTTGGTTAACATTTTAACTAGACATACTTAATCCTTTAACTGCTGATAGAGTCTTCTTAGGACAAAGATATTTGTTTCTTAAGAATGTAATTCTACTTTTCGGATTAAAAAAAGGAATTTGGATAAAATGACTAACCTCATTTTTTGACAATAAATAGATAGATTTGTAGGTATTTTACTAATTCTAAAAACTAAAACAATTAGAAAGGAACACTAGCCAATAAAATTCACTCCAGCAGCTGACTGATGAGTATAGAGAGTGATTTTTCAAGAAGGGTTTGCCTTAAAATAGTAATCTGTTATCTGCTTGTTGTCAATTGATAAAACTGAAGTGAGGTGCTGTCCATTTAGCAGTAATGCAGGAATGTAATTGCTGGCAGCCAGGGTCATAGATACCTCAAACAGACCTAAACATGCTTGGGGGCAAATGTATTCAACTTTGCTATGCAGTGTTGAATAACGTTGATGTTATTCTTCAACCAATGGAAAGAGGTTGCCAGATATATAATGAACAGCATAATCAGATGAATTCTGAAAATTAACACTATTACGAGTAAAGTCTGTAAGAAGAGCTAGCGAATAGCGATCTTTCATTCGTTGCCCATTTTATGTCACTTCGGTGGCAGGTTACACGCAGATCTGATTTGATGAAGAGGTAAACATCCTGATGACGATAAGCAACTTTTAGATGAGGGTAAATTGCTAATGGTGTTACATTATGATTCTATTCAGTGCAGATTTTCATGAGTTGTCGACTGATGAAAACGATTAAATCAGGTGTAATGTCTGTCTGCTTGTCTGTCTGTTGACTGTCATGTACATCATACTGCTGCCACAAAAGCTGATGGACTACAGTCTATCAGATATCTCTCTGTTCATCATGCCATACACAGTGTCATGCAAATGTTTTGATACCCCTGATTAAAATTACTGTTATTGTGAACAGTTAAGCAAGTTGAAGATCAAATTATCTCTAAAGGCCGCTTTACACGTCACGATATCGCAACGCAACTACGATAAAAAGTCACGTGGTACGGGCGTTGCAGTTGTTATCGTTAGTGAGTTGTGTCGTGTAAATGGGCAACGCAACTCAAAAATGATGCAACTTCAATATTGTTTGTGAATTGTGCATGCTCTTCAACCGTGCAATATTGGCTTGACGATCCGGCAGGATCGTGCTGTGTGACAGCGCAACTACGATTTGGAGTGCAACTTCCCATATTCACTTCAATGTTAATTGGTCGTTCCCTGAGTTGCTCAGACGCAGTGTGTGCAGTGTGAAATCACCGGAATTCCCGCAGGTGGCGTCACGACAAGAATATTAACCCCTTATCCGTTCAGCCAACCCCTATTGATCTGGACCACCGGGCCCCACAGCAGCAGGTGCGGAACCGTGACAGGACAAAAAACGCCTGCCCCGTGAAATCCCGGCAACAGTGAGTCAGAATTTTGTGGTCACGAACAGGATACGAGCAGACCCGTTTCCCAACGGGTATTGTGTGCTTAAAGGACTTTTATTTCATAAAAAAAAGAACTTTGTTCGACCAAACTGAACTTTTCACGCCTTTTTACCACTGGGTCAAGATGGCGACGAAGATGGCGGATTCCGCCATGTAAGCCACCTAGTGCTGGCCGAGGCAGAGGGCCAAGGCAGAGGCGCCAAAACCCAAGTCCGCCCCGATTGCTGGAAACAACCAAGGGGGCGAGCCCACCCATGGACTACAAAAACCACCAAAAAATAGGTGTGGCGAAGTCTTCCTAACAGCTCTGTTCCGAGTGCAGTTACCCATTTGAAGGAGTGCGGTTCTCCAAGGAAGGAAAATGGCCAGTCTAAAGCTCCATGACCTGATGAAAGAAGTCGAAGAAGAGGCTCGAGCAGCCATCGGCCATCCGGGTCCGGGTCCCCTCCTCACCGTAGATGGAGATCCCGAATTTTGGGAGACTGTGCTGCAGGACTTGAGGGTGCGCTTGATGGAGACCACGGAATGGACTATCCACAGCTGGAGCGCGAGTCTGGCCAGTCGATTGCATCGGGCTGCCCAGCAAACACTCAAGATCCGTTCCACTCCAGAACCGGAGTTCGATACCCGTCTCGTTCCATCCACCGGAGCCCACGACCTGTTCAGTTCCATCACCGGAGCCCACGACCTTACCAGTTCCATCACCAGAGCCCACAACCTGTCCAGTTCCATCACCGGAGCCTGCAACCTGTTCCGCTCCAGAGCCAGAGCTTGCAACCTATTTTGTCCCAAAACCAGGACCAACTACCTTTTTCATCCCAAAGTTAGAGACTGTGACCCATTCCCCTCTCGAACCGGAGGCCAGTGCTGACCACTTTGAGGCCTACCTGGTCACCGGAGCGGAGGCACCACTACCCATCGGTACAGAGGCCGTAGAGGAGGAGGTGGGCAGCCTAGAAGCCCCGCAAGATGATCCAGTGGAAGACCCCACAGCTCCAGAATCCACCTACCAGGAGACACCCAATCAAGAGTCCCCGCCAGTGCCAAAACCCGATGTGATCGTCGAAGAAGTGGAGGAGGGAGAGGACGACGAGGTCAACAGCGAGCCTGACGACTTCAGCCACGCCGGTTCTGGAGAGGAGGACGACACAGAAACTCCTGCCGAGCAAGCCGCTCGGGTCCAGTGGTCGGGTGCTGCTGCGGCATCTCCTACTGATCACCTTGTCCGGGTACCTGTACAAAGCTACCATCAGCTCCGAACCTGCTGTTATCCTACCCGTCGCTGTGACTACGTCCATACTCCGTGTCGGTCCGACGAAAAAGTACGTCGGCGCCGTAGAGCGGAGTGGTGGGCGCGGGAACAAGCGAATCGACTAGCCCGTGCCGAAGCCCAGCGTCAACCCCCTTGCCGGAAGAACTCCGCAAGACAGGTAGAGTTACCTCTTTTAACCTGTCTACCGGGTGGGGTTTCGCAAGGGAGGAGGGGGTGTTTGAGGAGATTTTTGTGGGACGCAGAGATGTAGAGTCGCACCTCCCAAAAGGACATCCAGACCGCGACCTTTACCGTGGAGAGTTTATCACGTACGAACGCCACGCTGGTTATGAGGAATGGTATGCTCTTAGGGTTAAAAAGTGCTGTTTACACCCTTAAAAATCCAATAGCCCTGTTTGAACTTTCATAATGACTTTGTCATGGACCGTTTTCCCGTTTCTTTGAATGCCAGAAGAGCGGCCCGGCGGTAAAGCCTGGACTTACATTAAGGGCAGTTACCTGCCCACCGGGTCCGCAATGGTTAACCTGTTTATTTTTTCATAAAAATGTTTTCTTTTTCTGCAACGTTCTAAGTAATGCACCTCACCTTAAGGGAAGAAAACAAATAATCGTACCTGTTATTAATAAAAGTGTTTGTTACCTGTTATAATAAAAATGCAAAAAAAAATTCTCTGTAATGTTGGGGTTTCGCGACGCTTGGGGACAAGTGTAATTTCCCAAGGGGGAGTGTGGCGCCCCGCAATGAGTGCGTCACAGGAGGGTATTGCATCCCTGACTGAAGATGCAATATTCTCTGCCTCAGTAATGACATGGTTAAACTCAGAGCTCCATACCCTACATGCACCACTAGTATAGGGGGCCAATAAGGTCCTGGTGGGCGGAGTGTAGGAGTAGAGTGTAGGAGTAGAGAGGAGGAGAGAAGAGGAAGTGGTTGGGCAGGAACGTAGGAGAAGGGGCTCTGCACAGTTCCGTGCAGCCCTGCAGACCACCTAACGGTTGGCGCCATTACTCGGTGCCCTGAAACCAGAATCTGGGCGACTGTCGTCAGGTCAAAATACACCTGCGCCCATCTACAACTGGATCACTGGTTCCGAAGCTAGCAAGTTGTTCATCACTGCTCAGCAAACCAGAAGTGGAGGAACTGCTCTACAGGAGCACCTCACTGCAGCCGCAACTAGAGCCGTCTTGCCAGCGGAGTACCCACCAAAAGGAAACAGGCTCCCCTCACACCGGTCCGTATACACCGGCAGGGAAATTGAAGTAGCCCCCTTGTACCCGAACTTAGCACACTAAGGCGACGTCGGCAACCAAACTAGAACAGAATAGGAATGGAGGAACACCGCGGAGCTCTGAAACAACACTGGTTATTGCTGAGACCACCCAGTCCGTTACCCGTTGACTGTATACCCTGTATCATCTGCCTGGTTACAGTAAAAGGACCCGTTACAGAGCCTACTGGTGTCTGTGCTTTTTCAGAACTGTTTAACTCCGCATGCTAAGAACCGCTGAGCTGACACACACCATCCAGTGCAGCAAATGGCCCCGGGGACTCCCGCTCGCCCTGCGGGGAGTGTCCCATCTTGCTGCTGAACATCCCCCGGAGGCCCAAGCAGCGCCGGTGAAATCACCGGAATTCTCGCAGGTGGCGTCACGACAAGAATATTAACCCCTTATCCGTTCAGCCAACCCCTATTGATCTGGACCACCAGGTCCCACAGCAGCAGGCGCGGAACCATGACAGGAGAAGAAACGCCTGCCCCGTGAAGTCCCGGCCACGGTGAGTCACATCTCCTATGCGATTTTGGACAAGTGCCAAAAATGTGTGCACTCCCGCGAAGTTGCATGCAATATCGGAACGATATTGCGACGTGTAAAGCAGCCTTAAAGGCTTAAAGTTAAAGATGACACATTTCTTTGGTATTGTAGAAAAAAAAATACATTTTAAAAGTAATCAAAAGGAAAATGGGTTGATGCAAACATTTGGGCGCCTTTGGAGATTTATGTGCTCAGATAACTTTGACCAAAGTTTCAGACCTTAAAGGGAACCTGTCACCTGATTTTAAGCCCCTACACTATCACTAGCTGTCCCTACACCTTCCTAGCAGCTCCCTATCTATCCCGTTTCTTATCTAAAGTGTCAATAGTAAACATGTGTAAAATAAGTATAATCTTACTGCAGTCCCCGAGGTTGGGGGACTGGGTAGGCGTGCCCACACTGCCTTCCTCACACCTCCGTCTTGTAATGCACGCCCCGCTGGGCGGCATTATTCTTTGTCCTTTCTGCCCCCTGGATTTGGAATCTCCCGCCCTCTTTGTACTTCTATGCACCGGCCGGGAGTCACATCCGGCGCGGTGCATTATGGGGCCGGTTACGTGATCGGCCTGAGTGCATTATGGGGCCGATCGCGTGATCGGCCCCAGTGCATTATGGGCTTGATCACGTGATCGGCCCAGCTCCGCGCATGCGCAATGCACTTATTGAAGCTGGGCCGATTACGTGATCAAGCCTATTTTTTAGTGTTTCTTAAAGCCATAAAGTTGCCATTTGAAATGACTTTAGTTTTGTGCCATGTCTGTGATCTGCTTTTTTTCTACAAAATTAAACAACTGAATGGACATCATCAGAGCCAGGTGATTTCATAATTTTTGCCAGGGGTTGTATTATTCTAGCCAGATATGTGGAAATCCTTTAGACATAAATAAGACTGCGCATGCAGTTAGGAGCTTAAAACATTCAATTTGCTAAAAAACAAAACAAAAAAAACTACAGTGTTCTACACATTAGTTTTCATGCAATTAAAGACTTTTAAATTATGTGATTCATGCAAATTTATCAAATAAAGAGGAATAACTTTCTTCACATAGTAGTATTTTACTAAATTCTTTTTTATTAAAGTCCTGTGTGGATTTGTGATATTTATGCAGTGTTTTTCAACGTGTAACCCAACCCCCAGCATACAAAAGACAAACAATCATTTATGCAATCATGAATCTTTGGGGGTTCTCTAGGTGGAGAACAACACACTTGTCAACACGCCTCAGTAATATGGGTTTGAGGAGAGATACTTCCTGGATACACTTTGTTTCCTAGGAAGTTCAGACCAGAATAACCCAGTTCAGTCTAGTCCAGTTGGCGTATGTTGTATTTATTGTGTTGCCCTTTTGTCTTTTGTCTAAAACCTATAACCCAAGTCAAAGGTCCTGTGGTCGCGTAGATCTGGTACTCATCGATTTACGACCATTAATATGGCAATGTCGCACCCCACCCGATGCGTTTTGCCTCTCCAACTTAGATTGAGAGGCTCATCAGGGGCATTGGAGATAAATATAAGGATGTGTGGGTCACATTAGTCGTATGTGATCCACAGGATCGTTGATCTGACGTCCAGACCCACAAGCTGAGGAATGGAATGGGTTTTCTGAGGGACCGTCAAAGAGGCTCTGTGCAGAAGACGAGTCTTGTTAGTAGACCCTATTGGAGATTTATAAAAGGGAGGACAGCTGTAGTTGAGCAATAAAAATATATTTTGTTTTTCCTCCACCATCCCTTAATTGTCCCCACTATAGTGGTGAGAGTACGTAACTTTAAACTACCCTTATAGTCCCATGGTTGGTTTTAGAAAGACACACATACCAGGGCAGGGTATTGTCCTAGGATGTCCTATCATGGTCACAGTTTGGCAGCATGGAGTTCACATGAATCTGTCAATTTGCATATGGCGTATAAGATACAGTTTATTAGTAACTTTAATGATTTATCCTCAATGTATTGCTACCCCATAATCATGTCCGCCTACCCTTTTCATTGATCTTCAGCCCTTTCCAGCAATTTTCAGAGAAGTCCGTTATAAGTGGTCCCTTATGTATCCCTTACTTTGGGAAGAAAGACATGAGCCAATATCAGTGTCAATACAGGTATCTCTTATGGTCAATTATTTTTATGTTGTCATTAGACCAACTGCTGATAACAATCAGAAGTTTTTTTCAAGTTAAATTGTTTGCATGGCTGTTATGATGGTAGATAAGGCGATCTGCAAAAGAAGTTTCCTAGTTTTAAATTGGGATAGATATGTAGTTAAAGTTATCCCTCATAGTTTATTATATCTGTCTGTTTTCTTTGAGCGATTCTTAATGTGGTTAACAGTGGGTTTTCATATAGTTCCGTGCCCCCTTGCTGTAATTCCATTCAAAGTTACTATGCCCAATTGCTGTTCAATCAGTTTGTCTCAGGGTCCTGTAATAAATTAATTTCAATTTTAAAGGACATACCCATCAAGATTCTAGAGAATTCCCTATATAAGTGGGTAAACATGTGTTTTACAAACATTAATGCTGGCTTCCAAGGTCATATAATAGCATTAAGTTTGATGGACCTTAATTGTCACATTCATCTATGTAATCCTCCATGTGGGTATACTCATTTAGGGGTTAAAAAAGGTGAATCCTCAATTACCCTATTTGCGCACGCTCAGATCTGTCTGGTAGCTCCTGTGTTCAGAGCTATGAGCGCTGTCGGCTGCCTTGTTGTTTAATATAGTCCTCCCCCCTACATACCTCTCATTTCTGGCCCCCTCCCTCCGAATGTGGTTGGAATGCTTCTCTGCGGTGTGCGTCTCACCTCGGAACGCGGAAGCACACACCGCATGCACGTACTGCGCACCTCCAGCCCTGAGGCTTGCCGACGTCTCCTAGGGAACGCTTGTTACCTATGCTTCTGCGATCTGTCTCTTAGTAGCGGTCTGCCTATAAGTGGTGTTTTAGCATCCCAAAATGGGATGCTGATGTTTCCGCTCACAGTTGGACCGCGGGTGCATTACTGTAGGAGTGAAAGTAAAGGGGAAGGGCTTGGTTCACTAAAGCAGTGATGCACTGCAGTGTTTGGTGTGTTTTCAAAGAGGGGCATCCCTTTATATTATTTAGGTTGGGGGACCCCTTAATGTTTTCATTGTAGGTTATGCTGTCACATATTACCCAGGGAAATCCTATTGTTTTATTTCTTTTATGGGACCCATAGATCCATGGGATTAACTATCACAAGGCTGTGTTATATTGGGCCGTTACATATATCTTCAGTGAATGGATTAATAAAACACAGTAGCTATGTTCTATTGAACAGTTGAATGTATGTTTAATGAGTGGGATAAAAGGGGAGGGAACATATCCTGTATATCTTCAGGTATGTACGCACCATCATTAAAATCCTATGCATTAGTTATGGTTCTTTTGTCTTCTTTCTTTTAATGTTCTTTTTATTGAGTAAAGAGAAATATGCAAAAGTATATGAACAATTACACATAATAAAATATGAAAAACATACAGTACATGTAGTCGTAGCAATTGAGAGTCAGGCAGCCTGGGTCAGCTGCTCAGAGGCTACACAGGATTGAGTTAATGACTATAATTGGCTTAAGTCCTGGTAGTAGTGGGTTAGCCATTGTATAACGAACGAGGTCAGAACCGATCCATGTATTCAATCCAACGAAGGAGTCGTCATATTCGTGACCCAGATCGATAAAGTACTACATATAATATGTTATAGAATGCAAAAAAGAAGTAAGAAGAAGTAGAGTAGAAAGTGGGGATCTAGAAGAGAGGGGACAAGGGGGGAGACCAAGGAAACCATTGCTCCATAATAATAATTGTGATGCAGTCATTAGGGTATAGCCCAAAAAAATGTTGGATTCAAAGCCGTAGAATCATGGCATAATCAGGAATCTTAAGAATAAATGTATCATCAGGTAAGCGTGAGTGTTCTGGCAAAGGCTGGTTTAGATCTGTATCCCCTCCATCTCCGTACATAGTTGGATGCTACGCAAGAGTGGTTCCATGGTAAGCACAAAGAGTAGAGGTGACAGGGGGTATCCCTGCCTTGTGCCGTTCTGGATAAAAAATGGATCTGATAACAGATCATTAATGCGCAATCTCACTAATGGGAGATGGTACATCTTGAAAGTAGCCTCTATCAGAACCGGGGGGAAGTTGAAGGCCGCGAGTGTATGGCACAGAAATGTCCAGTGCACCCTGTCGAACGCCTTCTCAGCCTCTGTGCCTATTAGGACCAGAGGGGCATTGTTTATTCTAGCGTGCTGCAGCAAATGCAGTACCCTACTGGCATTATCTTTTCCCTCCCTACCCTGTACAAAACCTGTCTGCTCCAAGGAGACAAGGTGAGGGACCACCTCCGCTAAATGTCTTGCCAACAAACTTGCATAAATTTTTAAGTCAACGTTCAGCAGGGAGATGGGCCTATAGCTTCCACAAAATGTTGGGTCCCTGCCCTCCTTGTGCAGAAGAGAGATAAGTGCCTCTAAGGACTGAGGGGGAAGGGAGCTGCCACAGAGCAACACATTGCACATTTTAAGTAGGTGTGGGCCAAGGCTCTGCAGGAAAGTTTTATAATATAATGTTGTAAATCCGTCTGTACCAGGATATTTTCCACTGGGGCTCTTCGACAGAATGGACTGCACCTCTTTCAAATCGAATGGTTTAGACAATTGTATTTACTGGGCTTCACTTAGTTTCGGCAAGGATAAGGAGGCAAGGTACGAGTTAATGTCTGCTGATCTTTGAGTTTTTACCACCTCCGGTTCATGGAGATTTAATTGATACAGACATTTATAGAATGATAAGAAGGTTTTGGTTATCAGGTCATAATTTTGCGTTATCTGACCATGATCTGATTTAATTCTGTGGATGAATGTGCGCAACTGACGTTTTTTTGATTAGTGACATCATCAACTTAGATGTAAGAGAAAAGAGAAGGAGGGCAAATGTGAAGCACCTCAGGGTAAACCGTATTGCAGAGGCTTAGAGGCTTTACCTCCATGGACCAACAGGCGGTTCTTCCAGTTGGAGTAATATTTAGCGGCCTGCTTGTTAAGCATATCTTTTAACTGCTGTCTGAGATTAGCTAGTCGAACGAGTGTATCGGATAGATGGGTCTGCTGATGTTCAAGTTCTAGGCTAGCGATGTCTCTGTAAAGTGTCTCTAGCTCAATTCCCCTTGCTTTGTTAATATAAGAGGCAATTGAAATTATCTGTCCTCTTATCGTGGCTTTATGCGCCTCCCAGACCACTGTCGGATCCACATCAGGAGCGACATTAATGGAAAAATAGTCAGATATAGCTGTCTGAATTAAAAATATGGAACGCTTCATGAATTTGCGTGTCATCCTTGCGCAGCGGCCATGCTAATCTTCACTGTATCGTTCCAATTTTAGTATAAGTGCTGCCGAAGCGAGCACTATGGTTCTTTTGTCAACTCCCCGTTATTGTCCTCTACTTGTGATGGTCTGGTGTGGTATCAGTGGGATAGACACATGATAAGGGATAGCCTTAGAGTCTGGTTCACTAAGTTCAATTTTCTCCATTTATCCTTCTGGATTCTTTGGGGAGGGGTAGGTTTCTCGGTCCACTATCAATAAGGATGGCTGGAGGCCACCCTTGGTCTAGTGGTTAATGGAGATATGTTTGTTTGAACAAGTCAAATGAAGAAGTTTGTATAATTCTGTACCTCATTTAAACCATCTGGTGTCACCGTCTTGAGGCGGTATATCCACCTGCATTCTATTTGTAGGATGTTTCTGTCCCAATCACCCCCCCCCCTTCGTGGTGGAGTCACTACCTCAATTGCCATGAAGAAGAAGCATTCCAGAATCCCCCCATGCTCTTGTGTCACGTGTCATGCTATGGGGGTGTCTCTGTTGTTCCTGATGTCATCTACATGTTCTCCAATTCTCCTTCTGAACTCCCTCTTGGTCTTTCTGATGTACTCCAACCCACATGAACACCTAAAGTAATACACCACCCCGACTGTTTTACAGTTTGCAAAGTGACGTACTTCAAAGGTCTTGCCTGTATTTCGACTGACAAAAGTTTTGTCAGTGTTTAAATACCTACAGGCTACGCATTTCCCACATCGGGAAGTACCATTCGCTCTATTATCCAGCCACATCTTTTTGTTGTTCTTGGGAGTTCATATGTGCTATGAACAAGTTGATCTTCAAGGTTTCTCCCTCTTCTATACGTTATGGAGGGTGTTAATGGGATCAGGTCTCGGATTTCGGGACCAGCTGTTAGTATGTGCCAGTGTTTAGACAAAATCTTTCTTACTTCTTTAGCGCAGATATCGTATCTGCCAATGATCCTCAAGACACTGGTCTCTTCTTTTCACTTATTTTTAAGTAGGTCTCCTCTGGGAGTTTTTACCGCTGTCTTATAAGTTTTACTCAGGATTTTCTGGGGTACTCTCTCTTTGCGAACCTTGTTCTTAGTTCCTCCGCTTGTCTATAGAACTGGTGGTTGTTTGAGCAATTCCTCCTGATGCAGAGATATTGCCCCTTAGGCACCCCAGTTCTAAGGCTTCTTGGGGGGTGACTCATCCAGTGTAGAAGGTCATTACTGGCCATTTTCTTTCTAAAAGTTCTTGTCGTTAGGTGGCCATCCATTCCTTTTTTTATCGTAACATCCAGTAAATTAAGTTCCTTCTTCTGGAACTCAGATGTAAATCTGAGTCCAATGTTGTTGTTTAGGTCTTGGATGAAGTTGTTAAAACTTGTCTCATCTCCTGACCATAGGACGAATATGTCATCTATATAGCGCCCCCAGAATAAGATCTGGGGGCACCACCAGGATGCGTCACCATCTCTTCCAAAAACAATCGTATCCTTCCACCAGCCCAGGAACAGGTTTGTGTAAGTTGAGGCCATGCAGCTCCCCATCCCTGTGCCCCTGAGTTGGTGGTAGAACCTCCCACTGAACCTGAAGTAATTGTGCTTGAGAATATACTCCAGCATACTTAAGATAAAGTTGTTATGTGGGCCATACTGGATGCCACTCATGCTGATGTAGTACTTGATGGCTTCCAGACCAAGCTCATGTGGTATGCTACTATATAGCGCTTCAACGTCATTAGAGGCTAGGTGTGTATCTTTATCAATGGTGATGTCATCGAGCTTGTTCAACAGGTCCATCGTGTCCCTGAGATAGGATGGTAATGACAGAACGTAATTCCTTAGTGCTATATCTAAGTATACACTTGCGTTTTGGGAATAGGATTCATTTCCTGACACTATGGGGTGTCCATTAAGGGGGGACACTCCCTTGTGTATTTTTGGCAATGAATAAAAAACAGGCGTTACAGGATATTTGTCCATGTACCTCCATACCTCCATTTATTCTTGTTGATGATGCCGTCCTGATACGCTTTGTCCAGCAAAACCTTTACACTTGTTTTGTATTCACCCGTTGGATCTTGCTTTAATACTCTGTAGGTCGATTGGTCTTTAAGATGTCATAACACATTTTGGTATAGACTTCGTGACTCATGATTACAAGGTTTGTTCCCCTTGTCAGCTGGTTTTAGAACGATTTCTTGACTTTTTGACAGTCCATCTAACGCTTCCCGTTCCGACCGGTCCAGATTGGGGTGGAAAAGTTTACTCGTCTACTGTAGTTGTTCTAAGTCTTCGCTTACTAGTTTGATGAAAATATCAATACTTGTGGACTCCATTGCAGGTGGTGTTTGTTTGCTACGCGGTCTTAGATCTGTAAACGGGCCGAGGCCATTTTCCGTTGTGTGTGCAAGATCCAGCATGTCCTGTGCCAAGGGCAGGTCTTCTTCACCTATGCCAAGTTCCATGCATTTGTTCTTGTCATTATGCTTGAAGAAACTGCGCCACTTTAGTTTACGGGCAAACAGATTGATATCTTTCGTCCATTCAAATGAATCAAATCTGTTCGTTGGCAAGTATGAAAGGCCCTGTCTTAATACGTTGGTTTCTATATCATTTAGCAAATACGTTGACAAGTTGGTGATTTTCAATACATCTGTGCCCTGCTGGCGTGTACCTCTCTTCTCTTTTTGGTATCGGTCTAATGATAACATGGGGTGGGGATCCCGAAGCGTTCGCGTAGGTTGTACCCCCGTTGTTGCAGGCTCTGCTCTAAAAAAAGAAGAAGGTGCTGCTGGTGTAGGAAAGACACCCAAGGATGACAATGGTGGTAGAGGCGGAGCGGGTCCAGGTCTCGGATCTGGTTTTCGTGTTTTCCATCTCTGTTTCCCCCTGCCTCCTCCCTGCCTTTATTGTGTGGTTTCCTAGGGGCCCGTTCATTGTTGGCCTTCTCTAATCTCGTAAGTCTCTCACTTAGGACCCCGAGATTACACTCACTCTCTGATGTTTCTCCCTCAGAGAATGATACGTCAGTCGGTATTGGTTGAGCTGGTTGAGGAATAGTTGGTGTCCCCTGTGTGTCTAATAGCAAGGGGTAGGCTTTTTTGTCCCTGAAATCGATAAAATCTCTTTGATATTGTTTTTGTTTTCTGTCTTTTAAATTATTTTGGAACTTTTCAATCGTTTGCTGCAGTATTTTCTCCCTTCGTTGGAAATCTGGATCTGATTTATATTCCAAGGCTTGTTCTGTCAGATTGTTCAGTTAACTTGTTGTCTCCTCAAATATCAGTTTTTCTTCCTTAAGGAGAATCTCCATCAAGCGAACAGAGCTGTCCATAAGTTCCTTTTCCCATGAGACCATCAACTCAGGAGAGCGTGTCCTCTTTGCCGGAGCTAGATTTACTCAAAGTCCAGCTGGAATGATTCAGTTTTTTATGTAACTTTCAAGGGATTTTATCTCCCACCACGACCTCAAGTTATCCTTGTAGTAACCTGTTAAGGTTTGAAAAGTGTTTTTTATATTTGTACAAGGTATGCTGCCTGTATTTGTGGCGCCCGACTATGTAGATGCCACAAAAGGGGTACTGCACCCAGAAAAGCGGTGTAGTCACCACACTACAATTGGAAGTATGGTCACTAGGTGGAACCGTAGAGTTAACACCAACACAAGAGAGTAGTAGGTGGGAGGGACCCCGGGAGGGAATATAGGAACCCTAGAGGGAACTAGTGAGTTGTAGGAATTAAGCTCAGTTGAAGTAGGAGTTGAAGTTGGAGAGGCAGGCAGCTAGCCTGAAGGGAGCAAGGAGGGTCTCCTCGGCTGAGGGGACCCTAACAGAACAGATCCCAGAGAATAGAAGGAAGGAACTGAGGCTTAGCAGTGAGTCAGTTCTAAAGAAAGAAACCGGGTACCGGAGCCCGCAACTGTGAGATTCTACACGGCTCACAGAGAATCCGACGAACGGGGATATTATAGATACAGCCCCAGTCTCCTGAGCGAGTCAAGAGAGGGAGCCAGAAGCTAGGAGCAGCGGCCACTGCACGGTTTGGAGAAGGTCGTCCCGGAGACCGCACAGGAGGGAGAGAAAGAGGAAGAAACACAGCAGGAGGTCAGACTTCACTACCACTGGGAGGCAAAGGAAAGAAAGAGAAAGAAAGGTACACAAGGAGGGATCCATCTACAGCCATACATTCCAATTGCAGCATCCGGAGCATTTGCCATTATACCATCTACTGCATTGCTGAACTGTATGACTTTGGAGAAGTTTCTGTAAAGTTACCCGGTGAAGTGAAGTCCCGACTCTGCTGCATCCTTTCCATTATAAACTGTTTTCTTACAGCATCGCTGCCCCTGAGGTCCAGTCCCGCCTGTGGAGACTAATCCATCTAAGCCACAATACCATCGACCACCGGAGGACTGTGGCGGCGCTGGTGGCCATCACCAGACTCAGCAGGTGGCGTCACGAAGACAACTTTGTAAATAATCCCTGTAAATAACCCCCATTTTTAGCTGACCCCCAGGGCCACGGCCACGAGTTGAGTACCCGAGTCCTGGGTGCGCGTCATATTTGTTACCGGATCAGAGAAGGCATCCTGGGAGTCAAGTGCCCATTGTTCCCTATTTATTGGGCCTGATAGAAAAAGAGCCATGGATTGTAGTATTAATTTTGGACAATCTGTCACCGAGTTTAGGTTTATAGTTATTTAAATTTTTAATTCAAATAAAGAGGTGATATCAGCAGGTTGGTCTAATGACAACATAAAAATAATTGACCATAAGAGATACCTGTACTGACACTGATATTGGCTCATATCTTTCTTCCCAAAGTAAGGGATACATAAGGGACTACTTATAACGGACTTCTCTGAAAATTGCTGGAAAGGGCTGATGACCACTGAAAAGGGTAGGCGGACATGATTATAGGGTAGCAATACATTGAGGATAGATCATTAAAGTTACCAATAAACTGTTTCTTAAGGCCCTGTCTCACATAACGATCCCTCCAGCAATCCCGACAGCGATAACGACCTGCTGGGATCGCTGGAGCGTCGTTACCTGATTGCTGGGGAGCTGTCAAACAGGCGGATCTCCCCAGCGATCTGGGGCATGGGAGCCACCTCCCACATCGCTGATACCAGTGTCCTCCCTGCTTAGCGCTGCCTGTAAGCAGGAAGGGCGCTGGCAACTATGATAAACTGCGGGTATCCAGGCAGCGCTCGCTGCCTAGATACCCGGTGTTAATCATAGTTACCAGCGTCAGGGGAGCGTCAGAGTGGCAGGGGGCGGCGCCCAGAGCAGCCGAGCTATACACTGAGAACAGGTACCGCTGCAGCTGCAATCCTCAGCCTGCTCCCCCCTGCTCCTCAGTTCAGCGTGGGTGCTTCTGAAAGCACCCCCCTAGCTCTGCACTCAGGCAGCAGGGAGGGTTAGTTCACCCCTGCTGGTAACCATGGTAAACATCGGGTATCTAGGCAGCGCGCGCTGCCTACATACCCGGTGTTTACCATGGTTACCAGCCCTATGAGGTCACTGATCGTTTTTTCTCGCTGTCACATGCAGCGATGCGTGCTGACTAGGGATGGGCGAGTCTACTCGCTAGGACTCGTTACTCGGCGAGTAGTAAGGGACTAGCAGGACTCGGTACTCTGCGAGTTTCCCAGAGATTACTCGCACAGTAACGAGTCCAGTGCAAGTCAATGGAAATCCTAGTTTTGTCAGAGTTTACTTTTTCTCTCTCGCTAGACTCGCTATATCACATCGCTATGTAGCTTGAATCTCCCCAAATCGTTTAAACAATCGCACCGCTTCACGAATACCCGCTGTCAGCAGCGAGTCTGAGCGAGTCTGAGCGAGTCTACGAATCCGAGTCCTGTATACTGTATTCGGGACTCGCGAATACAGAATCTGTTATGTTCCGACAAAGCTTCCGAGACAGCCTAGCGTGTTAGGTCAGAAAACTTGTGAAGATGGACAAGCATGTTAGCCAATCATATTCAGTAATGCCACAGCCATATTGGTTGTGGCAGGACTATGATTGGCTTCTGTCTATCGTGATGCCTATGTCATGTATGAGAGGCGAGGCTGTATATAAGCCTTGCCACCGCCATTTCCTCCACATTCCTGTGACGATCTGAGCTAGTGCAGGGTGAGGTAGATGCTGGAGCAGATCATAGGGAGTGTCAGTCAGTGTAGGGAAACTTCAAGATTCCTTATATTTAACCCAAACAGCTCTTCTGAGAGCTACAAGGAGGACAGAAGAGTACTGTGTAGAGGACTGTAGGCAGGCAGGCAGGGAGGAGCAGCCTTAGAGTGCACACAGGACCGACCTCACAGCTTAGGCTGGGTTCACATTTGCGGACCCCTCCGCAGCGTTCTGCAGAGGGGATCCGCAATGTGACCGCAGCGGCTGCCAGCTCCTATCTTTATAATTGGAGCGCACGGTGCTGCGTTTGACAGAGCAGGACCGTGCGCACCCATTCACTCCCATATGTGATCTGTGCGCAGGCGGACGCCTGCGTACAGATCACACAGTCTCGTCCGCACCAGGGACGCGACATGTTGCATTCCTGGTGCGGCCACGAAAAAAACGCGGCTGACCGCGTTTTTTTTTCGCGGCCGTACTTGCCGCAAGTGCCAAAACCGCACTTGCCCCACCTGCCGCAAGCCCGCCTGTACATTGTATGGGGCTTGCCGCAACTGTGCCGCCACCGTGCCGCAAGTGCAGCCGGTATGCGGTAATCGTGGCAGATGCGTTTTTTTCACCGCATCTGCCGCGATTTCAAATAAACGCTAGTGTGAAAGTACCCTTAGCTGAGGTACTATTTCTTATTTTTTTGCACCTGATAGATTTTGGGTCATAATAACCCCTTCAGCTTTATTTTCTCTTTGCCAGACCAGTGCGTTGCTGCTCTCCTACCTGCAAATAAGAAAAACACATGCGAGTTTGGCCTCGGACACAGCAGCAAAAAACTGTTGCGAGTAGGGTTTCCAAAACGGCAATTCGAGCGCTTTCCGAGACACATCTGCGATTTGTAAATCGCACATTACTCGCTATTAGTCGCTTCCCCATTCATTAACATTGGTCTCGCTAGATCGCAACGAGTCCCGGGCTCGGACTCGCTAGAGTCAAGCGATTCCGAGTAATTTAGGACTCGCCCATCACTATGCTGACCAGCGGGAAACCATTGATCAAAAAATAACCCGCAGCACTTTGCAACGATCAGCAACCTCCCAGCAGGGGCCTCATCACTGCAAATTGTCACACATAACGATATCGCTGGAGAGATCGTTCTAACGTCACAATTACAACGATCTCTCTAATTATATCGTTATGTGAGACAGGGCCTTTACACTCCATATGCAAATTGACTGATACATGTGAACTTCATGCTGCCAAACTGTGACCATGATAGGACATCCTAGGACAATACCCTGCCCTGGTATGTGTGTCTTTCTAAAACCAACCATGGGACTATAAGGGTGGTTCAAAGTTACCTACTCTCACCACTATAGTGGGGACAATTAAGGGATGGTGGAGGAAAAACAAAATATATTTTTATTGCTCAACTACAGCTGTCCTCCCTTTTATAAATCTCCAATAGTGCCTACTGACAAGACTCGCTTCTGCACAGAGCCTCTTTGACGGTCCCTTAGAAAACCCATTCCATTCCTCGGCTTGTGGGTCTGGACGTCAGATCAATGATCCTGTGGATCACATACAACTAGTGTGACCCACACATCCTTATATTTATCTCCAGTGCTCCTGATGAGTCTCTCAATCTAAGTTGGAGAAGCGAAACACGTCGGGTGGGGTGCGACATTGCCATATTAATGGTCGGAAATCCATGAGTACCAGATCTACGCAACCACAGGACCTTTGACTTGGGTTATAGGTTTCAGACAAAAGACAAAAGGACAACACAATAAATACGACATACGCCAAATGGACTAGACAGAACTGGGTTATTCTGGTCTGAACTTCCTAGTAAACAAAGTGTATCCAGGAAGTATCTCTCCTCAAACCCATATTACTGAGACGTATTGACAAGTGTGTTGTTCTCCACCTAGAGAACCCACAAAGATTCATGATTGCATAGATGATTGTTTGTCTTTTGTATGTTGGGGGGTTGATTTACACTTTGAAAAACACTGCATAAATATCACCAATCCACACAGGACTTTAATAAAAAAGAATTTAATAACATACAACTATATGAAGAAAGTTATTCCTCTTTATTTGAATTAAAAATTGAAATAACTATAAACTTAGACTCAGTGACAAATTGCAAATTTATACACCACAAATTAGCAAATTAGATTTTCCAAAGGTCTACTCATCTATACTTGGAAATACATGCTAGCAGTTGAATGAAAGATGTTTGAAGCTGAGACTATAAATTGAAATTAACTCCTAAAACAAAAAATGGTTTGGTACCATGTTACCCAAGGAAAAAAAGAATAATTGCCTTGAATAGGAAAAAAAAGATTTATATTTTGCTTCTCCCACTGAGAGTTAATTTCTAACAAACAGGTGATAATTAAAATGTATGCTTATTAATATTTAACATTTTTTGGGTGATGATACCATAGGTTTTTGTCAGATAACCACAGTAATCCTATTTGGACAAGCTCAAAGGGAGTATGCCAGGGGTCCCCATCTCCAGGCCTTGAGGGCCGCCAACAGTGCATGTTTTCAGGATCTCCTTAGTATTGCACAGGGTTTGGAATCATTACCTGTGTATTTGATCACATTAACACCAGTGCAATACTAAGGAAATCCTGCACTGTTGGTGGCCCTCGAAGCCTGGAGTGTGGAAACCTCTGGAGTATGCCTTAGGAAGGGAGAACAAATTCAGGCACTGTAGTCAGGATATATGATTAAGTACAACCAAGAACAAGAAGCATGCAGAGTGATTGAGATAAAAAATGAACGCTAAATCCCTGTTCCCTGATATAACCTAATCCTAGGAACAGAACCTCAACAATACATGATTAAAGAGGATATTTGGGATTTTTTGTTAATAAATATGCCTAGGCAATAACAGGCAGGTAGCTGCCACCTACCTGCCTGTTGTGCCTGGCACCGTTCATCGCCGATATGGAGCAGTCTGACACCACTCCTATCGGCAATTTTGCAGCTTCCGCTGATGTCGCAACTACAGAGGGGCAGCTTCTCCTCTCTGTAGATGAGCACATAGTCGATATCATACTGATTGAAAGCCGGCTCCCCAATCAGATAGATGGGAGCCAGATGTCAATCAGCGTGACGTCAGCTGCGCACCAACTTCCACAAAGCAAAATGGAAAAGAAGCCTCTGCTTTTCCGCTCTGCTCTGTTTACCCTTCCATGTTTTCCCCGGCAGGAGCAGACTGTGACCGCTCTGTGAAAGGGGTGAAAGCAGAGACTGGTGCCAGGCACAAAAGGCAGGTAGGTGGCAGCTACCTGCCTGTTAGTGCTTGGGCATTTTTCTTTTCACTAAAAATCCCGGATAACCCCTTTAATAATGCCACTGATGACAACTTCTATTACTTCACGTGTTTTGAGTTTAAAAAGTAATTTTTATT
Organism: Allobates femoralis; assembly: GCA_033576535.1. NCBI lineage: Eukaryota > Metazoa > Chordata > Amphibia > Anura > Aromobatidae > Allobates > Allobates femoralis. The sequence goes on along the minus strand of JARQOC010000002.1, from coordinate 241,616,957 downwards.
TTTATTTTTTTGCCGTCCCCCCTTACATTAGGCATTGTCTATAGTGGACACTACTGTACAATATAATTTTTAGTGATGCACACAGACACCAGGGTCACTTTCATGGAAAGTTATTTTTTTGTAATGTTGCGGGTAATCCAAGCAAACATGGGAAGAACATGCAAATAGTTTGGAGATGCCCTTGATTAGATGTGAAATCAGAACTCAAATGCTACAAAGCACATAAGCTATCCACTAAGCCACTGTGCTGCCTTTATAATCTAAATTATGATAAAAAAATTAAAAGCAATAAACAAAGTTTATTTCAACAGATAATAATTTTATTTTGGTATTCATATTCATAACTTAAGCACAATTAGCCTTAGGTTAATACATCGAACCAAGAACAATGTATGCTATTAATGCCAAGAATTATTTGATAAGAATTGAATTAAAGCATCTCTTCTATGTTTAGCACAATTCGTCAATGTCTACACATGGTCTACCAATTATCACTTTGCATCCCAAGATGTTTTCTCTCATTACATTTTGCTTGTATATGTTTTTTTTGTAATTTCTATTGACATATGCTAAGAGGAAATAGTGTATCCTTTTAAGATATCTAACAAAAATAATTTATCAAAAGTATATACATCAATTAACTTAGGTCATAAACAACATAGCTCAGTGGACAAAGATGAAAAGATCAAATTCTGTATTATTGCAGTCTTCTAGTCTCAAAGGAGATGGCAGTCTATACCCATTCCAAATAAAGAAACATTTCTTCTCCAAAGGGTAATATGTTTTTATTCTCTAGAATAACGCCAGACTGCCGCGCTATTGTTTGTAATTATTTCTCATGATCTAATTTTAGCTTCCTGAATCGCTCAATCTTCAATCAATCTCAATCTTATTTATCTGTAATAACATTTTCCAGATACAATAACTTGAGGTCTCGGCCCAGTAACAAGATAAAATTGATATAAAGTGATGTTAGAACCTTATTGAAATAGCAAATTGTTGAGATATAAAGACTGGAATTAACGTGAATAATATAAGAATTGTTTTATCATGTTTTATCAGGTATATAATGGAATAAATAAAGGTTCATATTAAGGCAATATATGTTTTGGGAAATAATGTAAGAAATTCTAAAAAATCTGCTACTGCTTAAAAAATATGCAATCTTTATGGTTGCAAAAATATCCTTCCAAAATTATTTACAAATTTGTATATTCTTCACCTGTCATCAAAAAGGGGATTTTGGTAACTCTATTGGCCCGTAATGTTTTTTACTGTAAAATTGGAACTGTAGGGGGTGAAGGTGGTCAAAAAATTATACCAGTCTGTTTATGTCTAAATGGCCGCAGACTGTGCTGATCCACCTTCATTTGTAGACCAATGTCTATAAATACAGGGTGGGCCATTTATATGGATCCACCTAAATGACATGGGAATGGTTGGTGATATCAACTAACTGTTTGTGGCACATTAGTATGTGGGAGGAGGAAAACTTTTCCAGATGGGTTTTGACCATGGCGGCCATTCTAAAGTCAACCCTTTTTGATCCAACTTTATTTTTTTCAATGGGAAGAGGGTCATGTGACACGTCAAACGTTTTGAGAATTTTATAAGAAAAACAATGGTGTACTTGGCTTTAACATAACTGGGTATATAGCCCTCATTTAGGTATATAGCCTCTTTATCCTGGTACATACACCCAATCTGGGTATATAGCCCTCATTTGGGTTTATAGCCTCCTTATCCTGGTACATAGACCCATTTGGGTATATAACCTTCTTATCCTGGTACATACCCCCATCTGATATATATTCCCCCCCATCTAGGTATATAACTTCCTTATCCTGGTACATACCCCCATCTGGGTATATAGCTCCCATCTAAGTATATATAGCCTCCTTATCCTGGTACATAGACCCATTTGGGTATATAACTTTCTTATCCTGGTACATACCCCCATCTGATATATATTCCCCCCCATCTGGGTATATATCCTCCTTATCCTGGTACATACCCCCATCTGGCTATATAGGCCCCCTATCTGGATAAATAGTTCCCCCATCTGACTATATAGCCCCTTTATCCTGCTACACAGCTCACTCGTCATAGCCCTCCATCTGGGTATATAGCGCCCCCATACCAGACCCACCATGGCTTACTGGGGGGGGGGCTGCGGTGGTGGAGCAGGGGTGCTGTAGGCAGTTTTACAGGATCCTTCGGAGGGTGGAGGCAGGACCAGTGCTGTGGGGGTGTCCAGTGACCAGAGTAGCATTGGGGGACACCATTTTCCATGTGTCTACATGTATTGATGAAAGTGGCAACTCGCGCTCTAGTGGCCAGACTTCCAGAAAATGGCCGTGGATGTCGAACTGCGCATGCGTTGCCCACGGCTATTTTCTGGAAGTCTGGCCACTGGAGGTCGAGCCATCATTTTCATCAATATAGGTAGACACATTTAAAATGGCATCCCTCACCGCTACTCCAGCCACCTGACACCCCAGCAGCATCGGGCCCGCAGCTGTGCCCCCCACCTTCTGTGAATCCTGCAAAACTGTCTTCAGCACCCCAGCTCCACCACCACAGCCCACCTTTGATACATTTTTCTTTTTTTAAAAAAGCAAAACAAAACAAGATTTAGATCATAAGACGCACCAGCATTTTCCCCCCAATTTTGGGGGGGAAAAGTTTGTCTTACAATTCAAAAAAATATGATATTCTTAATATGAACACTCTATTTTTCTTTCTTTAACAAATGGCATGAAACTTAAGCACCTGGAGAGCGCCCCGCTGAGATTTCAGAACCGCGGCTAGCTCCCCGCTAGCCACGACTTTTGAAATTTCAGGACCTGGACAGTGGCAGCAGCCAGCACAGTCTTGAATCTGGCAGAAAACTAAATTGGAGGGCGTATTTGCCCTCTGGTTCTGTTCTGTCCAGAGCTGTCAGGCTGTGCCCAAGGCATCCAGCAAAATACCGGACACAACCTGATAGCTCCAAAACCATGGTGTGAAGCCAGCCTTACAAATCACTTCTTAAATTTAATCCAGATGGATTTCTTGTGTCTGATTTTATTATCTATATTACTTTCTTTTTCAATAATACTTTTTTCCAGTCTTAAAATTTTCAGGGTTTGCATGATGCAATTACTGGAAAAAACAGAAAGACACCCCATAGAGTTAATCTGTGGCAATTAACAGAAGATTGACAGATGTTCATGGTCACCTGGGTGGGTTGTGAGGAGTCACAACCACTATAGTTTCATATGATACCTGAGGTATCAGATTACCACAGCTTGCAGCAGGCTCCAGTGCATACAGTAAAAATCCAAGGAATAGAGAAAGGAAATGGGTTTAAAATACTGCACTATTGTTGATATGAATTAAATAAAATAGTTAAAAAAACAATTGTGATCTTTATTTTAGACTTTTTAGGGTCTGCGTGCCCCTTTTTCAGAAATTGATCACAGGATGCACAAGATGTACATTTCTCAAAAACATCATCATTAGGGATGGGCGAATCTACTCGCTAGGACTCGTTACTCGGCGAGTAGTAAGGGACTCGCAGGACTCGGTACTCTGCGAGTTTCCCAGTGATTACTTGCACGAGTCCAACGCAAATCAATATCAATCCTAGTTTTGTCAGAAACGCTGACAAAACTAGGATTGCCATTGTTTGCATTAGACTCGGCTACTGTGCCAGTGATAGCAGGGAAACTCGCAAATAACTGCTGTTACATTGGGAGCCGATTCCAGCTGTCTTCTCTGTGCAGGCTGCCAGCTCCAGGGTCCTAGAGCCCGCCTGCTCACAGACATGATGTAGCAGTGCTGAGATTGTTCTCAGTCTGCTCATTCCCTGTGCATAGACATCTATCTATGCACAGGGGATGTAGCAGAGAGGACATCGCGTTTTGGACTACGTCGGACGGAAGAGGATTTTTTTAATTAAAGATGGAGTCCCTAATGGCTTTTTTTTTTATTTCAAATAAAAATTTTTCTCTGTGTTGTGTTTTTTTAACCCTTTATTGGAGATTCTTAGTGGCTGGGTCAAACGTGGCCTGACATTAAGGATCTCGGGCTTAATACCAGCTTGTATAACAAAGCTGGTATTAACCCCTTTATTACCCAGCGTGCTACCGCCACCAGGGCCGCTGGAAGAGCGGCGTTCAGCGCCAGAGGATGGCGCTTCAATGAACGCGCCATCTTCTGGGGCGGCTGCGGGCTGCAATTTGCAGCGGGGGGTGCCCAGAAAGCTTGGGCATCCCTGCGCTGCGGATTCCAGCCCCCAGCTGCTTAGCTGTACCTGGCTAGACATAGAAATTGCGCGGAGCCCCACGCATTTTTTTTAATTATTTCATGAATTTCAGAGTCAGAGTCTCAGAGTCAGAGTCTCAGAGTCAGAGTCAGAATCTCAGAATTTCATGAAATAATTTAAAAAAAATGAGTGGGGCTCCGCGCAATTTCTATGTCTAGCCAGGTACAGCTAAGCAGCTGGGGGCTGGAATCCGCAGCGCAGGGATGCCCAAGCTTTCTGGGCACCCCCGCTACAAATTGCAGCCCGCAGCCGCCCCAGAAGATGGCGCGTTCATTGAAGCGCCATCCTCTGGCGCTGAACCCCGCTCTTCCAGCGGCCCTGGTAGTGGTGGCACGCTGGGTAATAAAGAGGTTAGGGCCAGCTTTGTATTATCAGCTGGCCCTAAGCCCGAAATTTATGGCGGTCACGCCAATATTAGACATGACCGCCATGAATTTCTATTAAATTGTTTAAAAAAAAACACAACACAGAGAAAATTTTTTATTAGAAATAAAAAAAAAAGCCATTAGAGACTCCATCTTTAATTAAAAAAATCCTCTTCCGTCCGACGCAGTCCAAAACGCGATGTCCTCTCTGCTACGCCCCTGTGCATAGATATAGATGTCTATGCACAGGGAATGAGCAGACTGAGAACAATCTCAGCACTGCTACATCATCTCTGTGCACAGACATTCATGTCTGTACACAGGGAATGAGCAGACTGAGAACAATCTCAGCTCTGCTACATCAGGCAGCAGGCAGGCTCTAGGACCCTGGAGCTGGCAGCCAGCACACAGAGAAGACAGGACTCTTATCTGTACGAGTTTCCCAGTGATTACAGTTGCAAAGTAAACGAGTCCAATGCAAATAAATGACAAAACTAGGATTGCTTCAGGCTGAAGCTTCCGAGACACATCTGCGATTTGTAAATCTCACACTACTCACTATTACTCGCTTCCCCATTCATTAACATTGGACTCGCTAGACTCGCAACGAGTAGCGAGTCCTGTGCTCGGACTCGCTAGAGTCAAGCGATTCCGAGTAATTTAGGATTCGCCCATCACTAATCATCATGATTCAGTATTGGTACTGGTATATCTTTTGTTTTATTTTACCAAACTGATTAATGTATGCTCTTGTGAAACAAACTATATTTTTATGTCCATTTGAGTTTTTATTTTTAAATTTGTTCTGTTCCTGAATTAAATCCTTTCTCATAATCCCTTCCGTTCTCAATTTGGCATTCTGTATTAGAGTTCAATTATATCCCTTGCATATCAGCCTGTTTTCTATGATATCACACTGATCTGCAAACAGATCATTCCTTGAGCATGCCCTTTTGGCTCTAATTATTCCCCATATGGAATAGCCTACCAGTGCTTCTCTAAATATACTATAGCCTGCACACGGTTTTCTGAAGATGGTTATATCAACTTTTCACTGCTCTTTGTTGGCCATCAATACCAAATCAAGATAGGGCATATTTTCTTGGGTGTCAGAGCAGGTAAATCTTAAATTAAGATTGTTCTCATTTAGTTATGTTAAAAACATCGATTGGGTATGGTCAAACTCTATGGCCATGTCCACACACCTCCTCTGTAAGTATTTAGCGGTTCTCCGCTAGGTTTTTTCAGAGAAGCGGAGGTGAGTGTGCGCCGCTGCTTTCTGCGGACACAGCCCATGGTTACCCGATGTGTATTGTGGTAACCATTTCACAGACAAGGCTGCCTAGTGTCCGCTTTCCCAGAGTGGGCAGGGAAACGCTACTAGCAGTGTTTCCCTGTGTGCTCGGCTTAAGTGGACACTAGGCAGCCTGCTGTGTGAAATGGTTACCACAATACACATCAGGCAACCATAGACTTCGTCTGCAGAAAGCGGCGGTGCACACTCACCTCCGCTTCTCTGAAAAAAAATAAGTATTTAGCAGAGAACCGCTAAATACTTACAGCGGAGGTGTGTGGACATGGCCTACCAAAGTTTTTATTATGCTTAAATGAAAAGCAATCTCAATTTAAGACTTACCTGCTCTGACACCCAGGATATTTCAATATAATAAAATAAAGAATTGCTTTTTTGAAAGTATCCACTACTTTTTGTGAATGAATTGTTGCCCCCCCATAAGCCAATCGGTTAAACTAGACTAGCCACGAGTCTCCCAACCAGAGCATGACAGCTTCATGTAGCCATGGCCAAAAGAGTTGCCATCCTCAAAGTTGTTCCAAAAATTGAAGTATTCTTCTCAGAATATGATTGCTTTTATACATTTTGTTATGCATATATTTATTTCCTTTTTGTGTATTGGAGCAGCAAAAAAAAAAATAGAGAAAAAGGATAAATTGGACACTAATTTCACACAAAATCTAAAAAATGGGCCTGAAAAAATTGTTGACAGCCTCAACTTAATATTTGGTTTTACACTCTAATTTACTGCAATCAATCTCTTCCTATAACAATCAACAGGTTTTTACACCTCCTAACTGGAATTTTGGACCACTCTTCTTTTAAAAATTGCTCCAGGTCTCTCATATATGAAGGCGCCTTCTCCCAACAGAAATTTTAAGATCTTTGCACTGGTGTTCAATAAGATTTAGATTTGGGCGTATTGCTGGCCACTTCAGAATTCTCCAGTGTTTTGAGCCCATCCATTTCAGGGTGATTTTTTGAAGTATGTTTGGGGGTCGTTGTCCTGGTCATTTTCAGATTTCCTGATGCGTTGCACACAGTTAAAGCAACATGTTTGAAGCGCCATCATATTTTACCATAGGTACTATGTTGTTTTATTTGTAGACATCATTCCATTTTTGTAAATAAGTGATGTACTTTACCAAAAAGCTTTCTCTTTATCCCACTTATTTTGCGTGAAATTTTGTCCTAGTTAGATTTTCTTCTTCTGTTTTATGTGTTATTGAAATAAACACAAAACAACTTGTGTAACTCCAATAATTTTCTGGGAGAAATACATTTTCTGGAATAATTCCAATGTTGCCAACACTTATGACCATGATTGTATTTTTTAGAGAAGAGCATCAGAATGGAGGTCATTGTATCAGAAAGAGGCTCATGATGAGAGACAAGAATACTGGAAGAGGTCATTATGGAGACATCATTGCTGGAAGGAGCGAGGATGGGAAATATTGTTACAGGTTGGGGCAAGGACAATATTACATGATGGAGCCTGGAAATGAGACATTATTACAGGAAAGTGTCAGGACGGGACACTTTACTACATGGCACTATTTATTAGAAAAGAGAATCAGAATGTAAGACATTGTATCAGGAAGAGGCTCGTGATGGAGGACATCAATACTGAAGAGGCCCTTATGGGGAAATTATTGCCAGAAGGAGTCAGGATGGGGAACGTTAATACTGGTTGGGGCCAGGACAATATTACATACCGGAGTTTACAAGACCTTCCCTTTTTTGTTACAAAATGTCCCAGAATCTTAGAGATAAACTGATAAGAGCCAATTTAGGCTCAGTAGGTATCCCATCAAGACAAACCTTTCTAGCCACTCCATGATGGGGTAATTACCCCTGTTTAAGCTGCCAACAGTGCTCACACATTACCAAAGGTGATACCTTCACCCACCCCCAGACTGGCGAGAAATTTCCTATTAGGGATTACCTTACCTGCAACTCCAGTTACTTCATTTATCTTGTGAAAGGTCCCTGCAGTTTCTGATATTTTGGAGAGACCACCCAACATGTCCGAGACCGTATTAGTAAACACAAGTCTATCACCAGATATGGGCAGACTATGTTACCCCTACCACATAATTTTTCTGCTCAAGGCCATAACATATCGCAACTTAGATTTCAACTCATTGACTATTTACCAGTCAATCGGAAGGGGGAAATCATATTGCCAGATTAAAGGAATAGGAATTGTACTGGATACATACCCTACAGACATTAGCACCGTTTGGTCTTAATAGAGAGTATGACCCAAAGTATTAATATTATCACTGGTATGTCATCTTATGGTTTTTTCCCTAGTTTTAAGAAGTCTGTCTTACCTGTGTCAATATTTCATATAATATACATGTGTATATAATTTTTTTCATATGATTTCTGTATGATATCAACTCTATCTAGTATATGGTATTACCTGCTGTCATATATTAAATATTCACCAGTGGCACAATTGAACAATGTTCCTCTATGAGGTCCAATCCTATTTACTGTTAGTTTATCTATTCAGATGACTGTTAGATTGCCATGCCCAGCTATTATTAATACTTGTATTTACAATAATTATGTTCCTCTATTTCCCTGCAGATCTTTTCATCAAGTCTGATCATCTCTGCACTATCACTGTCTTACTCGCCGGAGAAAATACATCTCATCACCACCATTGCGCATTCACCACTTGCGTTCCACGGCGGCTCCTGCGTTCCACACACAGTATGCGGCCTATCTGCCTGCCCTTTCCTGTTAAATACAATGCACGGCAAATGCTGCTACACCCACGCCCAGACCTGGACGGTATGCACTATATCAGGTTACGAATTAACCCCGGTGAGGTGATTTATTCTAATTCTTACTCTATTTCTCTGTACACTTTCTCCTGCCTCCAGCATTCGGAATACACCAAAAGGTATTAGAACTCCAGGATACCTGCTACAACAAATGATAGTCTTGAATTGGTAATATTATTATTATTTATTTATATAGCGCCATTAGATTCCATGGCTCTTTACATATGGAAAAGGTAGACGATGACAGGTACAATATATATGGACAATCAAGTTGTACACATACAGGAGAGAGAGCCCTGTCCGTGAGGGCTCACAGTCTATGAGGGAACAGGTGGAGATACTGTAGGAGGGGGTGGTGCCTATCGAGAGATTGTGTGGTGGACCGGGTCTCATTGTGGGGTGTAGCCTTGACTGAAGAGGTGAGTCTTCAGATTTCTTTTGAAGGTGAGTGTCTAATGTGTTGGGGTAGAGAGTTCCAGAGTATAGCAGAATCATGGGAGAAATCCTGTACATGGTTGTGAGAAGAGAAGATGAGAGGGGAGTAGAGGAGGAGCTCTTGGGAGGATCATAGATTGCCTGAGGGTAGGTATCAGGAGACCATGTCAGAGTTGTATGGAGGGGACAGGTTGTGGATGGCTTTGTATGTCATGGTTAGCATTTTAAACCGGGATCTCTGAGAAGTGGGGAGCCAGTGAAGGGCTTTGCAGAAGGGGGAGATGTGGAGTAGCGGGAAGACAGATGGATTAGTTGGGCAGCGGAGTTTAGGATAGATTGGAGAGTTGCAAGGGAGATAGTAGAAAGGCCAGTAAGTAGGAGGTTGCAGTAGTTAAGGCAGGAGATGACGAGAGCGTGAATGAGTGTTTTAGCAGTGTCGTGGTCAAGGAAAGTGTGAATCTGGGAAATGTTTTTGAGCTGCAGTCAGCAGGGGTGGCGAGGGCCTGGATGTTGGGCTTGAAGGAGAGGGAAGAGTTGAGGATTATCCTGAGGCACTTGGCGGGGGGGACTGGGGAAAGTGAGCAGTCATTGACAAGGATGGATAGGTCGGGTAGTGCGGGAGAGCGGCTTGGGGGGTAGACGATGAACTCAGTTTCGTCCATGTTCACTTTAAGGAAGCAAGCAAAGAAGAAGGATGAGATGGCGGACAGGCATAGTGGAATTTTTAAAAGTAGAGAGGTGATGTCGAGGCCAGACAGGTAGATCTGGATGTCGTCGGCGTAGAGATGGTACTGAAGGCGGTGGGACTCAATGAGTTGCCCAAGGCCGAGAGTGTAGATGGAGAAGAGTAGCGGTCCCAGAAATGAGTCTTGAGGGACACTGACAGATAGGAGGTAGGGCGAAGAGGAGGTGTTGGAGTGGGTGACGCTGAAAGTCCAAATATACATATACATTTAATATACATTTAATCATTATATCCACTGTTCTTGATAGTTGAACATGCAACATGAACAGTGGTTACTAGAAGGAATATATCTGCCTTACAGGTAGAGACCTTATATGATCACATATAACAAATGTATTATTAACACTCAACATAAGCCTATTGTCTCTCCATAGTTTTGTATGTGCTTTTCCACACAACAGGAAGCACCTGACCAATAAGCAAGGGACACTATACCCAGGCCTTAATATGACCATCTACACCAGGATAGGTCACTATATAACATTAATCTCTCCCTGCTAAGGTATATATAGAAATTACATAGATGGTACATTCTGAGGAGTCCTTCCTCTAGCTTTATCCTGTATATCAAGCTCCTTCTCTTTCTTCTCTTCATTTACTTACTACTACCTTTTGAATAATTCCACAGCACATTTTCGTTATATTCCTGTGGCAGCCCCTAATTTAACCCTTAAGGACCGAGTCACTTTGCACCCTAATGACCGGACCATTTTTTGCAATTCTGACCAGTGTCCCTTTATGAGGTAATATCTCTGGAACGCTTCAACGGATCCTAGTGATTCTGAGATTGTTTTTTCGTGACATATTGGGCTTCATGTTAGTAGTAAATTTAGGTCGATAATTTTTGCATTTATTTGTGAAAAAATCAAAAATTTGGCAAAAATTTTGAAAATTTCGCAATTTTCAAATTTTTTATTTTTATTCTGCTAAACCAGAGAGTTATGTGACACAAAATAGTTAATAAATAACATTTCCCACATGTCTACTTCACATCAGCACAATTTTGGAAGAAGAAAAAAATTTTGGTAGGACGTTATAAGGGTTCAAAGTTCATCAGCAATTTCTCATTTTTCCAGCAAAATTTACAAAACCATTTTTTTAGTGACCACATCACATTTGAAGTCCCTTTGAGGGGTGTACATGACAGAAAACACCCAAAAGTGACACCATTCCAAAAACTGCACCCCTTAAGCTACTCAAAACTACATTCAAGATGATTATTAACCCTTCAGGTGCTTCACAGGAACTAAAATAAAGTTGAAGGAAAAAATGGACATTTTAATTTTTGTAACAAATATGTTCTTTTAGCCTCAATTTTTTCATTTTCACATGGGCAACAGGATAAAATGCATCCTAAAGTTTGTTGGGCAATTTCTCCTGAGTACACAGATACCTCATGTATGGTCATAAACCACTGTTTGGGCGCACGGCAGGGCTCAGAAGGGAAGGAGCGCAATTTGAATTTTGGAGCCAATTTTCCGTTAAAAAAGTGAAATGGCGCTCCTTCACTTCTGAGCCCTGCTGTGCACCCAAACAGTAGTTTATGACCACATGTGAGGTATCTGTGTACTCAGGAGAAATTGCCCAACAAATTTTGCGATGTATTTTATCCCTTTGCCCATGTGAAACTGAAAAAATGTAGGCAAAAAGAAACTTTTTGTGAAAAAAAAGTGCTTTTTCATTTTTATGGATGAATTTGTGAAGCATCTGGGGGTTCAAAGTGCTCACTATGCATCTAGATACGTTCCTTAGGGTGTCTAGTTTCCAAAATGGGGTCATTTGTGGGGGAGCTCCAATGTGGAGACACACGGGGTCCCTCCAAACGCGACATGGCGTCCGCTAACAATTTGAAAGGAAAATGAGCTCAAATTGTTAGCGGACACCATGTCGCGTTTGGAGGGTCCCTGTGTATCTCCACATTGGAGCTCCCCCACAAGTGACCCCATTTTGGAAACTAGACCCCCGAAGGAACGTATCTAGATGCATAGTGAGCACATTGAACCCCCAGATGCTTCAGAAATTAATCCGTAAAAATGAAAAAGCACTTTTTTTTTCCACAAAAAATTTATTTTTTCATTATTACGGATCAATTTGTGAAGCATCTGGGGGTTCAAAGTGCTCACTATGCATCTAGATATGTTCCTTTGGGGGTCTAGTTTCCAAAATGGGGTCACTTGAGGGGGAGCTCCAATGTGGAGACACACAGAGACCCTCCAAACCTGACATGGTGTCCTCTAACAATTTGAGCTCATTTTCCATTCAAATTGTTAGCGGACACCATATCGCGTATGGAGAGCCCCTGTGTGTCTCCACATTGGAGCTCCCGCACAAGTGACCCAATTTTGGAAACTAGACCCCCGAAGGAACATTTCTAGATGCATAGTGAGCACTTTCAACCCCCAGGTGCTTCACAAATTGATCCGTAAAAATGAAAAAAGAAACTTTTTGTGGAAAAAAAAGTGCTTTTTCATTTTTATAGATGATTTTGTGAAGCATCTGGGGGTTCAAAGTGCTCACTATGCAGCTAGATATGTTCCTTAGGGGGTCTAGTTTCCAAAATGGGGTCATTTGTGGGGGAGCTCCAATGTGGAGATACACAGGGACCTCCAAACGCAACATGGCGTCCGCTAACAATTTGAAAGGAAAATGAGCTCAAATTGTTAGCGGACACCATGTCGCGTTTGGAGGGTCCCTGTGTATCTCCACATTGGAGCTCCCCACAAGTGACCCCATTTTGGAAACTAGACCCCCGAAGGAACGTATCTAGATGCATAGTGAGCACTTTGAACCCCCAGATGCTTCAGAAATTAATCCGTAAAAATGAAAAAGCACTTTTTTGTTCCACAAAAAATTTATTTTTTCATTATTATGGATCAATTTGTGAAGCATCTGGGGGTTCAAAGTGCTCACAATGCATCTAGATATGTTCCTTTGGGGGTCTAGTTTCCAAAATGGGGTCACTTGTGGGGGAGCTCCAATGTGGAGATACACAGGGACCCTCCAAACGCGACATGGTGTCCGCTAACAATTTGAGCTAATTTTCCATTCAAATTGTTAGCGGACACCATATCGCGTTTGGAGGGCCCCGGTGTGTCTCCACATTGGAGCTCCCCCACAAGTGACCCAATTTTGGAAACTAGACCCCCGAAGGAACATATCTAGATGCATAGTGAGCACTTTCAACCCCCAGGTGCTTCACAAATTGATCCGTAAAAATGAAAAAAGAAACTTTTTGTGGAAAAAAAAGTGCTTTTTCATTTTTATAGATGATTTTGTGAAGCATCTGGGGGTTCAAAGTGCTCACTATGCACCTAGATACGTTCCTTAGGGGTCTAGTTTCCAAAATGGGGTCACTTGTGGGGGAGCTCCAATGTGGAGACACACAGGGGCTCTCCATGCACAACATGGTGTCCACTAACAATTGGAATTGTTAGTAGACACCATGTAGGATATGAAGAGCCCCTATGTGCCTAAACATTGGAGCTCCCCCACAAGTGACCCCATTTTGGAAACTAGACACCCCAAGGAACGTATCTAGATGCATAATGAGCACTTTGAACCCCAGGTGCTTCACAAATTGATCCGTAAAAATGAAAAATAAACTTTTTGTGGAAAAAAAAGTGCTTTTTCATTTTTATGGATGAATTTGTGAAGCATCTGGGGGTTGAAAGTGATCACTATGCATCTAGATACGTTCCTTCGGGGGTCTTGTTTCCAAAATGGGGTCACTTGTGGGGGAGCTCCAATGTTCAGGCACACAGGGAGGGGCTCTCCATACCCGATATGGTTTCCGCTAACAATTGGAGCTAATTTTCCATTGAAATTGTTAGCGGACACCACGTCGCATATGGAGAACCTGTGTGCCACCAGCACAAGGGCAACTGGAAGAGTTAAGGTACAGCACCAGAAAATGCCGCCTGTAATGAATGCGCTATTTTCTTGAGTGGCTGTGGGTTGCAATTTGCAGCATGGGGACCCACAACATTGGGGTCTCTCCACGCTGAGGATTCCAGTCAGCCAGCTACCAAGTTGTACATGGCCGGCTACAAATAATACAGCGAAGGCCTTTTTTTTATTTCTAGAACTAATTCTAGAAAAAAAAATTACGTGGGGCTCCGCCATATTTTTGGTCCAGCCAGGTACAACTTGGCAGCTACAGACTGCCAGCAACCCCCAGCTGCCTTGTTGTACCTGGCTGCAACCAAAAATACAGCGAAGCCCATTTTTTTTTATTTTAGAGCTAATTCTAGAAAAAAAGTGACGTAGGGCTCCGCCATATTTTTGGTCCAGCCAGGTACAACTTGGCAGCTACAGACTGCCAGCAACCCCCAGCTGCCTTGTTGTACCTGGCTGCAACCAAAAATACAGCGAAGCCCATTTTTTTTTTTATTTCTAGAACTAATTCTAGAAAAAAATGACGTAGGGCTCCGCCATATTTTTGGCCCAGCCAGGTACAACTAGGCAGCTACAGACTGCCAGCAACCCCCAGCTGCCTTGTTGTACCTGGCTGCAACCAAAAATACAGCGAAGCCCATTTTTTTTTTATTTCTAGAACTAATTCTAGAAAAAAAATGACGTAGGGCTCCGCCATATTTTTGACCCAGCCAGGTACAACTAGGCAGCTGGGGGCTGGAATCCTCAGCATGGAAAGGCCCAAGCGTTCTGGGCCCCCCATGCTGAGAATTGCAGCCCGCAGCCGCCCCAGAAAATGGCGCATTCATTGAAGCGCCATTTTCTGGCGCTGTACCCATGCTCTTCCAGTTGCCCTGGTGCCGGTGGCAAACTGGGTAATAAAGGGGTTAATGCCAGCTTTTTATTGGCAGCTGGCACTAAGCCCGAGATTCATAATATTGGGCCAATGTTAGACCCGCCATTAGGAATCTCTGGTAAGTAGTCAATAAATACACAAAGAAAAAAATATTTATTTTGAAAAAAAACACAAACAAAATTCAGACTCCATCTTTATTATAAAAAGATCCGACGTAGTCCACAACGAAGGTCCCACGACGCTCGATCGCCTCCGACGTAGTCCACAACGAAGGTCCCATGCAGGAGGATCGGACTGCAAAGTAGCGATCTGACAGGCCGGGTGCAGTGATCCACTATGTGGATCACTGCACCGGGGCTGTGAGATCGCCTTCTGCAGCTCAATCCGCATGCAGACGGATCGGACTGCAGAGCAGCGATCTGGCAGTTCAGGTGCAGCGCTCTGGCTGCGAGATTGCTTTCTGCAGCTTGATCCCTATGCAGGAGGATCGGACTGCAGAGCAGCGATCTGGCAGCCCGGGTGCCGTGCCGGAGCTGCAAGATTGCTTTCTGCAGCTCGATCCCCATGCAAGGGGAATCCCCTGCATGGAGAGCAAGCTGCAGAAAGCGATCTGACAGCTTGGGCGCAGTGGTCTGAAAGCCCGGATCACTGCACAGTTTGGACCACTGCGCCCAAACTGTCAGATTGCTTTCTGCAGCTCAATCCCCATGCAGGGGGATTCCCCTGCATGGAGAGCAAGCTGCAGAATGCGATCTGACAACTTGGGCGCTGTGATCCACTGGATCACAGCGCCCGAGCTGTCAGATCGCTTTCTGCAGCTCAATCCACATGCAGGGGAATCCCCCTGCATGGGAATCAAGATGTAGAAAGCGATCTGAAAACTTGGGCACAGTGATCTACTGGATCACTGCACCTGAGCTGTCAGATCTCTTTCTGCAGTTCGATCCCCCTGCAGGGAGATGGGGGATCAGGGATCCCCCTGCAGGGGGATGGGGGATCAGGGATCCCCCTGCTGGGGAATGGGGGATCAGGGGTCCCCTGCTGGGGGATCAGGGGTCCCTCTTCCCCCTGCAGGGGGATGGGGGATCAGGGGTCCCCCTGAAGGGGGATGGGGGATCAGGGATGATGGGGGATCAGGGATCCCCCTGCAGGGGGATGGGGGATCAGGGATCCCCCTCCAGGGGGATCATGGGTCCCACTGGAGGGGGATGGGGGATCAGGGATCCCCCTGCAGGGGGATGGGGGATCAGGGATCCCCCTCCAGGGGGATCATGGGTCCCACTGGAGGGGGATGGGGGATCAGGGATCCCCCTGCAGGGGGATGGGGGATCAGGGATCCCTCTGCAGGGGGATGGGGGATCAGGGATGCAGGGGGTCTTACCCAGGGCCGCACCTGTGGACCAAGCGGCAGGCAGGCTAGGGGAGCGGAGGTGGAGAAGGGGGCGGCGCCAGCTACACACCCCGTCCTCCTGCGTGCCCGGCGCCGGTAACTGGTGAGTAGCGGTGCAATGCCGCTGGAGGGCGGGGATGCTACACCCCCCCCCCGCTACTAACTTCAGCCGGTGATCGCAGGTGCGGGGGGGGGGCGGAAAAGACAGCGGGGGACAGGGGGGATGAGGGGGGGAGGGTGGACACAGTAGGGGCAGTAGGGGACAGGGGGGGGGGGGAGATGTAGACACAGCGGGGAGAGGACAGAGGAGAGCGGGCACAGGCAGGGGATGTGTGCAGGAGCCGGGCACAGCTGACAGCCCGGCTCCTGCAGCGATCGCTCAGGGAAGTGCTGACATTCAGCACTTTCCTGCGCGATTTTGATGTGATCGGTCGGTCAGATTGACTGACCGATCACATCGCTCTGAGTGTGGGGACCCCTAAAAAGGGTCCCCACACCTCTGCCCCTGACCCTCAGCTGTCACTGACAGCTTTTAGAATTGAACTGTCACTGTTCGTTTAGAAGCAGTGACAGTTCAAAGCCATGACGAGTATACTCGTCATGATGCAGGAACTGACATCTTTTCATGACGAGTATACTCGTCATGATGCGGGAACTGACATCTTTTCATGACGAGTATACTCGTCATTAGTCGTAAAGGGGTTAAACCACTACCCGCACTAAAGGTTGACACGGAGAACGCCTATTGAACACTTCAAGGTATGCATATAGTTTACTCCCAGTCATTCTGACTAAGGTTGCAAGTCACTGATAGATGTATAAATGTATGTATACTCCCAAAGGATATATTGATGTCCATGCGGCATCTGCACAGACATCGTGTGATTTCCCTATTATTCTACTAGGCAATTCATGTATTTTGATTAGTGTGCTGCAAAAAATGTTTGAGCAAATTTATGTTAATATTTATAATCTTGACTACTAGAGAATTTCTGTTATTGTTAGTTATAACTACTACTAAATATTAAAATTAGTTAAAAAACAATGGTAATGCACTTAGATGCTACTTGATTACTAGATTCAGAGGTTAAATGTTCATAAAAAGAAACACAGTTACACTTAAGGAAGGCACTGTCAGCCTGAGAGGCAACAAATATCAGATAAGCTCTCCAGAAGATCTGATGTAATATTGTCAGATCAGGTTTCAAAGAACATGAAAATACAGAAAATAACCTGAAGGGGGGAGAGTTTCTGATAATTTGGAGAGGAGAGACAAATAAAACAAATTGAGCTGTGCCTGTCAGATCAGCCGTGCTGGATGGAGATTTAATAAGCCGGCATAAATCTAACGAGAAGCTGGTGGAAGACCTACCAGGCTGGCAGGGCTCTGTTTCACTGGAGCTAGCAAAAGAGGCCTGCCAGCATGTTGGGGTTGTGAGCGAGTGTGGTGCCACATTGGAGAACCCTCTCTCCCTTCTTATACCTCTCTGTTACCATGTGGACTGGGGTTGTGTTTGTAAAACTGTTCCAAGCTGATCTTACGTATCCCCAAGGGGTATAGAATGTGACATTTTGTTGGAAGTAACGAGACGTATTGCTTGACCCCAACATATTAGAGGCTTGAGGGCAGGGTTGTGAGGTGTGGTTCATCACAGGCAGCAAAACAGCTTGTTTAATCTGTTTTGTTTATTATAGTGTTCCTCAATAATCCAAATCTCCCACTCCCATCTCAAAGACTTCTCGTGAGCGGCACCAATTCTCTGGAATGAACTACCAAAGAAAATATGATTAGTTTCCAATACTCATAGTTTTAAGCAGGACTTAAAAACACATTTCTTTTAGACCACCCCATCACCTCACCTCACTTAGCTAACTATTCCCATCCTTACCAAAATGTTCTTCCAAATCTGGTCCCTGGTATTATTTGGTTGCACACTCTATGCACTTAAGAGCACTGTATCTGTGCTTGTACACATCTTGGCTTGTGACTGGTTCATGCAACATTATTTGAACCCCCTATTTCTTATAATGATGGCTGGACCATACTGTATATGACAAGTACCTTTTACCAGTTACATTCTGTTCCTCCCCTATTTCCTCAAAGACTATAAGTTTGTGAACAGGGTCCTCACTTCTCTTGGTATCTGTTGAATAATATTACTCTGTATTGTCTCATATTGTCTGTTCATTTCTTTTCTGAATTGTAAAGGGCTGCGGAATATGTTTGGCAAGGGGCCTAACTACAAGAGGTGCAGGGGTTGCAATCAAACCTGAACACTGGCGTCCAGGGGGACCCAAAAGTTACTTTGGCCTATAGAAAAAGACTAATGCAATTAAAGATTTGCAATAATTGGATGCCCCGTTGGAGCTTTCGCATCTGGGCCTATGAGCTAACGCCACTGGTTTGGTGCTATATAAATTAAATAATAATAGCTATTATTATAGTGTTGAAGGCTACATTTAGCAACATTTTATAAAACTTATCAACTTTGTTTCTAATGCAGTATACGGTATACCAATATCAAAATGTATTTCCGTAGCAACTCACTTAAATTTGTTTGTTTTCTTCTATCTGGATAGTTGAACCTGTGCTAAAAATTATTTTAGGTCACTGTAGTGGCCAAAAAATTGAATTGATTCAGTCAGTGTCTGTAGATCAATATTATTTAAAAGCTATTTTTAGGTGTGGATTTTTTTATTTCATAAATATAGTACTATAAATCATAGAAACAAAAAAAGAAGAATGTACAATTGCATACAAAGAATTGCTGTTGAAGCAGGATGCATGAATATTTTCACAATTACCAATATATTAGAGGGAGAAGACATGATAGTGCATGCTATAGTTATGCCTTCACTCTGGCATTAGTAGTGTGACACCCTAGGGAAACTCACGATCCTCAGCCTCTCAAGGGGGAAGGGAGAGAAAACTTACATCTCATACGGCCAGGGACCTTTTCCATGTGTGAACATGCCGAGTTTCGAAGGAATCCCAGGACACCGAAGTTCTTTTTACACTTTTTTCACTTTGAAGCAGATCTTATGAAAATACAATAAGTCATTTTGCACTTAGAAGTAATACTGTTAGTGTATAAACAGTGATAAAACTACATTATTAATATCATATTTATATGGTCAATATAGGTTTTATTTTCCCTTGGCTGAAATGGATGTATACCCTATTTGAAACTTTTTAATTTTAGAAATTAGGTTAACAAAAAAGGTTTAAAATATAATTGTAGATATCTAAAGCTATAAGATAATTTAATGCATACTTTAACATTTATATATTAGATGTATTTGACCTTTTTAACCACATAAACTGTAATGCTATAAAAACAAGAATTGCAGGGCAATTTATATGTGGCGCCCCTGCGGGTATTAGCCACAGTATAAGATCATAATAGTTGCACTCACTTAGAAAGCCAAGCCACTGCACTACCACCTTTGGCCAGTAGGGGGAGCTCCAGAGACACCAGAGACTTCCCTAGAGATAAAACACTGGTTTGAGGTAAATTTTCAGACAGTTGGAGCCAAGAGCTCAGAGTGACAGGAGCTGCATTGAGTTCCTGAGGACTGGCTGACAATTTTCTAGGGCCAAGCCATCGGTCTGAGGAGGAGAAAACTGATAAGAGAAACACTTTCAGAACCGGGTAGCATCATTATCTACCCTAGATAAAAAGCGCAGATACGGATACCGGATCCGTGGCTGCATTAGCTATATACAATACAGCAACCGGAAAAACGTGAGGTAACAACAAGCTTCACAGGGCCAGACACAGCAACATACTAAGAGTTCAGCAGTACTCCCGGAGGGGGTAAGCAGAGAGAGACAAAGGACTCAAGTTGCCTGTTGAGTGGGACCCAGAGAGGACAGATTTGGGCCGGCAGCGAGTTCACACACGGCAGCAGGGCCACATAGACAGCGCAAGCAGGAGGTAAAGGACCCGGTGGGGCCTGAGCAACTGAACCCCTATTGCAGACTCCGGAGACGGGACTTGTTGTATTATAGTTTGGTTGAAAGTAAACCAGTTAAACCTCATCTGTGCCTCAGCCTCTGATTTAACAGCTACCATCTATCCAGGATTGGGACCATCACCGCTGAGAGAATTTGCTGTGAATCAAGTAAGTGTCTGTGTCCTTAACATCTCCTCACCATACTTCCATCTTCATCCATCATTAACTTTAACATCACCTGTCCAGGGGACCCTACAGCCCTACCCGGAAAAGGGCTATACCATCTCAGCTGCCTCTCACCATCATCCCCTGGCCAGTACAAGGCAGCGGTGGCCATATATAGCCACATTATTCTGGGTGGCGTCACGACAATAACATCTACAAACTTTATAAATTATATAAACTTCTAAATCCCCTGTAAATACCCCCTTTTAGGAGTGTGCCAGCCTGGGGCCACGGCCTGGGTCCAGCCACCAGTGACTCCCCCAAGGAAAGGGACCCTGCGCCGGGTATCCCGGTCCCCTAAGCTGGGCGGCACATCTCTCTTTGGCGTCACGAACAGGATTTACCGTGCCTGGTTAAATCGGGTACTGTGTGCCGTGATTAATGCCGAAAATTGTGAGAAAATCTGAGAAAAATTGACTTTTTTATCAAAAAGTGATTTTCCCATTGGAAACCATTGAAATAGACTTTTCCCCATTGACTAACATTGAAACAAAATGGCCGCCAGCCTCTGAGGTAAAATTGCATCATCACTAATTACCTCATAACTGCCACAGCACGAGACTGCTATTTGAACTGTGTCATAGCCCTGAGCTCTGATCTGACTGAAAAATTTCAGATTCCGCCATTACTGAGCTCACGGCGAGCAGAAGCAGCAGGGGGCGTGTCTTTGTGGGCGGTACCAAGCTGAGAGCTCTTACGTCGGCAAAAGGGGAAAACCAATCCTGCTGCACAGCGGAACGATTATACGCCATCCCGACGGAAGCAGAGGACCGGAAGGGTCCGGATTAACTAAGGGGGCGCAACATGTCGCAGCACGGAGACGCCGAAACACCCGGCGACACAAATGCAGCTGAAGCACAAAACAGAGCGCTCGGCAGCACAGCGGCGCAAGGTGCAGCGCCCATTATGCCGATGTTGATGCCATATACCCCAGGTGCTCCATGGCTTCCAGTGTATGAAGGTAAGCCTAATACTTTTGATGATTTTAAAGAAAAACTGCTGGCCTATTTAAACATGTTTCCAATGGCAGAAGCTCAGCGTGTCGGTTTGCTGATGGCACAGTTAAGTGGTAATGCCAAGCGAGAAGTCACAGCATGGTCCGCTGATCTAAAAGACACTGCTGAGCATATTCTAGCTGGATTAAAGGCAGTATTTGAAACTACTGCTGGTAGCAAAGCAAAGACCAAATTCTTCAATTGCAAACAAAAGGCCAATGAGAGCGTGAGAGACTTTGCCCTGAATTTACAGGAGGCCCTTAAAGCGCTTACACTGGCTGAACCAATGTTTAACACTGGCGCTGATAAATTGCTAAAAGATCAATTCATTGAGGGACTATTAACCCCTTCTCATCGAGGGCATGCGAGTATGCTGACTTTCAAGGACCCTGAAGTGACATTTGCCCAGTTAAAGGAGAGCGCTATTCGTCTCCAGCAGGCAGAGGCACTTTGGGATCAGGATCCTGAGCAATCCATTACAGAAACCCCTCAACAACAGAGAGTGCCAGTGACATCAGTTAAGCCCCTGGAGGCCAGTGCTAATGATGCTTTCCAGCAAAAGCTTTACTCTCTAACAGACATTGTCACCTCAATGGCTAAAACCATGCAGGAAATGAGAGAATCAAAGACTACACCCAAGATGGAGTTGGCGAACCGCAGAGAGGATATTCCCTGGATGAGACCCCAGAGATACCCATCGTGGAGAGGACGACCCAACGACCGTTACCAGCCGGATGGACAGCCTATTTGCCGTCGTTGCCGGAAGCCAGGCCACATCGCCCGCAATTGTGATTTAAACAAGGATCCCCTGGGAATGCGGGCCGCTTCGCAGGAGTGAACTTTCAAGGCCCAACATCCTGGCACGACAAGTACGTCGGAGGACGTCCCATTATCCCCATCGTGCTGGACGGTATTCCCCTCAACGCCTTGTTGGACACTGGTTCCCAGATTTCATCTATACCACATATCCTTTATAAGAGGTACTGGGCAGATTCAGACATTGATAAAAGACCATCTAATGTTGAGCTAAGTATATATGCTAGTAATGGAAAATTGGTACCGCAAGTAGGATTTAGAGAGATGACCATTAAGATTGGTAGAGCAGAATTAAAAAATCAGGGTATCATAATTGTTGATGTTAACCGACGGGAACCTTTTGTATTGGTAGGTATGAATGTTTTAGAAAATTGTTTTTCCGAGGTTATTACTATTTTACAGCAATTTGCGGAAACTGCCCAATCCTGCCAGCAGAGAATTCTCCGGAGAGAGATAAAAGCATTGGTGCTGAAGCAACAAGTAGAGGTTGCAGGTGGAGAAATCGGCAGTGTGAGGGTAAGTGACCCAACTCCTATAGTGATACCTCCAAAAACTGAAATGCTGGTATGGTGTAGAGCAGCCATTGGTATTAAAGGACGAGATTACCAAGCCTTGGTAGAGCCTGTGTACACTGATAGTAGACCCACGATATTAACGGCTAGAGGAATAGTCGAGGTACACAGGGGAAGAGTGCCCATACGTCTTTTGAATTGTGGAGAGGAAGAGGTCACTTTACCAAGGTACGCTACAATGGCCAAGCTATACACTGTTGACAACAATGCCATCATAGCCATTGGGCCCTTGAATCCGTCATGTCAGGCGGACGACAATGGTTCAAGTGGAGAATTAGAAGATTGGTGTCAGCAGCTGCATATAGGTACAGATTCAACACCTACCCACCAAAAACAAGGGGTGTACCGACTAGTAGAAGAATATGAACGGGTCTTCAGTAAACACCCATTAGACTTCGGACAGATTAAAGGGGTAGAACATACAATTCCTACCGGTAACCACCCACCAATAAAAGAGAGATATAGACCCATACCGCCCGCTCATTATCAATGTGCTAAAGACATGCTGAGGGAGATGAAACAGGCCGGGGTAATAAGAGACAGTTGTAGCCCCTGGGCACCCCCTCTGGTAATAGTTAAAAAGAAAGACGGAACCATGAGAATGTGCGTAGACTACCGGCAGATTAATCACATTACCCATAAAGACGCCTACCCCTTACCTAGAATTGAAGAGTCATTAGCTGCTTTAAGATCTGCTAACTATTTTTCCACCTTAGACTTAACAAGTGGGTATTGGCAAGTCCCTGTGGCTGAGGAAGATAAAGAGAAGACAGCATTTACCACACCAATGGGTCTCTGTGAATTTAATTGTATGCCGTTCGGACTCTGCAACGCACCCGGTACCTTTCAACGATTGATGGAATGCTGTCTCGGACACAAGAACTTTGAAGCCGTCCTTCTGTACCTAGATGATGTAATAGTCTACTCAAAGACTTACGAACAACATCTACAAGATCTGGCAGAAGTGTTCGAAGCCTTATCCCGGTATGGTATGAAGATCAAGCCATCAAAATGTCACCTTCTAAAGCCAAAGGTACAATACCTGGGACACGTTGTAAGTTCAGAAGGAGTAGCACCGGATCCCGAGAAAGTAACCGTAATAAGGGATTGGCCAAGACCTACCAGCGTGAAACAGGTGAGGCAATTCCTGGGACTGGTGGGCTACTATCGTAGATTCATCCAAGGTTTCACCAAGCTAGCAGCACCTCTACAAGACATCCTGGTAGGGCAGTCGAAGAAGCCTTCAAACCGCAATCCTCCTTTCCAGTGGAGTGATGAGAGGGAAGATTCCTTTGAAAAGTTAAAGAAGGCATTGACCGGAGAAGAAGTTCTGGCATACCCAGATTACCATCAACCTTTCATCCTTTACACAGATGCCAGTAATGTGGGACTGGGAGCAGTACTATCTCAGAAGCAAGGAGGCAAGGAGAAAGTCATCGCCTTTGCAAGTAGAAAGCTCCGGCCTACTGAAAGAAATCCTGAAAATTACAGCTCCTTCAAGTTAGAACTACTGGCAGTAGTCTGGGCTGTGACTGAGCGTTTCAAACACTACTTGGCAGCTGCAGAATTCACCGTCTATACTGATAACAACCCATTGACCCACCTGGATACAGCCAAGTTAGGTGCGCTGGAACAGCGATGGATAGCCCGGCTGTCTAATTACAACTTCGTGATCAAGTATAGAGCAGGCCGAAAGAATGGAAATGCAGACGCCTTATCCTGGATGCCGCACTTGAGAGACGTGGAAGAAGAACCGGTAGAACTTGAAGAAATTGAACTACCCGCCTTCCATCGTCCCAAGGTAGGACAGTATCAATCCAGTGCCTACCAGAAACATCAACAGGTGAATCTCAACCCATTAGCACACCACAGATGGGCTGACACTCAAGACAGCAATCCAGCTGTGAAGTTGGTGAAAGAACTGCTGACTGAGCAAAGTGCGTATCCCAATGAAAATGCACCGAAAGAGACACATCAACTCTGGAAAGAGAGAGGCAAAATGTTCCTGTACCAAGGAAAGCTGTGCAGAAGATATACCAATCCAAAGACGCATGAGCTAGTATGGCAGATCATTGTGCCTAAACAAGATGTAAAAATGGTCCTAGAAGCTTATCACAATGGTGCTGGTCACTTCGGGTGGAAAAAGCTAGAAGTACTTTTAAGAGAAAGATTCTACTGGGTTGGAATGAGAAGATCAATTGAAGAATGGTGCAGAAACTGTGGTCCGTGCAACCTCAGAAGAAAAGATCTAAAAAACCAAAGAGCACCACTCCAGCCTATAGTTACCAAGCAACCACTTGAGCTCGTAGCAATAGACCACGTGAAATTGACACCAAGCCGGTCCGGCTATGTCTATGCTTTAACCATAGTGGACCATTACTCACGTTTCTTGGTAGTAGTGCCTGTGAAAGATCTCACTGCAAAGACAGCAGCTAAGGCCTTCCAGACCTACTTTTGCAGACCCCATGGATATCCGGAACAAGTACTCGCAGACCAAGGCACAGCATTTGAATCAGAGATCTTCAGAGAATTTTGCAATATGTATGGCTGCAAGAAGATCCGTACAACAGCCTATCATCCGCAAACAAATGGCTTATGCGAAAAAATGAACCATATTGTAATCGATCTCTTAAAGACTTTACCAGAGACAGAGAGAAACCTATGGCCAGAGAAATTGCCTGACTTGGTAGACCTCTATAACAATGTCCCGGTAAGCTCCACAAACTGTACCCCAGCTTACCTTATGCGTGCAAGACCTGGCAAGCTACCAATAGATCTAGAAATGGGCATCGTAAAACCTGACGCAGAAGTGCAGGATTCTAACTGGGACTTCCTACGCCAACAACAATATCGCCAAGTGCAAGAATGCGTAGAAAGGAATCTCCAGAAAACTAGAGAAAGACAAGAGCAATACTTCAACCAGAATGCTCTAGCAACCCCATTAAAACCTGGTGATCAAGTGCTCAAGAGAAACCGTCGCACTAATAAACTGGACAATCAGTGGGAATCCGTCCCATATACAGTTTTACCAATGAGAGTGAACAATCCTAAAATGTGTCTTATAAGCAAAGATGGTGGATTAACATCAGTACTAATGTCAAGAGACAATCTAAAACTATGTCCAGAGACATTGAAAGAAAAAGAAGTCATTCAACTTGAACCAGAAGTTATTCAACCAGTACCGGTTCAACTTGTTAAAGAAAAAGAAGAAGATGGAGTATATCACACCTATCTAGGAGACTTTCCTAAAACCTGGCCCACCTACAATGGTGCAGTAGTAGTTCCCATGATGGCTTTCTATCAAACACCAGACCCTGTACCACAAGAAGTCCCAAGACAGGAAGAACAAATTCCTAGTAATAATAGTCCTGGACACGGTGGAATTGCCAACCCCACAAATGTGGAATTATCCCTAGCAGAACCAGAAGTACTTACTAGGTATACGTCCACTCACACCATCACATTGAGTACACCCAGTACACAAGCGTTACGCAGATCACAGCGTAGTACTCAGGGTCAATTACCAGCAAGATATGCAGACTATCAAATGTAAATAGATATTTCAACCAGAAATACCTGAAAGGAACTTGTTTTAGTTGTTAATTAGTAGTTATTAGATGTAACGTTAAAAAAAAAAAAAAGCCCAGTACCTACAGAGACTATTCTGTATGAACTACTTGCATATTCTTGAGTTCTTTTCTTCATTTATCAGCCCGGAGGCGGTAAATTAAAGCTCCGGAAAGACAGTTTTTTTTGAACATTCTTAAATTATTCATAAACTTTGTTGGAAAAATGGACGCTAATTGCAGTGCCTTTCCTAACAAATAAATAGCCCTCAAGGACAGAGCTGTATTAATGGACGCTATTTGAAGTGACTTTTTACAAGACTCTATTTTTTTTTAAACTTGAGTGGTTTTTGTAACTTTTTATTTATTTTTAAGACTCTGTAGATATTATCTGTTATATCTTATGTTTATTGTCCCACAGTCCCGGAGTACTGTTCTTAACTAAGGGGGAATGTGGCGCCCCTGCGGGTATTAGCCACAGTATAAGATCATAATAGTTGCACTCACTTAGAAAGCCAAGCCACTGCACTACCACCTTTGGCCAGTAGGGGGAGCTCCAGAGACACCAGAGACTTCCCTAGAGATAAAACACTGGTTTGAGGTAAATTTTCAGACAGTTGGAGCCAAGAGCTCAGAGTGACAGGAGCTGCATTGAGTTCCTGAGGACTGGCTGACAATTTTCTAGGGCCAAGCCATCGGTCTGAGGAGGAGAAAACTGATAAGAGAAACACTTTCAGAACCGGGTAGCATCATTATCTACCCTAGATAAAAAGCGCAGATACGGATACCGGATCCGTGGCTGCATTAGCTATATACCATACAGCAACCGGAAAAACGTGAGGTAACAACAAGCTTCACAGGGCCAGACACAGCAACATACTAAGAGTTCAGCAGTACTCCCGGAGGGGGTAAGCAGAGAGAGACAAAGGACTCAAGTTGCCTGTTGAGTGGGACCCAGAGAGGACAGATTTGGGCCGGCAGCGAGTTCACACACGGCAGCAGGGCCACATAGACAGCGCAAGCAGGAGGTAAAGGACCCGGTGGGGCCTGAGCAACTGAACCCCTATTGCAGACTCCGGAGACGGGACTTGTTGTATTATAGTTTGGTTGAAAGTAAACCAGTTAAACCTCATCTGTGCCTCAGCCTCTGATTTAACAGCTACCATCTATCCAGGATTGGGACCATCACCGCTGAGAGAATTTGCTGTGAATCAAGTAAGTGTCTGTGTCCTTAACATCTCCTCACCATACTTCCATCTTCATCCATCATTAACTTTAACATCACCTGTCCAGGGGACCCTACAGCCCTACCCGGAAAAGGGCTATACCATCTCAGCTGCCTCTCACCATCATCCCCTGGCCAGTACAAGGCAGCGGTGGCCATATATAGCCACATTATTCTGGGTGGCGTCACGACAATAACATCTACAAACTTTATAAATTATATAAACTTCTAAATCCCCTGTAAATACCCCCTTTTAGGAGTGTGCCAGCCTGGGGCCACGGCCTGGGTCCAGCCACCAGTGACTCCCCCAAGGAAAGGGACCCTGCGCCGGGTATCCCGGTCCCCTAAGCTGGGCGGCACATATACAAGTTTAAACTAGATTATTGTCTTCATGGAATCAGTTTAAGCACAGTAAATGTGTCAGCTCTGCATACTATTAAAGGGAACCTGTCACCTGATTCTAAGCCCCTACACTATCTCTAGCTGTCCCTACACCTTCCTAGCAGCTCCCTATCTATCCCTTTCTTATCTAAAGTGTCCCTATTAAACATGTGTAAATGAAGTATAAACTTACTGCAGTCCCCGTGGTTGGGGGACTGGGTAGGCGTGGCCACGCTTCCTTCCACACACCTCTGTGGTGTAATGCACGCCCCGCTGGGCGGCATTATTCTGTGTCCTCTCTGCCCCCATTCTTTGGAATCTCCCGCCCTCTGTGTAGTTCTATGCACCGGCTGGACGTCACATCCGGCGCGGTGCATTATGGGGCCGGTCACGTGATCAGCCCCAGTGCATTATGGGCTTGATCACGTGATCGGCCCGGCTCCGCGCATACGCAATGCGCTTATTGCAGCCGGGCCGATCACGTGATCGGCCCCATAATGTACTAGAGCCGATCACGTGACCAGCCCCCTAATGCACCACGCCGGATGTGACGTCCGGCCGGTGCATAGAACTACACAGAGGGCGGGAGATTCCAAAGAATGGGGGCCGAGAGGACACAGAATAATGCCGCCCAGCGGGGCGTGCATTACACCACAGAGGGGTGTGGAAGGAAGCGTGGCCACGCCTACCCAGTCCCCCAACCACGGGGACTGCAGTAAGTATATACTTCATTTACACATATTTAATAGGGACACTTTAGATAAGAAAGGGACAGATAGGGAGCTGCTAGGAAGGTGTAGGGACAGCTAGAGATAGTGTAGGGACTTAGAATCAGGTGACAGGTTCCCTTTAAGGTTATAAAAAATACTGTAGTGTTCTGAATGCTAAGTTTCAAACATTTTTAATTTTTTAATATTATGATATTTATGTTAGCGCAATATACAGCTTGAAAGTTTCTAAATGCAGTTTATGTCTGTGCCAAAACAGTGGGGCTCCATTGTAAAACAGTTTGTGCTGTGTTTGGCAGCTTTTGGGCTTTATTGACTTTGCCTTTCATTGATTTGAATCGGTTTTGGAAGTTCAGCAAGCTGTTCGTCGAACAATTCGCCTAACATATGCCAATTCGGTGAACCAAACCCAGACCTCAAAAGGTTCCCTTATCTCTAGTCACAAAGTAGGTATACCTGTCATTGACCCCTGTTATATAGACCTCAATGGTGGTAACCTGCTGATAGGACCTGTAGGTGCATGCTTCATGTGGCGTGTTGCACAGCAGCACCGAGGGAAGCACTCAGCACACATGCCCCATCCCACATGACCACATCACCTGATGCTATGGCCAAAGATGTGTGCATTGCCCAGGAGACAAGATGCTAATAAGGACTTGCCTACCAACAAAAACAAATTGTACTCCCACAAAGCACCACCAGCAGCCAAGCACCACATGCCACATGGATTTAAAGTCAATGGATGAAACTGTACTGTATATAGACAGAATAGATAAATGTGGCATATTATCCATATATGTCAGCTGACACAAGGCATAAATATGTTTAGACAAAAACAATTCATATTAAACCATGTTCCAAATTATTATGCAAATTGGTTTTTAGTGTCATAGGTTTTTTTTTTTTCAATGAAACCCATTTCATGTTGTTGTGTATCAGGGTTGTTTGGATCACTGAAATCAATCTCAGATACCTGTGATAATTAGTTTGTCAGGTGAGCCCAATAAAAGGAAAACTGGATGTTCCACAATATTGAGCAGGCCACAGTTTTCAAGTAACATGGGAAAGAAAAAGGTTCTCTCTGCTGCCGAAAAGCAACAAATAGTGTAATGCCTTGGACAAGGGATGAAAACATTAGATATTGCAAGAAAACTTAAGCCTGTGAAGAGATTTGTGGCTGATTCTGAGCACAGACATGTTCGTGCAGATAAAGACAGAATGAGGAAGATTTCTGCCAGGCAAGTTCATCGGATTAAGAAAGCAGCTGCTAAAAAGGCCTTACAAACCAGCAAACAGATATTTGAAGCTGCTGGTGCCTCTGGAGTCCCTCGAACCTCAAGGTGTAGGATCCTTCAAAGGCTTGTTGTGGTGCATAAATCTACTATTTGGCCACCCCTAAACAGTGCTCAAAAGCAGAAATTGTTGCAGTGGGCCCAGACATACATGAAGACTAATTTTCAAACAGTCTTGTTTACTAATAATCCTGGACGGTCCATATGAATGGAGTAGTGGATGGTTGGTAGATGGCCACCATGTCCCAACAAGGCTGCGACATCAGCAAGGAGGTGGAGGAGACCTTTTTGGCCCGGAATCATTGTGAAACAGCTGGTTCCTGAAGGTGTGAAAATGACCTCTGCAAAGTATATAGAGTTTCTGACTGAGAAATTTTTTCCATGGTAGAAAAAGCAAAAATGTGCCTTCAAGAGCAAAATAATCTTCATGCATGACAATGCACCATCTCATGCTGCAAAGAATAACTCTAGGTCATTGGCTGCATAAAAGGAGATAAACTAATGGTGTGACCACCATCTTCCCCTGACTGCAACCCTATAGAGAACTTTTGGAGTATAAACAAGCTAAAGATCTATGAGGGTGGGAGTCAGTTCACATCAAAACAGCAGCTCTGGGAGGCTATTCTGACATCATCCAAAGAAATACAAGCAGAAACTCTCCAGAAACTCACAAGTTCAATGGATGCAAGAATTGTGAAGGTTATATCAAAGAAGGTTTCCTATATTAACATGTAACTTGACCTGTTAGGATGTTTTGGAGTTAAATAGCTTTTTATTTCAGTGAATGTGACCTCCTAATGCTGCAAATTCAACAAATGAGCATTTTCAGTTCTTTCAAACATATCAAATGTTTAGAAAGTCTACTCTGCCTGATAATTTGGAACAGTGCATTTAGAGGGTTTTTTTTTAATTTTGATTATACTGTTATCATTGGGAGGTTTCTTCAATAAAATTTGATGTAAACTCTAACGGTTGAAGACTTTTATTACACTGACTGTCATTTGAACCAACCATTTAGTAAAATCAGAGAAAAACAACATTTGTATAATCATTTGGAACATTGTGTATATTCACACCCAATAATCAAGTAAATATTTTAATGCATCATAGCAGTAGATTAAACAAGCACAATATGTATATCAGCATGCACAATTGCAATAGTGATAAACAACTTGCAATTAATGTCAGCTCACATGTGCCTTGGTGTATGGTCCCCACTCCGCAGGAAATCAAAAGAAAAAGTTCTGGACCACCTCCATTCTGTTTCCATAAAAAATTCCCTTTTTATTGATTTAATTAAAAGCATTAAAATCAGGATAACCAGGGTATATACAGAGTGTTTTAAAGAATAGAGAAATCAGGCAACATGTTTATGGCCTCCACGGCCCTTGTTCACTGCCCAAATGCTCACTAGACCCAAGTGAACTATATACTTGTGAAGCCTACTCACTAATCAATTAAACCTGCAACACATGCACAACACTGAAAGGCCTGCACTTGCAATTTTAACATGTGTAGCAAATTTAACTGATTAGTGAGTAGGATTTACAAGTATATAGTTTATTTTTGTCTAGTGAGCATTTGGGCAATGAACTAGGGCCGTGGAGGCCAGAAATGCATTATTTTACTATTCTGTAAAACACTCTTTATGTACCGGTCTATCCTGGTGTCAATGCTTTTAATGAAAATGTTTAAGAAGGAATTTTTTATGACAATGGAATGGAGCTGGTCCAGAACTTTTTCTTCCAATTGTGGTAAACAGTTTATATTGCTACCATCATAAGGAAAGAATCTATAACTACAGATAGAATAGGCTGCATATAAGAACCAAGATATTATCAATAAAGCATAAATAATTTATAACTACCTAGAACATATATATATGAGCTCCCAAGAACATATATATATATATATATATATATATATATGCATACAGTTGTGGCCAAGAGTATTGACACCCCTGCAATTCTGTCAGATACTACTCAGTTTCTTCCTGAAAATGATTGCAATCACAAATTCTTTGGTATTATTATCTTCATTTAATTTGTCTTCAATGAAAAAACTCAAAAAGAATTGTCCTAAAGCCAAATTGGATATAATTCCACACCAAACATTAAAAAAAGGGGGTGGACAAAAGTATTGGAACTGTTAGAAAAAACATGTGATGCTTCTCTAATTTGTGTAATTAACAACACCTGTAACTTACCTGTGGCACCTAACAGGAGTTGGCAATAACTAAATCACACTTGCAGCCAGTTGACATGGATTAAAGTTGACTCAACCTCTGTCCTGTGTCCTTGTGTGTACCACATTGAGCATGGAGAAAAGAAAGAAGACCAAAGAACTGTCTGAGGACTTGAGAAACCAAATTGTGAGGAAGCATGAGCAATCTCAAGGCTACAAGATCATCTCCAAAGACCTGAATATTCCTGTGTCTACCGTGCGCAGTGTCATCAAGAAGTTTAAAGTTTAAAGAAGTTTTAGTACTGTGGCTAACCTCCCTAGATGTGGATGGAAAAGAAAAATTGATGAGAGATTTCAACGCAAGATTTTGCGGATGGTGGATAGAGAACCTCGACTAACATCCAAACAAGTTCAAGCTGCCCTGCAGTCCGAGGGTACAACAGTGTCAACCCGTACTATCCGTCGGCGTCTGAATGAAAAGGGACTGTATGGTAGGATACCCAGGAAGACCCCACTTCTTACCCCGAGACATAAAGAAGCCAGGCTGGAGTTTGCCAAAACTTACCTGAAAAAGCCTAAAACGTTTTGGAAGAATGTTCTCTGGTCAGATGAGACAAGGTGCATGGAACTGCACCGAAATGCGTAGGAAATAAAGAAGAATACTGCTGCAAGATATATCTTGCATTCCTTGTGTTACCTGTGGAATCTGCAGCGCGGACTGTTACACACCTTGCTTCCCAAAATTTTGCCACTTCTTACCCCGAGACATAAAAAAGCCAGGCTGGAGTTTGCCAAAACCTACCAGAGAAAGACTAAAACTTTTTGGAAGAATGTTCTCTGGTCAGATGAGACAAAAGTAGAGCATTTTGGGCAAAGGCATCAACATAGAGTTTACAGGAGAAAAAAAGAGGCATTCAAAGAAAAGAACACGGTACCTACAGTCAAACATGGCGGAGGTTCCCTGATGTTTTGGGGTTGCTTTGCTGCCTCTGACACTGGACTGCTTGACCGTGTGCATGGCATTATGAAGTCTGAAGACTACCAACAAACTATGCAGCATAATGTAGGGACCAGTGTGCGAAATCTGGGTCTCCCTCACAGGTCATGGGTCTTCCAGCAGGAGAATGACACAAAACACACTTCAAAAAGCACTAGAAAATGGTTTGAGAGAAAGCACTGGAGACTTCTAAGGTGGCCAGCAATGAGTCCAGACCTGAATACCATAGAACACCTGTGGAGAGATCTAAAAATGGCAGTTTGGAGAAGGCACCCTTCAAATATCAGGGACCTGGAGCAGTTTGCAAAAGTCAATGGTCTAAAATTCCAGCAGAGCATTGTAAGAAACTCATTGATGGTTACCGGAAGCGGTTGATTGCAATTGTTTTGGCTAAAGGTTGTGCAACCAAGTATTAGGCTGAGGGTGCCAATACTTTTGTCTGGCCCATTTTTGGAGTTTTGTGTGAAATGATCAATGTTTTGCTTTTTGCTTTATTATCTTTTGTGTTTTTTGATTGAAGACAAATTGAATGAAGATAATAATACCAAAGAATTTGTGATTGCAATCATTTTCAGGAAGAAACTGAGTATTATCTGACCGAATTGCAGGGGTGTCAATACTTTTGGCCACAACTGTATACAGGCCATGTGTGCACAGATAATAAAGAGAACAAACAAACTCATGATTACTGTTACAAAAAAAGTACAATAGTACATATTTTACAGAAAGTTTAAATACAGACCTATATTAGGAAATATTATTAAGCATAGAGCAACCAAGAGGAGTAAATAAGAAAAATAAACTAACATAGAAGAAAAAAACTGAAAAGGAAAAAAAAAATAAACAAAAAAAAAATCTCAATCTAATGCATACAATTTGTGATTGAATACCTGTACTAAACCATAACATTTATACCATAAGAGAAAGAGGAAAAAGCAAAACAAGTAGCCTACCATATTAATATTCATTAAACCCACAAATAGGGATGGATGAACAGTTTGGACTTCACAGGGCTGTTGACCGTGGCTTCTCTGTTAAAGTAAGGCAACTCTCAATACAATTTATATACTTACTGGGAAGGCATTTTCCCTTCTTGGTGTCGCACGGCGCTGTGCCACCTCCGGCAGCCCCTTATCTTCTGAGCGTACATAATTGGCTGTTTGAGCTGGTCACATGATTAATCCCGGAAGATGACGAGAGGCCGGAAATGACGCAGCGGTGCGGCACAGCTGGAAGGAATAACGTGGTGTATTAACTGTTACTTTCACAGAGGAACCGAAGTCACGAACCAGGTGAAATCCGAACAATTCACCTATCTCCACCTAAAAACTTTTATATATCGGATCTTACTTATGAAGTGTATTATAATAATAAGCCAAATATAATGCAATGAGATAGGTAAATGTTATTTTCTCCACATTCTGAATAAAAAAGCATGTTATAGTGACAGAATAGTAATAATGATATTCCTCAGTAACTTTCATATAAATATACCGTATATACTCGTGTATAAGCCAACCAGTGTATAAGCCGACCCCCCTACTTTTGCCCCCAAAACCTGGGAAAACCTATTGATTCGTGTATAAGCCGAGGGTGGACCCCAGCACAGGTATACAGCCCCCAGCAGTGTGGTATACAGCAGCCTCTTCAGTGGTATATACAGGCCCCAGTAGTGTTACAGCAGCAGCCCCAGTGGTATATACAGCAGCAGCCCCAGTGGTATATACAGCAGCAGCCACAGAGGTATATACAGCAGCAGCCCCAGAGGTATATATAGCAGCAGCCTCAGAGGTATATACAGCAGCAGCCCCAGAGGTATATATAGCAGCAGCCTCAGAGGTATATACAGCAGCAGCCCCAGAGGTGT
This sequence comes from Allobates femoralis, assembly GCA_033576535.1. Lineage (NCBI taxonomy): Eukaryota > Metazoa > Chordata > Amphibia > Anura > Aromobatidae > Allobates > Allobates femoralis. Next base: position 241,582,048 of record JARQOC010000002.1, on the reverse strand, counting down.
ATATAGCAGCAGCCCCAAAGGTATATATAGCAGCAGCCTCAGAGGTATATATAGCAGCAGCCTCAGAGGTATATAAAGCAGCAGCCCCAGAGGTACCTGTATATATAGCAGCGGCCCCAGAGGTAAATATAGCATCAGCCCCAGAGGTATACAGCAGCAGCCCGCCCGCCACCCCCATCAGTATACAGGCGCCCCCCCATCAGTATCCAGGGCCCCCCCCTTGCTGCCGCAAACCTGTAAAGTAAGATCATTATACTTATCACTGTCCTGTCGCCGCCGTCCCCGCTCTGCATCGCGCTCCTCTGGCTTCATCCGGCTTCTTCCGGCTTCCTCCTCTGGCGCACAGACAATGACGTCATTGCCTGCGCCCACCAGAGGAGGAAGCCTGAAGAAGCCGGATGAAGCCGGAGGAGCGTGATGCAGAGCGGGGACGGCGGCGACAGGACAGTGATAAGTATAATGATCTTACTTTACAGGTTTGCGGCAGCAAGGGGGGGGGCCCTGGATACTGATGGAGGGGCGCCTGTATACTGATGGGGGTGGCGGGCGGGCGGCCTGCAGTATGACTCGCGTATAAGCCGAGGGGGGGACTTTTCAGCCTAATTTTTGGGCTGAAAAACTCGGCTTATACGCGAGTATATACGGTAAATAAGTTAACCTATATTTTCTATCAATAATGCATTATTAGGTCCTGTCTGTGGTTCTGACCAAATGGTACCCTGATTTCTAGAGCAAAGATCTAGTTACTCTTACAATTTAATAACTTTCTTCTATGGTCTCCTCTCAAAAATGTACTCACTTTTTCAATGCCCTGAAATACAAGACTTTTCACATCCCCTTTGTGTACCTGTGCAAAATGCAATGACACTTTTGATATGCATGTAGCGAAGGGGTTAACTACATCTGATGTTTTCTGATGCAGATTTTAACGGTCCCTCTGTACAGCCTATGTATTGTATCCTGCATTCTTTACATTTAACCTGGTGCATCATGGACGCATATTATGACTAAGAACATCTGAGTTCCTAACATGTTATTGTGACTCCTTAGTCCCATTGTCTTGGTTTTAACTTGTTCACAATAAATGAAGTTTTTTTTTTCCACATTACCTGGATTCCGTACTGGATTTGTGCCTTCTTATGACATCATGAAGGCGGTATTACAATTATTTAAGTCTCTAACAATGAATTCTTTGTTATTGTGAATTGATTTGAATTTATTGGATTTATGGGCAAATGAACAACATTTGCATTTTCTAGCACTACATTTGAAAAAAAAAACTTTAAACCTAACCAGGTATTGCTGAATATTGATTAAAAGATTGTCTTGGTTGTCCTTTTGATTATAAAAAAAATAACATCATTCCAATTTCATTCAGTCAATTTGACAACTACAACTACCCAAACTAGAATTAATAAACACATTTTCTGATTATATGAATTGTCTTTTCTTATATACTGTATGCTTGTACAATACACTCCAGGTAATTGGTCAGGCCAAGACTGCAGGGTGGCTGGAAACCTTGGGAATGATCCTATACACTAATAAATTAAAAATCAAGCCAAAAAATTTTACTTCAAAACATTCACCTATATCCCTGATGCTCTTTCCTTTTTTATCTATTATTTTTTTCCCTCTCTGCTTTCCCTCTCAGCTTACTTTCTTTTTCTATCACCTTATTCAGTCACAAGTTCTTTTTAGGCTGGAGCCACACTGTCATGCATCAAACACGGACCGTGCTTAATGCATGACAGGGATGGAAGTGTAGTGTGTGTTTTGCGTCAGTGTGGTGCGTGTGGGTGAGTGTGCATGACTGTATGCATGTGAGTGTGCTGCGAGTGTGCTGCATGAGTGCATGTGTGGTGCCTGTCGGCGTGATGCTGTCCACGGTCCTGAAGTTTGGTCGGCGGGATTTCTCAGCAATGTAATCCCACCGAACCAACTTCTGTACCGTCGACAGCATTTACCGGCATTTATTTGAAATTGTCGGTTTTCCGGCATAGTAAGTAATCATCTTTCACTGCTGTGACAGCAGTGGTGAAAGATGATTCATAAAAAGACAGCCACGGTCCACAGTTTGAATTTGCCGGGATTAATGTGCGTGTTAACGCCATCTGCAGCCTCTGTGCTGCATGTCAGCTGTAAGGCTGCAGATGCGGCTAATAAGCCGGTTTATGCAGGGTTAACCCCATGTTTGTGTGGTCCCAGCTTGTGTGCATAGCTGGTTAAAGCTGGGTGCTGACCATGGTCCTAAAGCTTTTCAGATTGCAATCAGCACCCAGCTTTAACAAGCTGTGCATTGTAATCAGAGAGTGAAATTTCAGAACCAAGGACAGCGGCTGTCATTTTACACTCTTATGGAACAGTAGCATGGACAGCTCCTGAGTGCTGGAGCCACCCAGAAAATACAGTAATTTACTGAATAGCACTAATTGTCGGCTCTTATTATTAAACTTCACTAACCCCTGCTGACACATTCTGTGATGTCAGCTTGTGTCCAGGGAGTGTGGGCTTACCCGGACACAAGTTGGCATAACACAAACATGGGGTTAACCCTGCATAAATCGGCCTATTAGCCGTATCTGCAACCTCACAGCTGACATGCAGCACAGAGGCTGCAGATGGAGTTAATATGCAGATTAACCCCGGCAAATTAAAACTGTGGAAAGCGACTGTGTTTTTATGATTCATTTTTCACAGCTGCTGTCACAGCGATGAAAGATGATTGCATACTGTGTTGGGAAATCGGCAAATTCTAACACCACTGCTTTGACAGCAGCAATGTTTGAATACATTGTAATAGCACACTCGTGCAACTATCGCACAGTGTGCTGTATGGGTGAGAGTTTCTTTTGCACCCATATACTTTGAATGGGCACTCTTACGAGGAAATCGCAGGTTGCGAAATCATAGCATGCTGTGATTGAACTCGCATTTCTCTCACAATGCGAGTTCATTGCGTGTAAGATGCACAAATGTGACCTGTATAATTTACTGATACTGATCCAAGTGCAATGCGAGTCTCCCTTGCAGTGCACTCGCGCGAGGCACACGGATAGTGTGCCTTCAGCCTTATATACACAATAACACTTTCTCAGCAATATATTGGCCTAATGATTTAAAGCACAAAAACCATGCTGATCCTACAGTGATGCTGACTGTTGCAACTTAAGTACTCTTTAGAGTCGCTGAGGCCCCCTCACCATGTTTTTTTTCCGGGAAACGGTCCTTTTTTTTTTCTGAATCCATCTCCATAGACTCCATGTTATGTGCCGCGGACATCACCAGATTTGTTTCTGTCCGTTTTTTTTTGCTGTACCCATAATCGGAGCAGTCTCCGACTCTGGGTACAGGAAAGAACATGACAAAAATGGATCCCTGACTGAATTGACTCAAACAGATGGCCATATAGCACCAATCCATGCCCATTGGGATGCATGGAAGGCCAATGTGTTCACCTGCCTATTTATTTCAACACGGATCCCCAAACATGTGGTGTGAAGCCAGCCTGAGTCACATTCTTTGGCACTGGGCCTGTGCTGCTTTACAATATACAGTTGTGGCCAAAAGTATTGACACCCCTGCAATTCTGTCAGATAATACTCAGTTTCTTCCTGAAAATGATTGCAATCACAAATTCTTTGGTATTATTATCTTCATTTAATTTGTCTTCAACGAAAAAACACAAAAGAAAATGAAGCAGAAAGCAAAACATTGATCATTTCACACAAAACTCCAAAAATGGGCCAGACAAAAGTATTGGCATCCTCAGCCTAATATTTGGTTGCACAACCTTTAGCCAAAATAACTGCGATCAACCGCTTCCGGTAACCATCAATGAGTTTCTTACTAGGGATGAGCGAGTACCTTAATAATCGTGCTTGCTAAACTCACAACGAGTAGGTAGCGGTACTCGCTACTCGTTGCGAGTATAGCGAGTACGAATAATTTCGCAGTGTATCTATAGATACACTGCGAAAGTAGCCTAAAAGTGAGTAAAAGTTGTTAAAAAATAATAAACTTACATACTCACCTTCCGACGCCTGCACCGGGATCGGCAGGGAAGCCATCCGATCGCTGCACAAGGACCATTCACTACCAGCCAATCAGATGGCCGATAGCGATCTGGCCAATCAGATGGCGTCACATCACAACCATGTCATCGCTAGCGGACACCTGATTGGCCAGTTTGCAAGGTCCTGATAATACATCTAGGACCTTGCAAATTTGCCAATCAGGTGGCCGCTAGCGATCATGTAGTTGTGACATGGCGCCATCTAATTGGCCAGATCGCTACCGGCCATCTGATTGGCTGGTAGTGAAAGGTCCTTGTCCACCGTTCGGATGGCTTCTCTGCCACTCCTGGTGCAGGCGTTGTAAGGTGAGTATGTAAGTTTATTATTTTTTAACAACTTTTAATTACTTTTAGGCTACTTTCGCAGTATATCTATAGATACACTGCGAAAGTATTAGGACTACTCGCTACTCTCGAGTACACATAAGTACTCGAAGAGTAGCGAGTAGCCCGAATACCGCTTCTATTCGGCGAACACCGAATAGTAGCGTGTATACTCGCTCATCCCTATTTCTTACAATGCTCTGCTGGAATTTTAGACCATTCTTCTTTGGCAAACTGCTCCAGGTCCCTGATATTTGAAGGGTGCCGTCTCCAAACTGCCAATTTTAGATCTCTCCACAGGTGTTCTATGGGACTCAGGTCTGGACTCATTGCTGGCCACCTTAGAAGTATCCAGTGCTTTCTCTCAAACCATTTTCTAGTACTTTTTGAAGTGTGTTTTGGGTCATTGTCCTGCTGGAAGATCCATGACCTCTGAGGAAGACCCAGCTTTTTCACACTGGGCCCTACATTATGCTGCAAAATTTGTTGGTAGTCTTCAGACGTCATAATGCCATGCACATGGTCAACTAGTCCAGTGCAAGAGGCAGCAAAGCAACGCCAAAACATCAGGGAACCTCCACCATATTTGACTGTAGGGGTCGTGTTCTTTTCTTTGAATGCCTCTTTTTTTCTCCTTTAAACTCTATGTTGATGCCTTTGCCCAAAAAGCTCTACTTTTGTCTCATCTGACCAGAGAACATTCTTACAAAACGTTTTAGGCTTTCTCAGGTAAGTTTTGGCAAACTCCAGCCTGGCTTTTTTATGTCTCAGGGTAAGAAGTGGGGTCTTCCTGGGTATCCTACCATACAGTCCCTTTTCATTAGGACGCCGACGGATCGTACGGGTTGACACTGTTGTACCCTCGGATTGCAGGGCAGCTTGAACGTGTTTGGATGTTAGTCAAGGTTCTTCATCCATCATTCGCACAATCTTGCGTTGAAATCTCTCGTCAATTTTTCTTTTCCGTCCACATCTAGGGAGGTTAGCCACAGTGCCATGTTCTTTAAACGTCTTGATGACACTGCGCACGGTAGACACAGGAACACTCAGGTCTTTGGAGATGGACTTGTGGCCTTGAGATTGCTCATGCTTCCTCACCATTTAGTTTCTCAAGTTCTCAGACAGTTCTTTGGTCTTCTTTCTTTTCTCCATGACAATGTGGTACACACAAGGACACAGGACAGAGGTTGAGTCAACTTTAATCCATGTCAACTGGCTGCAAGTGTGATTTAGTTATTGCCAATACCTGTTAGGTGCCACAGGTAAGTTACAGGTGCTGTTAATTACACAAATTAGAGAAGCATCACATGATTTTTCTAACTGTGCAATACTTTTGTCCACCCTCTTTTTTATGCTTGGTGTGGAATTATATCCAATTTGGCTTTAGGGCAATTTTTTTTGTGTTTTTTCATTGAAGACAAATTAAATAAAGATAATAATACCAAAGAATTTGTGATTGCAATCATTTTCAGGAAGAAACTGAGTATTATCTGACAGAATTGAAGGGGTGTCAATACTTTTGGCCACAACTGTATATAGCATCCACATTAGCGGGGTCTACTTTATGGTGCAGGCTGCACAGGGATGGTGCATTAAAATCTATTATTTTTATACATTTTCTTTGGACTTAGCTGCAGGTTGGATCATATGCTCAGGCACTCAGATGACCACAGTGTGATTTAAATAAATAGATATAAATACATATATATATATATATATATATATATATATATATAAAAATCAAAAAACGAAACAGCACAATACTTCACCGTCGGGTGCAAGGCCCTTCTACCATTCCAATGGTAATTTAGATAGTTGAATAAATGAAAGGCAGCACTTCCTTCATAAGATCCAAATGGGGAAGCAAAATTAAAGGACATTCTAAAGGAGGAAGAGTTGATGAAATTCAAAGAGCAAGTTAATACACGTATAACGAAATTACGCTCAGAATTGGAGGAAGGCAAGAGGAGGAAGTGGTTAAGAGATACAGAAGATTATTCTAATGGAAATGTATATAACTGGCAACGTGAGGGTGTAGGGAAATGGCGAAATACAGGTGGTAAAAATCCTAATCTGCTATGTACATGTGGAAAGGTTTATTTTATAATGGACTTTGTTCATAGATACAGAACCAAGGAACAACGAAGGAAAAGAAGAGGAGGAAGGCGACACTACCGGCGGCAAAAAAGACAAGCGGGGAAAAGGGAAGCTACAGAGGAAGCCACCGTTGAAAACGTAAAAGAGGACTTGGTAGTAAACCTTTCAAGTAAGATACTGACAGAAATGCAGATATCTGTTTTGAATAAGGGATTGGGCTTTGGTCCAAATGCATTTACTGATTTTTTCCAATTATCACTAGACCTGCAAAGTTTTTTTAGATCATTAAAATTAAAGGAGTGGTTTAGTACCAAGGAGAGTAAATCTAAAATGGCGACTTGTGATTTTGATATGACATGTTTAGGTATAAAAAAGAAGAGTAATTTTATGCCTCCAGTTAGTTCTACAGTAATTGAGTCCTTTGCTGCAGCTGTCACTAGGGAAGTTGACTTACTGAAGGTTAAGAATAATGGAGGCTTTAGAAAGCCCAATATTAAAACTCAGGAAATGATAGCTCTTAATGACCTTGCCCATGACGACAGCATTATAATAAAGAAAGCAGATAAGGGAGGGGCAGTTGTCGTCATGGACAAGGTCAGGTATATTAAAGAGGTTAGGAGACAGTTGGGTGACCCGGGGGTCTACCAGAGGCTGGATAGGGATCCAAAATTTGAAGTAGCACGTAAAGTTGGGGTGATCCTGAAAGAGGCATGTAATAAGAGATTGATTGATCAGGACCTCCTCGATTTTATGACAATTGAGTATCCAACTACGCCAGTACTATATGTACTCCCTAAGATCCACAAGTCTCTGGTGGACCCGCCGGGTCGGCCGATAGTCTCCGGTACGAATTCAATTCTTTCCAATATAGGAATTTTCCTGGATAAGGTATTAAATCCTGTGGCAAGAGAGGCTGACTCATATATAAAAGATACTGGAGATTTTTTACGTAAGTTAAAAACCCTCTCTGTAAGTGGTGAAGTGATTTTAGCGTCTTTTGACGTGGTTTCACTTTACACGTCTATAGATAACGAACGGGGGTTGGCAGCTGTAGAGAAAAAATTGAGTGAAACAAATATGTCAGATGATGCTTGTCGCTTGGTGCTTGACCTCCTGGAACTAGTTTTGAAGAACAATTATTTTTTATTTGGAGATGATTATTTCCTACAATGCAGAGGTACAGCAATGGGGGCCAGTATGGCCCCAGCCTATGCAAATGTATTTATGCGGGTAATTGAGGAGGACCTTATCTATGTATCCCACCACTATGACTTTGTCGCCACGTGGTGGAGATACATAGATGATGTCTTCCTCATATGGACAGGAACAGAAGATGCTTTACACCAGTTCCATGGGTATCTCAATGAGATTGATGAGACGGTAAAATTCACGTTAGTTTATTCTAAATCCTCATTGCAGTTTTTGGATGTACAGGTTCTTTATCAGAATGATGAATTTATAACTAAATTGTATATAAAGGAGACAGATAGGAATGATTTGCTACATTTTAGTAGCCAGCACCCAGAGAATACCTTAAAATCCATCCCATTTAGCCAAATGACCAGAGTAAAAAAGATAGTAAACAGAGAGGAAGATCAAGAAGTGGCATTGAATGATATGGTCGCTAAATTCTCTGCAAGAGGTTATCCAAAGAAGTTATTGAAGGAGCAGAAAGATAAAGTAGCACAACTAGCTAGGTCAGATATTTTGGCAGAAAAAAATCCCACTGAACAGTTGAGGAGGGTCCCTTTTGTCTCAACTTTTAGTGAGGAGAGTGGGGAGGTTGCGAAAGTAATACGGAAACATTGGAAGATGCTTGGTAAATGTTTACCACATGTGAAAGAATTTAATGAGCCACCGCTGTTCTCATATAGACGGAACCAATGTCTGAGGGATAAACTCATACGCTCTGACATTGGCTCTATGAAAAAAGATGGGCAGAAGTATCTGACGGGTACAAGAAGGTTGGGGTGTTACCCCTGCCTATCATGTATCAATTGCAAACTAATGAATAAGGGCTCACACTTTATGCATCCAACAACTGGGCAACGGTTTGAGATCAGGCATTTTTTGACTTGCTCGTCGGAATACGTAGTTTACCTCCTAGAGTGTCCTTGTGCTAAATGGTATGTCGGAGAGACGACGTGGGATTTTAAGACACGTATTGCTCATCATCGACATACCATTAAGAAAAAAAGGAAGGATCTACCTGTCCCGAAACATTTTATAGAAATGGGACATACAGAAAGAGATCTAAGGTTCCGTCTGATAGACACAATCCCAGCGCAAAGACGGGGAGGGGACCGACAGAAATTGTTATTGAAAAGAGAGATGGAATGGATCCATAAGCTTAATACATTGAGACCAAATGGCCTTAACGTCGATTATAAAATTCATAGCCTATTGTAAAATATAACCCCCCAGTGTACTGGAGTCTAATCCACTACTGGTAGTAATTGGATAAACACTATTTGATATACATTATCTTGAAAGTGTTTTGTTTTAAGTAATTTTCTTTTTTCTCTCTTGATTCTAGAGATTTGGACGGAGGAATCCATAAGCTGCAACTTGGAAGTGAATCATGCTGTTCCATTTGTAAAATTCTCTATTGTGATAGCCAATATCCCTTCTTGGAAATTCATCCCAGTCTTTCTAGTAATTAAAATATACTTTGTTCTAATTGAGTCCATTGCATGCGTGTTATTCTATTAGAGATATAGGGTTGGTCACCTAAACAGAAGGACAATTGTCTCTTTGTATGCTTTATAGCGTACTTAACTGTATAAAGCCCACCAGGGCGGTGACTGTATGTTGGTTTTCCTTATATATATCAAAGACATGCATGGATTATAATTAAATAATTTCCCCATTTTTATTGCCTAATGTTTGCACTGATACCATGCAGGTGAAGTGATTTGGGTAATTTTAGGTATAATATAAGTTATAAGACATGAAAGGAATTGGTTCCAAGACTTATCCCGTTTTTACTGCGTAATCGCAGTTATGATGCGCTTAAGATCCACTTATAATCAGGTGAAGACCTAATATTCAGTGCCGCGGAATTGTTATGATTCCAAGATGGCGCGTGATATCGCGATATCCTGAGATGGTGGTGCGCATGCGCGGGAAGTAAGATAGGAGTAGGAACTTCAGGCGCCGCACTGCGCAGCTGCAGTGGGTGTATCAAGGTTCCCATTATGCATTGCGGACACACGAGACTCACGGAGATTCATGGAGGAGGAGATTTGGTTTTTTTCGCAATGGGCATGCGCAGTGGAGCAGCATGGACGCCAGGATCGTAATGGCGGAATTCACAATGTACAGTTGTAATATGGAGTCCTCTGATTGCAAGATAAGTGTCAGCTGGGTCTTGATTATAATAATTAAGATATAATACTGTGTATTATCATGAATATGGAGTTTTACACCATGTATAAAGGGTTATAGCACTGTATGCACTATATTATACACTTGTTAGCACTATGTATACCTAATATCATACTTGGATATGTAATTTATGCACAACACTGTACTAATTGGATGATTGTGAGCCCCTGTGAAGGGAGCTATATATATGTGAGCACTGCATTTGTTTATCACTACTTGATAAAGGCAAGAAGCCGAAACGTTGTAGTCCTAGGGCTAATAAACCCCATTTGGATCTTATGAAGGAAGTGCTGCCTTTCATTTATTCAACTATATATATATATATATATATATATATATATCTTAATGTTTTTTGTCCCCTTAATGGGCTAGATGTTGCAATCCTTTGATTGCTTGTTCAATACTGATAGACAGATGGCGCTAGCCAACCTGGGTGCAATAGTAAGGCACATAACTGCTACAGAAGGGCATTGATCAATACAATCTTAACACAGTGGGGGCCCTGCAAAAGATTATAAATGAAAAAAATACTAATTCCTCACTTCTCACGTCTAATGCCACCTCCAATGCTCATCAGGCACTGAAGCCTGGTCTCCTCACGTTAGACTGGGACTTCCAGCTGCAACTAACTCCAAGATGTCTCTTCACATGTACCTCATTAAGTCGCAATGCCATTATGCAACTGTAAGATGTGCTTGAACACGGAACAGCTAAGGCCTGGTTTCAACTGGAAGTCCCGGCGTAGCATGAAGGGAGGGCAGAAATACGTAATGACAAAGATCAGATGTCACATATCGAGCATTTGGGCACGAGAGAAGTGAGTGGTGAGGTGAGTGTTTTTTTTACTTTTTCTATTTAACAACCTTATTATGAGAACCCACTGTATAATATAGGACATTTATTTTACAGAGCATAAATTAGACTCAAATTGAATTCCACAATAAATTCTACATGATTTAGTGAGTTCTAATCTTGGCAGATTTGGTCATCAGGTCTGAGAAAACAACTAGATTATCCACCACAAACATTTGTGGTCAAGCCAAAATATATGATATACTATACTGTATAGACATCAAATGAGGAAGATGGTAATTAAATACATACAGTTGTGGCCAAAAGAATTGACAGCCCTACAATTCTGTCCGATAATAATCACCGAAGTAGGACATAATACTATAAAGAGAAACTCACCAAAATTTAGCCAGGTAAAATATCCATTGCACCTAGCAGAGGGCTGCCAGCTCCACTGGTAGGCAACACAAGTGTAAGAACACCGGTGCTCAATCCCCTGCAACCCAAGCATGGGGGCGGCTGTGGCACCTGCGTCCAGCCATGCTGACAAGGAGGAGACTGGTGGCATTCATGGACACAAGGTTACCAACAGGACATCAGCCACACAGGTCTAAGTAGAGCAAAATGTCAGCACAGCCCGCTGGTCACGGCCACCATTAGACCAAGCGTGCCGCACCGCGCCCTACATATATATCACAAATGACCGACGTCCCCCTGAGGTTTCAGCCACATTCTGCAAAAGATAAAAAGGTGCAAAAAAAAAAAACTCTAAAGATAAAGATGTGAGGAATTAGTGGATATTTGGCCAAATACGTAAGCTCGTAATCCACATTACGGGCCCTCAGGCTTACGAATCCTATCCATATGCCTGACCATATGTGTGTTTGGTGGGCAAACACACATATTTTTTTTTTTTTGCACCTTTTTATCTTTTGCAGTATGTGGCCCGAACCCTCAGGGGGGCGTCGGTCATTTATGATGCATATATAGGGCGCGGTGCGGCACGCCTGGTCTAATGGTGGCCGTGACCGTCCGGCTGTACTGGCATTTTGCTTCACTTAGACCTGTGTGGCTGACGTCCTGTTGGTAACCTTGTGTCCATGAATGCCACCAGTCTCCTCCTTGTCAGCATAGCTGGATGAAGGCGCCACAGCCGCCCCCATGCATGGGTTGCAGGGGATTGAGCACCGGTGTTCTTACACTTGTGTTGCCTACCAGTGGAGCTGGCAGCCCTCTGCTAGGTGCAACGGATATTTAGCCTGGCTAAATTTTGGTGATTTTTTTCTGTCAGATAATACTCAGTTTCTTCCTGAAAATGATTGCAATCACAAATTCTTTGGTATTATTATCTTCATTTAATTTGTCTTCAATGAAAAAACACAAAAAGAATTGTCCTAAAGCCAAATTGGATATAATTCCACACCAAATATAAAAAAGGGGGTGGACAAAAGTATTAGCACTGTTAGAAAAATCATGTGATGATTCTCTAATTTGTGTAATTAACAGCACCTGTAATTTACCTGTGGCACCTAACAGCTGTTGGCAATAACTAAATCACACTTGCAGCCAGTTGACATGGATTAAAGTTGACTCAACCTCTGTCCTGTGTCCTTGTGTGTACCACATTGAGCATGGAGAAAAGAAAGAAGACCAAAGAACTGTCTGAGGACTTGAGAAACCAAATTGTGAGGAAGCATGAGCAATCTCAAGGCTACAAGTCCATCTCCAAAGACCTGAATGTTCCTGTGTCTACTGTGCGCAGTGTCATCAAGAAGTTTAAAGCCCATTGCACTGTGGCTAACCTCCCTCGATGTGGACGGAAAAGAAAAATTGACAAGAGATTTCAACGCAAGATTGTGCGGATGGTGGATAAAGAACCTCCACTAATATCCAAACAAGTTCAAGCTGCCCTGCAGTCCGAGGGTACGACAGTGTCAACCCGTACTATCCATCGCCGTCTGAATGAAAAGGGACTGTATAGTAGGATACTCAGGAAGACCCCACTTCTTACCCCAAGACATGAAAAACCCAGGCTGGAGTTTGCCACAACTTACTGGAGAAAGCCTACAACGTTTTGGAAGAATGTTCTCTGGTCAGATGAGACAAAAGTAGAGATTTTTGGGCAAAGGCATCAACATAGAGTTTACAGGAGAAAAAATGAGGCATTCAAAGAAACGAACATGTTCCCTACAGTCAAACATGGCGGGGGTTCCCTGATGTTTTGGGGCTGCTTTGTTGCCTCTGGCACTGTACTGCTTGACCGTGTGCATGGCATTATGAAGTCTGAAGACTACCATCAAATTTTGCAGCATAATTTAGGGCCCAGTGTGGGAAAGCTGGGTCTCCCTCAGAGGTCATGGGTCTTCCAGCAGGACAATGACCCAAAACACACTTCAAAAAGCACTAGAAAATGGTTTGAGAGAAAGCACTGGAGACTTCTAGGGTGGCCAGCAATGAGTCCAGACCTGAATCCCATAGAACACCTGTGGAGAGATCTAAAAATGGCAGTTTGGAGAAGGCACCCTTCAAATATCAGGGACCTGGAGCAGTTTGACAAAGAAGAATGGTCTAAAATTCCAGCAGAGCATTGTAAGAAACTCATTGCTGGTTACCGGAAGCGGTTGATCGCAGTTATTTTGGCTAAAGGTTGTGCAACCAAGTATTATGCTGAGGGTGCCAATACCTTTGTCTGGCCCATTTTTGGAGTTTTGTGTGAAATGATCAATGTTTTGCTTTCTGCTTCATTCTCTTTTGTATTTTTTCATTGAAGACAAATTAAATGAAGATAATAATACCAAAGAATTTGTGATTGCAATCATTTTCAGGAAGAAACAGAGTATTATCCAACAGAATTGTAGGGGTGTCAATACTTTTGGCCACAACTGTAGTTATTCCTTATTACCAAGGAGTGAAATGTAATTATTATTTGTCATAAGAATTCTTCATTGGTTTACACCATATATTATTCATATGGCCATTATCGTAATTCAACACCAAAGTCTATCAGTGTGTAATAAAACTCAGACTATTTAGTTAAAAAAAAAAATATCAAGCTTGGAACTCCATCTAGGAAGAAAATATTTTTCCCTGTAGTCTTGGTATCATTTACTATCAGATAACAATAAACCATATAATTCAAAGATGTAAGTTTCTAAATATATCCAAAGGGTTTGCAATTATATTTTAAAAATGTGACAAACCTAGTAATTAAATATAATGTATTTTATTCTGCCCTTTAGGCATAGAATCTCCTAATGTGAAAAAGAACATTTCAACAGCACAAATTCAGAGTTTTAAACATTGCCATTTCCATTTTCTGTGTTAGCATTTAATGAAAGGAATGAACAGTAAAATATAACATTGCATTAAATATAAGTCTGGAATTGTAATCCCACTATAGTGTCACAAGTATACTCATGGAGAAGACATCACCGTATTTAAAGGGAAGCCGCGCTTTGTAGTAACTTTTCAGAATAAGCTGTCCTACGTTCAAGTGCACCTCAATATATTAGAAGATCATCAAAAAGATCATTTATTTCAGTAATTCAATACAAAAAGTGAAACACATATAATATGTAGTGTAATTTCAAACAGAGTGATTTATTTCAATGTGTTTATTTCTGTAAATGTTGATGATTATGGCTTACAGCCCATGAAAACCTAAAAGTAAGTGTCTCAGAAAATGAGAATATTATATAAGACCAACTGAAAAATATTTATTTAACTTATAAATGTTGGCTTAATGAAAAGTATGTACAGTAAATGCAGTCAATACTTGGTTGAGGCTCCTTTTGAATTACTGCATCAATGCGGCGTGGCATGGAGGCGATCCACCTGTAGCACTGCTGAGGTGTTATTGAAGCCCAGGTTGCTTTAATAGCAGCCTTCAGTCTGCATTGTTGGGTCTGGTGTCTCTTATATTCCTCTTGACAATATCTCATTGACTCTCTATGGCAGAGGTGGGGAACCTCAGGCCCGAGGTCCACATGCAGACCTCGATTAGTTTTTCTGTGGACCCGGGCAGATTCCTTGGGACTACAGTGCTCAGGCATCACAGATGTGCTTTGCCAGCTGCCTGCCTTTTAAAAACAGATCCCCAGTGATCCCTATGCCCCAGCTTCAGTCTCCCCAGTGACATATATGCTCCCAGCCTCTCCTGTGAGGTTTATGGCTGTAGCATACCTGGAAAAGCAGTTGAGTATCAACATGATCATTATCATCTAACATCACAACCACGCCAAAGAGAAGCAACCTCAGCCACCACAGTAGGAGTGAGTTGATTATTTAACCAAATAAAGCATAGAGTAATTTTTAAGTTGATAATTTTGTGCTGCACCCAAAGGAAAGTAGACATTTCCAAATAACCTTTGGCAGAAAAAGGTCCCCCACCCCTGCTCTATGGGGTTTAGTTTAGGCGAGTGATACTATGATTAGTAATCCAGGTATTGGTACTTTTGGCAGTGTGGACAGTGCAAAGTCCTGCTGGAAAATGAAGTTTCATCTCCAAAAACTTGCCAGCAGAGGGAAGCATGAAATGCTCTAAAATATCCTTGTAGACAGCAGTGCTGACTTTGGTCTTGATAAAACACAGTGGACATAAAGCAGCAGATGACATGGCTTCCCAAACCATCACTGTGGAAACTTCAAACTAGAATTCAAGCAACTTGGCTTATGTGCCTCTCCACTGTTCTTTTAGACTCTAAGGTCTACATTTCCAAATGAAATTTATTTTCATCTTAAAACAACATCTTGGACAGGACCACTGAGCAACAGGCTAGTTCTTATTCTCCTTGGCCTAGGTAAGATGCTTCTTGCGTTGTCTATTGGTCATGAGTGGCTTGACACAAGGAATGCAACAGTTGTAGCCATGTCCTGGGTACATCTGTGTGTGGTGTCTCTTGAAGCACTGACTCCAGCAGCAGTTCACTCCTTGTGAATCTCCCCCAAATTTTTGAATGGCCTTTTCTTAACAATCCTTTTAAGGCTGAAGTTATCCTAGTTGCTTTTGCACTTTTCCTACAACATTTTTCCTTCCAATGAACTTTCCATTAACAAGCTTGGACACAGCACTCTGTGAAAAGGAAGCTTCTTTAGCAATGACCTTTTGTGAATTACCCTCCTCATAGAGTGAGTCAGTTACTGCTTTCTGGACATCTGTCAAGTCAGCAGTCTTCCCCACGATTGTGTAGCCTACTGAACCAGACTAAAGCCCCTGTCACATATAATGAGATCGTGAACGAGATCGTTGTAACGTCACAGATTTTGTGACACAACAGTGATTCCGCTAAGGATGTTGTTATGTGTGACACGTACCAACGATCTGGCCCCTGCTGTAAGATGGTTGATCGTTACATACAGCTCTGGGTCATTTCTAGGTCGTTGCGCTCCCGCCAGGAATGCTACATCGCTGTCTTTGACACCTTACAAACGACCTTGTTAGCGACTCTGAATGAGACACATAGGCGTGCCTTTTCCGCGCCCCCTCACCTTCAATTGGTGGTCACTACTGTGTTCTAATTGGGCGGCCTTGTTTTAAAAGGCAACGTAGTAACGATTTCGTCCTTTGTTCCTGACCGCTTGTTGGTTCGAAGATTGCTCTCCGTATTCTCCGTGCTGTTTTTGCATTGTCCTTTGTTCCTGACTGCGCCTTGCTTTGTGGATCGCATCGCAGGTGCGTTCTCCGGCTGGGACTCCTGACTTCTTCTTGGATTGAGGATCGCAGTAACATTCTTCAGCTGTGACTCCACTCTGATTTTGCTATTTTTCAGCGATTCTTTGGAGACTTATCCATCTGCATGGTAGGTATCGTTTAGGGTCTCAAATGTGTTTCCATTTTTACTTTATTTTTAGGACACCAACAAATTATCTGCTATCATAGCTCTGGAGAGAGGAGGGCTTGCCTTCTATGTTTATACACATGCTTATGCATGAGCAGCCATTTTAGAGGGGGTCTCGTGTGCACACACCTGTGCAGCACGTTTTATTGCACGCTCACTTACGTAATAGAACACAGTTTTCCATGACGTTTCGCTTGTACAGTTTTAATAATTGCGTTATTGTTTTGTTGAATATGTTCTCATCTTTTCATTTTATGTTTGCAGTTTGCACATCATGAACAATGCGCAGTGTGCAGTTTTGCTTTCTGCATTGCTGGTTGAGGAAGCTCGGCGTCTAGAAGAGGCACGGATGCTAGAGAGGAGTTCCAAACTAAAGTGTCACATGTGGACCAGACAGTGGCTGCAGAAGAGGTCCGAATTGTCCCACATGAAACTTGTAAGAGAGCTTCAGGAGAACAATCCTCATGATTTCCGCAACTATCTGCGGATGTCTGAGGATTCCTTCAAAGTCTTACTGGAAAGAGTTGCACCACTTATTCAACGGAAGGATACAGTGATGCGTCCTTCCATCCTGGCAGATGAAAGATTGGCAGTCACACTGCGATTCCTGGCCACTGGACGTTCATTTCAAGTCTTGCATTTTTCTGCTAAACACCCCTGCTCAGCGTTCTAATTCCGGAGACATGTGATGCGATTTTCCACAGTCTACGTAGCTACATGCAGTTTCCCAGCACGGAGGAGGAATGGAAAAAGATTGCCTCTGATTTTCAGCAGCTGTGGCAGTTACCTAACTGTGGTGGGGCTTTGGACAGGAAACATGTCAGGATCACTCAACCACCTAACAGCGGATCCTATTTTTATAACTATAAGGGCTATTTTAGCATCATTCTGATGGCCCTTGTTAACGCGAATTACAAATTTATGAATGTAGATGTTGGCATGAACGGCAGGTTTCCAATGGTGGAGTTTTAGAGCACACACTTTTTGGAGAACGATTGCACAATGGTGACCTGCACTTGCCTCCCAACTCAGAGACTAAAGGGAACCGTAATTTTGTTTTTATCGGCGATGAAGCCTTCCCACTTCATCCCAATCTTATTAAACCATTCCCCCAAAAAATTCTTACCCAGGAAAGACGAATTTTCAATTACCGTTTGTCAAGGGCATGTCGAGTTGTAGAAAATGCCTTGGGTATCATGGCCAATCGCTTCAGAGTTTTTCACACACCTATTAACATGAGGTTTAAATCAATAGACTCAGTTGTTTTGGTCTGTTGCATGCTTCACAACATTCTTTGTCGGCGCGACGCAATTGAGTACTGTACTCCTGGCTTTGTGGACTCTGAGGACCTAAGCAATGGGGAAGTGCAGCTCGGACAATGGCGTGCAAACGATCCCGCAATTGCAGGCCTTCAACCAGTGGGATATGGCAGAAACACCCAGGATGCAAAGACCTGCCGAGAGAACTACTGCCAATATTTTAATGGTCCTGGAGCTGTTACTTGGCAGCATCAATACTTATAGTGGGATACTACTGACATTTATACACTGCTTTCATTTATGTACTAATGTGTGTAATAAACTGTGTATTTTACTTAGCATGTATAATTAACTGCTCAATACCTTTGTTTCTTACTCTTTCAGTTGTTAGGAAACAAGGGACTCATATGTATGCAGACACATCCATGTACACATACATATTCACATATATATGAATCTACACACATACACAGATACCTACATGCATAGGCTAGGGCAGGTGTCTCAAGCACGCGGCTCATGGGCAGCATGCGGCCCACGAGACTTCACACTGCGCTTCACACTGCGGCCAAAGGCAACATGGAAAGTTAAGCATGCCCCGGTCCATTGTACTGGCAGGGAGCCGCCGGGGTACCCGCTTTATTGTTACTTCTGGGTACCACTCACAGAAGCTAGATGTACATGAGCGAGGGACTCGGAGCATCTCTGAGCGGTGCCCGGAAGTAACAATAAAGCGGGTACCGCGGCAGCTTCCTTCCTCTATAATGGACTGGGGCATCGTACAGGTGTGTGTGATTAGACTGAGAGTGTGTGAGTATGTGTGAGTGTGTGTATATATATATGTGAGTGTATATGTGTGTGAGTATGTGTGTGAATGTGTGTGTGTAAATGTGAGTGTATAAGCGATTGTGTGTATGTGTGTGAGTATGATAAGATAAGATAAGATAAGATAAACTTTATTGATCCCGGAGGAAATTACAGTATTACAGCAGCAGAACAATGATCAAGAACATTTCACACTTTACAAAATAAGTCTATATGGACAGCAGATGTGGGTAGACTGGTACATGTACCTCACCTATTCCCCCCATACACATAGAACTTCACATAGTCTTGGGACGCTTTACACTTATACATTTGTTAAACATCCCCACAGCTGTCGGAACAAACGATTTTCTGTATCTTTCCTTTTTACACATTAGTTGGATTAGACGCTTGCTGAATGTGCTCTTCTCCTTCGCAAACAGTTCAGAGAGCGGGTGTGTATTGTTGCTCATTATAGCCTTGCATTTCTTATTAATTCTATCCTCTAATACCTCCTCAAAAGTCCAAAGTTGTAGACCCACCGCCGCACTAGCCTTCTTGATACGTTTATTCAGCTTATTAGCGTCAGCTGTGCGCACACTACTACCCCAGCATATTATTGCAGCAAAGATTGCACTCGCCACAATAGATTGGTAGAACATTTCAAGCATTTTGCTACACACATTAAACGACCTTAATTTCCTTAGGAAGTAAAGTCTACTCATCCCTTTCTTGCAAACCTTCTCCATATGGCACCTCCAATCAAGCTTGCTGTCCAGGTGAACCCCCAAATATTTGAAATTCTCCACCATCTCCACATCCTGACCATCAGTAGTGATAGGTAAGCAATCCTTCATGCACCTTCCATAACTCAACACCAACTCCCTGGTTTTCTTTACATTGAGTTCTAAATGGTTAGCCTGGCACCAGTCAACAAAGTCCGAGACCACCCTTCTGTATTCCTCCTCCCCTCAGCCTCTCTCAATACCTTGGACTATCACTGAGTCATCAGAGTACTTCTGAAGGTGACAAAGGTCTGATTTATACTGAAAATCAGCTGTGTATAACGTAAAAAGGAATGGCGACAGCACCGTTCCCTGAGGGGCTCCAACACTGCTCCGAACACTATCCGATACGGCCGCCCCCAACCTTACGAACTGTGGCTGTCCGACAGGTAATCAATGATCCAATTCACTAGTCCCTCATCAACCGCCATTTCAACCAGCTTTTTACGTAATAATAGTGGCTGTAAGGTGTTGAATGCACTGGAGAAATCGAAGAACATGGCACGTACAGTGGTTCCATCATTGTCCAAAAAGGAATGTACTGTTTGTAGCAGATTTGCTACAGCATCGTCCACCCCTAGACTCTGCCGATATGCAAACTGAAGGGGGTCCATAAAAGCAGACACCCTCGGACACAAGTAGGCAAGTACAATTCTCTCCAAGGACTTCATCGCATGCGATGTTAAGGCCACTGGTCTATAATCGTTATGGGAGCTCGGGAAGGTAGTCTTGGGAACCGGCACCAGGCAAGAAGTCTTCCATAAAACTGGTACTCTCTGTGATTGTAAGCTCCAGTTAAACAGGTGCTGGAAGACAGTGCACAACTGATTTGCACACACTCTGAGGACACGTGGACAGATACCATCAGGCCATGCTGCTTTACCAATGACCAGCCTACTAAACTGTTCCCTCACATCATTTTCTGAGATCAAGAAAGTCTCCAACATCCTCCTCCCAGTTGATATTGCTTGTCGCTCCCCGGCCTTCTCCCCTGTTGACATTGCACATTTATCGTTGAATCTGTTGAAAAACTCATTCATCTCATTAGCCATGATCAGCCCCCCACCCCCCTGATCTGACCTTGCCTTAAACCCAGTCAATAGCTTCATTCCCGCCCACACTTCTCTGGAGTTGTTGTGTGACAGTTTATTTTCCAATTTAATTCTGAATGCTTCACGGGCAATCTTAATTTTCCCCTTTAAGTCTCTCTGAGTAAGTGTGCGTGTGAATGTGCGTATATGTGTGAGTGTGTTTGTGTGTGTATATGTATGTGTGAATTTTCTGAGTGTGTATATGTATGTGCGTGTGTTAGCGTGAGAATATGCCTGAGTGTTAATATGTGAGCGTGTATGTAAAAAAAAAATATATATATATATATACTAGAAAGAGACCTTGCAGCACTCAGCTGCTACCAATGATGTACATATGCTGACAAGCTATATATATATGAGAAAATTTTTTAAAACTTACGTTTTTTTCAAAAAACTCAAAATTCTAATTTTTTTTAAATCTGAAGTTCTTAGTACACACATTGGCCAATGTCTGCTTGCTCGTCGACTGCGACAAAGTGACTTCAGGTCCGACGAGTCCTATCGCTGACACCCAAGCCCTCCTTGTCCACCCTACCCCACTACTAAGTGGGCGGACACCATCTAGACCCTAGATCACCTGTTTGCAACGAGGGTGCACATTGCAGTAATGGAGCCAGCCACTCCACACGATATATATATATATGCATAAATAAAACCAGCAACACACCAGTGTTCCCGGGGCACGTTACACGCCACAATATCTCAAACGAGATCGTTGAAACATCACGCTTTTGAGATTGTTCCAACGATCTCGTTTGGGCATCGTTACGTGTGTACGTATGGAAGTCATCTTGCTACATTTGGCCCCACACAAGCGTACCACTCATTAATTTTTCAGAACGCATCGGCGGCAACGCCAAGGTGCCACTACTATGGGGACGCAGAAGCGTTATCGCGGGAACGATCCGTGCATCATGACGTCATGATGTTGCGGCATGCTCAGGCTTCTGTTTCTTCTTTCAGTTTAGCCCCAGCAGAATGATGGCAGCTGTGAGACGCTCTGCACCCTGGGGAGAGACTGAACTCAAGCTGATGACCAGCATCCTGGACAGCAAGGATTACTGGTTCACTTTGCATCATGAGCAGCCTGTCACAAATAATGCCAGTGCCTCCGGCGGGTGCAGCGGATGCTCCAGCGGCGCATGTTTGTGGAAAGGACGCCGAGGCAGATCTGCAAGAAAATAGCTGATCTGCGCTACAAGTCACCAGGCCGCATAAAGGCCATCCGGGCTGAGCTAAAGCAACACCGGGGTGAGTAGTTGGTGTCCCATAACTATATTTACCAATTTTAAAAATGACAGTGTGTTGCCACCCTTATATTATGTGCCCACATCCACAGTGCAGATTAAGTGCCGTTTGTTATGTATATGTGATGTCTGTGTGCTATTTGGGTGATGTCTGGATAACACATGGACAGCCTGTCATTTCATACTCACCTCACTCCAGCGCTTACTGTTCCTCTCTTCCTGGCCCGCTGCAGCTCTCAATGCAGTGAACATTTGAATATTAGATGAGTTTAATAAGCGGCCCTGGAAGTGAGAGCAGACAACGCTGGAGTCAGGTTAGTATAAAAATCTTTGTTCTTAAGTTTTAAACACCTGGCTCATGTCCGTGCAGACGGATGTCACACAGAGGATATCCGTGTGCAAGAAGTTTTTGCACGGACCCATTGACCTGAATGGGTCCATGCTTCTGCAGAAAAACAAGCATGTCACCATGTGGAGCACACGGACACGCATCTGCTCCACACGGAGACATGCTCCATGCGGACATGTGAAGGGGGGCCTTAGAGGAACATTACTGTCCGTATGTCCATGCCTCTGGCACGTGTCAGCATGGACCGCACATGTGCCGGAGGCACGAAAGTGTGAAAGAGGACTTAATGTGTGAAAAAGTGATTCTGCACATGTATATATTGTGGCACTTGTGAAGGGGCGGCAGGAGTGGTTTACAATCACTAATTTATTACTATCAGTGTTTGAAGTCCTGTCGGGTTTTGCCCGCAGAGCGGGACTTCTGTGCCACTTCTGCAGAACTGTTAGAATTGGCGTAGGAGCGTGATCTACACCGCATTTGACAGGTCTGTGCATAGAGAAGAGGCAGAGAAGTCTCATGGTCACCACGCAGGCACAACCCAACAGGACTTCAAACAGCATGCTGCAGATCTGTCTGCCCCCCCTCCATATAGCATGCTGTAGGCATGACTGTGGAGTCAATGAGGCTAGGATCAGACTAGTGTCAGCCTTTTTGCTGACGGATCCGTGTAAAACTTAGCATTCTGCAGCCTGAGTGCAAGCGTTAACGTGCTGTAATTCTGGGTTCAGGCTGCCTATATATCCGTATGGTTACCGGTCTCCCAGCGCAGCCGGACGTTTCACACACAAGTCCCGGATATGCACTATTTCTGAGTGCACACACAAACATGGTTTGCAGTAACGGATATATAGGCAGCCTGAACACAGCGTTATACCACGTTAACGCTTGCGCTCAGACTGCAGAATTCTAAGTTTTACATGGATCCGCCAGCAAAAAAGCTGATGCTAGTGCAGTGGTTCTTAACCTTGTTTGAGGTACCAAACCCACAAGTTTAATATGCACATTCACCGAACCCTTCTTTAGTGATAAATCAAATATGATTTTTTTCCAAATTCAAGACATAGGTATATGTTTTCTTACTGGTACACAAAATGAACCGTTCATGAACATCACCTTGATCAAAGAACAAAACCAACACAGTGCATGAACTCACAACACTAGCAGCTAGTGTGATTAGCGTAAGTCAAATGCACTGACTCCGGCTCCTGAATTTCCCAGACTCCCACTACAACTCCTTCAACTTCAATTCCGACTCCTCCAAACACGGCTGATGTTTAAGTGATATATTATTGAAGAACAATGGTAACATCAGGTTTTAATCATTATTATGATACAAGAATCAAGATCTTTACAAAGAACATAAAAATAATTCATAGGCTAGGGTCACACTTGAATCTAGGATTGCGTTCACCACATCCAGATCCGGATGCAGTGAACGCAATTGGATTTTGACATTCATCAATCTGGGAACTGGATTGCTGAAGCCGCAATCCGGTAACCGGATTGCTAAGGATGCGTAATCCTGAGCAATCCGCTTACCGGATAGTTTGCTCATCCCTGCTGCCGCAGGGATGAGCAAACTGTTCTGTGCAGTGTTGAAACAGTAAATTTAGTAAATAAATGTTTGTATAATGTCTCTAGGGGGTGCCCAGTCCCCCTAGAGACCTTCCACCCACTCAGGTGGGCATATAATGGTCTAATCACCTCTGTACAGCAGCTGCCTCCTGACAGCTGCTGTACAGTTTTATGAATGATAGCGACGGGCTCCTTAGAGCAGCGCACATACTATTGCTATTGGTATAGTATGTGCGCCGCTGTCTGAGGTCCTGAAGGCACTTACAGTAAGATCTATGGGCAATTGGCAATTGATGCCAATTTATTTTCTTAACCTAAACCACATTTGGGAGGGTTTCAGCTTTCAGAAGAGTCATTTATACAACCAATGGATGAATTTAACATCAGGTTATAAGCTTTTATTTACATAACATGGATAAGCGACATAACTTTTGTCAGGGACCGTAGTCAGCCGTGTGCGTGTATCTGTGATGATTGCACCAGCGGCACTGAAAATTGGCTGGGCAGGATCACCCATTGTGAAATCTTGCTCCATACCCTGCAGCTGGGCACTCAAAGATTCCAATTTTAGATTATGCAGCGATTCTTTTAGCAAACATAGCATAGGGATGGTTATGCTAAGAAAAGCCTGATCACCGCTCACAAGCTTGTTGCACAAATCAAAGTTATTAAGTTCCTCACAAATGTCTCCCCTCCTGTATCTGTAAGACTTGATTGTCCATATATACTGTATTTGCCTTTGTTCTCGCCTTTTCATATGCAAAGCGTCATGGAATCTAATGGCACTATAAAAATAAATAATTATAATAATAAATGTCATCGATCCACATACACTCGACAGTTGTTATGTCTTGGCTGAGTCTCAGCCTGACAAGCATGTTCAAGCTGGTATTCAGCAAGTGCCCTCTTCTGCTCATTTATACATTGCCAACATATGATATGTTGAGTTCCACCGTGTTGGCAGGTCGCAAATGAGTCGGTGGTTTTGTGGCACCCCAGAGTCATAGTGCCACAGTGTCACCATTGGTAGGTGTCACCAGAGAGGAGTAAGAGGTATTCCACTCAGGCAACACGCAAGCAACACCAACACCTCCCAGACTGAAGGGGGAGACCAAGCCTGGCTTCAGGGTTAGCTCCCCTATATATTCTGGTCTGAGGAGCAACAAGTTCAGTTCAGTTCCAGAGAGGACTGTGAAGAGGATAGGTTCTGTGCAAACTGAGAATCAGACCTGGGTGTAAACGAGCTGTGCCAGGCTCATCCCAAGGTCCACTGCTGAGCACCTGGCCTAAAGCTAGGGTCTGAGGAAAGGGGAGAGACAGAAATCTACCGGGAGGCTGCACCTCTCCGTGCTTCCCTTCCCTGAGAGGAATAACGCTAGAATGGACACTGGAGTCTGAGACTGTGCAGGTTCACACACACCGACAGTCAACACCGGAGAGTGGGGGACTCCAGATTCTCCAGATACACGGTACCTGGGGCACAGCAACATATAGAATCCAGAAATACTGACTTCCCGGAGTGGGATAGAGAAGTGAAGGACTCGAGTTGCTTGTACTGGTAGACGCAGACAGAAACAGGGCCGGCAACCTAGCTTAAGCAACTGCAAGGGCCACCACACAAGTGCAGTGAGAAAGCCAACACGACCCGGCCGGGTGAGAGATACCCTGAACTGCTCTCCAGACTCCAGGGACAGCTTATAACATCTGCTTTAACTCCAATAAACAGACTTAAAAATGACAATCAGGAGTCTGTGTGTATTAATTACGTCTATTGCCCTGTGCCCTGTAAGGGAGTCTTATACCTGCAGAGCCGCCGACCATCAGCACCATGGAGAGTTGCAGCAAAGTAAGTGACTGTGTGAACCATAATCCCTCAACAAACCCCATCATAGACTATTACTCCTTCCCTGGGGACCTCCAGCCCTACCCGGAGAAGGCTTGCCATCTCAGCTGCCCCTAAGTCACCGTCCCCAGCTGCAACCAGGCAGCAGTGGCTCCATTAGCCACAACACTCCAGGTGGCATCACGACAAATCCCCTGTAAATACCCCTTTTTGGACTGATCCCAGGCCACGGGACCGGGTCATGACTACCGTGATACCCCAGTGAGACTGCACCGGCCCGACTCCCGAGTACCCCATAGCCTGGGGGTGCATCAGTTTGGCAAATTAAATTGCTTTTAAAGCGCTGCAAGGCCGGCAACAGCGGTTGAAGAATGGTGGAAATGAGCGCAAATATGGCGCACCTTCTCAAGTAGGTATGGCAAGTCAGAGTATATTTTTATAAATTTATGCACCACTAAGTTCAGCACGTGAGCCATGCATGGCACGTGTACCAGACTCCTGGGCTTTAAATTATCATAGATAACCAGATCAGGTTGGAGTTGCAGTGGGGAGGGCCACTGATTGGCCTGTTGTTTTATTCCTTACCACAGCTCTGCTGCAGTGTGTGGTGGCTCACCTAAGCAGATAAGCTTCAGCAGAGCATGTTGCCGCTTTGCCAATGTGCTGCTGCACAACTCCCAACTTGGGAGTGATGTGGAGAGTAATTCAGCATAGGATGATGAGGCGGTGGAGGAGTAGGAAGAGGAGTAGGAAGAGGGGAGACAGGACGTATATGATGAGGCGGAAACCCTGATTGAGGTTGGGCCCGCTATCCGTGGCTTGGATAGGATATGTGATGGTCCAGTTTGAGACTTTGTCCCACCCTCCACCAGGTTGAGCCAGTGTGCCATGGCAGAGATTTATCATCCCTGTCCTCAAGTACTTGTCCACGTGTCTGTTGTAAGGTGGACCTTCCGGGTTACGGCGTTGGTGAGAGCACGCTTTAGATTGTTTAAGACGTGCTGGTGTAATGCGGAGACGGCACACCTGGAAAAATAGTGCCGGCTTTGAACCGAGTACCATGGGGCAGCCACAGCAAACAGATCACGGAAAGATTGTGTCCCCACAAGCCTAAAAGGCAACATCTCCACGGCTAGCAACTTGTCAATGTGTGTTCAGTATTTGTGCTTGTGGGTGGGTGGCTTGGTATTTACACCTCTTTGCATAGATCTGGAGATTGGACAACTGGACGCTTACTGGTGGTGCTTTGTTTGCCTTTGCCCTGGCCTCTGCTCAGTTTCATATGGCAGATGCTACAGATGACAGCATCTAGAAGAACTATCTGAAAAACATTTCCAGAAAGCGGCTGAATGCACCCTTGCCTTGACTTGGGGCACAGAGGGATTTCTCCTGGCAACAGTTGACACACTTCGCACTCTGCTCAAACCTGTAGCCTTTGGTGCTTTTTGGTTGTGCTACGTATCCACCTTCTTCCTCTGTGCTGCTGTGCTTTACTATGCATGCCAGCGGTCCAGGTTGGATCGGTGGTCTCATCATCGACCACCTCGTCGTCCATGTCATCTTCCTTCCATGTTGATATTGTCAGCTGGCCAGGTGGAAACTGTGTGTCATCACCATCAGCCTCCACCTCTTCACCCGGTATATCACGTGGATGAAAGTGGAATTCTTCTGGCCGTTGGTTTTCAAATATTTGGGCATGAACAGACAATACCTCCTCACGTTCCTCTTCAATGTCGCACGGTGAGAGGCTACAGGCAACATAAGAATATGGACCAAGCAGATCCCCGGAGTGGCCAAGGTTGGGGTCAAATGTTTCCTATGATGAACTAGAAACAGGTTGAGAATAGGATGACCCAGCATTCTCTGTCCATACATGGGCTACTTTTTGGAGACACAATGGCTATGCCTGGACATTGGGCACTGCAAGAACTTTGTTAGTAGTCCTAGATTCCTAATTATTTGGCTCTTGAGGCTTGCTTCCTTCATCAACCATAATATAGCCCCTTGGACTACTTTTTTGAGGCACTATTGCTATGCCTGGACATTGGGCACTGCAACTACTGTGCTAGTAGTGCTAGGCTAGCTTCATAATTGTTTGGCCTTTGAGGCCTGCTTCCTTCATCTACCATGGTACAGCCCTTTGGGCTACTTTTTGGAGACACTATGGCTATGCCTGGACATTGGGCATTGCAACTACTGTGCTAGTAGTCCTAGGCTAGCTTCATAATTGTTTGGCCCTTGAGGCCTGCTTCCTTCATCAACCATTTTACAGCCCCTTGGGCTACTTTTTGGAGACACTATGGCTATGCCTGGACATTGGGCGCTGCAAGAACTATGCTAATAGGCCTAGTTGTACTAGCTTTATAACTGTTTGGCCCTTGAGGTCTGCTTCCTTCATCAACCATGATGATACAGCCCCTTGGGCTAATTTTTGGAGACACTATGCCAGCACATTGTGCAGTGACATTGGAACAACAATGCCAGTAGTCCAAGCTTTATAATTGTGAAGCACTTGTGATGATGATGATGGGTGGGTTATTCCTGCGTTATCCATCACACAGCCCCTAGAGCATATCTCTCTCTTTACACCACTTACACACTGAGCTGTCATAAGATCTCCTCCATCATAACTCGCTCTTACGGCAAGCATGCACCCATTTCAGCCTTTTTCTCACTCCCCAGACTGCTTTTTTGGGTCTAGCAGACAATTACTCGCATTTCCATTGACTAACATTGGACTCACTACTCGCACCGAATACCTGAGTATTACGATGTACTCAGCACAAGTATAGTGTCGAGCCCCAGGCTCTGGGGTACTCGGGTATCAGGCTCGAAGGGGTTTGCGGGGATGTCACGGGTGGCGGTGCCTGAGCCCGTGGCTTGGGTGACACTTCAATAGAGGGGTTATGTACAGGGGATTAGAGTTTTTTGTCTCGTGATGCCACCTGTAGTACCTGGTGAGGGATCAGCAGCGCCGCCACAGTCCTCCAGAGGGTGATGGAATTGCGGCAAGAGCGGCAAAGCTTCCTACAGGTGGAGCTGATCCTCCGGGGAAGCGTTGATGTAAGCAAACAGGTTGAATTCTGCAGCACAAAGACACAGAGGCAAAGTCACTCTCCCGGGTACTTTACTGGAACAGTTCAAGTAAAAAGCACAGTTTACAGTACAACACAGTCTGTAAGCATAGGCAGCTGGCCTGGGTAGTGGCAAATGAACGGGATGTTTCCATGTGGCTTTGTTAGATGTCCCTCCTTTACTGCTCTTCCAGGTTGGTGTGAAGCCTGGCTGATCTGAAATCCACCTCGCCTCCTGTGCTCTCTCACCTTTGCTGTCATCGGGTAACCCTCTAATGGCTTGCCGCTATCTCTCGTCATGCGGGGCCTGGCTCCCTTAATGTTGACTGCGCTGGTGCCCGGGAGACTTGAAGACTCCAGAGTAATCCGGATTCTCTGCTGTGCTTGTAGCTCTCCAGCAGTCTGTGGGCTCCGATGCCCGGTAAGCCATCTGGGAGAACCTATCACTGGCTCCTCTGTTCCCAAAACTGCTGCTCTCCTGGAAAGCTCCTTTCCTGTCTTTTTCTCAGACGTTCTCTGCTAACTTCCTCCTGCCCGCACACTGCTTGCCCTGCACTCCTCCCACTAGGGCTGATTCTCCTAGTAAAGGATTTAACCCTGTAGTCCCCTGAGCTAAGGGTGTGTGTGGATGCGAGGCTTAAGCCACATATTTACCTCCCCATTCATTTACCACAGGGATACCGCACATGCTCCTTAGTGGCGCTCCGACCAGTGGGGCGCCACAATAGTGAGTCCGAGTATTCGACTACTCGCTCATCCCTAATTGTACCTGCAGGCGAAAGGGAAAAATTAGAGAAACAATTTATGCCACCCAGTTCTCCTGTGTACTCTCCAATTCATCTTTGATAACACTAGACAAACCTCTCCTAAAGATAGACAACTGAGGATAACAGTCCCAATTAGGCAGTCTCAGCAGAGGTGCAACAGTTAGGGTCATTAAACATTAGTGTCATGGAGGCCAAAAAGTCACTCAAATCATTTGACCATGGGTCACAAGTCTCAATCATCAGATTTTCCCACATGATTACTCGTGACGTCAGCATCATGATTATACACAGTACTTTAGATTGATCAATATGAAAGTGTGCAATAAAGAAGAAATGGAATAATCTGCCACTTCAGGTTTATTAAAAATATTTCTTCTTTATTGAGACATCTTTAAAAAGGTAACACAATGGTCTACAGGATCTTAAAGGGACACTGTCAGGTTATTTTTCAGCATGAAAACTAATAATACCCTTGAATAAACTGGGCAGGACCTTTTAAAAA